>JACCHZ010000131.1:0-1200000 GCA_018907045.1 Wiebesia pumilae | reverse complement strand
TTCTTATATTAACAACAAAAATATTCGAAAACGTAATGTTATACTTATTGCGCGCGCGTGACATATGTTTGCATGGGTGGATGTACGCATATAGACATTATAAAAGTATATAAAATAATAAAATTGACACCTGCTCAATAATTCAAAAGTTACAGCTTGGAAAAATATAACAATGAACCGTGAACCTAAGTTTAATTGGAAAAATATATAAAAAATATGTATAACGTTTAGAAAAAGCAAAAAATATATCAAAATGTATCTATATTGTACAGGTTTCTCGATGTATCAAACCCTAAAAATACCATAATTATTTAACTGGTATTAGAAACTCGAATATTCATTATTTCATAAATACATTTTTCATACAAGAAAATACATTTTTTCTGTATTTACTCTAATCTACTTCAGGTGTTTTATCGTATTCTACTTTTGCATTTATTTATTACGTTTTCATCTATATGCTATTTACTACCTTTTCGTCTACTTGACTTTTATTCTTAGGATTCCTTATTACAGCTCTCTACATGAGTCTCGTATTTCCTATTCTAGCATCATGTCTTGCCTATTGTAAACTGCGTGATTTCATTGCCATTATAATATTCAGTGAGGTATACGTTTTCTGATGATTATATAATTTTCTGCTTTCACTATCATGTTACGTATTTTTCCCGTAACATCCTTCTAGTTTCATTATTACAGAATACTTAAAATTTTATTTAAAATACCTCTTAAACACTTTTTATAACGCATATTCATCATACCACAAGCTAAACCATTATTATACTAGAGATTCTAATTTTCACATACTACGCACGAATAAATAATACTTGATTAATTATATAAATATTTAATTCATAACAGGATAAGAATTTGTAATTTTTGAATTTAAAAACTCTAGTATCCACTTATTTTATCGCCATCCGTTGCTTCTGCAATTAGATAGTTAAATTTCTCTGGTTTACCAAAGATCCTATCAATAATTCTCAGATCAGCACTCTTATGTACTCATTTGCTTGATCCGGCTAAATATTTTGCATCTTCGATTATCTTTTTTCACCTCTAAGCAAATACATGTAATTTGCAATCTTAATATTTTAGTGATATCATTTAAAGATATTTATTACATTCTTGTACAAACGTACTCCAAATTAAATCAAATAGAAGAAGTGACACGGAATCTTCATGATTTAATTTTTCATGGATCTCCATGGACTCTCGATAAATTATGGTTTTATTAGATTTTTATTAGACGATTGCTTTTAAGATATATTCATTGGACTAATTCCATTTCTCAAACTTTTTAACAGTTCTCACGATATTGAAATTTGATGTATTTGATTCCTTTGATTCCTGCTATTTATTACAAAGTTTTCGTTCTATATTAAAATAGAAAGTTCATGGAACGTATCAGTATGAAATTGTCCGACATCTTGCTTGTATAATGACGCGTATGATGTATGTGGGGCAGAAGCTTTGACTTAAAGTTTCCTTACATCCGCTTAACCTCTTCAAAAGGACCGACTTGCCTTGATTCTTTTACACCGTTACCTTACTACTATTTCATATTTTATGTTTCTTTTATGTTCATTTTGGGAACTATGACCATCAAGAAGAATCGTTTCCGAGTGAACCTAAAAGCTGAGCTTTCTTCAGTCTTCGTGGAAATCGATACACTTACATTTTCCTACGGTTATATTTCATTCATCGTTTCAACATTCTTCATCGTCTTTTTAATAGTCAGTTTAGCAACGATTGTATAATAAAATGTACTCCTTGCGTTTTAATATATTTTTTCATTTTCTATTATAACTCTATGCATTATATGCGATCAAATTTAGAATCGTAGTTTTATTTATCTCAACATGATCACCGCGTTAAAAATTTGTTAAATATAATATGAGATGCTCATCTTATTTAAAATTACATAATATGATACATCCTGCAACTGAAAAGATAAATTAGATTTTGATTTTAGTTTTATTAAATGAATGTATACCGTAGAATTAATATAACGTAGCAATTTCTACATAAAGCACACAAAAATTTATCTTTGCTTTACTCAAATTCACGGAAAAGAATTTTAAAATCAATCCATATGATACTGGTATACAATAGCCAACTTATACTTATAAGTATATAATTGATGTTAAAGAAACGAATAGCACACAAGAGACTAGTTCATATTTTAAAATATAAAAATGAGTATATTTCTCTTCGTCTGGGCGTGCCATTGAAAGTCGTAATCGTGTATTCAGCACGAGTAATAAAAGTGATTTTAATCTATAAAATATATTCCCTTTTTTCTAATAATGTTAAATTACAAGTCTTCTCCTCCAAGTCAAACTGGAAGTTTCTATATTGCTTTACATTTATGTTTTTTTTATTATCGTTTGATTTCGTAAAGCAATTGCGATCGACTGTGCAAATAATTATAGGAATAATGCTCGAATGAATATTTTTCGAATGAAGATTTCTCGCGAATTGGTTTAAAAATATAATTTTAAAATAACGAAAAAATATATTTGTGTTACTTCTTTTGATGAATGTAGGCAAAATTATTCGACACTATACATATTTTTTACACTATACATATTTCTACAAGTATGAGCTTCAAGAATATGTTTATTGCATTCTTTAATATTGTGACATGGTACGTAAAGCGATAGAGTATTATCAATGAGTTACTAAGCCTTGACAACTTTCAACTAATACATTAATTAAATAAAGGTATAGATGTTTTTACATTCGTGAAAAGATGAATTTGTTATTTATAGAAAATATGTTGCGCTGTGATAATGTTCTTAATTTTCTTCTTAATTCATTTATATTTATAATCCTAAATTTTGGTTACTTAAATATAAATTATAAATTTATGTGGGCATGTAAATATAATTTTGACAAATATAATAGAAAACAATATAAATTATCTGTAAGAAACTTGATTTCTCATAAAGTTGTACAGTATTCAAAATTATATAAATCCGTACGAATGTATATGTAGTATATAAATACGTATGTACTGTAACAAAACTTTTATTTATCAAATTGAAGACTAAAATAATAAATTACTTAAATTAAATGTAATGTTTATATATTGTAAATAAAAATCTGAAAATTTGATAATAATTTAGCGTTCAGTAATAAGAGCGATTTCGAATACACCTTATGTTTTACATTATTACAGGACTTGACGTCCTTTAATAAGAAACAAAGGTTTATCTTTCATGTATTTTAGATTATATTTACTCGCATTAAGTAAAATATTAATTTCAATTTTATGGAAATTGAATATTTCAAATGTATTTATCTCTTTCAACCGATTTCTCATAATTACCGGTTTTCAATACATCATTCACCAATAGAGTAGATAATGGAATAAAATCTTAAAAATTAGATTTACATTAAATATTGAAATTTTTATTCCATTTATAGATGTTTATACGGTCTCCGTTATTGAAACATACCAAAATCGGCTAGTATAGGTGAACAGAAACAGAATACTCTGACGTCATAATAGGTATTAAAAGTCCTTTCAAATTCCATTGGTCAGTGATTTTTGTTCCTTTTCTGTTGGTCGACTACTATTTAATTACTCTACTGTCATTTTTTACCTCAACATCAAAACTTAGAGAATTAATTAACACGAGCGTGGTTGATTTTAATGATGCTGTAATTATTAAGAATTTTACTTACGGGCAATTATGTGAATAAAAATGTGTACATTTACGTTCTTACTGATTAGCAATTATTTCGACTATTTCAACGATTCGTAAATAATAACTTTGCATGGCACATTGTACTAATTATCTTCAGAGACGGAAACAATACTTTAAGATTTAGTTATAGCTTTTCCTTCTATGATTTTATACTTTAATGTTTATTATTGCGAAACAGAATAACTTACACTAGTGTCTTATAGTTCGTAATGAGTACAATTTAAGCAGTGGTTAAAAATACTAAAATTTCAAAACTACTTCATTCCGAAATTTTAAAAATAACTTCATTTTTATAAAAATTAATGGAAATAAATAATTTTTATTGATATTGAAAGTTACTTACAGTATTATGTATTATATTAAATATTAAAATTACTCTTATTATTGCAGTAAGCTTTGTAATATAAATTGCGTATTATTGCGACTAACACTGTACTGTGTATAATAAAAACGCATAAAACTTGCTATAAAATATTTATTTAAATTTAAATATACGTTACCCGAAATACAATTGATAATTAAACTTTAATTATTCAGTTAATACGCATAGGCTTTCAGGTATAACTGTGAAATACTATATTATCTTACGACAATAATGTCAATATTTATAGTAATACATTAACGTGTTAATGCTGTTCGTCATTATTCAAAGATATTTCATGCATTAGCTGAATTAAAAATCCACTTTGTGTGCTTAGAGGTTGCTAAATGAGGTTGACCGCTAGTCAATATTTGTATTTTAAATTTTTACTTTGATGTAAAGCTTTTTTTGATATTTCCGTTTGATAGTTACAACAGATTTTATCTCCTTTATTTACTTCTTTTCAGATGTATTACTTTTAATATTATCACGGTAGAAACATTTTTATAAAACTATGTTACTGATAAGAAAAATTTCAAAAAATTAGTGTTCTTGTCATGTATAAATTGTTAATATATTTCAGAAGGTTACTCTAATGTAAAAAAAGGTATTTTAATTTGAATTGTGTTCTTTTATGATTATATTCTTAAAGTATAATTTGAAAGCATGGTAATAATTTATATTATTACCTCATGCATATTTGGTTTTTAGTTTTTCATTTTGTAAAATACAAATTTATATTCTATAACCAATTCAAAAACATTATAATTACTTAAATGAATTATCTCAATATTACTATACAGATAATAGTCATTATACTTGTACTTTTCCAAGAAGTCGTTTATTTACGTTACATAAGCAGCTGATAAGATATTAAGCTCTATTAATATTAATACTAAATACAGTAACTTTTTTGAAATAAAATAAATTATCCTCATAGATGCCGTAGTGTTAAAGGCTCATTTTTTGTAAATCTGATTTTATAAAGTAAATTGTTAAATAATTTAAGTGAGGTAATCGTTGTTGTAAATATTAAAAATTCTTGAAAGTTTTGAAAAATATACAAGAGTTAGTGTAATCACTCTCATTCAAAACGGAAGCTTTTCAGACTCCTTTTACTTTCAAGAATTTTAATACAAAGAGGACTATAAATCGAATGATTAAATAAAATTTGATTATTATTTTAGTATCAGTAACAGCTTTAGATAATTATGAGTATAAGCTCGGAATTTCTAACTCAAGATAGTATGTATCGTATATTTTTAAGTTCACTAGTAGTTTTCAGAAAATATTTTATTCGTCTTCTAATACTTTATTCGTGTGTTACAAGATAAACAACAATAATTATAATATATATTTATTAATATGGTTCATGGCACTTAAATATATTTAAACGTTTAACAAATTTTACTCACTAGTTTATATTTTGTACTTATATATTGCAAGTTATATTTAAACGTTTACTTACTAATATTAACTTAAGTTCACATAAAACTTTTGTACAATTTTATATAATTTATTTTAAATAAAAATATAGTGCATAATTAGTTATTATCAATGTTTAATGTAAGATTTGTTTAATCGAAATTCAAATAATAAGGTACGTTTTTATAACAAATGTGAGAAGTAGATTGTAAAGTAATTTAGAGATTCCTTTATGATATATTGGATTTTAGAATATACATTTATTATATTCAATGTGAATTTCTAAATTGTTTAAAAATAAAAATAATATGGGCGCTTTCGGTCAGTTTTGAAATAGAAGATTAGGATGTATTAAAATAAAAGTACTATTTTAACTAAATTTTGATTTTGTTATTGATATAAAATCGTTTGAATAGCAATGTTCTCTTTGAATGGAAAATATCATGTATAAATTTAATAAAATTTTGAATAAGTTTTCATAATTAATAAGCTGTGAGTATTATGTACTTTTGTTAGTATACGGAGTATAACAAGTATGCTTGTTAGTATAGCGGAGATTTAAAAAGAAATTACAAGCACCGTATGTTTGTGGAAAAACTTTTTTCGATGAATATTCTGTACGTAAAAAGTATAATATGTAATTAATATATACATGATATGGTGCACGTATATCATTTAATTTGGCGCGTATAAAATTATCCATGTGGCTAATGAGACCGTCTTATATTTAATGTACATTAATATTCTATGTAGTAATAACGGTATCAAATATTATCTTAATAGACTTTAAATACCTGTGAAGGTATAAAAAGGTATAAAGTTCAAAAAAAGTCTCGTCCAAAGTAATAATTACAAACTTATATTTCTCTAATGCAAAGGAGAAAATTAATAATACCAATATATAAATACAGAACGTAGATCAAATGTCGGATGATCTCATTTGTTGGATATATAGCATTAGGTGTAGCGGACATGTGGTATTCATTATGCATACATACATACATACATACATACATACATACATACATACATACATATATACATATATATACATATATATATATATATATATAACAGTTATCACATTTATGCAGGTGGAGATGGGAAAACTCCTTTTAAAATTTATCAGTTTGCGATGCAGGGTATTGCTTCGTTACAGCGATGCAAATGAAGATATCATTCTCTGTCCTGCGAGAAATTCCATTGTCCTTTTTTTCATCATACTTACATGCGCATATTATATTTATTCTCGTGCCATGTATTTACACACTTGCATATGTAATGGTCGTTCGCACATTTTAAATAGCCTACATTCCATATAATACGATCCTTTTCGCGAGATCCTCTTACACATACATGTCGATACACTTACACTCATGCAATGAATATAAATGAAGGTACACGTACATGCAGGCACGCATGTTAAGTTATATGCAAACACAAATAGTAAAAAACGCAAATAAACATAAACATAAGCGCGCAGATTTGCTTGAACGAGGGCGAGTGGCTTCATTTTGCTTCACGCAGCAAGTGGTATCAATGTAATCAAAAGCATGAAGCGATGCAGCAGCAGCTGAACCGGCTTCTCTCTTGCTGCAAATACCAGCAAAGCGAGAAGAGAGAGAGAGAAAGAGAGAGAGAGTGAGAGATAGATAGATAGAGAGAGAGAGAGAGAGAGAGAGAGAATTTAACGACACAGTCGTAAACACAGCGAGAAGCTCTTTACAACCCGCGCTCTCGTGGATTTTCCCTCGGTACACGCAGGGGATTGAGAGTTTTTCTTCGTCCTTACTTTTTCTTCACGTTCTTCTCTTGCATTAAGTTTCTACTTGATTCCTCCTTCTCCTTCTCGCTTATCTTTTCCTCTTCTTTTCTTCCTCTCTCGCGGTTTCTGTCTCTCTATCTTTCCATCTTCCCCTCTTGTGCCCAATCTATCTATGTATCTATCTATCTATCTATCTTTCTCGCAGGCGCTTACAGCGACACAAGGTCCAGACCTTCGTTTATTTTAGCAGGGCGCGTGCGTAAACTTTCTCATTTTATGAGACAGCTCGTAGCTAATTTGAAATCAGTACGATACCATAGGTACTTCATCTCTCCCTCTGTGTTTGTTTTCACTATCTGTGACGAGCTCTAAATCAATGTGCATGTCACGCGAGTAGAGACAGATAGAAAAGATTGGTCCTGTAATATAGTACATATGGTACGAGGCTGAGACTCATGAAATTTTTAATGAGATAATTCGTCGGTTGTGAGAAATAACATACTACTTCCTATTTATAAGCTTAAGATTTAGCGTAGTTTTCTACTAACTGACGACTTATTATAACTTATGCTCGATTAAATCTACAGTGAGTCTTACAATTCATAGTTTATGTAATAAATATAGTATAGATAGTTATATATTGAGAACATTTCTAAAAAGGAATACTATAATATCTAGGAAATCATTAAATATTTCGCAGAAACTAGTATACAATGAAATGTCAATGAAATGCGTAAAAAATAATTTTCGAGCAAAGCACTAAATGTTTTAGTTAAATGATTGACTAATCTTTATCGAAAATAAGTTTATAAAATTACTCATAACCTTCATATAATAGGCAATGTAAAATATTTGCGAAAAACTTTTCCTTTACCGAAAAATATTTGTAACAATTGTAACAAGCAAATTGTAACGAAGTTGTGTAATATTTTTTAGGATTTCAAGAAAACATATTTTTAATGAACATTGCGTCATTTTAATATAATTTTACGTATACTATAAAAAAATTTATTATTTCATATATTTTCGATTATTTACATTATCTTACTTACGTAATTTTAAAAATTAAATATTGCTGTATTAGAAATTTGCTCGTAAACAGCAAGATATATTGATAAATAGATAAAAATTGAACATTTTTCTAGATGCATAACTGAATTCTTAGAAATTAGGTATATTGATATATTAAACTTTCATAAACTCATTAAATATTTGTGAGCATAAATACAAATAATTACTTGTTATCATTTTTAATGAATTCTAATTTTAATTTAAGATATATTTAGTACTTTTATCCTGGATAATTAGAATGATAAAGCAACTATTTTAAGTGATTATCAGTTATAAATGTTTATGTATTAAATGTCAAATTATAAGGATCTTAGCACAATTAATCAGCGATCAATGATAATTTTGTTGCTATAAAGTTATTTTAAGGGTAATTATTTATTTTGCACTTTCATTATTTTAAAACCATCGTACATTCTTATTCTAAACGATCACTGGCTTCGTTTAATAATTAATTCTTCATTAAGCGATCATTTTAGATTTTGCATATTGTTTTTTTAAAATTTTATAATATTCAAATTTATATAAAGCTAATAAAATATTAAGATCACCTGATTATGCCTGATGTTGAGCTTCTTTATAGTTAACTTTTATTAAAATAATTTCGGATCGATCTCTATCAGCAATTGAGCTACTTTTCTTAGCATATTTATTTCTTTTTTATTGATAATTTGTTTTTCTTATCTAAGTATTATCAATACTGCGTCATAGTATCGAGATTTCATTGGTTCTTTCTGACGATATTGATTGTTAACAAGAAATAATCGAGGAAAATTTAATAATACAATATTGCGTGGTAATCGCTTAGCTTTAATTTTTTCAATTATCAGGATATTGGTTGTCTAATGAAAATGTTTACATTTATTATTTTTTATTGAACTTCTACGGTGACGGCCATAATGGATTCTGGTGAGACTGCTTTAAAAATTTGGAGTTTGAAACCTTATAGATCTATTGTGTTATATGTAATAAGATACCTATAACATAGTGTAGTCAAAATTTTTATGGGTGATGTTACACTGAACATGTTAATGCAGATACGTTATTTGATTCCATTTATCGCTGTTGGGTTTGCATACACACACACGCACACACATTTTCAGGTGTGCCACTCATCACGTGTAATATGAGTATGAACGTCGAAACATCTTCGTCATAAATGTGTGTATTGGTTATATTTTAAACATTGTGGCTTTTGCCCTGGTCGATCGCATTTCTTGACGAAATCTTTACTCGATTAATAATTAAAATATCTCCAATGTTATTTTGATAATTTAGGTAGTGACGTTAGAAAAATTAAATTACCTTTTCATATTTTGATAAAGTTACGACAAAAGAAAATAGTAGATTAAATTAATCAATGCGTAAAAAATGCGATACTCAACTTTTTTGTAATATGCGCACATCGATTGGCTCGCCTGCGTGAGTCTAAAAGCGGAAGCAATAACGTGAATATATTAAAAATAGTTAGCTTTATATTATTTAGTTTTATCGCTTAAATAACTATTAAATAATGAAACTTAAGTTACACATAAGGCTTTTGCTCGATAAATTAGTCATAAAACATTCGTTATTCTAGATATCTAGTAACAGAAAACCATTTCCGCGTAGAATATACTTTAACTTAATGTTATATGATACTTAAAACGTCGCACTTTTGTACTGGCGGCAACTATAGATAACAGAATAATATGTTTGTGTATGCACTAATTAACTTTTACCGTAGTGCACATATTGCTGACTGCAGGTAGTAAAGAAAATAAATACTCCGATTTATACCCTGAAAAAGTAAGGATGCATTTTGTTTATTTAATTGTTGTTGGACGACCTATTGTACAACGCTTAATGGGGTATATTCATCAAAGTTTTAAAATAAACGTTCCCTTCCTCTCTCTCTTCCGCCGCGGACTTTTTTTCTTTCTCTCTCACACATTTGAACCTTTTATGTAGTGACGTTATTATCGAGAGGATCTGGTTTATGCGGCCTGGGCTAAAGGACTTTAGTACTTTCTAACCATGCTCGTGGGTTACAATTAAACCCCCATAAAAGCGCGTCATAACTTTTTTCCGCTTGCGGAACGCCTACGCGGTTACCGACATTTATATATACACATTGCAAAAAAATTCACTGTATTGCATTCTTAATGAAGCGCACGCCAGAATGGGAAGTGGTTGATGGAGATAGAATAAAAGAACGAACGGGTAGTTTCGTTACTTTTTCAGTTTTTATATGATTTCTTCAAATTTTATAACGGCGTCTGAGAATCGAAGAAGATCTCTCTTCTAGCGATACTCAAAACATAATAAGGTTTTCTCTGTAAATTTTATGCGCTTTGCAATTTTAGAAAATTGATTCCAAGATTCATTTCATTCTTTATTCTTATCGTTTTTGTCATCAACGAAATAATGAATAATCAAATAATAAATTGTTTATTTAAAATGAACTGGCTCAATCAACTTTAGCTTTAGACAATCAATAAGAGCGACGTAGGAAATAATTAGATTGATTTATGAAAAAGAGAAATTGTCGAAAGACTTAATAATATGATACAATGAGAGAATACATTTAAAAGTAAGCATTGCCAGCACTGTAATGCTTAATTGATCCACGTACGTTCTAGATTCAATAAAAGTAAATTAATTATATAGATATTTCGAGTCTCAGACTATTAGATTAATCCAGTTGTATGTTTTTACAGGGCCATTATCATAGAGACACTTATTATATTTATTCAGGTAATGTTCTATATGTACATATTTATATATATGTAGTATGTATGTATGTATGTATGTATATGTATGTATATGTATATATATATATATATATATATATATATACATATATTTCTAATCAGTTAATTGTATTAATCATAGATAATCTAGCTATTTTTCTTTCTCACATTGGAGAACTAATGAACAAATTATAATATTAATTTTTAACATAATTTACACATTAGTTTACATTCGGCTTAATCGTAAACACTTGACGAAATCTCCGTATATAAATTTGTATAATTAAGTTTTATTGTAATTTATGACACTGTTGTTCATCAATTTGCGCCAGAGACAATAAAATAACAAATAACTTGAACTACAGTGCAACGGCACAAGTGTGAAAAGTATTCTACGCGTAAAAAATAATAGACTAAAAATGCTATAGTTTCCTTTGCAGTGGAAAATCGATTGCGAACGAATGAATTGTACATCAGATGTACAAGTAAATTTGAGTAAAATCTTTCAAAGATAATAAAAAAATCCCCGTTTAAACCAAGAACGATCAGTTTCCGCTGAGGCCCTGTTAAATCATTATTCATTAGATCACTCTATTCTAAAACGCATTAATTGCATATGTGTGTGCCTCGTTCTTCGTTCGCTCGAGTCAGTAGATAAAATAACTGCAGAATGAACGCGCGCGCGGTTAGTGCTTGATAAATCCCTATTTCTTGGAAGCGTCCGCCCATATAGCCCGGAGTGAAGGGAATTATCACGAGTCTACTGTACCCCAAAATTGCTTCTCCACTTGTGCAGTTCATGCATAAATATTTTACAACAGAAAACAGACGGTATTAGCTGTTTTACGAGTTGCAGATTAAAAAAGAATTGGAAGACCGGATAAATAGAATAATTATTACGAAAGAGGGTCTGCAAGCTTCTAGACGATGCGGAAAAAGCAGCTTAGGGGTTCGAGAAAGGAGTAGAAGACAAGGGACGAATCTTGGTGCATGCGGTTCGCTTAGCGCAAGCCGGTCAACGGAAAGACTGACGTTTACAGCCAAAAAAGAGGGAGAAGACAACAACGACTATCCGGACTAGCGCCAGTAAAATCCTGCCAAGGAAAAATACAACCATCCGCTCAGTTCGCATCGACAGTTAAAGTCATACGCGCGAAAATATAACCGCGTTCCTATGAAATACGACAGCACATGTCAGCGTTTGCATTCGTATACGTATGCGCAAGAGCGAAAGCTTTGCGAAGTATTTGCAGCAGTGCAGCGCGACCCTGCTTTAGTAGTCCCAGGTCTTGAGAATGCGACTAGCTAATGAAAGGGTTTCTCGCGGTCTATCGAATGTTCAGACGTTGTAATTATTACCCCTGTTGCAGCGCTCGCGTGAACTCGTCCGGAGATAAACGACTACTCTTCTGCACGGATGCAAAGAAAGTTTTTTGCGAATCAGCGTTATTTTTTGTTTGCTTAATGTGCAATTCGTACGCGAACAAAGAGGTTCTCCAAATATCTCGATTTTTGGAGATCTAAATTAGATTTTAAGTAAATTAGATGTGTCATAAGCGCGTCGCTTGCATTTTCAATGTTTCTTCGGTGCTCTTTCAGCGGATCGAAACTTTCAAAATGTAACGTCGTTTGTAATTCATGGATCGTAAAAATGAAGTATACCGTAATTTCTTATTTTTCTACGTTCGGTTGAAAAGACGTTTTCGATTGTATTCCCATTATTTATTGCTGCACATTATTTACATTATTACCGCAGATATATAACGAGCAACATTTTTATTTCTTCGCGTAAATAATTTATAATGTCTTACTTAAGAATATTTCTACAAGTGAGAATCACAGTTGTACTGTTTCATATGGAACTGTTTTGCAAGATAAGAACAAACGTTTTCGACATTTATCGTTGCTCAGTTGTTAACAAATGAAAAGAAATACTTGAACAATTGCAGTATCACTTATTTATATTTGTACGAAACAATTGAATCATTATACATGAAATCCCAGCGTGAAGTCTACCTAATTAATTTTTATCTGATAAGATATTTAAGGTACAAAAAAGCAGTTGATAAAAAATGATGCTATCTTTCAAAAGCTTTAAACCTATAATACATCTTTAATTTACCTCGGCATTGATGCATTAATATAACCGACTAGACAAGTATAAAATTAAAACATCTTCTAATATGATTATAAATTTAAATATTTAATCGAGAAAAACAAATATTAGCTTCGCTTCTTGTAGGAAATCTCTTATAAATCTCAGTCATTGCAAATAATTTAGGGGAATGAAATAAAATGTGTGCATAAAATGTAAAATTTTATGATTTTTCATAAAATTCTGTTTGTAATTCTTTTTCTTTGTTGATATTATTCAGATTTATTTTATTTTACTATGAGCTTGAGTTTCTTTTTAACTTAGTATACAAGAAGTTGATCTTTCCATATTAAGCGTTATGGATATTAGTAAAATTATTTAAGATCGTAAAATTATTTTTTATGCAGGTAAACAGTCAGTAACCAGTCTTCATAATTGTTAATTTGATGCCATTACGCACCAAGCGCTAATGTAACATTCCTTTCACTTGTAACAACTCTCAGTGATGTTTCATTGCAATAAACTCACAGTAATAAAGTTGCATTTTAAAAGTCTCACCTTACTTAGACATAGCACACAGTTCCTAGAATAAAATTTAATATGTGCAGTAATTAAACCTTTCAGCTGTGACTTCTTTTTTAATCATAAAGTCTTATTACGCCTTGCATGACTCGATTAAAATTTTATTTATTCAATACAAACTTGAATATTTTTATAAATATATCACATTTTATGATTCGGTCGTAATATAAATTATCTTAAGGTCTGCCTTCAAGATGATAAGCTCTGCAACGAAACTTATTCAATCTAGCGAAGGGCAGTTCAAAGTTTGAAAAACTTGTGATAAATTTAAATATATTCCAAAGGATACTAAATCATTAATCGCAGCACAGACTTTTGTTTTGTAAAGCTCAAAACTGTTATAAAATGCTTATTCTCAGGTGTACAGTGTGAAATGCAGTTACGTGTTAGATAGAACATGTTTGACTGATTTTAAGTATGCACTTAATTAGACGATATTAAAAAAGATGCATTAATCTCTGAGCTAATAAATTTTGTACTCGCGTATGCGTAGAATATTAGAGCATCGGATACCGAGGCACAGAAACTTTCTTCTCAAAAACAATTGAATTCACTGTTAAAATTAGTACAATTGCTTACATTAAAAGACTAAAAAGGAAATTGCACTTATTTTGAAATCAATTTATCCAAGTAATCTTAAGTCGTAATTTTAAATATAAATATTCTGAAGAAAATTGTACCTTTATGTTTAAATTTTTATTGGAATAATGATAATGATAACGTTAGCCATATAAAAACTGGTTAGAGCTTTTTCACATGGAAAATACTGTATTGCTAAAGTAAGCTTAAATTTAATTATTATTATTGTACAATTGGACATAATAATTACGTCCAATTATAGGCTTTAGTTGAAATACTATTTTAATTATGCATTACTGAAAATACAAAAACTAATATTACTTCATTTGATTTTAATTTCATTCTAATAATTTTCTCTATGCCATTGATATAATTCTAAGTGAAAAATAATTGTTGCGTTATTAAATTCTGGAGAACTGGTGTATTAGCGTTTCGCATAAATAAATGTACTTTCTTCGTATTATAGGAAATTAAAAGCTTAAAAGATCGAAAGTTTGTTTCACGCGTACTTCATTTTCATCCCTTTAACGATAGCAAAGTATATAAGCTAAAGAAAAGTTTGAATTTAAATACAAAATTTGGATTGTTCCTCTTATTGAAATGTGCGGGGTAAAGATAACTTTTCCTAGCTTCAATTATAGAATTTCCTTTGAAAGCGATAGAGCAATAAAGTGCAATGTATAATTTCTTTTACAGATCATTGGGAATGCTTTGTTGTTATAATCGTAGCATTCCTACTCACTTTCTTAATAAATAGTGGCAATGACGAACGCTAAACAGCATTCCCAGCTAAAAATATAGTATCCAGATTATTTATTATTTCAGATTAATATTACGTCTTCTTTATTAAAATTCGATTAAAGAGCACAAGAAGTAATGAGTCGCGTAATCTTAAAAAGAGCACGAAATTCATTTTCCAGCATACGTTATAACAAAATAATTGCCTAAAGGAGAAAAAGTAAAAAAATATTATCATTAACATGTTATCAATCATCATGAAAACATAAATAAAGAAGTAAAATATTTTTCGGTCCAAGGGTTCTGCCAACCTTCAGCTTGGAAAGTATGCTCCGAGCGCAAATTCATTTGAGCTTATACAAGACGTACATCAGTCAAACATTCGTTCTCATCATCTCCACGACAACTCATTAATCCCTGCTTTAGAGTCAACGTGTAGCAGCTCCTGCCTGCGAGCTGATGCGATGGTAAATCAGTGTTCGGCCTTGCATCCAATAAATTGAGGAAAAGAAGTTGCGTGGCAATTGTGTTACAGTGAAGAGGGACAAATGCAGGGGTGAAAAGAAGAAAGAGAAAAGGTAATGCTTGAAAGAGAAACAGCGCGAAACGCTCGCGAAGGGAAGCTACGAGAAGAGCTTCGGCGAGGCGCGACGACGAGGATCCACGGCCAAGTGATTGCCGGGCAGTCAGGCAGGCAGGCAGGCAGGCAGTCAGGCAGGCAGTCAGGCAGCGGCAGCGAGTTGTAAATCATACTTTTACGAGGCATCCCATGGTCAATCGGTGCGCTGAGCTCCAGAAGGCCGACGGACGCAAGAGAATGGGACGACACACGCACGCACCGACAACGAAATACGAGAGAGTGAGAAAAGGAGACTCGGAGCCCTTCCTCGTATACATCGATTGGGCTTTTATGACTTTGTAATTATGGACGGGTCGGAGAGAGAGAGAGAGAGAGAGAGAGAGAGAGAGAAAGAGAGAGAGAGAGAGAGAGAAAGAGTAGATATTTGCGGCTTAGCTGGGTCAGGATTGCTAGGGCTCTAAAAAATTTTGGCAGCGTTCTATGGGTCGCGGTTGCCGTACGAGTGCAAGCTTCTCCATTCGCGATGCATTATTTAAGCTAAATTATTAAAAGGATTAAAATGCAAACGAGCGAGATAGTCGAACTGGTCGGAGAGAGAAGTCGCGGTTGCTCCCGATCTTACACTTTACGTTGCTGAATCTCCTATGCGGATATGTACGTGCATTGATTTTAGTGCAGGTCATCTTTTTATCCTCGATAAAACAGCAGTGAACAGTCCCGATCGAGTATCTCTGGCCTTTCTGCTTGTCGTGTGCCAATGATAAAAAGTGACAGGGAACCTCTCTTTCGAGATAAGCAACGCGTTGCTGACTCGGCAACTTGGAAAAGTGGGGCAGTAATTTTATTTTTTTCATTTACAAAGTAAAGTGAATGTGCAAGATGATGTGCTTTTTCATTTGTTCGGATTAACGTTTAATATACCGAACTTTCTGATATTATCGCGTTTAACAGGTATCAAAGAGGTTCCTTTAAAGCTTAAAGGTGGCACAATCATAAATTACAGAATGAGTTGAAAAAATACTTTTGTTCGTAATGTGTATGTGTCTGCTTTCGCGTATCCGGTTCACTGTTGAACGTCGGAATAGATCGTGCACGAGACGTTCTTTTTTTACACTTGTATTAGCTCATAATTCTTCTCTAGGAGAATCAATAATGCATTATACTTTTAAAACTATGCGTGCGCCAACATTTAAATCAAATACTTTTTCGTAGCGAATTATAATCGCGTCAGCGTCTGAACGCTGTAGAATATCACGTTCTTGTATACTTAGATATTCGAAATCGAAAAATGGAAATGTGCACACCTCATTTCTGGGATAGATTAAGAAATTTCGGTTATATTTTTATGCCGGAGAAAGATTAAATTCAATATTTCATTTTGTCAAGTCATCAAATATTCCATTTTATGTTTTTTCAAGGAAGTTATAAAAATATAAAAATCCCATTTCTTCAAAACGAATTCACGTATTAAAACGAAACTCCATCAAACTTTACTCTTTGTTATGATCCTAGAAAGATCGACCCCGCGGTAAAGACAAAAATTTTACCATGCAATGCTCGGAGACACTTTTTCGTCTCGTACGTAATGTGCGCTTCTCTTCTTCTTGCCTATGAGATTTCCGTATAAATGAGTCATAAAACCATTTTTTCTTTGTAAAATCGATGCCGCACGCGCGCGCGTTGCACCCATAAAGTTAAGCGGAAAGGTCGAAGGCGCACTTTTAGTGGAAGTCTAAGAAAGAGAGCTAGATTCGGCAAGGCATCGAGTAAAAAAAAACGAGAGAATCGAAAGCGCACAGACATAAAGACAACATTGTGAATGCTTTTTACGAGTCGAGCTCGCTCATATACTTTTGTCGAGTTACAATTTGTCACGCTGTAACCTCGCGTTATCCATGCGTCAATACTAAAGTGGAAAAAAAAGTAACTGAAAAAAGCGCAGAAAAGAGATGCGCTACTTCCTCGTTGGATTATATTTCCAACGTGTGGGGCGATGACGACGAACTCAAAATGTCCTAGAGATGAAGCCCCAAAGTGCTCGTAAAATCTTGCGCGTCGATGACGAGGAGAGGGAAGAAGAGGACAACGACGACAGCGACGACAACGACGACAACCAAGTCGATGACGACACGTCGGGTTCCGCATGTATGACGCGCACGGGAAAGGTAAGCGTGAATACAAGACGCCGGTATGACCCGTCGAGTGCGAGTATAAACACGAGTGTATAAAGTTATACGTTCGGTGTTGAAACCAAAGGAAAACGAGCCTCGGGGATGGTTTGTTCGCTCAGAGGGAAGTATTTATGTGCTTCTTCTTAGAAAACGCTTCTTTCGCGTACTGTGTTAAAAAGACTAGTCGAAGTACTTTTTGATGCTCGCTAAACAATCATATTTTCATTAGTGATGACATTTCCTTCTAACGCAAATTGGGATTCCTTTTCTTTTCGATTTCATTAGATTAAGCACTCGCGCGAACGTTACGTTCGACATTACGCCGCACAGTAATTAGTAATTTCATAAACGGACTTCAACATAGAATAATTGCTTAATTTCAATAATTTGATGCGCAAGGCGTTATTTACGTTTCAATAGCCATTCAATACGATAGATATTGCTCGATAATTTTCATGTAATTTACATTTGGGTATGATTTACGCTTAAAGTAGTTTCACTTGTAATGTAAAACCGGGCGGGTCAAGTCAACATCAACTAGTAGTCTCAAACGAAGTCGCGATTTTGTGATATTTTAAAATGGAATACTTTGGAAAATGGGAAAACCACACCAAGGAACTCGAATTTCCACTGAATTCGAAATTCCGGAAGCGTAGGTCCGCGCGTGCTTCCAAACTTCCGAGCTTCGAAACCGCTCAATCGAGGCAATGGTTGCGTATGCCTATCTCTCTTTGCTTCTTAACGGGTTTAACACTCTTTTCGTGTTTGAATTTAACTCTTTCCGAATATAATATTATACGTTATTATGCTAGCCGTCCTCGTGCTCGGGCATTATAAACGGTAGCGCGTTGACAGCCAGCAGCGACAGCATCGGCAGCAGCGTCAAAGTAACTGTCGATCGTTTCGGGCGGATCGTTTTATGGGAAAAATGACATTCGAGTGTTGTACCGCGGTCGCTTTAAATACGTGTAACCTTTGATGTGGTTGTAGAAGGTAAGCGTTATGGGGTAGCTTAAGTGGGGTACGACGCAGTGGCGGGCGTCGGCGCGTATATAATGCGCTACGGCTAAAGAAGAGAGCTTTTATGCCTGCCGGTTGCTTGGCCCGTTAAAAGATTAGTGTTTGAGAGGAGGTCGCACCAAATGACCCCGCAACTCTTTCTTCGTTATTACCAACTGCTCGAATACGCTGTAAAGTAGATTTTAATACCGAAAAGATAACGCCACTAGTGGCGCATTTGAAATTCAAAATAAGGGTAGTGGAACGACTCGTCCGACTATCGTCTCGCGCCTTCCTTTCTTCAGTCTGCATTTCTTTATTGCGCGACGAACGTCTTCTTTAACACTGTATTCTTTCTCTTCGTAGATCTATGCAGAGTCTCTTGATAGGTTTCATTTGACGCTCGTCTTAACCCTCGATTGCGAGAACTAAAAGGCACACGGATGTTGGACTAGTTTTCGGCGGCACTGACGTTGCGACTCGACGTTCAACCCAATCGGATGCGACTGAAATGCATTAGGTCGATTTAACTTTTGAACTAATTTGAACTAAATTGAATTCACGAATGCGCGATAAATCGTTTGCACAGCGTTTGGACATTTTTCCTGATCTTCCGTTCGATCTTACTAACCTTCTGTTACTAATTTCTAAAGAGATTCTTTACAGTTAATCGTGACGATGGAATGCAAAATAATTAGCCGTTGAAAGTTACCCATTATCATGTTATATTTATTGGTTCGCAAAAGAATATTGAAAGTTAGCAAGAAAGCATTCTTTGTTAACAAGAATGAGGTCGAAAGTAAAAAATATATCCCTATGTCGTTTCGTTGAAATTGGAGATTTATCAGACTAGTAAATCTTTGCGTGCTTCAGAGTTCATTCAAGTATTATTATTCCATAGCTTATTTCTCATAACTAAAAGAGTTTGAAATGTTTATGTTGCACTTGATGTGAAACTCATATCAATTTCATCTTAACGAAAAAATTGTTCGCGTTAAGGCGGTTGTATAAAACTCAAAATAACCGTAATATTTTATGTTATGATGTATGTTCGGAAAATAAATATCAACTAAAAAAGGTTATTAAAGGGTGATTTACGTTTAGTTGCAATAAAAATGTGCACTTAAAACTAAAATTAAATTACGACAGATAAAACAGTTTTTTATAAAAATAAGTTTGCAGCTTTAAAAATAAATAAGAATTAACCTCGTTCCTTAGCAGTAAAATTATTTACATGCTATATATCAATTTTAAAGTATAAGAATAATTTTGCAGGCCACTGAATTCATTTTTATTACTATAATATTTCTATAGAAAAAAAAAAAATTCTGAAATATCTGTACTTTCATTGTCATTCTTAATACATTTATGTAAGCACGGCATTAAGTATCGTCTCGATCTATAAACCACTAGAATCGCACTGTATTGTAGAGTCGAACGTTGAATTAGGAAAAGTATTTTCTACTCGCGCGTACACTGGAATAATTTTTTCTGCCTCGCGCAAATACTTTAATTTTCAATGAAAATAGATGCAAATTTGGAACCGTTGTACTGAAAAAAACAACGAACAATGCCTTTCTCTTTTCGCGAAGGCGCATAACGCCATGAGACGACTAAATACATACACACCTATACGACATTTTTAGTAATCCTAAAAACATTGCGTCATACCCATGGGTAGCGGCTCCTTAATCCTACGACTTGTTTATCGACAAATGCGGGGGCGGATGCGGTTGACTTTCGCGGAGAGCGCGAGGGTGGGTGGGTGGAGGGGGTGGGGCAGAGAGAGAAACCGAAATCTCGAACAGGTTTCGACGGCGAAACCAAGAAAATCAGTCCAAGAGCTTCGGTGCAGTGCTATGCAGTGCTATATGCTTCGGTCTCTTGCCGAGCCGACGAACGACTCTGGTTAGGTGCACGTATGAAAACTAAGTCCGGGTTTCATTTGACTGACTTTACGAGGGAGACATAAAATGGATTTTACTGTTGGCTAGTTCGCCAGTTCGCGAGTTGGTAACATTGCTTTGGCGAGAGCGAGCGAGTGCAATACAACGGAGTTGTACACTCTTGCTCTCTTTCTTTTTTCCTCTATTTCTCTTCTCTTTTTCCTTTATCTTCTCCTTTTTTATCCTTCCAAGTCTTTCTCTTTCTTTGTCCGTCTCTCTCTTTCTCCTCTCACATGTTCTTCATCTAACGTCGATCTCTTTTGAGCTTTCACTGCACTCATTTCCCGTCTGTCTTACGTTGCTCATTTCCTTCTCACTCTCTCACTCTCTCACTCTCTCTCTCTCTCTCTCTCTTCCTTTTCTACCCCCTCTCCCACTCTCTCTTTCTGTTCGTCTCTTTCTTACTCCCGCGTATTTCTAAACTTCGCGCATGAGAAATTGCTCACGAACGCGAGTAATATCCGTTCAGAAAAGTACAGTTCCTCACTATATAAACTTGCGTTTTATTGTTCTGTCTTATTCGTCTTTTTATGGCGTCTTATTTTCATTTTTCTTTTAATTTTTTTATACGAGGCGTGGCAACTATGCTTGGACAAAATAGTTATTTAGATGTGTGTATTAATTTTTCGAGACTGAACATTCGAAAATAACTCAAATAGCAATGATTTAACAAGGTAGGTGGGTAAAAATTTATCTCGTCACATTAGATATTTGTATTTGTCGTTAATAATTTCGAAGCGTAACATAAAAAAGAAATCACGATAATATACGTTTATCAAAATAAAATTTAAAGTCTTTCAACGCTAAATATCATATGATTACTCGGAACATAATGAATTGGAAATTTAGAATATTTATAATAATAAAAAATTGGAAATTTAAACGCTAGAATCAAGTTCATAAATAATTGCAATCAAAAAATTGCTGATACATTCATCTGAGATTTTAAATTTTAAACTTTCAAATGGGACGATATAAAGAAATACTTTTTTCAAAGAAACATTGATTCGCGTTCATGAGAACAAACGTAAGATACATGATTTATTTTTCACACTTAACTTGGAATCTTTAAAGTAATTTTTGTTCGCTTTATACACATAAATAAATAATTACAAACAAGTTATCGAGAATATCAAAGTACACAATAATAATTTCCACATATTTCTTGTTATTTAAAGCTAAAAGATTATCGATAATATTACAAAACTAAAGATATTTACAAGCTTTGTTGTTTTTACATTACGTTTTTGCTGCACATCATTCTTACATGATTAGTTGACAAAGCTTATAGGGCTAATAATATCGATATGTGTTTTACATTTTTATGAAACATCAAGATAATGACACTCACGTAATTACTTTTGCAATTGTTGGTTCATTTATTGAAATAGATCCATTATTAATTATGTACTTATCAATGCTTAACAAATTCATACAATGTTAAGGACAAGCCATATTGATTTGACGATATATTTAATATCCAATCAGACTTTTTACGTATTTATTTTAAGCGATTGACAAATATTGATAAGTACACAATTAACCTTGCGCTCTATCTAAAGAATTAAATCCCATTCAAGAAAATGCTGACACATGAGTTTCATTATTTTGTATAAAAATACATACCTTGGAGGTAATTCAAATCCGGGACTCACATTCCTGACACTTTCATTGTTGCTAGTGCTGAAAATAAATTAAATGTTTCTTTTGTTTTTAAAGGCGGCATCTCAATTGCTTTAAGTGTATATATATATATATATATATATATATACACATATATATACATATATACATATATACGTCTTATATTTATTATTTCGAGTCAAGTCAATCCTTGTCGTATGATTTAGTTACAGTCTGATAATAATTTTTAATGTATTTATATCGATAAATAGAAAAGATTAATTCGATCAACTAATTTTATGCAACACTTCTTTTACAAATATTTCTTTAAAAACAATTAAATCGAGCTTAATTTTTATTCTTAATAAAGATTAAACGTGATAAATAAATACAAAATCGAGAATTTTTCATTTTTTGCAATACAATTGTTTATATTTTTAAAAAGCTTTCACATTTTGTATAAACACGTTTCGGCAGTAAATTTACTTTAAATGAGATTTTGTTCTTTTATACTTTTAAGCACAGTAATCTGATATTTAGGATTAGCGAATTTTAAAACGTATTCACGTCTTTTCCGTTAAATAATTAACACGCGGTATCGAATCTTTATTTTGAATTAGCAGACTTTGTATCGTCTATTTATGCATAAGACAATACACTTACTCAATACACAAAATCGAACGATCATTCCACTTTTTGGTTTCAGAAACGAGCATGAGCCACCGCTTCAAGATAGAGAAGACCGACGACACGGACTAATCCAAAGATGTGCGTGAGGGTTGCACGAGGGCGACGAGAGCTTGTTACAGAAAATAGTCCCTTTTTCATCATTACGCTTTAATGGGCAACAAAAAGTTAAAGAAACTCTAGTAAACGTTGGACACCTTCAATCGATAAGGATACCTATAATGCGTTCAACATTGTTACTCGTGCGTTCGCAATTTTTCGACTCCTTTCGGTGTTCAAGCAAGGAGGAAATCGTACAAAAGAGGAGCATGCGTATAAATAGTAGAAAGTTACGTTGTGCGCTCTCGCTAAAGGACACAGAAGAATAAACAATTAATGCATTCAATGTTCAATGCTTCGTGTTTGCGTTTGTTCCTTTTGTTAACCACAACTAAAGCCTTCCACTCTTTTTTATTGCACACATATACGCGTATGTGTAAACACAGTCAGATACAAATACAGAAACAGACATCAACGCAAAGAAAGAGCAGCCACCCACACCCGCGCACACGCACACGCACACGCACAGGCACAGGCACACATGTAGACCCACGGATCTACCTCCAATCTTTATTACAGTTTTACGAAAGCTCTTTCCGGTAGCGGATCTCACGCGCTTATGCTTGTAATTTGTTCGTCGAAAGTGTCTTGGATATTGACGCGGGACATGAGGAGAAGCAAGGAGGGAGTAGTAACATTCTTTGCCTCTACAAAGAAAGTGCCAGAAACGGAATGTGTGTACAAAGGGGGATGGCGTCGAAGAGAAAAGAAATACACTGCTGTACTCTGGGGCTTTAAGCGTGCGCGCTTCAAGGGATAATACAAGTGAGAATGAGAGGGAGAAAGAGAGACTGCATTATGCTCAGCAGTTGGACAGGAAGCGACGGTGGTGCGCGCGGTAATATAGGAAGAAGAGGTAAAATTTGACCGATGGTACACGAACGCACCCGCACACGCTCACGTATACCCGCAGCTAGAGACACACACACGCAGACACGTGAAAGAAAAAGTGAATATAATGATATGTTGGTAGTCTTTACAAGAAAGCAGGCGTACACTGACCGGCACCGTGGCGCAGGAAGCGTGCAAACCGCGAAGAGTCGAGATGGACTCGAAGTAAAGACATTATCGCGTGGCTCAGCGGAGTTTACCCCGAAGGAGAAAAGAGGAGAGCCGAAACCGGGGTTAAAGGATAAAAATGAATTAGGCAGAGGGGGAGTGTGTGTATAGACTTATGAGACCGCAGCAAGTGTGTTTTGTTGGGACATCTGTAGTATGGGACGTCGATGGAGAAAATGGTCACGTGTGTCTACGAGGTTTTTGTCCAGAATGGAACTCGCGCCGCTATTGTTTGTCTAATTGTTGTCCTTAGGTGATCATTAGATAATTTTTCTTTCTTTCTTCTATAAAAATAACGTTTGAGCGATTATTCTTTTTCTTCGAAATGATTTTCGAAACCTTACATATACTCATTGACATTTTAAAGAGAACCGTCAGCGAAATTTCAAATGGATTTCAATGTGAAATCTAAATTTGTATAAATATGGGTTGTTTAGGCATATAGTCGTTGAAAGTAAATTTTACCCTTATGTCTGTCAGATTGAATATTTTTCGATTCGTTATAGGTAACATCCGATTGGATTCGACATTGAAATTGTCGTTGCATTGTGCACGATGATGGATTCTTTAAAAGAAAACATTCGATCCTGTACATACAACTGATTTTAAGAATTTAATTTGTACAAGAAGTAAATTTTTAGGAAAAAATCATTGAATTTATCAATGTAGATAACCATTTTCTTCATCAGGGTGAAAGTATAGCGCTGCGCGTATACAAACTTTGATGGATACGCGCTTTTTTATTTATTGTGATACTTAGATGAATCTTAATATTAGGCGCAAATGAGAGTCAAACTTAGTATAAAGACTATGTAAAAAGATGGAGAAGAAAAAATGTTGATAATGGTGAGAAGCGAACTGCTCAATCTTATAAAGATGAATAATACAGGTATACTTTTGTGTACGAACAACGAATGATGAATATTCTCCTTTGTTTTTGTATTTTTAACATATTTATCAGTTACAGTAGCGCAACAGCTAATTTCTTAACAATATTGTAAAGCTTGTCCAATGATTTTGTTTATTTTCTTTTATATCGAGATCAGATTGTGGGAAGCGTTGTCTAAAACTAGGAAATAATAAGTTTAAATCGCGCTGCAAATATTCAACGGTACCGTATTAAAAATAAAGAATTTAACCATTATTAAGAATAATTATTGATTATATTATAAATTTTAGTGCATTAGTGTGAGACAGACCTATTTACATATAGTAAGAGAAGAGAAAATAAGTGTTAAATAATAAACTTTTTGATTTTTCTGTGAAAAAAAAAAGAAACGAATTACAATGTTTTATTGGCTACGAAAAAGAGCCAAAGTGACGAGATAATGCTATGTCACGACGAATAATACGATGAATTCGAACTTTCGTCGAATATTTTTCATTGTTTGATGAAACTTCGAACTTTATCCAAGTGTTTTTGATGTTCTCAACTTTGTGTTAGGTTCATTATTATTGTTGTTATGGAAGTTGAAGTGTCGATATTTAATGCGTCATAGAATGGACAGTCGCAAATAGAAAAAAAACGAATTACATGCAAAATTGGACGGATAAATTAAAAAACTGCTATTGGCATTTATAGGTGCTTTAAAAAATGTCAAAAGGTTATATGTATATATATATATATATATATATATATATATATATATATATATATATATATTACACATCGGCGAAAATGAAGACTGAATCAGAGGCCCTTTTGCAGTGTTCGCAGTAATGTACTCTACTTTCACTGTATAATTAAATTGAATTATTCTTATTGATAGAAGAAGAGTAAGAGTTTGCCGATATTGATATTAGATTTTTCTCAATCAACGCGCGACTGCAACTATTACTGTATAATACTGCAAATTCATTTTCTCCTTCTATAATTATTTAATTACGCTTTGTGTAAGTGCTATACAGATATTAGTTACTTGTACAGAAAATACAAGTAAACGTTGAACGCTATTAAATCTAAGAACTATTTGGTTAGTGAAATGTATACTATCATTTTTTGGAATATTAACTAAATTCTAATTTACAGAATAATAATAATTAACTATCATTTTCCACTATCATATGTTCACTAAGGTCTATTAAGTAGCATTCTATGCTACTCGATTAAAGGGTTAATTTAATATTAAATTAATAATGTGATACGTCGTAATGCAGGAATATAACGCGATTTATAATAATTTCTAGGAAATTAATCTTTTTGAGTTTAGAGGACTAATGATATTCGTGCTTTTATATAAAAACTAGAACAACTTCGTCCTATATTATAACAATATACTACAGTATCACATTACAAATTATCTTCAAGTATTTTTAGACTATTTATAAAATGATATTTAGATCATTTATTATTGTTAAAATATAGTTGAAATATACCAATTTTTATTATACACAAAATTACCGTTTATTCTAATCTTTTATTCTTCATTATATTTTTACATAATTTTTCATAGTGTTTCACGATATTTCAATATAAGCTAATGCAAGTAGTACACGACCAAATAGTTCATGAAACATTACAACTCGATAAAGTTCTTTTTTTACTTCTATATATTTTAATACAAATGTATGTTATATTTGAAAATTGTAATTAACTGTGCAACAAAAGAGAATGATAGTCTTTCTGCGTTCCCAAAATGATCTGCGATATAATTGAGAACGGGAGACCCCCAGCGGATAATAAATTAAAGTTATGCGTAATTTCTTACGATTAGTTGAGATTCAATATTATGAAATTTGAATAATACGTGTAATTTCAATTGAACGAATGGAAATATCCTTAACTTGATTGTTATTTCCGCATACGGTGAGTAAGCTTAAGAAATACACGGTGTTCGAATACAACAGATTACTTCTCATTCTCTTTTTGTTGGCGACAAATTCGATCGTCAATCAAAAGTGTTCGAAACCGTTCAAAATACAAGTGAGAAATTATTTATCATAAGAATGATTAAATAGAATATCGTGGAAACTATTAGAGACATACACACACTGGAAATATACTTGCGTAAGGGATGAAGGTAACAGAAAAAACTACGTACATACCTAGTTTATCTATTTTTACTTATACTATAGATACATAAACAAAAATTCTAAGCGTCCCGCTAATTTCTTGGACGGCTTACAATGCATAGGCCATCTATGTAAAAGCGCAATATGTAAAATTTAAGTGCGCAAAATGATACGAATGTAAGAATATGTAAAAAGGAAAATAAAATAGGCTCGTGTCCTTTTTACGTCCCAAGGACGATGAATGTATTTGCGATTTGCGAGTACGAATGACCGCTTGTTCGTAAATTCGGTGTACTTGGCATATTTTAACTGTTATGAATTGTAATAAATCAGTAACAAAAAATACCTTGTCTTGATTATTATACAGCGATTAATTACTCTTTTATATTTTTTAGATTTTTGGCCGTGAATATAAAATATAAAAAGCAAAAGAAACGTGTATTAAATATATTTCAAATATTGAGAGTCTAAGTAACTGAAATTTATGTAACTGAAAGACTTCTAGAAATTTTTGCAGTAGCCACTATGTTCTACTATCTATTCCTTCGACTGCTATTTTTATACTTTAATGGGTATTGATTTATTTTTATCATTGAAAGAATTCATAATAATTAGGATATTTATCGAAGTAGAATACGTACAGTAACGAATTATTTTTTTGAAAGAAATTAGTACACTGCTGCACTCGCACGTGAAAGAATAAAATAACAAAAAAATGTTTTTAAATAACTACATCAGTCAATAACGAAGAGTTACAAACACGTACATGCATTTCACTGTGTTTATTGTAGCGTTATTAGATATGTAAATGTCTTTATCTTTACATAGCAATCTTTATACAGCAATGACAA
Source organism: Wiebesia pumilae (assembly GCA_018907045.1). Classification (NCBI taxonomy): domain Eukaryota; kingdom Metazoa; phylum Arthropoda; class Insecta; order Hymenoptera; family Agaonidae; genus Wiebesia; species Wiebesia pumilae. The sequence goes on along the minus strand of JACCHZ010000131.1, from coordinate 1,171,912 downwards.
GAATTCTTTGGTGAAACTTTATAATCGTTAGTTATCGTCGGCAACACTGAATCGTAGAGTGTATTTTAGTACTAACAATCGATTGACTCTTTATGAAACTAGAAATAGTACACACAGAAATAGTACAGAAAAAATTGTATAATTAAAATGATTTATTTAATATATGTTTGCCCATACTAACTTAACGAAAAAAATGTTTTATGGCAGAGAGAGAGAGAGAGAGAGAGAGAGAGAGAGAGAGAGAAAATAAGTGAGTAAGTGAGAGATAATACGTCTATAAAAAAAGGATAAATGATGCATATTATTCATAATATTTTTTTAAATTCTTGTCTTTGAGAAACCGTTCCCAATGTGAAGCAATATTGTTCCTAAATGAACAATTTAAAAAAAATCCAATAGTGCATTAACTATTTTACGTAGCATTTCCAAGCAGCATCTATTTAAATAATGAGTATAACAGATGGAATTTTTAATTTTATATTCGATATCTTAAATTAAATTTTGACGATCCTTTTCATTTAATTTCGACAAAATACTTTTTTGCTGTTCTATTTACAAATTTAAAATGTAAAATTATTTAAAAATTATAAAATAGAAGAAAAACTTAAGCTACTTTTTTTTCTTATATGAACTTAATATAAAAGATAGTAATGTAAATATTAATTTTTTCAAATATTAATTATTTACCAGGCTCTAATCAATTTTGCACTGGTTAAGCTATTTTCATCCGCATTATTAATACGTATTATAAATAAAACGTTATTTTCTATACATTTGAATATATTATTTGAATATATTACAGAATAATCTTTTTTATAACATCAACACGAGATTAGACTTCTCCCTCATTAGATTATATTTAAGTGATTTTAATGTAATAAAAGACATCTAAGCTCTTCGCTTACAATTTTCAATAAATTTTTAAATAAAAACGATATAATCTTTTCTCAACTGTTAACTTTACATTCGAATGGAAAGCTAGAAGATATTGACAGAACAAATTTATAGAATTGCGTAATTATCTCTGTTTTAAAATCGAAATACATTATTGCGAAAATAGACAATCACAATCTTAAAAAGAACAATATAAAATATAAAAGACGTTAGTTTAACTTGTCATATGTTCAAAAGCAAATGTTCAAAAACAAATTACTTTCTTTTATACATCGGTCTAAGAAATCTCGAACGAAAGGAAAATCAGACTATTTCACATAGTGACAAACGAACAGGAAAAAAGCACATATATTCTAACTGTTGTGCAACTGTGTGAAAATACGTATGCAACAGTGAATGTGGTAGTGATTTTACCACCTGAAAATTCTCTTTCACGCAAATGCGACGTCGTCTTTTCGTTTGTATGCGTAAGTGTCGACTCTTTCCCTCTCCCTCTCACTTCCTTTCTCACTCGCTCGCGGGCGCGGATTCGCGACGTAGACCTATAAAAGTCGCCGTAACGTTTAAATATCCGCCGTCCCGACATAAACTAAAGACTATATCGCTGTGGCAGCGGCGGAAATATGCAACTCCGTCGCTTTGGCTTTCGTTCCTTCTCTCGCTTTTCACGCGCTTGCGACGCGTATACTCGCGTTGTGTATTTTTGTGAATCGTTGTAGGCTTGAGAGCATTTCACATTTGTACTTCGTTTCTAACTAAAAAGATAAATAAATGAATGAATAAATAAATGCTTTAATCTGCGTTGCGATAAGTGTTCGCATTTACCGTAAGATAGCCTTTAAACTAGAGCATCTGTTGATGTCGCGTTTGCATTTCTATAATTTTCAGTAATATAAATTAATAGACACTAGAAAAAATATAAAATGACATCCGCATGAAAGTTGTACGAGATTTCTTAGGTCATCGTAACACATGCGATCGTCGATGTCTTCATAAGTGATATTTCCTTTCGACATATTATTCACTCAGATATTATTACGAATTGTTTGCATATTAAAACTTTTAGTGCCTCAGTATACGTAAATTGTATTTTAGTAACTCTAATATTTAAACGCAATAAATACTCCATATAAAAAATTCTATACTCGTGCGGAAAAATTACATTTTAAAGCAAAATTAATCTCTATACTCGTGTAATAAGAATTTTTATGTACAATGGCTTTACATGGTAGAAGAAAAATTGTTTTTTATTCACCACGAACGTTTTTTATATCGACGTACATTGGCGATATTATAGTTCTCTCGTACTCTTCAATTATTTCTTTTATACACCCCTCACTGTATGACTACTCGCACGCAGGAAAGTTGCTCAAAGTCTATACCCTATGTACGTTTCTTACCCTGAAAACATCTACTAATAATTTATAGGTATTAAATATTCAAATAAAAGCGTTTCTTTTTTATATTTAAAACACAAGTGTAATTCATTTACTGGAGATAAAAAAATAAATAGATATGAATTGTTTAATTGAGAACAGGTAAAACAGACAGAATTCAATGGAATAAGTATCAGAATACAGTGAAGTGATTGAATTATTCATATAAACTCTAGATGCAGTTAAATTCTATCGTGTAGAATAAAGTAACTAAGGCATTTAAAATTTACAGGAATAGGTTGAGTGATTATAAATAATTTTTTTTAATAATCTTTACGGCAGTTTATCAAATAATGAATATTCAGTAAAAAAAGAAAAGATCAAATTTAATTAGTGGATTTAAGAATGCAAGCTTATAAATACTTATATTTTATCGAATTTGAAATGTAGTCTTTCGAAAACTGTAAATTTTATAAATAAGTTATTTCTGATCCATAAGAAACCAATTTTTAATTATTTTATCTTAAATTAACATTAAATAAAAAACAATATATTAATTGATAAAGAAGTTGATTGAGGCTGTAAATTACAAGCTAGTATAATAAGTTGTGAATATTTTAAAACTAAGTCTCCGTTTCAATTACCTTTATAAGCATTTCATTTCTTTACACATACTAATAGAGGAACAACGTAATACTACGTAGCTAATACAGATACAGCAACCGTAAGAAATTAAAGTGTCATGTATCTTCTGTCTGTTTAACCTGCAAATAATTTGCACGTCATTCCAGAAATTAACTAATTTTTAAGAAAGAACAATAATTTCTTTAAGACAAAATGTTTTATATTTATTTTGTCAAATATCAAGTTAATAATAATATTATTTAAGTTCAGGTATGCGTATGGCGTTTCACGTTTTCTTTTATTGTAATGGATTTATTGTAATTGCCTTTTGATTTTATTGTAATGGATAATAGTAACAATTGTTCAAAACATTGATTATTACAATTGATTTTACCTTACAGATGAATATTTAAACTGATTGCAATTATTCATTATACATGTGATGTATCCGAGGATTCAATCCTGGTCAGAAATAATAACTAAACAACCAATATTCCAGAAATTGATTGTTTACTGAACTACTTCTTCACAGTCCTTTGCTTTCGATCAGTGTTTAAAAAAAACTAATTTTTAGAAATGATACAAATATTCATACTATAAATGTTTAAATAAGTATATATGTTATAATTTTTAAATATTAAATAATGCATATAACGAAACCTGTAGTCGCATGAAATTACTACGTAAAATTATTTTAACAATGTGATAATATTTTTATATTATCAAATGCCTGGAAAAACTCAATATCGTTCGCAATTATCTACCTATAAGACGTAAAAATATTAAACTTTTTAATGGTAATTGTTTTCAGAAATCAGTTCATGTTCAGCTCGTGCATGTGGATCTTTCTTCGGGAATCGTCGATAAAAGCGACTTTTATGACGAACAGTCGGCGAAGAATATTTCTGCTATATCGATCGACCCTGCAACTCGAGACATACAATCGTCATAGAAGCGGACATGTTTGGCGCGTACAGTGTATCGTAAAGTTCAGAAGGCATCAAACTATATAATGTGTAACATCAACATTGCCAACTCTATTTATAAATTAAACTATTGTTAATTATTGCGATGCTGAGAATCTCCAGCACTTTTAATAGAAATACGTTGATTTGATTATGTGGAAGGGAATACGTTATTTATGAAAGTGCACACGTTTGATATATATATATATATTTTATATCGTTTGCCTAATGATATATTTCAGGATCATTAATTACATTGTATATAAAAAATGTTACATTTAACCGTTCATTTTTTATAAAAAATTTATCGAAGAAAAGTAAATGTTAACTACTTTCGATCATTTCAATTTTTTTAACTGGAATGCTGTATTCAGTAATATTTCTTGCGAAAATAATATTGAACAAAAATTTCTAATCATTATTATTTATTTTAAGAAATCCAATTAATTATAAAATAATTATAAATTCAAATAAAATTATTTAAAAGTATTTTGTGAAGAAAGTAGAGCGTTAAAAATATGTTTCATTATTTAATGATTTTATCAAAATGCATTTGACGACTTTCATTAGATTAATTTCATTAACAAATTTAAAGAAATTAATCGAGTATGTAATTCTTCAAAATATGATATTCTACTTTTAGTAACTATGTGTGATAAAATTTTTTTTATACTAATATTATAAATTTTAATTTCTATGTAAAATTACATTTTGTATGTAAAATTTTGAGTAAAGTTCAAGTTCATCAATAATTTGAAAAATTCGAACGCGTTAAAAATAAAGAATCGTGTTTCGTGACTCATAACCTTGGAGTTTAGTATGTCTCAAAATATTTATTGAAAAAATAAATATTTTTTATTAATATCCCTACTTTTATTTTAAAAAATCTTTTAAAAATTATTTATATATTTATTTCATATAAACACACGTTTTTAATTAAAAACTGATCTCTTTTTCGACTAAATAGTATCATCGATTAAGAAAAATAAATAGATGTCAAATTTAAAACATAATTTACCGTCTCTACTTTTTCTTTCTATTTGTCAAATATTGAATATGTACTAGAAAAATGAATAACTCTATACATAGAATTATTGATAATTATTGCATTCTTAACTAATGTATGTTATGACTGTTATCACAATTATTTTTGATTTTGGATTTTTATATTCAGCGCTGTATATTTCTTTTTTCTGCTACATTCATCCACACTTCTTCGACAAATAATTAGTGGATACTGGGTGAAATTTCATCTTCCGTGACATATTAATTATTGGCTTTCACGGATAAACACAAGAGTCCCAAATTCTACACATCGAAGAAACTTAACCTTAATCTGTCAATCTTATTGTAACCCGCTATTTCTTACTTTCAAAACTTAGGTATGTTAACTGTTAACATTTTTATGTTTAATGCTAGGGCATGCAAAATGTATATCAATTCATTCTTTTTCGACGATTTCGACGATATACTTTAAAACGTATTTATTTAAAGAGCTTTTGTAATAGTTACAAAAAACGTGAACACGCATGTTCGAAGAATAAGTATATGTATTTATTAATATGTATATAATTTGTAAATTTTAATGACCATAAACACATAATGAACTAATTCAACAAAATTTTTATAATTAGAATTCATGGAAAAGAATCATTAATAATACTTGATGACTGATATTATAACATTAAAATTTAGAAAGAACATTCATAATTATTCTTTCCTTTTCTTTGGTAAACTATGTAAAATTAATTTTTATTAAAGCATTCACTTTTTAAATTGATAGAAAATATTCATACATACAAATCTATATGAAGATATAAAAAAATATTTTTTAATAATAAAATCTAGAAATGTAATTTATACAAGACTTCCGCAATCTAATAATCCTACAAAGAATTTCTTTAACTAATATATATATATATATATTATTAAAGATATATTAATGTTGGTGTAGTCGTTAGTTTTCAATTGTTCGTATATAATAGAAAATATTCGTGGTTGGAGTACATCGATTTAAATTCAAATACACTGTATCACCTTAAATAATTAAATCTAAGGTATTATAAATCAGTTATTTACACGTGTTTCAAGAAAAAAATACTAGAATGCATTTCAATATAAAAATTGAAAATAAGATTTTTTACTGAAAATTTGTAACTTATTAGCAATGAATATAAATTTATTGACTATTTTCATAATATCCAATTTATTGATCTTACGTTACTGTATTTTTCATTATTCACTTTTTTATTTAAAAATAATCTCTATGTATATCGAATGTTGAATAAAAAATAAATTTCATTAAGCATATTACAATAAAAATTTTGCAATTAACAAAATGTAAATACGAATAATATTTATTTAATATTATGAATAATATTTTAATTAAGAATCATAACTATTATCAGGTAATTAATTTTTTAACAGTTCTTAAATAAAATTTATTAAAGAAGTTGATAATGTTAATGGATTCAGACTTTAGAAACTTAAATATTTATGTTATTAGTTGTCTATACAAATTACTTATATTTAATAGTATACGATATTTTATATTATAAGTTTGAAATAAAGAGAAGAAAAGTGTGTCAATCCTGTAAGCGATAAAACTTTCTTAATTAAATAATATTTCAAATTTCAAGCTTGATAAAAGGATGTAATAACTTTAAAATTAATAATAATCTGAGAATTATTTATTTACTTTACATCAAATCATATGTTTATTCATTATATATGATTAAAATAATTAAAGTATATTTAGATGAAAATTATTGTTATTGTTATTTATTTTAATGTTCACTCTTTGAAATTTGATAGCGAGGTTTCGCGCTCTAATTGTTATTATTATTATTATCATTTGATAAGGTTTTATTTTGTGAATTTCAGTTTACGTGACATTACGTTTCGATTTTTTTGTTTAAAGATAAAATCTTTAACGTTGAATAAAATTACAATTTTTTCTTACAACGATAAAAATATTTAATTTGATTTAAAAATTTGTTAAGTATTGTGATAAAGTTTTATTTTTAATATGATATGTTGCGACTTCTAAATATATAACTCATATAAAAGCCTAATTTTTGCACATTAATAGCTGCCGTAGGGTTGTAAACTCGTTAATGCAACCCCTGTACCGAAAAAGGTAGTTATAAAATCTAGAACGGATTGATTAAAAGATTTCACCCGTAACGGTACGTCAGAGTTGCAATGTATAGAACATGTAAGTGAAAATCATAAAAGATTGCGCTTGCCTCTTAGGCACCACAACTTTATATTTTTGACTAATATGAAATTATAATTATTTCTGAGATATATTTGAATGGTTATGGCATTGTATACGTACCTCATTTTATCTGTTGTATGCGTAATTACTGTTAAATTTTACTCAATTCGCAGAATGAAATATAAAAAAATCGTTTGATGTGATTATATTTCTATGTTGAAATTATGTCGTTTTTGTTACTGAAAATTTAATATTTATGAATTTTCTTGAATAAAAAATCACGTTTATCTTAGGTAGAATGATATATTTTGGAATACTTTTCAGATGTAAAAGGATCCAAAGCCTGGTAGATTACATCATGAATTGTTTATATAAAATTAAAAAACAGCTTTCAAAAACTGATGATTTTTAGGTCTATTGATAATACACTAGAGACAGAAATCTCATTGATTTAAATTTTTAAAATAAACAATAATTTTTGACATTTGAAGTCGGCAAATGGATTCCAGAAGACACGACTTGCTATTTTTCCTTCTCGTCTACATGAATACGAAATTCTGCCGCGTATCTCAAAATCTTAAAGGAGTGCAATTATATTATTTAGCAATATAATCAAATTAATATATATTTATTCATTAGTGTAGTTTATAAATGCAAGTGTTGCGTTATCACAGCTCAAGTCTTGAATTTATAGTGTCGTGGGAGACGGCGAAGAAGAAAAACTTACGCAGGTTGATGACAAAGACCTCGTTGGGGTGCCTACAGATTTGTTCTTAATAAATTTTTTATTATGCAATCACTTAATGCAGATGCTGAAAAGTAGCCTTCCAAGCATTTTTTACACCCTTGTCTGTCTTTTAAATGTGGCATCTTGCAGAACGAATATAAGGACTCTTTATGGCTGACGTCGAGGTGCACTTCTACGGAGCCAAAGGTCCCTGGGCATGCTTTATTTGGAGTGTTTACTGGTGTACTTGTGCATAAATTACAGCTTTCCCCTATCAGTACCACACTGTTCTTTACTTGCAGACTTTACAAAATGTCGAAGGTCTTCTCGGATTTCTCCGAAGGGTTCGCCAAAATCTGATGCTTCTCAGGAGTTAAAAAAATCAGGCACAGCAATTTCTGACTGCACAAAGCTTACTTATATCAAAGAATGTTGCCCTAATATTCTCATGAATGATAGAAAAATACTGATAGGAATAATTAGAATCAATTTTAATTATGGCCTTTTTTACGAAGCGTGAATCCGTATCGTAAAACCTGTTATTCCGGAACGTGGCATTTATGTAAGGATGTAAAGTTTTTCGTATCTATATGAGTTTATTCAAATATGGACACATATTATTATATAAGAAAATTACATATTGGTGTTTTACTATAATTCTATAGAGAACACTATTTTGTGGACAATTAAAAATAATTTTATCAAATTTATTTGCAATGGGAAAAAAGAGAAAAGAGTGTCAGTGTCTACTTATCCTGCGGTATTGGTTCAAATTAATTTTTCCGCTGCGCAAAAATTTATAATACAATTTAGAGTAAAAATTTAAAATTTAAAATAAAATACCAACTTTATTAAAGTAAGGATTATGTTACTTCATGAGTAATATATAATTAACATTTTCTTAATAATTTTCTTGAAAAATGTTTTAATCTAGTAGAAAAGCTAGGTCAAATAAGTTTTCAGTTACTCTACGCAATAAATATAATAAAATAGATTAGAAAATATTGTATTAGAAATAATATTTAGAAAAATAATGTAAGAGTAACGCAATGATTTATTTCTAAGTAATCGTAATTTACTGAGCTATCATTAAAATCGTAGCATGAATATGCATTCATAAAAGCTTGAACCTAGTAATCATAGAAATAAAATTATAAATAAGAACAAGTTTTCTAAAGTTGCTTAAATCTAATGACTTCTGTACACGAGATAAAATTAATTACAGGAGATTTACATTAGGACATATTCTGTTACTTAAGTTGAATAACCTGTTTCACAAAGAACTTGAACTAATAAAAAAATGTTGTATACATTTCCAATTTATGATTTAAATTTATAAAACTGTTTCAAAATTGTTGATTTGTGCCCTCATTATAATTATAATAAAATAATAATTTGTTAATAATGAATCCTTATGAATTTTCATTACATTAAAAAACCATATCTGATTGTGTACATATTGATTAAGTTATTTCACAAGAATGAAACAATTATGAGTAAGCTTTATTAAAGAAACTGATATACTTTTAAATTGGACCAGGTGTTAAGGTGCTTTTAATAACGTGTTTTCATATTATTAAAAATTTAATTACGTTACAATTTTTAAACTGCATAGACTTATTCCATTTATAAGTAATAAGCAATAATCATAATTTAATTCTAATGAATATAAGATAATAAATATAACAATCCGTGAAAAATGCAATATTATACATAATTTACAATATTCTTTTGAGTGACATAAATGAAAAAATCTGTATTATGCATATGTTTATAAAACAGAGATCTAGTTTTATCATTACATACTTGCGGAGGTAAGGAATTAAAATTAATATATTTTATTATTAGATCACGAACAAGATAATTTGGCCATCTAACGACAACTACTTATATCTTGTAGCTCAGCTGATCATTTACTTTGCGTTGATAATATAGAAATCCTTTTTACTTTTTTCAGAATAGGACGAGCTCTGAATATTCAATTTAACAATAAGAAGTTTAGAGGCAAGTCCGCTAGATGACACCTAATGAGAGTTCCGAAAACCGCAAAATTGATAAGAATTGAAACAATAAACAATGATAATCAGAATTGATGAAATAAATTATTTTATGAAACAGCAGACAATTTACATCTATAATACCTGTAATATTATTCAAAAGAAATATTTAAATATAATTTCAATAAAATAGTTAGCAGATTTTGTTGTTGTTTTTTTATTTTATAACATAAATACCTGAATTTTATGTTTTTAATATATAAATAACTTAAAATTTAAAAATATTTTTGAAGAATTCAAATGATTGCAATATTGATTAAATTTAAGTACAATTTTCGATTTCTTGAAAGAAAAGAATTTAAAAATTAACTAAAATAAGATTAATATTATTATTTTTCAATATTTTCAAGTCAATTAAACACACTTTGGTACTATTGGGAGAAACCATTAACTAACGTGAGCTAGTATTTCTTTACTAATATTTTGTCTTTGTTTTTAAGAGAACGCAAAGATAATTATCCCATATCTTTATTTTATTTTTAATTTATTCCGATGACATCGGGATAACTTAATACATCTTAAACAAAGCGTAAGGTGCCACTCAGAATTGGAAGTGAATGTCTGCTTTGAGAAAGAATACGACTTCTGTGAAAAGTGATATATTAGTTCCACTGACAGTAGCGGCTTATCCCAGGATATTTGAACAGTAACTATTTTACTTCGTTTGAGTGTCTCGAGCACTAAAAGCGACGAGGAAATCAGTATTGAAATCGGCAATGGAGTGTGAGTCACCGACGCGAAACATCAAGCGAGTTCGTCAGCCTGGCTAGTGCGAATCGCGTGTAAATCGATAAGTAGGAGAGTACATTTCGTGACCGGCACTAAATTTCTGATTTATAGTCTATGGAAGTGTGATTCACGCTCACCCTTTCTACATCTCCAGCTATGGCGACCGCAGCTCTTACGCGATCTCGATACGTACATCGGCTTTATGCTCGGCATATTCTACGCTGCATGCATGCAGATCTCTGGTTGTTACAGAACACTCGTCTGCTAATCCTGATTCAAATGACAGCACACGCTGAAGCCGTATATCCATGCTGCACTTCTACACCCCGCGTGTACCGGCGGCGTCAGTGGCGGCGACTCCGACGGCGGTCACTGGCTGGATACCACGTTCACCCAGGGCTGGCTTCGTTTACGCCAGACCCCGGAGCCCTTCACTTCTCTTATCCCCCTTTTCTCTCACTCTTTTCTCCTTTATTTTTATTAAACTTTTAAATGAAGCTTCAATGTTCGGCTTTCAAATTTCTAGAAATACGACACTTGCCATTCTCTCTTTTATAGACCTTACAGGATTTTCAGTCATTAAAATGCACTTATTTTATTTCTCTGTCTAGATTATTGTTTGGTTGCTTTTCAAGTTAAGTATACTGCACGTACTTAAGATTGTTAATAGTTGTATAAGCGTGAAAACGTTTGTCTTAGCTATTCTCGTTAATACCGCATATGCTTGAAATTTCTTATTTTTATTGTACGCCAAATTTCAAAAGGTACTTGCGACCATTATAAAAAAATCTATCTAATCATAAGAGATTAATGTACAATTTGATACTATAAATCCTAATTAATATCTATTAGTATTCTTAATATTGGTGCTTCCGTTTAATTATCTATATAATATTCTTTAATATCAGTGTCACTTCAATATTATGTTCCATCACCTTATCACCTTATCTTATCATAATGTTTAATATTGAACTATGGATAAAGAAATGTGAACGACAAGTGAAATTTAAAAAGTGTTAATGTCAGATTTACTGTTACTTATTTAGCCTAAATATGCCATGAAGGATTAATAATAGTTTTTCAAACTTTTTCAAAATATTATCATTATGCGTTAAAAAAATGTTTTACCGAAAGAATTGCATGTGTAAAAAATTGTTATGTTACGTACCAACGCGGGGTTCGTTGCTTGTTCGCATGTAGTACTCGAATAACAACGTTACATCCAGTAAAATTGAAAGAGATGGTGTAACTTGCCATCTGGAAGAATTCACTTCGTTAGCCTGGCTGTTAAATTCAAAACGTAAAAGTCAAGAGACAAAGCCCACCTGTTCCTCTTTTTACTCTATTTATATTCTTTCCTTTCTCCTTCTTTAATCTCATCCCATCAGCTATAAGGTACGATAGACCGGAATTGTGTTTCATTGGGATTTCGCCTATGCACCCACGGATGTTATGTCCTGCGTATGTACAGTAGTAATCTTAGGAGACTCATCATCCATTACGATATACGTAATTATTTTCAGCAAAAAATATATTATATTACACAGGTTGATAAACTATTCAACTGAATTCATTAATAATAAATTTTGGACTCGAAACATTTATGTGGAGTTGGTTTAAGGTATATAGAACATATAAATTTTATTGATCTATAAAGTAAATAGTTTAGCATTTAGAAATACTTAAAAAAATTAAAAAAAAAATGTTCATTATTATTTTCAGCTGTAAAATTCAATGTGATTTTCAACTTAAACTACTACGCCTTTAATAAGTTAATTTATTTTAAAATACTCTAAAATTATATCCACTACAAAAATAATATCTAACATAAATAATATTGACGTGGTTAGTATTGAATAATTAATTCAAGTTTGACTCTTTTAAACCAACTATATATTATCCTTTCGTGAATATATTTAACTCTTAATTTTGTTCGCCGTTAATGAAAGAAAAAATAAATAGAAATACTAAAATGCCAGAAAGAAATTTTCATTTTACAGTGATTAGCGCTTATATTTGAAAATATATATTGAAGCTTACATTTCTTACCAATGAATTTGCTATAATATTTAACTAATTTACTCCTATAATCTTTCGGATGTAATTAATGAAAAAGTAGAAAAATACCTTCGTTTATATACAAGATAAAATACTTCTTTTTAAATAATAACACGAAATTTTCATGTACAGATAATATGTACAATATTATATAATATTTTAGCTTTTCTCATTGTTACATTTAAAGCAATTTTTTCATAGTTATTATGAGTCATTATTAAAGCTTTTTTGTACATTTTTAAAAGCTTTCGAATATTTTTAAATATATCATAGCACTAAACAACTTTCAATAAGTCTAGGATTACATTTTAAATATCAATGTCTAAAAAGAAAATTTTGTTGCAAAAAATAATTTTTTGAATTAAAAACAAATAATGTATTTTATTTTTTTCTAAATTTTACGTTCAAGAAATAATTTTATTTTAAAATAACAATACTCAAAAATACTTGATAGAAACTCTAGAAAATTCATTCAGGAAAATTTTACTGGACTTTTAGCCATTTCTGCTTCATATTAAAATCAGAAAATTCAATCTAAATACTTTTCATCGATGAATTAGTTTTAATCTATTTATTTATAAACTTGTAATAGCAAGCTTCTTCCCCCTATAATTTATTATTGATTCTAAATAAATGTCACTGTTTAAACTCATGTGTTTCGTATGTTTTTAAATGTATTAAATTTAGTGCATTATTACAAGAACTTATTGATAACAAGGTATACGTAAATTAGACTTTAATTTTGTGAATTTTATTATAGTATGCAGTTTATTAACTACTAATATCGTACAACTATAGATAATTTTATCTGAATAGCGTTATTGGCAAGTTCATTACATGTAGAACTAGAGGCAGACTAAAATAGACTCGTAAAATTACGCACAAAATCTGTGATATTACGATGATTTCACAATACGTTCAATAGTTAGATTTTGTAGTTAGATGTCATAGATAACTTGTCGTGGATGGATTTTGTGATTTTTATTATAATTTATATTGAATTTTCTAATTTTGAATTATGCCTCAATCACGTTGTATTAGTTCTAAATTATGTTGAGGTTACTTCGTTATATTTACTTTTTAGCGAAAATTCTTAATTAGAATTCCTGATTAATTTAAACCAAGTTTCTTAATTATTCTAGACAAGACAAAGAACATGTATATATGTACAAATATAGATAATATAACACATTTAGATAGGAACTGATTATAAAGAATATTCATCAATTTATATTTTTTTGCGAATGATCGTTTGTTACTAAAACTTATTAAAGTAACAGTTAATATTTATAATTTTTTATATTGACTTTATTTAGAATTAATATAAAATAATTATTGATGATTTTGACATATAACAATTAATTAAATAGAGAGGATTCGTTTACAAGTAATCTGTTTATAGAATTTCGAATAAATTCATTCTAAATATAACTAAACATTCTAATAAATGACAAAACTTATTATTTATTTTACGTACCTAATTTTCACGCCACACATATGGAATCTCGTCGTAGGTAGTCCCAGTTTTGCCTCGTGCATACCAGCAGGCGAATATGCGTGCAAGCATGTAACTTGTGTGCCGTCGACGCATCGAGAGGAGTGGGAGAGCGCCGCCGCAAAATCACAATACGTGATTGGGGCTTAAAAGATGGTCGCCTACGGTCCCAAAAAACAGAAGGTCTATCGCCGCTGAGAGTGGAACTGATTATAACATCAGAAAACCGACGCCGTCCCCTCCGGCAGCCGCCGAGCGGGGACCATTACCCGCTCCGCCCTTTTCTCGGAGAAAAAAATTAACAACGTCGGCTCAACGCGCCCCACGGAAGCCAAATCTTCCTTCTCAGGGCGATGGACTGACACTCCCGCCGATACGTAAGCTGTGGGAGTAAGTACGGGTTGAGAACCCGAGGAAATAACAAGGCATGTTCTCCGACCTTCCTCAACGATTTCGTAATATATACTATATTTCTATAAATAACTGTGATACTAGAAAAATATTGAAAAGTACGGGTTTTAAAACTAAAATTATATAAAAATTCCATGATACAACATACAACCAGATTATTTTTATAATATGATATGTTATTCTTATTTAATAAAATGTTAAATACCTGGGATTTTTAATTTAGTTTGTATTATCGTGAAAGAACATGCGTAAAGGTGCATCACCAATGTGAAAAACAGTCTTATGAACTTATAAATACATTTGTAAGCAACAATTTATATTATTACATTAGGTTGTATCCTATGCTCGTTAAATATGATTAAAATTCTATTTACATGAATATAATCTGCTCATCGCAATTTTTAACGCTAAATTTTACATTTGCTAAATGTTATATGTTTTAAAGAAGTTGTACATACTTCAGAACAAGAATTTGTTGGATAACAAGGTTGTTGAATATAAATGCTGTTAAATAGAAGAAGTTGGATTGCCAAATAAAAATTAAATCATCAAACTCTCATACATAATGAAATTTAATATTATCGATGAAATGCTCGCAATTTCGTTCACGAAACAAATAAATGTTGATCTATTAAAACGGGCGGATTTTTTAGTTAGCTTCAAGCGATATGTACATAAAAATTGAAATTCTTAAGTCTCCGAAAAATTAGTTTCGCTATAATGTCGTATAATATAATTTCTTACAACTAAGAATGTTATATAACTTATGTTATCGGTTCATTAATGAAAAGTACTTTTTATTTTTTGATTTTTCCGATAATAATGTAATGTAGGTAAAGTAGATAACAGCACATAAGCACGTTAGATGAACTTACCGTTGTAAAGAGGATTGCATTACTACTAATCAATGTAAGAATAAGTACAATCGCAAAGGTATAATTTTTGTAGGCTAATTATATAATATTTCTAAAACTACCGAAGGCGTTTCGGTTTATTTAAGAATTCCCCTCAATTCGTAAAATATATCGAGAAGTCGACGAGGTCTTAACAGGCGTTCGATGCCTCATTGGTAATCGATAAATACACGCTATTTATCAGGAACGTATAAAATTTGGAGAATATAAGAACGAGATAGCGAGTAAAGCGTCAATGCGGCAAAAGGAAAAAGTAAACGAGGCAAACGCGTACTCTTGCCCAAGACTTCTAATATAGTTACGGCCCTGCTTGTAAGTCTGAACCCGGGGGTGCTTGCCCTGTAGATGAACGTAACTTGGACAGTAGACTACTGACGCTTCGAAGACGGTCGTCGCCTAGTGCACGCGTTGTGCGCTCGTTAGCCTGCATTGTACATCGCGAGTCCTACTAATACACAGAGACGCGTCGTGTATGCACCTGTGATGCAAGCTTGCGTGCGCTCGCGTGACGCGTGACAAGGACGGAGCAACGAAATACATTTTTTAAACGGAGAAACGAGCGAACGAGCGACCGACGTCGGTAGGTGCAGCAGGGTGAGGGAAAGACAGATAGGCAGAAGCGCGCACCTGTACACCCGTAAGAGTCCTGTGACCGAGAAATCGATTTGCCATTCGTGTCCGTGGTCGTATGGCGCACGAGGCCTAATCGAACCTGGCGACTCGCGGCAACGTCGTAACATTGGGTTGCGCACAAGGACCTCCTGCAAGAGTGTCGAGGGTCCGTCCTAGGGGCGCTGTCACCAGGATGGCATTGCACCCACTTGCAACCGACTTTCGCTCCGACATCCGGGCGCCAGCTGAATCCCGTAATTGAGCAAGAAATTTAAATGTTCATCAGGAGAGGTAAGACGATTTTATCCTATTTCTTCGGAGAAACTTCTTTATTCGCGCACGCACATTAATGGAATGCGCACGATGTATCGCACGAGGATTGGATCGCACGTTGGAAAAAGTACAGCTTTGCAGGTGGACGAGCGGCGACGCATAGCCGATCGAAATTGCTTTGCACATGGGAGAATAATATTTATCGGGCTTCTATGTAATTTTTTTCGTTTTTGTTCCAGAGTCATTTAATCTGTGAAAACAATCGATATCGTACTTCCCGCATGCACGAACTTTCGAGACTAGTTGCCTGTATCTTAATCGGCTTACTTTCGAACTTTGCGTTCGTGTATAAAGCTACGGAGTTGGAAATCGCGTAAACCTTTATCATTTCAGTTGCAGATCAAACTTTTATGACAATAAATGGAAATCGGTGTAAAGGAACGTTATCAATGATCAGAGCGTAATTTTCCATCGCTTTTACTATTTGTATAAATCGACCTTTAAGTTTAAACACCATTGAAGAGCTCTCGCTCTTGTATGATAAATATCATAATATTTATAAAAATTGGAGAAGAAGAACTTTCTCGATGAAAAGTAATTGAAAAATCAGTCGTATGATGCTTTTGCACGTTTGCAAGCTTTAAACAAAATAATTAAACAAAATTCATAGTTTAAATTAAATTCAAAGTTTAGAATGGCTATGTCTGAAAATAAATACAACTATGTTCAAACTTAAATATAGAGAGGATTGTAGCTATTTTTGGTTAGGCTGACGTTTGAATATGGGCCAAACTGGAAAAGTAAAGCCTCATTAAGATAAACAAATCCAAAGTTTCATTACGACGTTCTATGCTTAAAATTCGGATTGTACTTTATATGGAACTATTGTTCTACTATTGTTCATTGTTTCAATTATATAAGTCTCACTCTTTGCACATGTCTCGGTAATTTTTAAGATTTTCTATGACTTCTCGTTAAGTTTGTAAATAATTTAGTATCAAAAATCGACGGTAATGTCGATTTTTCGTAACATTCTAAATATTCAGAGCAATCTTCGATGAATACGTTTAATTATTTCGTTATCTTTATTTTTATCGAAACATGAATAAAATTTAAATTAATATCAATATTAAATTCCATTTTTGAAAAATTTTATTCTCTTAGCTAGTAAGCTGCGTGAGTTAATTATAATTATAATTGTATTTGGCGCATTGAAAAATTTATTATTACGAGTGATCACGGCTAATTTTCAAAAGCAGATCCTAGGTTTTCTAAAATTAAATACGTATAACATATTGGTTATATAATCTACATAATGGTTAAATAAGTAATTAAATGTTAGTGCTTGATGAATTCCGTCTGTATAGGTTTAATACGCGATTTAACTTTTATTAAGACAATTATTATGATTGATACAATCATAAAATAATTAAATTATTCCAATAATCGATAGATAAAAGACGATCGCGATAATGGAGACGCTGTATTTAAAATTGATTTTATTTCAAATAAAGTAACTTTCTTTCGAGTCTCAAATATATTTGATGTGTGTATTACTATTGTGAAAGTAAAATTGTTTCGCGTTTTTCGAAATGCAAAGTATTCCTCATATTGTCTGCTTATTCCTATGCGTGTACTGCAGTTAATAAATTATTACACTTAGACACTCCAACTTAAGCAGGCTTTACAATAAATTTATGTAATCCACGCCATTTATTTTCTTAAAATTATTCTTCCAAAGTACATGTAGCGGATCCTCGCAGTGTTAAGAATGTTTGGATTCACCGAAACCATAACTCGCGCATGGAAAAACTGCGAATGCTTTTACGTCTCTTCGCTGGAAAAGAATGAAACGGAAAGAAAATTAAATAAAAAATGCAAAACGAAAACTACGCGATGTTTGTTAATGAACCCATGAAAGTTGGGAGCACGGGACGAGCTTCTGTCGTCGTATATTATTCGATGGGCGAAGGCTGCGTGTGAGCAAGTGCGCCGATAACAGTATCAGTGCTCTTCAGCGCTCGTTTACACAGGCACTGATGCGGGACACGCACTCACGCACACGTAAACAAACTCATCACCACTGCATCTCATATGACGCATGAGTTCGCAACCTGCTTTAACTTCCGTTAACTTGTCACTTTGTCATTCCCGGATCGGCCCTCAACGACGACGATCGTAAGGGGTCGGGTCGATCCTCTTTTCCTCGTGTACGTATGCGTGTGACCGTGCGTTCGTATCCCCGACGATCCATGTGCATACATCATTACGTCTTGCTTGAATTTTTATTTTCTTTTTACTTTACCCTCGCGGTCGTTGGCGAGGATCGCAAAGTCCCTGCTGATTCGATCTGTTGACCGCCTGTGTACACGTATTTATTTTCGTCTCTTCTAATCGACAGGACATGGGGCCCATGGAGGCATATCACTATCTCGTGAAGGAAATATCAGGTGAGTTATAGTGAGAGGATTTAACAACCCTACACGACATCCTCTTAGCGTTCATTAACGATCAGCGTGTTATAAAAGAAGCCATGGAAGACTGTTCTTCTCTAGAGATTTTTAAGTATCGAGATAGCTTGCTATATTCATTAGTGTACGTACGTTCATTTTCTTTTTATTTTTTTATAAATTAAATTCATGAAATAATATAATACTCTTACGTGCTTAGATGATGTTTTTAATATAAATTTTAAAATATTAGAAATTGATATTTTATTATTTTATTATAATAGTTGTTGTATATATTCAAATATTTGGATTTTGGATCTTGTTCCGGCTATTCTTCTTTATGAGAGAAGAAAATAGTATTACTGATTTAATATTTCCGGAAGTGGTATAAGTACATATCAGTTATATATTATTCGTAAATTCAAATACTATAATTATCGTACTGTTATTGTTTATGGGATCTTTGAAACGTGCAATCTGTTCGGATAAAATTTTAAAATAAGTGACAAACATTTTTCTGTTTTCATAGTGTAATTACTTTAAGTAATACAGATTGTTAATTAATAATATGAGATTATATAGGTTGAAAGTTACAAGTTCGATGTAAAAATCCTTGGATAATACATGAAAAACTTAGAAGATAATAAAATTCGTATAAAAATTTCTTTGGTATTATCGATATAATGTAAATTTTACTAACTATAAAGTATAATTGAATAAAGTTTTATGTTATAAGTTTCACTTTATAATTAAATTTGTAATTATGAATATATATAATTTATCTAAGGATTTTTATAGTTTTAATTTAAGAGTATGAGTTATATACTGGAATAAATAATACATTTAAGTATTCCATCATAGAAACGTTTTTTTTTATGCGGATTAATAACCTTGAAAATGAATTATAATCGCTATTACGAAAGTTTCACTACTACTTATCTTTATTGTCGTTTTTATTTATAGCTACTTTTATCGATGTCAATTTATCACATAATAATTTACAAATTAAGAAAGAATTAAAAAAAATAAATTCTTAAATAAAAAAATAAATGTGTATAGTATATTATAAACAAACTTTAGTTTTTCAAAAATTAATCACGAAATGCAAATTATGTTGAAATACATATTTCAACAAGTTATATCAAAGTAAAGATAAAATATGTAAGTAAATGTTATTAATTTCTTTCAGTATCTGCTTAAGAATGAATATTAATTAATTAATTGATATTAATTAATAGTTGGATATCTTTTAATATTAATATAGTGTATGTTACATAAATAATATTTGAATATGAAGATTTTTTCAAATTAATTGTAGTTTAATTAATTGTTAGATTATTATGCATTTCACGGCGATTGATGCGATGCATGAGGTTTACTATTAAACCGAACTTAAAAAGAATTAATACTAATATGAATCCTTGAGAGTAGATAAAATTAAATGGACGTAAAACTTTTCTCCCCTTATTCTTAGATCCAAGGGTGGCTGATTGGCCAATGATGGCCACTCCGTTTCCGGTATCACTAATTCTCCTCGCTTACCTACTCTTCGTACTGCAATTGGGCCCGAGGTACATGCGTGATCGGCCGCCATACGATCTTTACAATTTTATGATAGGTTATAATATCGCTGTTGCTATTTGCAGTGCTACCGTTTTTTATGGGGTGAGTTAGTTTATTGTAACAGTACCGATTTAACGAAAATTAAAGTTATTCATTGTCCTTATAATCGATAGTTATTTTACATCTGAAGCCTAGTTGCCAAAAAGATAAATGCATGGCTTGGTTACTTAAAGCTTTTTAGTTATTTATATCTTTAGGGTGATCATTGATACAAGTTACTTAAAATTCTATTTCTTATTTAGTAGACAGTTTTAGTAAGAATTCTATTTAATATATTTTTATATATAGTTTTGAACTATGCATTATTTTAAATGCAGAAATACTATTTAGCAATTAGAAAACTATTGATATCGTTGTTTAAGAATTTATAAGCTATATAGTGAATATTAAAAATTTAATAAAGTGTAGAGGTGAATAATAAGAAAAATTAGATGGTAATTCGTTTGATTGTTAACAATGAAAATAAACAAACAAGAAACATTTACTTATAACACAAATAATTTACACGGCAAACAGTAAAATGACATGCTTATTAAATTTGTTATCAATGAATTATTTATAAGGAACACTTTATTTTCCAGCTTCTTACTTCTGGTTTTACGACAAACTTATCCTGGGGTTGTGAACCTGTTGATTATTCTTTAAATCCAGAAGCTATAAGAGTAAGTTTTATGATATAATTTAAATTTACTATAAAGAGTATTATTCTTGAAAAATTCGTAAGTGGAATATTAAATTAAAAAATACATAAATTTGATGTAGGATAGCAATTGTTTATTATTGTAATTTCTTACATCTGACGTAATTAATATCATAATAATCGATACTAAAAGTAACTCTGAAGAAAAACCATAAATTTCGTTGTTCTTAAAATTAGAAATATTTTTAATTTACGTTTACTTTATTCGAGTAACAGGTTTTACCTTCTTACGCATCAACTGTAAATGAATTCCAATAATGACATAATAATAATTGCATGTTCAAAATTTTACATAGTGACAATAATTTTCTGAATTTTGGCAACCCTTAAGTGTTAAAAGTGATCTTTTCTCACATCACATTGAAGTTCCTATAAATTTTACTTAAAAACTTATTATTATATATTGCAGACCTGAGTTATGAAACTTAGAAAATAATTTGTTAATAAAGGAATAGTTAGTGCAATTTCATTTATATTATCCAGATGGCGAGTTGGGTTTGGTGGATAATGCTTTTGAAAATCACAGAACTTGGCGATACAGTCATTTTTGTTCTGAGGAAGAAGTACAATCAGTGCTCGTTCTTACATATTTATCATCATGTCACTACCGTAAGCCTTGCCTGGATAGCCTGCAAATATGCTCCAGGTGCATAGTCATTCTGTGTTATTAACGTGTATTAAAGTAGGTTGCAATGCTTCAAAATTCAATTTCATTCGCTTTAAATATTTTCAATTAATTTTTCTTTTAATATCAATAATTCCATTTAAGAAATATTGAGGATGGCATAATTGAATGACGTAACGATTACGTATGTAATTGTACTGTAATATTAATTAAGATTTTAATACAAGATTAGACTGATTATAGACGTTTAATTATTTAGTTATCGATTAAGAGTAGTCGAAATATTAACAAGTATTCACAGATACCTATTGGTATAATACTTATTTTCTTTATATTTTTCAAAATTAAATTTTTAAAAAATGGTGGTAGGATAATTACGTAAGTGGCAAAGTTAAAGAAAAAATGAGCAAGAAATTATTTTATCATGATAAATTTAGTTCAGATATTAACTGACGTATTTACTACATTTTGTTAAACAAGTATACTGTTGCAGGAGGTATGTGGACCTTTATTATGATGCCCAATTGCCTGGTACATGTTATTATGTACACGTACTACCTTCTAGCCTGTTTGGGTCCGCGGATTCAAAAGAAGATCGCTCCTTGGAAGCCGTACTTGACGATGCTTCAGTTGGTACGAGTCATTTTTTCATTTTAGTTATACTTCAGAGAAGCCTTAGCGTTGCATTTTTTGGATGATGATTTTTTGTTTCTAATCAGTAAAAATTTATAAACGGTATTTGAATATTCGAATGTATATAAATAATTATTTTATGTTCGAGGAATTATCATGACAGAGGGAATAAAGCTGGTACTATTTGAAAAGGTTATTTTATGAAAGGAAAACATTTCATATTTATAAGGAAAACGATGAACCTTATTATTCCGAATCAAATTAGTAATTCGTAATGCATTTAATCTTATATACGTACGAGAAATCCGTACATTATATTACCTCACACTATTGAAACATATTTGAATATTAAAAAACAATTAAGAAAAAACTAGTGGCGCCACATTTTAATACATTCAATTTCAAAAGAATATTTATCCATGTAATATTCATTAAAACGAGTTTTGTAAAATAAGAAGACTTTTTTGGTGTAATTACAATAATAATTTTTTAATTACATTTAATTAAATTTAAAAACTTTAATTTATGGTACATTAATCTTATTCATTGTGCTGGTATCAGCTTCCTTTAAGATTTTACTATATAATTCATAACAGGCAATTTAAGGTTTAATGAATAAATCAAAGCATCAGAGATAAAATATAAGAATTCCACACATATTTTTTATTCTACCAATTGAATATTTTATTTTACGTTTTTAATATATAGTGCATATAAGGTTTAATAAAAAAATATTAAGGTTTTGTAAACCACGTTAAGCCAAAGTAAACAAATTTAACTTAACAAAAAATTATAAATATCGCAGACTAACTTCACTGTCACTATTAAATTTCTTTTACCTTTTCTATTACCTTCTATTTTATTCTATTACCTTCAAATATCGAATTGGATCAACTCTTCTTAATTTAAATTATTTAATTAAAGATTGTTATCAGCGACTTAGTGTATAGTACTAACTAAATAAATAATCAAATGCTTTCAAATCTCTACATTAACATTTAAAAATACTCTTCTTATATAATTCAACAAAATTTATATTACATAATGAAATATTAATATTAAAGAAATTAGTCTTGATGTTGTATATTCGTAAAATTCATAAATAACTTTATTACGTTAATTCTTCTACTCTCAAGTAGAATTTTTCAAAGTACATTCGTAATATTTACATAGCATAATATTAAGTGCTATTATTTACGTGATATACATATAATCAATTAGTGAAAACTAAAACGAAATATATCATACTTTGATTAAATAAAATACTTTGCATTATTTTTAATGTTATCAATATTTAATGTTATTCAGATTTTTTAAATTCTGCATCCAGAAAAATAATAAGAATTGACTATCTAATAGAATAATTCAATTTCTTCATGAAGAGTGAGAATGAGCGTTATATAAATTATTCTCGAATAAATATTTATTCTATGATTTACATGTCAAGATATTTATTATGTTTTTGACATGTATATAAAATTATAACTGCAAAATTTAAGAGCACAATAGAATTTTAATTATTTTAATCTGAACTAATAAATTACAGTTCTTTATTTAAAAAATAAGATAAAATCTGTCAATATATACGAATGAAAATATTATTTTCATTAAATTACGATATTTGCACTTTTTCTTCATTTGCTTCATAAGTCATTACCTAATGCATTACCTGAAATCTGATTCAATTCAAATAATTCTCTTTTTGACATGTAATCACTGAAATACATGCTTCATGGAAATTTGTACATACAGATCAGATCCTTGTCAGTGATGCAAAGTGACCTATTGATATATACTGACCATTAGATTTACTTTTTTTAATTATGTCGTATTGACATATGTATACAGAGAATTTCTATTATCAGGAAAATATTTATCTTATGTTTGTATTTAAAAACTCAATTACTCGATAATTTTTATTGTCGTCTACATCGAAAATGAGTGACAGTTTATGGAGTTACGCAAACTCATCTATAAAATTTTTCGAGATTGTAGCTTAGTAATAGTAGTAATATTATTATTAATCGTAGGAAGCGTGGGAGGGCAAGTAAATCTCAATTGCCGCGACAAAGAGAGGGACGACGGGAAGATGAAAATGAGGTAGAGTGAGCGATAGACAGTGAGAGAAAGAATGAGAAGGGAAGGGGAGTCGGAGAAAAATACAGAGAGAGAGAGAGAGAGAGAGAGAGAGAGAGAGAGAGAGAGAGACAGACAGAGAATGCAACCAGAGAGACGTACGCTCATTTGAAAAGTGGTCAAGCGAATCGTATTCTTCGAGATTTTCTTGCTTCTTTGACAGTGAAAATCTTTAACTTTCTTGTAGTTCATTTTCTCTTCCTTAGATTCATCGATGATAACCTGTTTGCTTTTTTCATTATGTTACAGTTATTACAAGTTCCCCTCATTAGGATATAACTAGTTATAAGTCAAGAATACATGGTCCAGATAATAAAACGTATAAAATTCCTATTCGCTTTGCTTTAAACATATTCGTAGCAATATTTTGCGCATGTAAATAATATCAATACGATATTCGGTTCAGTACCCTATCTGCTATTTGATATATACCAATTTGCCAACAAAAAGAAAAAACGATATTCCATGTACAATTAAATCTGATTTAAGCATTTAGTAAAATATTTTAATACATTTATTAGAGATATATTATATTAAATATACTCATGCATAATAAAAGAATTAAAAAATATACCATAAAAATTATACCATGTACCACAAAAATTTTTAGTAATCCATTACCTACTTCAGTTTTATTGATTTCATTAAGCATTTTATCACTATAGACGCTAAACTTATATAAAGAAATCGGAGACTCTTGTTTTTTATTTTCATTTGCTGATTATTTTCAACATTTAAAATTTTATAGCGACAATCAAAATGCAAGTATAATATTTTTCTTTTACTTAAAAAGTAGGTAGTTATCAATGGTTAAAGTTTTAAAGAATAATATCTCTATGTTTTATCATTTAAAGTGAAATAATTAGTCTACAAATAGAATGAATACTTAGAAGTATATACTCGTTTTCCTCGATACTTTATTTTAAATTATAAATTTCGGAGCTAATAAATAGAACTTTTTCACAGATAGTTTAAAAAACTTAACGTTTTACTATCTCATTTAGTAATTATAGGTTTTGAAATAGTTTTTAAATCAAACTAAGTTAACTATATAATAAATATGGAATAACAACTGTAATTAATAGTAATAAGTATAAGTTAGTATAAGAAGCTATTAGCTTTTTAAAAACGAAGTTTTTAATTTAGAATTCTTCTACAATAACAACACTAGTCATATATTACTATTATATAAATACATGTATTAAAAAACTAATATCATTGTTTGAAACGTTGCAGATTCAATTTGTCATTATGGTGATCCATACATCTCAAGCCTTGTTGCCTTCTTGCGAGCCCAAATTGAAACCTTTAGCATATATCTACATGTCCAATGTTGTCGTCATATTCTACATGTTTTGGGACTTTTATAAGAAAGCCTATTTAATTAAGAAAACTGTTTAATTATGAAAATTGATGCGAGCCTATGAAGAGCATTATCGAAGAAATAAATGTGCCACAAATGCATTGTTCTACACAAAATAAAACCGTCTCTCGAGCTTCGTATAGCGAACAATACAAAAAGTCCGGCATAGTTAGATGTGCGGTCATTAATCATAGAATTCAACTTTACCACATTTTTGTACTTTCATAAGACATATCTATCATTTCCTTTTTCCAGAATTTTGTTGCTCGGTTATGACGAATGTGCACGTCATTTATCACGCTAGGAATTCATACGAGATGTTTCTTTACGCTGTATTACATTAAGTATTTATTAAAAAAGTTAAAAGACTAAAAATATATAAGCGCGTGTATACAAAAGAGAGAGGGAAAGGATAGAATAAGGGAGTGACCGAGGGGAGAAGAAATAAATACATCCCTTCTTTCTGTACGGCGAAGGCAATTACCCTACAAATACCTAGAGGACCATTTCTCGAAAGTACCACAATCTTTCCTTTTACCTTATTTTTATCGCATGCACTGCTTCATTACTGGTCATTTTGCACGCGTTATTCTCTCTTTCCCTTACAAGCCATAGGCGAAAAAAGAAACAAAGAGTGCAAGTGAAAGAGTGTATGTAGAGTCAGCGCCAGTATACATGAAAGTCGCGCAGCAGCATTTCCTGTGGTATGCTGGCTACAAAATTAGCATGAGGATTAGTGTGTAGGTGGCTTTAAGTCGACACGCATGGTTGGACGCCGATAAGACTTTATTAACACCGACGGCATTTATTCACCCGCGCGAGTTCGCTAGCCCTGACGGTAATACCGACGCCAATGCCAACACCAAAACCATTGCTGCTGCATTGCTGTTCATATCCTGTATATATGTGTGTGTATGGGTCTGTGCCTCTGTGTCTGTTTTGTGGAAATTATGTAGTTCATACATTTGAAAAAGTTTTCCGAGGTATAAAACGAGCCCTATGAATATCATCCTTATGACACTTTCTATATAACACTTGGAGATTCGTATATCGTATTGATTTATATATAAAATATACATAAGCATATTCGTAAGCTAATAAATTGTGTATTTTGCTTACGTTGATTATTACTAGAATTATTATATCGATGCAGTGTTAAGACTTTTTATAATAAACTATAATATTTGTAAATTTTTACGTAAACACAAGTAACTTGCATCGACAACAATCTAATGAAAAAAATGATTAATGAGCAATTTATGCAATTTGTAATTTGTGCTTGTGTATTTTCGTGATATTTGCCTTATAATTACATCGTAAACACTTTAACAAATTTACGAATATTCTATTTTTGAATTATATATAAAATTAATAACGTTACATCCTAGTCTTATTAAGGATAAGCGTTTAAAAGTATACTTTTATCGTAGTTGCCTTGTACTATTCAAGTACATTAAGAAAAATAACATATTTTAAAAAACATTTAAAAAATAAAGAAACGACTCTTATATATATATATATATATATATATATATTCTGTATGAAAATGAGGAACTTAAAATAATTATCATGCTATTTTACACGAATACTGTATAAATATTATTAATTGTATATTATTTAATGTATTATATTATTAACATTAACGTAAATATAATATTAATTTTCGTTAGATAACTCATTCATTTTATTTGACAAAATAGTCTAACTATTTTATTAAATATATTTTGAACTCTCTTATAATTCAATATAAATTAAAAGCCTTTTATTAAATATTTATCAAATAATAAAGAGCTTGCTGTTTTGTAGTAAATATTTAATAATGTATAAAAGAATTTGTGATGATGAAGTAACAATAAATTATTGATTTGACGTTAAAATCCACTTATATCAAGTATATTTAAGATGAGTAGATTAAAGCCTGTTATAGATAATAGATACATAGAAAATCTATAAATTTCTTACAATTTAATCTTCGCAAATGTAATAAATATATATAATATGATGAAAAAAGATTGATAACATGTTTCAAGAAAATATCCATATTTAGTAAATAATATTGAAGTTCTGTAAACACACATATTGTTAATTTACAGATATAAACAAAATCATGTAAGATGATGTGAAATAAAATAAGTTATAAAGTATCTTACTGTTTATATTTTTGAAAATTAGAGCTTTTTCGTCATAAAAATATATTTAATATAGTTCTACTTTATTTTACACGTAAAACATATAAATTGCTATAAAATAGAACAAAGTACAAAGGAACATAATAAGAAAAGAACATAATACCTTTTTCAAATTAATTAAAGATCGTTAAAACGGAATTTTTTTTTATACTACATGTATAATATGTCTAATTTATTTTTACTTTTAAGTAGGAAATATATCGAAAAAATATGGTATTTCGTTTAAACTTTGGTTTATCATCTACAATGTATATGAAGTAAAGTACAGTTGCAACAAAATAGCATATCTATTAAGTGACGTACATTTTTTTCTAGCAATATCTAATTTTATGAATAATGTAAGAGTACGTTCCGTTTTACGAGTAGAAATAGATTTGGAAAAATTCAATTGACGTTATGAAAAAAATTTTGTTTAAATTTAATGTAATTCAATTAAGAAACAATTGAGAAAATTGAATTACTTAATACAATATCTTATAATGTACTAAAATAAGTAAAATAAGTGAAATATTTTCTAAAGTAGAACAATGCTTTTTAGTTTAAAATAATGTTAATAACTGAATATATGAAATCTTAATATGATCGAACTTAAACGGTTACGTACACTTTCATTTATATTTAAAAATTAATTTTTGAGGTAAATGTTACTTTGTTTGCTTAAATTCATAAAAAAAATTGGAGTTTAAAATTTTAAGTGACATTTTCTTTGTTTCAAAATCTTTTGTTTTAAGAAACTTGAGTTTTCTAGAAATATTAATGTATTCTTAACTATAATTAGTTCTTTACATGATTATTTAAAAAAAAATTACTTTAAATTTTACTTAATAAATTACTTAATAAGTATGATTAATAAATTAATATATTTTTAAAAATAATAAAGAGAATCCTAGAAATGTTCTTCTTTGTAAATAAAATTAGGATTTTAAACATGAGACTTTAAATTTTCCGTTTATCACTTACAAATGGATGCAGAGTTTCATCCATAGTTTCATACAGAAATAAATCAAATATGTCGATTAAAAATTTTTTTAATTTACTTCATGCGTCTCCTATATATTTTCATTTTGGTTAACAAATGCAATAATTTGTCAATTTTCATAAAATTCTGACTACATTGGAATAATAAAAATTTTGCTCTTACAATAAAAAAAAAAAAACAGTTTTTCGTAAATAAGATTCATTTAGATGAGCTATAAAAGTAAATACTTCTTCAACAAAAAGGTATGTAAAAAGGTTATATTTAAATAAAATCAGAGTTAAATAAAATTATGTATGAAAATATAGTTCTTAAAATTCCAGAAATACTTCAAAGCAAAAATTGCTTTGCCAACAAATATCTGAATTATTTGATACTCATTATCTTTTATTTACAAACATGTAATATTTTCAGACGAAATATAATAATAGTTTAGAACTCGGATGAACGTAATCCCAAAAATTTCTTAATAAAATTGCATTTTAATCGAACACGACTACGATAAATTAAAATTAAAATTCTGTTGAAAAAATATATTTCACTTTGCACTTATTTTTTAAGTAAATATTGAAAAATTCTAGCAGTAAATATATTTTTATCTCCGGAAAAGCTCAATAACATACACGTAAAATACAAACAAGAGATACATAGAGGAAAGGTGCGGAAGGATAAAAACAGGATACGCAAATTGTAGATGAGTGTTACTTGCGTGTTAGAATTTCTTGTTGGCAGGTGCTGTGCGCATTCCATTTTTTTCATTCTTTTTTCTATGCCGTCGAAAATTTTAATCTGTCGACCAGACATCCAGACTGGCTGTATTCGAACCACCATGGTAATATCACTTTTTTCTCGTACAAGCACGGTTTCGACCCATGTTTCCGACACTCTCTGTCCTTCTAGGTGCACTTTTTCCTTTCATGATAATCCTCTGCCTTCTACCTTTTTTAGTTGCCCTTTTTCTTCTTTTTTATTTTCGGACAATCCCTTTATATATTTTATAAGCTGCACAATTGATATTTAAGGTACACTGGCTATTTTACGTCTTAAGCTTTCTGGATGATACATATAATGCACATAATTAAATAATTATTTGGCTATGTTCTGTGATATAAGGTAATTCAAAGGATACCGATAGAAATTATTAGATGCAATTTGAATTTTCTGCGAGAGTGATACGTAACTATGGAAATTATATACTAGGTGATAACGTATATACATGACAAGGATATTCAGTAAATTTCTAGTCTAGTTTAAAAAAAAGTAAAATGTGATCATAAAATTTTTTTATGCGTTAAACAACAAAATAATATTTTATAGTTTTATTTTTACCTCTTAAAAATGCATTCATAGTTTCGTATTTTATTTCATACATAAATAAATAGAAATGAATACTTTGTACAACTACAATAAGTGCAAATGAGATTTCCATACATTAAATAAATATTTTTTTAAATTTTATAAATATCTGCTGTAAATATCGACAGCCTCAATTCATATTAATTGTATACGTACGAGTAAGTGTTCGTCATTTTAGTACTACCAGTTCCAGCTGTCAGTCATCACATCTTTCTGAGTCTGTCTCTCTCTCTCTCTCTCTCTCTCTGTTTCTATTTCTTTCTTTATTTATTATTTTTCAGAGAACGAGTGAGAAGGAGAGAGAGGAAGAGAGAGAGAGATAGTAAGAAAGAGCAAAGTACTAAAAAATATAAGAACTTGTGTACTCGCTCTTACTATATACTTACACAAGTATTTGTGATTGCTTCACAATAAAAAATAACAAAGGATACAAAACTTGGTAAAGACTGATAAAGGTATGTAGAACAAGTATAGCTGCAGGCATTTACAACTTTACTTTCGAGTACAGCATATCAATTAATTCAAAAGAAACTTTTGTTTGT
Source organism: Wiebesia pumilae (assembly GCA_018907045.1). NCBI lineage: Eukaryota > Metazoa > Arthropoda > Insecta > Hymenoptera > Agaonidae > Wiebesia > Wiebesia pumilae. Next base: position 1,140,964 of record JACCHZ010000131.1, on the reverse strand, counting down.
TTTTTCACAAACGCCGTGATTAAATCTATAAATAATGAATGGTAAATGAAAGAAATTTATAAAAAAATATACTAACGTATAATATGTCTATTACTAATAAAAATAATAAATATAATGTCAACACATGGTGTTTATTTATATAAAAATGCAAAGACAGACATAATGAAAATGTATATTACTTACACTTCTTACTCTTTTTAAATTTTCCATCGCATTCTGAATATACTATTTGACTAGGGGAGTTCGAATTAAGATATTTATTGATTTATATCATGCGTTATAATTTAAACTAACTAAGTTTGCCAAAGAAATGTATAAAAATATGTATGAAATGTGATTGTAACATATTTGTTTATCGTTAAACATTTATTTATTTAGTGTATTTTAAACACTAAATTGAAAATTTAGTGTTCAATTTTACTATATTTAAGAATATTGACTAAACATAATAATTAGCATTTTTCTTAAGTACAAAAAACTGATTGAATAAGAAGAAAAAAATATTGTCAATATTTACGCAAAATTTTCATTTCTTAAAAATATTCATTGAATAATAATAATAATTTCGGAAATCATCCATTATGAAAATGTCCTGTTTATAAAAATTTATTTGAAATTATCGTTATTAAATTTTAAAATATTCATTCCAAGAGGTTTCGAAAAAGTATTTTGTAAATTGATTAGAAGTAGTAGTATGATTAATAGCCCTACAGAGGAAATGCTAACAATTTATTTAATTTATTTTATGTACATATATAAAACGTTACGATGTCAGAGTATTACATAAACACATTAAATTTCATTCGGTAATAATGAAGAAAATGTCGATTATAATAGTTCTATAAATTAGAACTATTTATAGGCTATTTAAAGGTGTTAAGCAAATTTTGTTATACTAATAGAAATGTATGTATTGTAATAATAAATAGTTAAACATCACTTGGATAATACAATATTCTTTCAATTAAATGTGGATGAACATAAGTAAACCTTTAATATTGTTTATTTTATTTATATCGAGTAACTTCATTTTTAAATTAGCAATTCATTAAAATTATATGAAGTTTCATTTACCATAATTTGAAAATATATTGAAAAATCTTTTGCAATCATTTACTAAAATATTATTGATTATTACAAATAAGCTAAAATCCGATTGCTATTCGTAAAGCAAGATTTCTATGAACATTCAAATTACTCAAATAACAACATATTTAAACGAAAAATTGAACGGTAATTTACGCTTAATAACATTAGGTTCAATAAATATTAGATTACCAACTTTTATGCTTTTCAAATGCTTAGCTAGATCGGAAAATATAATATTTGCGAGCATCTGAAAAATTCATAAAAATGAGCCATAAAAAGTTAACTCAGACAAATCTGTTACAGTCGAAATTAAGTTGCGTCCTACGACGCGCATGATTTTTTACGCTCAAAATAAGAATTAACCGCACAATCTAAAGAGTTAATTCCCTGCAACATTTTTCGGACATACGTCTTCAAATTGTATATGGGATGGAGTGTCAGATCGTGGGGCCAGAAGCAGCTCGTTCATTTACCGAAAACCGAGTGAATGTGAATGGGGACTCGTTCGCTGGAACGCGATAATGGAGTCTACGGCGAGTTTATGATGGTTGTAAATAGTAGCTGGGCACGCTAGTTAACGCGTGCCCGGGGCTTGCCCGGGAAACATTTGAAGAAGAGAGCGAGAAAGAGAGCGACGGGGATTCAGAGAACGTATGCGTGCAAGTAAGAGAGAGAGAGAGAGGGTGAGATAGGGATCAAAAGAGGAAAAGAGACGTCGAGGAGAAACGCGAGGGTGACTGGAATTTGATAATTCTGCCTTACTGCACTATTTGAATCGTTTAGAGCGTGATACTAATTTAAAAGAGATCACGTCTGTATTAGCTACTAGAAAAAGGATCCTTAGCCCGTTCTTCCGGCAATGACTATTTCATTAATAGTGTTGCTCTATAGGAAGAGGGAGTGAGAAAGAAAGAGGGAAATGCCGCCTGATGAGGCAGTCAACCAGACAAGCGGAGTTCCCACGGGACAAGTCGCTTAATTAATTGAACGTAATTTAAATTTAATTTAATTTCGAGATGCAGCCTTGAAAGCGCAGAGAACTGTATCAGAGGCTGACAAGCAAAGGCGACACCACACGCCACTGCTTGAAAGATCGCCTACACGTCCCTTAATCATTTCAAGTAAAGGTATTTCGATTAGCGTTACTCATTGGAATTTGCAACTTGTCTTTTGTATTTCTTACTGTCAGCAGTGAGATTAATAAAAGTACGCAGACTCTCGATACTATTTTAATTACCATTTTAAAACCCATCGACTCTGAAAAAAGTAAGGAAGGTGAGTTGACTATTTCACGTAAATGTCAGCCTCAAGGTAACTTAAAACATTTTCACCCCTAACTGCAAACTTTAAGATGCTTTTAAAGTATATAATTTTAAGTATCTATAATAAGGCAGAATTTATATATAATGTGCTAGTCACTTTAAAGATAAGCGACATTTTAGGATTGTTATGAAAATTGCTCTGTAGATTGATAGAATAAATAATAAAATTAATAATTAAATAAATTAGATGAAAGACACTAATTTAATATTATACTTTTAAGACTTTTTCATTTTATTTAAAGTAAATTTTATAGTTTATATTTGATTTGAAAATGGAACTTTTCATATGAAAATCTACAGATGTAATTACTATTTAATATTTTGTGATTTTCATATTATACTAGTAAAATCGTTTTTAAATATGTACAGCTATTAGTTATATTACGGTTGACTCGAAAAATGCCAACAAATATTTCTGCAAAAAGTTTTATACCCCACACTAGAAAGTTACATGTAGAAAAAACAACAATCCTTCATTTTTCAGTTGATATAATTATATTTTAAATGGCACAAAGATCTAAAGTATCAAAAAATTACATTTATTATTTATTAGAAATCAAAGTATTTTAAATGTTTTAATGTCTTTTGTAACAAAATGACCAGATATAAAAGATATTAATAATAAAAATTTCATTTTTAGAATGAAAATGAAATATTGAAAATTGTATAGTTTTTACAAAAAATATCATGTTTTATGTACTATATATTACTTTAAATCGATAGAAAACTTTTTAAATAATTTAAATTAATTTTAAATTTAAGTTTTTTAGAAAAAGCGCATTTAAGTTTGTCCGATAGAAAGAATAAAAGTATTTCAAAAATTTTGTTATTACATTAAAACACAAATATTGTTCACGAAGATTTATTTATTATTAAATAATATAATTCATCTCGTTAATACAATTTTTAATTAAATTATCTTGAAAATATATCTTCATCTTTGTAAGTAATCATTTTAGTTCAAGTATTAAACTTTTTATCAAGTCTACTTTCCTTTCTTAGATAAGAAAGTATATGTGACTGGCAATATATTTTATAAATTTGAAACATATTTTCATCTCTTATGCCTGCACTTTGTTAATTTACTGCTTTTAATTTCTTTGATAAATGAAAAATACAGGTATTTACGAAAGGTTCCTTCGAGAAGCTATTCTCTGGGGTTTGATTAAATTTTCTAAGAGTGAAATAAAATTAAGTGAATACATTCAGAGTAATATTTACCAAAACTAATTGAATATTTTTAGTTAGTGATAAGCTTCAGTAAATATATCATCGTTACCGCTATAAATCAAATTTGATATTTAATTTGCTGAAAATATTTAAGTTAGGTAAATTGATAAAAGCTTTTTTATAATATTAATTGTCGTGATTTTTTGTTTTATTTAATTTTATTTTCTTTAAATTAATCAATTGTATCCGTTTCTTTAAATTAACTTATAAAAAATGCTTTACGAGGAATTTCACCTCTACATTCAAGTTTAAAATTCAAGAAAGCATTTCTCTTTGCTTTCTACTTAAAACACGTATGTGAGTGTTTATTTTTTTTTATGAAAATCGCATTTAAAATGTATTTGTTAGGACACTAATTTATTTACTTTATAATTAATTGTTTATTTAAATTTCAAATGTTATAAATTTCAGTTTGAACTGAATTAACATATCAAGACTTATTTCTTTTCATTTAATTCTTCCTTATAATAAAGAGTAATTATTTTATTCATACAAAAAATTTTCTTATTACATTCTGGTTGAGTGTGAATTAATACTAATTAATGATCAGCGTTTATCAAAGATTAATGTTAATGTAAGATTTATACCATTACTATCATTTACAAATAATATCAACTCCCGTTGAAATTTGTATTACTTTAATAATTTAAGAGAAATTAAATAGAAAATTAAATAACATATTCCAAGTACAACTAACTTAAATTCAGTTTCGTATTTTCTTTATTACTTTACTGGCATGTACTCTGAGTAGATTTTTCACTTTATAATATATTAAGTTATATTATAATTTCAATACTTTATTGAAAACTATATTTATTATTTTTGGTAATACACCATTCTATGCATTTTTCAACGATTAAAAGATTTGTTGAAAACAGTCAATAAAAGCTTTTCATATATATGCCAGTTTTGGTTTAGCAAGATTCTACACGATATGTTTATAGATATAAAAGAAATGTAAAAATACTTGCATATTCTTGACTTTTAATATTTTATTTAATAAGACTTAGTAATTAAACTATGAATTAATATTGAAATAGACTTTCCACAGAGAAAAGTTTATTATGATTAATCAGTCTATCGTATAAATCAGAGAAAGCGTAAGTCCATATAAACAACAGTAATATTGAAATACATCGAATGCTCAACTCAGACAATTATCTTTTGTCATTACAGAAGGAACGCCATTAGTCACTAACGATTTCGATGCCCCGTTATATTATCTTTGAGCCTTTATAGGGATGTCTATTAGGCAAAAATATTATAATGTAAGCAGTTTAATCTAAAGAACGAGGAAGGAAATACGAAGATAAATCTCAATCTAAAGATGAAATAGGATGAAAGAAAGAGAAATAGCAAGGAAATCTAATTTAGGCAGCACAAGTTTGTTGGCGTATGCGACTGATGGCAGCACTAGTCGGCAGTTCTAAAAGCATTGAGTTTGTTCTTGTGCGATGGCAATGGCAAGGGCAATGTACGTCGGCACTGATAATCAGATTACTAGGTTGACATATTGCAGTTTATTGTAGGTCGAGATGTTCCGCTATAATTCATTTAACAGCCCATTTTTGTCTTGATTCATCGCTGTGCTTACGTTTATAAATCTGCAAATTAAAAGGAAAAGCTTTTCATTCAATTTTATTTTACTCAATGAAGGAAATTACCTATCATAGTCGAAATGACCAAGAACTCTAAAATTAATTTAAACAATTCTTCCGTTCACATTACGTTTATGTATTTAATTGTTTTTAAATCAGTGGTTAATCTGGTTACTGATGATGGAGAGCGCAATTTATAACATTAATATAGAAATAATGAAAGCCAATAAATAGACGATACATCAAATTTGTTCATAAATAAACTATTAGGATGAAGTATAAATTGAAAATTAAAAAACATGCTTTACTTTATAAACATAAGCACATTTATCAGCAATAGTTTAATTTATAATATGAACATTATTTTAAGAAGACTAATTTTTATAATAATATTTTTGTAATGACAGATATAAGGCAACATAGATGTAGAGAAAGCAGTACATATAAATGTAAATGTTTAATTTATATGTTTATAAAATTTTTTTCAATTAAAATAAAATAAATTGCAATAAGCTTGTGGGTTTGCGGGTGCGTCGGGCTGAGTAAATGTGAAAGATTGTATAAGGATGACTGCAGGGGGTGGGTTCGCGCAGTGCGAAACTCCCATTAGAAGTCAAGTAACTCCTTCGAGAGAGGAAAGTAGAACTTCCTTTGGGAAGAGCAAGGGATCAGGTGAGAGCTCCTCAAAGATGGAGGTGTGTGCAATGAGTGCGATACTTGATCATCGTGTATTTGCGATGTAATCAGTATTCGATTTAACTCTATATTTTTTACTTTGGTCCTTTCTCTATATAACCCTATGCTTACGATATAAAATTTAATTTAATGCAGTTTATATTAATAAAAGTACTAAAAAATGTAACATTTGTGTATGTATATATACATTATATAATAATTATATGCTTACATACTTCGTTTGATATTTAATACGAATTTAATCGATTTGCTTATTAGTTGATTCTTACATAAATTTCATGTAAATTTTAATATTCTTATATATAACATTTCATTGTTTGAAGCGAGTGTTAAATTAAGTACTATTTACTACTTTTTGGAAAAATTCTCATTAGAAAATTAGTACTTAAAGAGAGTTTACTAAAATATTATAGGAAATGCACTGAAAATATTTTTGTATTATTGAAAAAGTATATTGTAAGAACTGAATTTCGTTATCGATTATTTTTATAATAATTAAATAAATTATTAAATACAATGCAAAGTATTTTACTATCTATAAGGATTTTATTATAATCTGAGTTTAGAAATAGTAGACGTTTAGAAATCTCTTTAAAATATCATTCAAATTTTATGTAGTTTCAAGACCATATACCAACTATTAACAAAAAATACTGATTCCTATAAACAAAGAAATCCATGCACATATATTTGGATTTCTTAATAACATTGAATATAATTATTCTTATGAGCTTGCGGAAGCTCCTTTTTATGCTTCAGCGTGTCGAAAAATAAACCACTCGTACTTTTTGAAAGAGAATATTATTATCACAGTGACTTATTATCAGGTACGTCTCTTAGCAAAGACAAAACTTTTAGAAGGATCATACAACTATGCGTGATACGATATATATCTACTTAGGAGTCAAGTATAATACCTTTATAATGAGCGGAAGTATGGTAATGTTTTACGCTGAACCACCAGTGTAGTTGCGGATCCTTTCTGCCCCTGTGGATTCGAATGCATCTGTGTGGACGTTAAGTGACTCCAAGTGGAAGTCCAGATAGCGGAGAACGATATTGCGCTCGACTACTTTTTCTCTTGGACACTTCAGTGCATCTCTGTTTCTCGCGTAATCATGCTCTTTGAAAAAAGAGAAAGAAGAAAACGAAAGAAAGAATGAAAAACAAAATGAAATGAAGGTTATAACTTTCAACCCCCGTTAATCTTTTCACTTGGTAATTTTGTGAGTTCACTCTCATAAAGCGGAGATCTCCTTTTCGCATTCTGGTTCCGTTTATTTTCTTTTACCCTGAATGACGCTGCTCGAAATTGCGCGCAAAATCATAGTCCATCAAAGGAAAAATGAATCCTCGCAAGTAATGGCTATCCATAAGCTACTCGATGTGTACTTCCTTCATTGGCTCGAGCATAGGGACGATTTATCAGGTGGTAATGACGTGCGCGGACAGATAAAAAGCTGGAAAAAATGTGAGTATGAGCGTGCGCACAACTAACACTGACTCCTCGTACTATTACGAAGGGGATGTACTGGGGAAATACGTGCCGCAATAGTTGCTCTTCTTGGTAAAGAAAAGAAAAATGCTACGGATGCGCATTCAGTTATGAGGAACTCGGATAAGCGCTCTCGTGTCCTTATTCCTTACTGACTTCTGATCAGTTCGCGCGTAACTAGCATAAGTGGTTACACGAACTCATCGATAACGTATTTGGAATTTTTCCTTTAACCTCGGCATGCTTTCTCTCTCAATATTGTTCCCGAGATATCTTGCTTGCTTTACAAAGATTGTGCTTCCTACGCGTATACACCAAAGGAAAAATATTCAAATTACTTTTCTAAACAGATACATTTTCTTTAGACTTTGATTTAACTCTGATCAAACTATGAATACTTATTACAAGTATTGAAACTGTAATTGTAAACTGTTATAATTGTCATAAGATTATGAATTCAATTACCGTAATTTATGTAAAACATTTATATTTGATAAAAATTTTGGAAATCTATTGATAACATATTTATCATTCAATTACTTATTAGCATTTATTATTTTCACAAGTAATATTATAAAAACAGATAGATACTTTAGTTATTCGATATACATGTAAATAACTGGTGTGCATCGTGTATATAAAGACATCATAAATACACTGTATACATGCATTGAGCGCACGTGCATATTGCAATGAGTAGTTGGGATGTAATATTTGAAAAATTCATTTTAATGTTTGCGTTAAATAAAAGCAGGAAGTTATCATAAATCTTTGCTAGAGTTCGTACTCTCCGTGAATCCTTTGCCCCCTTTTGTGATATATCTTCGCATGTCATCTGTAAATAATATACTTTTTGCACATATCTCGAGAGGAAAGTTAAGAAGAATTGTACAAACATGGAGTAACATATAATATGTAGAAATTTCTGCGGCTGGTTATCCAAGATTTCGAAAGAACGATAGCATTAAGTCGGTATGTCGTGCGCTAACTAATGAAAAGAAATTTTGTATGTAATAATTTGAATTAGAACTTATTATGAAAGAAATGTCAAACAACCTTAGAAATGAGTGAAAATTTATGAACAAGCAGCGACTATTAATTTTTAATTAAAATTAATCATTAGATTTTTTTCAAGAGAGACTTTTTTAAAAATCCCTCAACATCGCAATTATCTTCGAAATAGCTGAATATCAATAGAAAAATGTATAAAATGTTTTTAATTATAAAATGTTATCAATATAATTAATCTAATATATAATTACGAGTTATCCTGTAGATTAATTTGTTTTAAAATTAAAATTATTAAATTAAACCTATCAGTAGCAGTAATGAAGCTTCATATAAAAAAGCTTACGTGGACGAGCTTTAAGTGGATGAGTCTACGTATGTGTGGAGAAAGTTGAAATCTGAACTTAATACTATTAATAATCGAAGGTATGAGAGAATCAATCAGAAGCTAACACTTTATTCTTCATTAGAAGTTCTTTTAGGTATTAGTGGATGAATTAGTAAAAATGTATATAATAGTAAAAATAGAAGCCGTGTTAACTTATATAATAAAATTAGGAAAGTTTGTTGAAAATATTGCACTGACAAAAGTTGTTTTGCTAATGTAACTGTACTCTAATAAAGGAAATATTGAATATTAGAGCTATGAGTTTGTGGATATTTTGTAGTCATTTTTGTAACTGAAGTATTTTTGGTTACTCGATCATGTATATTTATATATTTATTCATGTAACTTAATTAATGTTAGTCATATATTTTTCACTGATAATTTTTTATTATTAATATAATCATATAATCTAACTTCAAAGTATCTAAACTAGTTATTGTTCTTTAAGTATTATAAATTTTTTCATGCATAAATTTTTTAATAAAAGTAAATCTCTACTTTAATTTACATTTTTCAAAAAGAAGACAATTCTTAAATTACATTTATTTTAATTTATATTTAACATCATTTTTATACTTTTTGTATAAATAGCCATTGAACAGTTTCATGAAACTAGATACATAATGCAATGTAGCCAATATGATGTAACTAAAGTTTCATTCTCCTAATTTTTTAACTGTTTGTTTTGCAAGTAAAACAAAAATAAATGTAATTTGTTCAATAACTTTAATACATTGTAGTCTTTAAATATAATATTGATTACTAAATAATATACATTATTAATAGTATTAATATATTTGATGTGATTAATAACTTACTGTTATTTTTTTATATTTTATTCGACACATGTAATAATCTTTTATTCAAATGTAGTAAATTATATAATGTTTTTCATGCAAGAGGACATCATATATTTATATATTTGGTCGGTACATATATATTTTTGTAGATATTTAATTTCAGTTACTTTCTTCAATTCCGTAAGTGCAATTAAATCAGACTAATGAGCCGATCATATAATTGAATTGCAAGAAAAAGAACAGAATAACGGATTTTAATAAGAAAATGTAAAAATGGAACATTTTTAAGTAGAATGAGATAATTATAAGCAGACGATATCGAATTTAAGTTTAGAAAGTTATTCTTTTTATATACTTCCCTTTTGTTACAATTGTCATATTTTCATTGATAATAACTATATAATTTATATTGTAACTCTATTTATAATAATTGACAATTTTCTCATTTTCTTTATTTTAAAGATACAATTATGATTAATTTATGTATATTTACAAATTTAATATAACGTGATTGATATTTAACAATATGAATTCAGCTATGAGATAATAATAATTAAGTTGGCCGAGATGACGATCAATTATAATACCTTTCTGTGTGAATACTTTTTTTCCTGCAATCGTTGCTACATTTACAATTACCAATATTATTCAGTTTAATGTAACCGTGTTTTGGTTTTCAAATTATATAAAAATTATAGTCTTTTTTTACATCTTTTACGTGTATTTAATAAATGATTTTATTTTTGTAAGTTTTTAATAGTCTTCTGATTCGACCTAGTGCATTAAAAACTCTATAAACGCATACTTTTTCAACTACTCTTTTCTTTATTGACATTGTTGAATCAAGTTGTCATTGTTACCTTTACTACTTACATAGCATATCATGTAGTCTTAAAGTATTTCACTTTAAGCAGAGATTAATAGTTGTAACAATTCTTCTTTGCTGAAAAGTAGGATGTCTTTCTTCGCGAAAATTTAATACTTTGAACCTGTAATTAGTGGATTGTTTCTTAGCGTATAAATGATATTCTCTGAACTGTAACTTTACATACGAATATATTTTTTATCTACCGTGAGTATATTGAGCTAGTTTGCGACGATAATTATTTTTAATATAAATAACAGTTTGAGCTGATTGATTTATTTTAAGACCATAATAAAGTTTAAAAAATGATATTAGCAATAGTAATTAATTTTTTCTTAAACATGAAACTACCATTTTAGCTTGCATTGTTTATGACTTTTTAATACCATTATTTTTGTTTAGTTCACTTTCAGTTTAAATTACAAATTTTTTCTTTAATATCAGTAGCTTAGAAACATATCATTGGTACGTTCATCTTAGCGGTTATTTAAAAAGAAGTTAGTATTTATTTATTTTTAATTATCATTAAAATTATTAGAAAAGTTATTAATAGTTAAACTTTTCTTTAAGGAATTTGTATTTTAAAATAAAAAATGCAATAAAAATTAATCTATTGATCACTTAGAAAGTATTATTAAAATCTTTCCAACGGAATATACGTATTCACAATTTGAAGCAAAATTTTTATCAAAAACAGGATATCGTAGTATTTTTATAATTAAAAATACTAATAATTTTCTTTTCAATTTATTAGATTGTTATTAATGAATATAATTTCAAACAGAATAATGAATATTCAAAGTTTTTTTACCTTTTTGTTTCTGAAATTAATTTCTTTCTCTTTGATTATATCATTAAAATGTTATTTAATATTATACGTTTGTAAATGTAATTAATTATGAAAAATGTTGGAAATAATATAAGTATTGTTTACAATGGCTTTCTTAATTTTATAACATTTTAAAAGAATAAGCGCATTACCTGTATAATGTATATTAAATAATTAACAAAAAAGATTTTGTATTGTTCTGATTTTTTGTTGTAACAAATAATAAAAAGCATTATTATTTGTTAAAAAATAGTTAGAAAATTTGAAATAAAATAGTATACCATAGAATAAGTAATAAAATTTCTAATCATGTTTAAAATACAACTTATTAGGTAAATATCGTTTGAAAAAAAATTTAATTTATTTACAAAAATGAAGACACATATATATATATATATATATATATGTATGTATGTCTTTTGAAAATTCTTTATTATTTTTACAAAAAATATCAGTGTACTATGAATTAAGTAAATTTTAGAAATATGTTCTATTTCTTAAATTTATTATAAAGATATTAGATTGAGTGGTTAAATATTGAGTATGTATGTTATATGTTTTATACCTGGAGATTTCTATCAATTATTTCAGTATTTTATATATGCAGTCAGTTAATTTAAGAGACCGTACTTTACTTGAAATGGAATAACGGCGAAACGAATGTAAGTATTACCTTACTATAAAGTTTTCAGTAATACTTATAAACAAAGTATCTTGTCGAGAATTATTTCTTCGACTATACTAGCATAGAAGAAAGAAATGTGCTGTAAAGTGCAGCTTCATCCTCATTTCCAAATAAATATGCTGATGCTAAAAAGAAGTAATCATACCTATCTTTTACCCACCACGTACTACATAACGTTGCAGTAGCACGTACACACGCAAAGCAGCTTAGATTTTACTAGGTATAACACAGACAGGACAGTTTTCGCGAGTCATTTGCGCGAGCGTCGCAGATCGTTGCCGGTGTCGCGAACACAACCGCATAGATACATAGTCCCGGACATTATGAAAAAGAGGCATATTTATCATGGTTAAAAGTTCACCAGTAGTAAACCGACGACGACGGTCGAGTTGCCCATAATCCGGATGGTCTGTCTGACTAGAGTAGAAATAGAAGTAGAAAAAAGATGAGTAGATAGATGTATAGAGAGAGAGAGAGAGAGAGAGAGAGAGAGAGAGAGAGAGAGAGAGAGAAAAGTGATAAAGATACTAGGCTTTCTTCCCAAAAGAATATAAGTCTTCTGGTTTGAATGGCTCACAGACAATCATTGCCATTTCATTTTCATTTTTATTTCGAAAGAATGGGCTAACGACTACCGAAAAATTCCCCCTCTCTTTATCATCATAAACACGACATTACAGTTGTATTAGACGATTATTCAGAAGCAGCACTATTGTTATGAAAGCACCTACGCTTTTTTCATTGCTCGCTTAATGAATTTTTGATATAAGATGGGCCATTGTTCAGTATCGAGTCGACTTTCATTGCCGGCAATACGTTGTATTATGAATTTATCAAGCGAAGAAGTTATGTGCTTGCAAAGCTAAGATTATTCAATGTTGTTTCTTGTGCTGAAAATATCCATGAATAGAGGCTTATTTTTGTTCTATCTTATGGTTTTCAGTCGTAACGTCTTATTTCAAAATTTATTTCATCTCGTTACTAAGATGAAAACGTACTCTCCCATATTTGTATAGTGCTATTGTGTCGCAGCTAATCTGTCTGAAATATGTGAATTTATTTTGAAGAATCATTCTAGGAAACGAGATCTAATTTTAAAGTAAAAATTAACTTCTTAAAGTTAATAAACAACTTTTTTAAGTTTAAAGAAGTGAACACGTTTTCACCGTAGATAATAAGATATTCTAAATATTTGACTTTAATCTGTTTTAATATTTTTCTTTTGTTTTACAACGTTTTCATTTAATGAAGCATTCATAAAGTAGAATATTTGCATTATGAGAGGCTTTTTATTTGGAAGGCAAATCTTCAGTTGTGGATGTGAAGAATAATTTCATTTACATAGTACTGAATCTGTAGATTTTTCACGTTCAGTAAAATACTTATAATTAAATATGTAAATATACAACATTGAAAAATTCGCGTAAATAGACACTAGAATACTTTCATCCGCTTTAATAAGAGTTATAAAGAATTATAAGAATTATAAAGAATTATTATCATAATGCATGAATATGATAATAGTTACTATTTTGTATAAACAGCTTACCATATTTTTTTATTCTTTTTCACATTTTAGGTCTCATTCTTTTAGTATTTCAAATACCGCAGAGTATACAGTATTTATTTTATACCTAGTTCTTTAAGTTTTATTACTTTTAAATACGCTGACATAATAAGACAAAATATGATAAAAGTGCTAAATCAAAAAGTTGAATAGATAAAATAGTAAAGATTTCTTTATTCGATAACTTATGTAACAGATATTCTTCATTATCAAAATTTAGTTTATTTTTAAATTTATTTTTTAATAAATATTAATTATGATTCTAATAATTTCCAGTTTTTAAAAAAATGAAATACTAATAAATGACATTTTTTTTGTTTTTCTGTGCGTGATCTAAATTATTTCTTATTTGGTATATTTGTATACTTATGTAAAATAATAAAGAACTGTATATTATTTTCTTATGAAATTCGCAAATTTGAAACGGAGTTGCTAACTCATTATTGGTAATTGCTTTAAAAAAGAAGATGTTAGAATAAATAAAATATAATAAATGGATATTATGAAATTTCCTTATGTCACAAAAAAACAATTTTTTTCTTCATATTTTTTCAATTATGTAGTTTTAATTGTGTAAATGACGTGGTAGATGTTTAATAAAATTTGTTCAGTTTGTCTGTGGACGAAAGATATGTAGAAAGAGAAAAAGGGGGAGAACGAGAGAGAGAGCGAGAGAGAGTAGTGTAGCACGCAGTAACCAATCAGAAAAGCTGTAGAGAAAAGCGTAAAGGGAGATAGATATACATAGCACGTACTTGGTTAACACGCGAATGATTGATGGAAAAAATTGTCTGTATACACATTGAGACACGAATTGGCTTATCATTCGCATTCGAATGCCAATTGCATGTTTATTGAAAGCAACGAATTTCGAATATTACTAAAATCCAATACATCATTTTGCTTACGAGCACTTTACTGTTAATCGTAAAGCAAAATATGACCTTGTCGAAAGTTTTTGTATCAAACTCAAGATTTATTCCAGGCTTTTCTTACGTCTTCCGATGCTTACGTCTTTCGAAGAGAAGCTTATATATAAACATATATCAACGTATAAATCATTATTTTCCGGATTCGCCTTAATAATAAAGAAGGACCAACGTATGGTGTACCAGGAAATTTTCGATAAGTCGATGTAAATAAGAGAATGATTTTTGTTAAGGCATACACAGAATATGTTAAAAGAAAAAAAGGAAAAAATAGATGGAATAGAGAAACGTAATGCTAGGATAATTTAGTTCATTGGCTTCATTCGATTGCCGTTTCCTTCTGTGTCAGGATTTTCATACGAAAAACGTAAATTTTCTAGTATCAGCCTTCATAATTTATGCTCTCAAAGAGTCTTTACTCTATCTATCTCCCTTTATGTAAATATATATGAGCTGTGACTGTCCATTAGATAAAAATGTGAATTACAACCTTTACAAGATAATTTTTTACAATATTTTTCCAACTTGAAAGTTCACGTGTCACGCTAAAATTAGATTAAAGCGTCAGATGTATTATATTATTTTATTCTTATCTTGATTCTTTATTTCATATGTATTTTGCGATTATTACTGCTATTTCATGCAGTAAAAAAATATTGACCATTGTAGTGTATCATCAAAGTAGATACGCGGAGTAGAGCGTAATGCGTTTACACAAAAAATAAAAAGTCCAGCCCTGCAGCTACATAGATAAAAAATATTCAAAAAAGGATGAAATAAAGAAGTGGGTTATCTCCGACTTTAATCAGTACGAATAGATAAACATAAGCAATAGAGTCTAGAACTTAGACAGAGGCAAATACAGAATACATTTAGCTGGCCCTGTTGAATTCGACACCTTCTACTGATGCGACACAATATAAGGGACCTATGTATCAACTACTATGGTTCTTTTGATCTATGTGAAGTCACGCGGTGTAACGTGGGATGAGTTTCGCTGCGGGGTTAATCTAGAATCTATAGCCGCCTTATCGGGTTCACGATCCAGTCTGGACGGCTGCTTTCCTTTGAGGAAGGTTGGCAACCAGGTCAGAGTTCTGCAGTGTCAACACACTAGAAGAGCTCCCATAATCGTCCTCTTCAACAACCGAGGCCTTGTATACGGCTATCATTTTTTCTTTGCTCTATGTTTTGTCGCTACTTCGATCTTTCTATGAAATACGTATGTTTGTTCCGTCTTTTATATTTATACTTTCTGGAATGAATGTCTTGAAATCAGATACGGATATTGTTCATTAAATTGGTGATGTGGACGTTTTCTTCGGACATTTATTTCAAATAGTTTTGTAAAAATTAAGTTGCATTGAAGATAAATCACGTACTGGATGTGCTACCAAACAATTTCATTTAGATTCGATGATAAGTCGAGAAACATTTGACAAAAGACTTCTTAATATTATTAATAATATAATGCTTCTTAATATAAAAAGAGAAATTGCCATTTTCTTGATTCGAGGAACAAATTTTTAACAATTATATCTATAAGAAAATGTTAAGTTGCAAGAATTCAAAGTCATTTATTTGAAGAATTTGAGAACATTATGGAATACATTAAATAAAATATATTAAAATAAAAAAATCTTTATTATAACATGTATAATTTGAATTTCTTATTTTTGTGAAGTAATTACGATTCATTGTGGCAATAAGCATCGTGACATTAATCTTCACATGTGCGTAATAGCATAGAAGTTAATAACGTAGAATTTAAAATAAAATCTGAGCCTATCCTTTCATAAGTCTCGAATAATTCCATAATATGCCAAAGCAATATTTATAGCATGCATCCTCTAATAATATTTTAAAGACAATGTTTCAAAAATCGGATATTAATAATATGGAAAAGATTGTTTAACTGAATAAATGTCATAGTTAATATTTGCTACGATAATATCTCCGTAATCAGTATTTTGTCACAGTATACAAGCAGTTTAATAAATTAGGCGTACAATAACTTACCTTTCCACCTCCAACTGAAATATATAAATCTAATTTTACTAATATTCAGAAACGTATATATAAAACGTTTGTCAACATAACCTATGCTTTTAATAAGACAGATTCTGAGCTACATAAGTTACAAATCTTAGAGTTTATTAGATGAAAATCTAATAGAATTATTAGAGACACTTAAAACAAAGCACTTATAACTTATAAGATTTAGGAAAGCTAGAGAAAAATAAATGCCAAACTAGCGAGAAAAACTTCAGAGATTGAGCATCGAACTACTCGTAAGAAACTGCTATCTGTTAATCCTCCTGAGACGAGTCATTCAAGTCACTGAAAGTAAATTCTCCAGCGATCGAGAAATCTTGTAAAAAGACCCCAGTGACCTCTCTCGAGCGATTGGCTCAAGCAGAGATCTCTTTTTACTATTTGATCACTAGATTACTCTAATGGGAACGTAAATGGAATCTAAATGGAATAAAACAGAATATTTTTAAGATAAACTATTTTAGATTGTGTAAATTTCAACACTACTTGACGTACCAATATAAAATCATTGATTCTAAAAATCCCAATTCGTCAGAAATTATAATTAATTAATATTATTTTTCAAATAATTTATTACGATATGAGCTACTTAAATATTTATATTTATAAGAGGTGCAAATAAGTGGCTTCTATTTTATGAATTTACTATTAAAAATAAATTTTATCAGTATTGGAATTTTTATTTTTATTTTCATTTGATTTTAAATTGAAAAAATATTTAAAAAACGTTAATTTATATTAACAGAAAAGGCTTAGATTACAACGATTCAGTTTTATTAATAAAGTGCACGAATAGAAAAATATTAATATATATATATGTATATTAATATTTTATCGTTCTATAATTTTAGATATTTTAAAGAATGAGATTCCTTGATAGTATATAGATAGATAAATCTGCATAATTATTTATGTGTTTAATAATGATAAATAATGTTTAAAATGATGTCAATCAGTTTGTTATTAACAAGTAATAACTTAAAAATCTGTGCAAATAAATTTCATCGTAGTAATTTAAAATAGAAAATTCAAAAAATTTTATTGTTAATATATTGTAAGAAATTGTTATTTTATGTAATGTAATATATTAATTTCTTATACAATGTTTAATTTTCATATAAATAAATAGTAAGAGAGTATTTTATTATAGGGAAAAAAAACGAAAAGAGCAAAAAGAACTTAATTTAGAATTATTAAACAATTATTTATTTTAAAAATGTATAAAATATTTCTATGCACATGTAAATCATCAAAACGAATCATTTTTTTGAATATGACAAAATTAAAAATGAATGTTTTTAATATAATGTTTTATAATATAAATAATTATGATTACCAACCTTTTAAGCTCCATTAAAATTGTTAACAATTAAATGTTTAATTATAAATATGAAACAAATCCAAATTTGACAAAATATATATAAATAAATACTTAAATTTTTCAATAAGAACGCTTATGTTGCATATCTATTTTAAAATCTAACGAACAAATGAAATCTGCGACTTGAAAGACACGCGAATACATATAGCAAAAAGAGCAAACGTTATCAAACGGAGATCTTAGCATAGAACCGATAATAGAAGCTGAATGCAACACTTATCCAAGTACGAGACTTTCGTCTACACTAAAAGCTTGGTTGGTCAGACTTGTGCTTTCTCGTCAGGATATTCATGGAATGTCTAATTTACCGTTTGTACTAGTTACAGATATTCAGAGTAACCGCTTACAGCATTCGTCATTTCATTTTCTTCGGAGAGAGAACGAAGAAGAGGAACGGGTGATAAAGAAACATGGAAATATATAGAGATAGATAGAGATAGACAGAGAGAGAGTGAGAGAGAGAGAGAGAGAGAGAGGGAGGAAGAGAGATAAACAAACCTTCAACTCTCGTCTTCTAACTAAGTATACACGGGGATCTTGTCATATTTGCCATCTCTTTTGTAGAGTTTTACTTTTGCCTCATTTTGCTCTCATCCCCTCTCTCTATCTCTATCAACGAATCTTACATTTGAGAATATAAGTAGCTGTTTGCTTTCATCTTTCTACAATCTCTTCTTCCCCTCTCTTACTCAGTCTTTCTCTTTCTTTTTCTCTTCTATTCGGCCACTTCTCTCTTTCTTTCTCTCTTTCATTCTCATCTCAGTTGGTTTCTCTTGTGATGACTTTCTTTTTTGAAAGAAACTAAAGATAGGATTTTAATGAACTACTTCTCAAACTTCTTGTGAAGGCGACAAATAGATTCGCTGATATCTTTCTTTCTTGACCGGCTCTTTACTTGAAGATTCCCACCGTTTTCATACATACGAAGGACGTGTGAGTTACTGAACGCCTACTACCTACTATCAAATGTGTACGATTCTATCTATCTTTATCTAACTTTCTTTTTATCGCTCTCTCTTTCTCTGTTCCTCTCTTTCTACCTATACCAATTTAACCCATTCTACATGCACATGTGCAAGCGTGTCGATATATGTACGTATGTAAGCATAAGTATATATCTCGCTAAACATCTTTTTCAGCAAGAAAATTGTCTGCAAACCTTACGCTATCTTTTACTGGTAATTTCTACTTGACTCGAGAAATGAAACTTGCTACGTTTACCCTGTACGTAGACACATGACTCCAATTGCGAACAGTTCTCGTATTAAAATATAAGATTTATTTGTATAAATTCTTTCTCTTTTGATGATTATAGTAATTATGAGAATATCGATTATGTTTCTTTTGATAACATTATGGCAATTCAATTTAATGAAATTTATAAAAAACTGATATTTGCTTTACTTCCCTTTTTATTTAATATTTGATTGTTTATTGGGCAATATTTTGCGGCCAAAATTTTCAAGTTTTAAATTAAAAAATTCTCGTTTTTATTGATGAAATTTTAAGTAAAATACAAATAACAACTATCGACTGATAGACGTTATTGTGTACAAAAAAGAAAAGTTGTAATAATGTCAAATCGAATCCACATATGATATTAGAAAAATGTAAATTAAATGATACGTTAACTTTCACATTTTATTATATTTAAATAACTTCTATGATGGATGAACTTTAATTTTTGTATATGATGGATTCGCCTTTCGATTATTAATCGTGATTGATTGATCTTTTTACTTTTATTCTTTCTGTATTTATGAACACAATAACAATCATAATGGTAATAATGATTAAATATTATAAAGGAATAGTAATAGCTATAAAGTTTATTAAATCAGTACGTTCTACTGTAGAACTTAACAGAAGAAAATAGTAATTTTTACAATGATTTTTTCACTTAGATTCACCTTTGAAATTGCACGTTCAGTTTATTAATCGTGTGTTCTTCAGAAAATCATAATTTGTAAAAAAATTTGAAAAAAGTATCGTAAAGTCGAGAGAGTATATATTTGTAACATTCAGGTAATCCTCTTAATGTGGATGGGCGGTTAGAAAGTTTGCTTTAGGTAGACGGCCTTTAGGAACTTGCTAGAAGTACCGAAAAGTATAAGCCCTTTTAATGAGGCACTCAGATATTTCTTAATAAGAGTGAAACTTGTAGATAGACAATATGTGATTTGTATAGTGTCATTTTGTTCACTCTAAAAGATAGTAGGTGTTTAGTTCTTTGTATCTGGCTAAAAACTTGATTGAAAAAGCCCAGTTACACATGTGACTACTAATTTATCTATTTAATATAATTATTTAATATATTATTTTTAATCTAGATAATTGTAATGTTAGTATTAAATGCTCCAGAAGTTGAGAATAATTGAGAACTGTACAGATCTACATAGTGATGCATAAGATTTCTGACAATTATTAGTGGTTTAATCAGTTTTATGTTATTAAAAACACGTAAAGGTGACGATCTACATTCATTTTTTTTCTAAAATTATATCGATATGGAAAATGAAAAAAGTTTTGTTATGAAATCTTACGAATAATTTAAAAATTTATTAAATTTAAAGTTTCATAAAAAAATATACTTATCTGAATACAAAAAATATTTTCAAAGTAAAGTCTACCTGTAGCTGAATACAAAACTGTTTTTGAGATTGATTGCATTCACTACATTTTTTATGACTATACGTTCCATTTCAAGAATGAAATATTGAAAAGCTCTTTAGATTTTCGGTGCCTTAGATATTAACAATCGAAAGGGAAAATTTTTCGCTTGTGCTAACGAGAGCCTTTGTAGATATTATTCAATTATAACTACATACAAGTATTTTGTAAATAATTTTTAAACAAAGTAATTTATTTGAATATAGTTTAAACTGTATTTGCTTGAATTGAATACTTAGAAAGCTCTGAAGTTTAGTAAATTAACAATGCTTATTGAAAGTCCATTTTAAATTATATTCTCAATGAAACTTACCGATTTTGAATAATTAAATCTAGTCTATTAATTTTAAGAGCTTTGAATAATAAATGTTCAAATGGAAAAATTATAAATTGTATAATATTGAACAAGCATATCAAGTTTTAATTATTTATTAATTTGATAGTACGTTTGTTTAAAAGGGCATAATTCAGAGATTCCTTTGATTGGAGATTTACATATTTGAGTTTTACTTCTTTGTGAATTTCAATAATTTTAGATTCAGTACTGAATTCTTTGAAAAATGCTTTTCCTTTATATAGTATATACATTTGTTTGAATATTTGTCGAATAAGCCTAATTTTAGGAAAATAACGAAGTAATTAAAATATTATGATATTATCATCGTGTACTTGACCTTTAAAAGATAAAGTAGACATATTGGTGGTTACATATCAATCTTGAGAAAATTGAGACGTTTAGAAAATAAGAAAACTTTTTGCGTGTCAGCTGGTTTGAGAAAATTGATCACGTTTTTCTTCAATAGAAACAGCTGTTGGTAACTAAATTTTTATTTTCAAGTTGTCGCTTTTTGTTTGATAATACAAGATGAACAAATTATAAATAAAACTGTAGAAGTAGCAAATATTAGCTTTTTATAGTCGAATTAACAAACCTAAGATCTTTATTATTATTATTATTATTATTATTAATAATAATTATTAATAATATTTCTTCACGTTCATTATTCACTTTTTACATTTCAAATAAAAGTAAGTATGAGATGTTTTTCTTTATTCTAAAGAGAATAAACTAACGTATATTAATCAAGAAATATAAATTAATGTACATTACAGGTTCATAAAATTTTTTCATAAAATTGTTTTCTAATTACGGAATAAATAATTATTCCGTATTGCACCTTACTTTTATCATATGAAACGTGAAAATTTACAGATTGTCTTGGATAAGCTTTGGCTTCTTTAAATTTCCTTTGCTTTTGAGCTTCAGCTTGTTTAGTCCAACTGTGGATCTTTTTTTCAACCGCAATAATGTGCTGAGACCAAACGAAATCCGTTGCTGCATTCGCATAACTAGAAGACGCTTCTTTACAGATGGAATAAAGATGAGAGATGTCATTGAAAAACATAGGGAGCGGTTGCTCTTGCTTAATTACCAAGTTTGTATGACTTCTCTTTTCAAGCGAGCTATGCCAAGTGTTAGCCTAAAACTGATAAGTCTTTCATCTGCGTTAATTAGTCATTAAAATTAAATTGAGATCTTTGCAGCCCACTTTCGTTAGTTGAGTTATTAAATTTGAAATTTCATTACATTTAGAATTATTTTTAACTAACCGAGAAATCAGTAAAATAATAATTGTAAAAGCGAGTGCATTTTATTGTTAAAAAAACAACCCAATTGGTTAATCTACATAGTAAACTAAAGAAAAATAACGAAGGATGTTTGTTCTGCTATTTAGTTTAATATATAACACTAAGTTTTACGTCTAAGAATTCTCTTGAATTAATTAATTTTCCAAAGAATTTTAGGTCATAGTAATAGAAATATCTAGAAAATTTATCTATCATCGTAATCAAATTATGTATGTATGTGTTACCGATTCTACAGAAGAAAAACATATACGAATTCCGCTAAATTAATAAAAAGCTGTATTTTATCTTACTATATTTATATTATCATTAAAAATATATTTAATTTAGAAACCGAAAATTAATTTATACGTAGAAAAATAATTAATAAGAGCAAATTATTTATCTAAATTTTTACTGAATAAGCATTTTAGGTATATATTATATTACTGTTAAATATATTCGTATTTGAATTTAATTTATATTCATATCATAGTATTTATCAAATTTTAATTTTTACTGGGAGTATCAATTTTTTATAGAAAGACTGCTATTTAATGTAGTATTCGAAAAATAATTCTTCAATTTTGTATATTAATTGAATAGATAATTGTTCAACAATATTGAACATAACAAAATGAAGATATTTACAAGTCAATTGGTTCGCCAGGACCTTCAACAGGCTGCAGTTTCACGAAACATATGAATAAAACGTGGACTGTTTGCAAAAATGCCAATGTCTCCATATACATATTCAACTTGAAGCAACGTCTCTTTGCCCCTGGCTAAGGCAAACGAGAAATTAATTAGTGTTCTAGATTTCAGATCGTTGATGAGGCACTGACGTAGCGAGAGTAGGTAGTTGGCCGTTGTTGCTTGAACTTCCACGAGGTTTGTTAGATTTGCAATCGCATCCGTAAAATATTTGTTATGTTATTTGTATGCCCATTAGATAGTACAATATAAATAGCTTGACTAGAGCAATTCTTAAATATTAAATTAAATGTAATTATAAGTAAAAAAATAAAAAGTTGTCAAGACATATATCCAAGTTGACAATGTATAGATACTTTTTTGAAGTTTATTTAAATATTGCGCTAACTTATTATTGTCTAATTATTATTATTATTACTTCAGGAAGGTAAAAATACCTTAAAATGGTTTCATAATTTTATCGCTATAATATATACGCGATATAATCATTATTGTAGGCAAAATTAGACTTCTGGATTTGTGATTGATGAGACACCGGCGCAGTGAAAGTAGATAGTTAGGCCACAACTAGTCTTACTAATTAATAAGTTAGTATATAATTTGTAAAAGATACACGTGACGTTTATTACAAACAATAACATTAATGATATTATATTAATACAAATATTAGATCATAGGAAATAAAATTACTATTATAATTCTTGAATGAAATAACGTTATCTATAAATATTTTAAGGGTATTTAAAAATGTTATTAATAACTTATTACATTGACTAAATCAAGATTCGACAACAGTAGGTAAATAATTAAAGAAATAAAATAAAATTAATAAATAAATAAACATGTATATATATATATATATATATATATATATATATATATATATATATATATATATATATATATATAAGTATATGTAAGTAGGTATGTATGTATATACCTACTACTCCAATAAGTGTACAGTTTACTTTAAATTTCGTGGATGGTTTTCATCCAGTTCTCGGTTTAAGATAAGCTGTATATGAGTCCGTCCGGAAAACGGAAGTAATGGTTTACCCGATATTATCAACCATTCCTTGTGCAGTGTTGCCACTAGGTAAGAAGAGCGGTGGGTGATTGCAGTAGTGGCTGTTACCGTAAGACTACGTCCTATATCGCTTTTAAGGTACAGTGTGTGCGACGAGTTAACGAGCCCATATATGTTTCTTCGCGGTGGGCGTGACTTTTCTGCGTTACTCAGTTTCCTTCCGACAATGTACGGATTCACCAACAGCGATGAAATCGCGTACTACTTTGCCTAAAAGCTTTTCAGACGAACGCCAGTGAGTTTTCAGGAGTGTTGCGTGCGAATTCGTCCTTTGCATAAAATTTAGTACCTATTGAATTGCTTTATTCGATCAAATTATCTTAATGATGCTTAAGGTCTTAACGCAAGGAATTCCATTTGTCGAACTAAAGGGTAACAAAAGAGTGCATTGCTAAGTCTAGAAATTATTGCTTCTTGTTATTAGCTATCTATGAATATGATTAATTCTACACAGGCTGCAATCTACCTAAGCAAATAAGTGTTTTCTGAAGGGTTTCGATGCCTTTGTATTATATATATAAATATATATATATATATATGTATGTATGTATTTTTTTAATAATACCTATGAAGTTATTTCAAATGTAAGTAACGATCATTCATTTTTTAAGCACGTATCGTATAAAAAATTTCCAAGATTTAGTTACACGAGTAGAAAGCGAGGGATGTTAAAAATTACACGATGAAATTTAATAATACAGTCAGTACTAGAATGCTAATAAACTTACATAGATTAAGACAGTTCGGGTTGAATGAAAAAAGCAATTATAAAATTTAATAAAAAATCGAAAAATGAAATATTTAGACAAAATGACGATGGAAAGATAATATTGAAATTCATTGAAACAAAGTAGAGTATTACCAAGTATCTTGAATGAACTTAGGGTAAATCAAGAAGAGCGACATTCTTGTGATGGTAAAATTTAAGTTTTAAGTTTATAACATTAATTTCATAATAATAATAAATTTTAATATTAAATTAGATTATTGTTTAATCAATAAGAAATTAGAGTAAATTTTAGAAGATATAAGATGTAGTTAACACAATTATATAATATTTTAAAATGTATCTTTCAGAATATAGAAATAATGAAGGTTTAAAAGATATAGAACTCGAAAACATTTGATATTTGGTTTTGATACAAGATTGTAAATTTTTCTTATAAATATTTCATTTTGCAGATCTGAAAAACATTTTATTCCAACTAACTTTGAAATATAAATGTGGAAGAAAGATTACAAATGCTGCAATTTAAAAGTATTTTTTAGGAAAGATTATAAACATACAGTACAAATTTGTTATTGTAATTAATTCCAAAGTTAATTTTAATCTTTATAAATTACATATTTCACAAAATTTTTCATTGGCTTGAAATTAAAAACTCAAAGTGTATTTGAATATATATTATTTAGTTAATAAAAATTTTATTCAACTTTTTGTTGAAATATGCTCAATATGATTTAAAAATTCGTCAAAATGTGATATTGACGCAATTGTTATTATGAATAGCAATTCTATATAATATCTGAAAATTGTGATACATGCTAAGTCAACAATTTCCTAAACGGAATAATTATGAAAATCTGAAGTTTATAAGGATTTTTCTTGAAAATGAGAAACACTTATTTATCAAGAAATTTTATTTTTTTACTTTTAATATACTCTGTCAATATCTCATTACTTTCTCAACCTAACTATTAACATATACAATTCATAATGAAATACTACGTGCTATATAACTGTCAGTGATAAATAGTATATAAACGTTTTTATAATTGCAGATTCTAACTTATTATGTCTTGTTTTAATCTTATACGAGTAAATCATTGCTTTATGTTTTTTCTAAATCAAACAGCCTTAAGAACTTTCATAGAATTTAAATGCGTTTAAATGGAATAGATATTTTCTAGAAAAAATTTAAAAAATTTATGTAAATATTTTACATAAATATTTTACATAATTTTACAAAAAGTTTTATTGTAATTTGATCACTCAAATTATATATTAGATATTATATTTTAAAAAGCATTACAGCATAAAAGAATATTGTTAGATCTGCAATTACTTTAAATAATACAAGTTATGTAAAAGTTTGAGGCTAAGTACGCTTATCATTCTATACAACAGGTTTGATATGTTGATATCATCTACTTCAACGATTTCCTTTTATAATCCCTATAATCTCAGACAATAATATAGTCCTGTCGGCTAACTTAAAAATATATAATAAATAGCATAATAATTTGCTATGAATTTTTTGTGTAATCTGTTAGATAATATAGTCAAGAGTATCTGATATCATTTAAATCACCGAGGAAGAATTAAATTTGCAAGTTATTAAATCGAATTTTAGTGATTACTATCGTATATCCAATAAGTGAATGCCTAGAATTAAATATAATTCAAACGAATCATTGAACTAGTCCAGCAGTGATTTTAATCTCAATTCTTCACATAAATCGACGGATTTTACAGCTAGTGAAAAAAAAGGTTACGACCTCGTAAATTTAATATAAAACTTCAGCAAAGCATAAACATAAAACATCTAGCAATGAGGTAGAAAAGAGGTACAAGCTGTGTCAACTGGCAATGACACAGAGCAAAATTGAAGTAAAGGATATGAGAAATTGGTAAAGAATGAGAAAAGGGCAAAAAGAGAAGGAGATCGAGAGAGAAAGAGAGAGAATGAGGTAAAATAGCCAAGCGCGATCGTAAAAAGGTGAGCAGGATAGAGATGAAGAAAGTCACGAAGAGAAAGAAGATTGTCCAATCACGATTTTATTGTGTAGTTATAGAGATAGTATATATATATTTAAATTCTTTTTTCTAATATTAATTTTATTTCATTTTTAAAATATGTGTTATAGATAATCATATACAACAATTTCTTGAAGCACATACGTTTTAGTTCATGAAAATGTGATGCAAAACTATATCATATTATAAAAATTATTTTTATTTTTTTTGACAATGTAATTAAATTTGTATTATTATTATATTACAAAAAATAAACTAAACTTGACATAAGTAAGTTAAAATACAAAATATAGTAGCTTTAGAAAATTCATGATAAATTTTGGAATGGTAATTAAAAGAAACTTAAATTTCATATATTTATTATATAGTTTCATACTTCTGGAGATTGACGCTTATATAGATCAGTGATTATTATTATAAAAATAAAATTTCACTGTTCCCTTAATAAAAATGCTGTTGCCTATTTTCGCAATTAATGTTTTCTAAATAATGATACTTCAAAAAATATTTTTGTAATAATTTCTTTTACTATAATGATTAAAACTAGATGATTTATAACTACAGTTGTAATAACAGATGAAATATTCTTTTTTTAATTATAAAAATTATATTTATTTATTCATGTATTTATTTATTATATTTATTTATATAATTTTAACAAATATTATACTTCACATTTTTTAATTAGTTTGATTTTTGTATCGAAATTGAATAGTTTTTAGAATGCATATATACAAAATATATTCAATAGGATTGTTTGTCACACACGATTCTCATAAGAGTACTCATTATAAACGAATTACATTATAAAATAAGTAATGTCTTATTTTTTAAGAGTGGATGAGAACAAAGAAACTATTAGAAACTATTCAAAGAAACCTTATTCGTAAACTTCATTTTCTTTTATATTTAAAATCTTTACAAGTAAAAACTAGATATTTGATTATTTGATATGGATGAAAGATGTTTATTACTAACTACAAGTATCGAATATTTGAGCAATTTACTAAAAAATAACGAGAATTTTAAAAAATCTCAAAAAAGTATTTACACATTATTCAATATTTATCCCCTTTTCAAACTACTTCTCATGTGATATTATATGCTGACGACAACATAGCTTGGAGTTAAAGAAGAGGTTAGATTAAAACGATGCTATATTTCATATATATATAATAAGGGTTGTACGTATCCGTTCTTATTGAAAATTTAACAGATTCGAAGCAAATTTCGTTATCATTCTAAATATTTGTACTACCTTCTAAATAATTGTAAAAATGATTTGTATGAGTTTATTTTTTTCAATAACGTTTTTAACAGTGATTTTGCGATTAATACACAGATCTTGCTTTAGCTTTCTATTCTTGGCCCTGTTAAAAACATTTCCACGATTCATAAGCCTGCAGTTGCGACATAGCATCGTAATCAAATTAAAGCATCAATTAAAATTTTGAACGCTTTATTGCACTTAATTCTGTATCTCGAGTAAAGTTCCATACCAAGTTTCTCATCTATTATTTCAATCTACTATATCGACGTACATACTACAATACGTTTTGATTTTTTGCTCATCATAGATAAGCTATGCATTATAGTCAATTTAAAAGTGAAATGTCTGTTACCGAAAGTACTAACAACTTAAGCGAAATGAAAATATTGTCATTTTTTATAATATTTTATATATAGAGTAAATAAAACGATCTGTTAACTGGAATAAAAATTCGTACTTGAAAGAAAATTAACATTTAGAGAATAAAATAATTTTCGATATATTTATTCTTTATTTTTAAAAATTATCGGAATAATGTATAAGTAAGTTACTTATTCTTTTACTCTAAATTTATTGTTCAATCCATCACTGATATTCTGAAACATACTAAAAGCATTGGATATTTGAAGAAGTTCTATTTTGGATACTCTTGATCCCTTTATTGCAGTTGCTCCTGTAGATATTTGCGACTCCTATTGTTGTAACAAGTTGCCTCTGCGCTTATTTTCTACTTCACTGGGGCTTCTAATCGCTTGAGAAAGTGTGAGTTAGCTAGAATGCATGAATAATTAATGCCGTTTCAATTATCTTAACATATATTGTAACATATATCCTCTGTGTATATACGTAATGTAATATAACATCCAAGGAATATATAAAAGCATACTTTATTATTGTTATGTCCTTAAATGTGAATGACATGCATTCACCCTAAAATATGAAATTGATGGGTTTTAGATTTTGGACATGTTGAAATCTGAGAAAATCGTTAGTACTGGACTGTTATTAGAAGATGTATAATTTATATATTTTGTATGTCAGTACATTTGATTTTGTACTTGAGGTATGATCATATTTTACAATATCAATTTTATTTCGTTTGAATATGTAATTAATAAGTTAAAAAATGTGTTCTACTTCTAATAAGATGTTATTAGGTATTATTGTTTACACTGAAATTATAGCTATTTAATTCACGTGTAGTTTTTTAATTTTATTTTCTTTAATTTTGTTTTCATTTATGCTTATCAATTGAATATTTAATTAATTTTTATTTATAGGATTAGTTTTCAATATATTTAAATTTAACATTCTAAAAATTTTTTAAATTCATATTTTTTTATTAATAATATTAATAACAAAAAAAAATAATTTTATAATAATTTAATTTATTAATTTTGTAAATTAAAATTTAAACATTAAAATGAATTTAAAAATATTTGAGTATTTATTTAATTTCATTAATTTCATTTCGTTTCTTTTCATTAACTTTTCTCATTTGTTTCCATTCATCACATTAATACATGATATTATAATTATGGAAATACATTAACTAAATATACAATTGACTCGTTTATTGTTCATTTAATCCGTCTTTCAAGGCTAAAGTGAAAAACATGCAACTAGCATACTAATTAAGACAGATGAACTGATGGACGAGATGTATTCATGTTTTGATCAAACACGGTTTAGAAATAATATGCAAAATTTTTACTATGTCGCGAAGATGCTTTTAGCGTATATCGTAATGCAACTTGTTCATATACATATCATCGACGTACTTAAATATTTTTTGATTCATTAAAAATCATATTTTTTTTATTGTTTACATATAATATTGCAATAATATTATTGTAAGTTATTAATTGTAACATGAATATTTTTCATATTATAATATTATTGTTTATTATTATAAAAATGTAATTAATAATTAAATAAATACATTTATTATAAATAATAATAAATATTATACAAATCTTAAATAATTATTAGTTAATACATAGAATATCTTGCCAGTCTAAAAGAGTTACATATATATATATTTGGTAGGGTATGTACTAAGAATTATAATAAAAATGAATATAATTTATATATTATATAAATAGAAATGTTTAATTGTAGATAAAAAATTATAAGTTCTGGAGAAAGCCACTTAGTAGATGCAATTCAGACATGAGACTTCGATAAAGTCTTAAAATTATTAGAAAATATTTAAATAATAAAATCGTTCTCTATGAAAAATTTCCATGCATTGGATGTTATCAAACTGTTATCAAAACACTACGAACATATTGATTTTAATTCTGATAGTATATATTGATAGTATTGAAGTTGCATACATTAATAAATTTAATTTATTTAATAATTAATTATTTCACATTAACGTATGTAATTAACGTATGCATAAACTGTGATTTAAACAGTTATAAATTTATATTTAAAAATTATATAAATATATTTATAAACCTAGTATTTTTTCATTTAATATTTCGATTTTAATAATTTCTTCTATAATATTTACTATTCTTTAAATTTATGATATAAGTTAATTTAGGACTGTATATTAGTATATTTTTTAAATTGATCAAACAATTACAGAAATTATTAAGTTTTCCTAAAAGTCATTCACAAGATCAATTTTTTTCAAAAGATACACAAGATCCTAAATTTCTTTTCTTTCCATAAAAGCATTTTTTTCTTTATTTATTTTGCTTTTGGGTTCCAGTTACAACATTTCTCTCTTTGTGGATTACGTCGCTACGACTTGTATCACCTCAAGACTGTTCCTTTTATCTTTTGTTGAGTTATGAAAGTTCTCGTTATATTCCTTGAACGAGCACATTTTTTCAGAACATTTTTTCAGCGTAAAATATTCATCATCCTTCTCCCTCCCTCTCTCACTCTCTCTCACTTTCTCTCTCTCTCTCTCTCTGTCTTTCATTTTCTTTTCCTGTGTCTCTCTATTTGACTATCTATCTCTTATTTTGTCCTCTTTTTCCAATCTTCTTTTTATTTCTCCTTATTTCGTTATCCTATATTTTTACAAAGTGAACATTCTCTCAATCTCCTTTACATCGACTTTACACAACGTTTCGATTTCAATTTCTTTACGAAGCTTTACTGCTGTTTTCTTTATACTTGTTTTTATAAAAAGGGCTTTTAAATTTTTTTATTTACTCGAATAATTATCAGTAATAATTTACATGGAAATAAAAACATTATGAATTATAAGAAGCAGTATAGGTTGAAAGAAATGGTTCTGTTAATTCATAAAACTAGATGATTTTGTTAAAAATTTAATGAATATATATGCAAAATCATTTCAAACTATAATTTGATCTAACTCAAGAAATTTGAAAATGTTTTTGAGAAAAGAATAGATTTTATAATTGTCTTCGTATAATTAAACAGTTAAATTTATAATTGAAATAAATCTTAGAAACATTAACGATTTTTGGAATTGTTTAAATTATGTAAAAATTAATACTTTAAATATCAAAAGGGATTCATATACTATTTCTTTTATAAATTATATTATTAATTTGAAACTTTTAAAATAAATTAGATGCACATGATGGTTAAGTATCAAATAAATCAATTTTCAGCAGCTTATTTTATCCACGATAAAACACTTTGAATAATTGATATATTTTTCAATATAAGTATTCGATTTAATCATTCAATACCTGGATTAGTTGATATTAAAATACAATATGGAGAAGACGAATTTTCACTTATTATATATAATTTAAATGGATATATAACGATTTACTTTATATCGAAAATAAGAAAAAAAGTTTTAAATATAGTATTGAGATAAAATCACAATGAGTTTACGCATAATGCACTGCTCTGACAATTAAATGTGAAAGCGCTAATTCGTGAAAATTGATTTAAGGGATAAGAAAATATGTCACAATTCAAGAATACAGATTCAAGATATAGTCTAGATACGATATATCTATAATTTTTAATTCAGTGAGGAATTATTATTTTTTCGTTTTTTCATTTTACTTCGTTTGTCCAGCAATCAGTTCCTTCAGGCAGCGAAATTTAAGGTGATAACAAATTCTGTCACACATGTAGCAATACATAATCCTAATTTTATTTAAAATAATATTTTATAAACACGTAAATTATTACATTGCTTTAACTTTTAATATGTGTAAATTTAAGTGAAAGATTGTTTTTAGCGGTGTGAAATTAAAAGAATTTGATCCATATTAAAAATAATAGAACTGTATAATTACTGAACTATCTGGAGTTACAAAAGAAAAATATTCAAAAAAAAGATGAAATAAAAGTTGGAAGTTGAAAAATCTAGAAATAAAGAAGTTAGGATTGATATTTTAATAGAGTCGCTTAGTACATTCAATATATTAGTTAATCATTATTTCTAAGCCCGAAGGCAATGAAAAATTGTATGATCAATAATAAGTGAACTGAAGTCGAGAGAATTTTGACCTCGCATAAACGAGACAATAATATTTAGAGATTTATTTATAAAGAATAGTCAGAACTTGACTTTACATTGTTTCAATACTGAATTTATTTATTCATAAATATATAAAATTCCTACGTAATGAATATTATATATTTCGTTAAAAAAAAGACAATTTTTGTTGTTACTCGAAATTAGTAATTATTTCATAGTAGAAATCCTATGCAGTCTCACGCCTTTATTAAGGAGTCTCTTAAAATGGTAATATAGTTGCACTCTGCCAATATAGAGAAATATCACAAAATGATAAATAATTGTAAAGTAGCAGGATAAAATATCATTGATATTAAGCTATTTATATGAAGATAATAATATGCGGTAAGCTTTAAAAAACTCTATCGGCAGGTCTTACGAACTAAATACTTATAGTACTTTGCTGTCACGTTAGAGAATACAAAATTAAAACAAGGGGTCCATAGCCACAAGGTTCTGTGACACGTACATTGTTCATTCGTGTATACGCTACGCGGTAGTGTAATAGACGACATGAGATGCTACCCAGTGCAGTAACTCGTGTACTCGCTTGGTACGGAGAGTGAGAAAGAAGCTGTGCTGAGAGAAAATGCTTAGTCGCGGGTAGCAGCGACACGCGCTTCATTCCACTGTATAAGTACACGAGTGAGAGAGACGATATACGTTGCGGCACAACGCAGGAACTCGTGCTCCCGTTCGCCTATGTGAGCAAGCGAGAGGCATGACACGATAAAGGAAAGCGAACAAGAATTTAATCAAATTCTCGCCGATTGTTTATCCGCGGAAAACACGAATGTATTTTGTAATAGAATAAAAGAAAAAGACAAGTCGAATGCACGCGGTGCCTAACTAAACATGTACGCGAGACTCTTTCGCCGTGCAGCGATGCAAGGAAGAAAAAAACGACCGAGTTTAACCACACGACTTAACCACACAAGCGAACGCGAACGAGCGAGGAAAGGAGTCAACTACTTGCAAAGAAAAAGATGCGATCATTTGCACGTCTTAGACTTTGGCCAGAACATCTGATCTTCTCATCTGGAACACCAAAGAAAAGATCAATAGTTATGCAAATAAATATAACTATTATAATTTAATATCCGTGATATTTCATTCTATTGATCGCTAATACAAGCTTCGCTTATTGTGATATTCTGAAAAGGGAAAATCTAATGCTGCATTCGGGCAAGCTACCGTTCTTCCTTTGAAGCAATTTTATAGGTTTCTTCAAGTTGTTATTATTAAAGACTAGTATATCCGCGTACTTTGTGAGAGCAATGAGTGTACTTTATTTGTACATTTTCATAATATATTCGATTAATACAAAATAAATCTTTGTATAGTATGATTCAGAACTTACAAAAAAGAAATTAAAATATATTCATTTAAAAATATGAATTCAAAGCTACATGTTTTAGACATGACTTTAATTAATTTTAATTAATTTATTTTGCATTAAGTACTTCTTCAGAAATATTTTCATTGCAATAATTATTCTAAATTAATTCAATAAATTATGCGCTCACTATGAGGGGGGATTTAATTTAATTTTAATAAAAAAAGATCTCAGTCGAGCTTTCTCTACACATGAATTTTCTTTGTTAATGAATATTTATTTCTCTAATTAGAATAAAAGACATTGTTCTACATTAGTGTGAGTTAAAAAAATTATTTACAATAAGATATTGAGTGAAAGGCACAAAATCATGAATCGCGAATCGATCGATAAGTTGAAATTATTTGCCATTTACGCGATAAGGAGATTTTTCTATAAGTTTAGAGTTTAGAATCTTGTTTACCTTAAATTTGTAGCTGCAAGTGGAAAGAGACATCATTCACTTTTTCTTTTATTATTGCAGATTCATTAAGTTTGCTATTATAATTTTCCCAAACTTCTCCAGGAATTTTTCAATACACAAATGTGTTTTCAAATTTATCCCTTTTTTACAGTACGCTAATTAATGCTTACTCATAGTATTATCTCGATCACCTGTAATGAGTTTTGTAAATTTAAAATAATCTTTCTTATCTCTTGTACCGAACTTAAGTATAACAGTTTCTAAAACTTTAAGGTGTAGTATAATTTATATCCAATGATCTAGAAAAACAAGTTTCAGCTGAGTCCATTTTTAAATATTATTTTTAAAGAATACATCATTTTTAAGCATAATTTGATAAGTTCATTCATTGATTATTTTACGTTGTCAAGTAAATCTTTCAAGTTGTATTTTAAAGTAGAAAATATTTTGTTCTTCTTTGGCTAGTTAAAGATTGAAACAAATAACTTTAAAAGTTTACTTTCTTAACTTTAATTTTCTGAGTATTGAGTTTATATATATTCTGTAGTGTTCCAACCACCTTTAATATCTCAATTACAATTGCAATTGTAAATTAAATCCTCAAGTACTTAATGATTGAATATTAACTGAAGTGGCAATATTTTATTATTTAATTATTTAATTTCAGTAATCTGAGATTTTGTCAAAATTTACCGAAAGTAAACACAAATTAATTCGTAATGTATGTTTAATTTGGTTTACATGGTAAGCATGCAATCATTCTTTATACACTTATTTTACGGAGCGTCACGGATGTCGCTTATTTTCGTTTTTCTGACATAACCTACACGCAATTCTGCTTTTCTGCTAGTACACGGAGTAGATTTACGCAGTCAGAATCTCGCGATATAGGTTTAGTGTTCTGTTACATTGAAATTAGTTGATCCCGCCTTCAAATTTACTATACTGCTATAAATTTCACTTTAAACTTTTAACAGTCGAATAGACCATTTGAGTTTTGGCTGTACGAGTAATGCTGTGATAAATTTTCATTTCTGATCCTACAGATAAATACAATCGATCAAGAGTTACCGTCACTCTGTGTGTTTCGTTTTACATATCATACATTGAAATTCAATAATAAGCTACTTTTTTTATCACACAAGAAACAGTAATCACAGTATTTTTTATACATTGATAAATTTAATAATTGTGCAATACACATTATAGTAAATTTAAAGAATCTTTTACCCTGATACAGCTTTTTTCAAGATACCCTTTTTCGAGATATAATTTCATTTTTAACATAATATCGTTAACTGCGTAAAATAAATACTATGTAACATATTTATATTCCTTTGAATAATTTCCGATTTTCAATAGAAATATTTTCAATCGCATAATGTATAAGAATAGAAAAAAAATATACTTGAAACTCGTGAGAAATTAATAAAGAAAAAAATTATTAACATTTTCATATCTGCATAAAACTTTGTTGATAGAAAAATGTTTTTATTAAATCTGAAACATTTTTCATTTATAAAAATATTGTATATGATATATAATATAATAATAAGTTATATACATTTTAATCTATTTTCGTAACTAAGGTTAACGTATATATTGATAGATATATAAATTGCTTGAATACTATTTCTATTGTAAATATTTATTTATTTTTACTAGTCCTTATAAAGGCAATATAATTGTTTACATAACCTAAAAACTAATAGTATGTCGCTTTTTATTGATTTAAGACATTGGAAGGAGAAAACAAATTTATAAAAATTGTTCATTCAATCAAATAATGAATAAACAGAAGAAGTCGTAAATAAGCAGCAAATGTCTACATTGGATAGGAAATATATTAATTTCTTTTATTCTGCATATATTTTACAAACCAAACGGTACTTTTTAAACTTTAACTTTTACTATATATTTCATAATATACGTAATACAATAACATCAACGTTTATAGTTATTATAAATTATGAATTAATACTTCCTGTAGAATATTAATTATTTTATTTGTGGTTCAGTAATTTATTCCTTGTACATTAAAAAAAGATACATATATTATAAATATGTTTATGAAATGAACAGATATCACTTAAAGTAAATATTATAATACTTTATGAAAATAATCTATTGCATATCCTGAAGTTAACTTTGATTATTTTATTATTATTTTATAAATGTTCTTATTAAATAAATGTCTATATTAACAAATTAATTAAAGCGAAAAAGTTATAAGTTGAAAAATTCATATTTCGAAAATAAAATATAAATTGTATTAGTATCGCAGTTTATATAAAAGCGTGGATATTACATTTTAATTATTAGCTTTTAATGAATTATATCCACATAAGCCTGCTTAATTCGCATAGAGAATCAAGTTTTTTGATATACTACTTGTAATATTTGTAACATGATGTCAAAAAATAATTTTATTTTATTAAACTAGTTAATTATTAAGAGATCATGTACAGGTACTAAAAATTTAGCTAAATTTACGTTTTGTCTTAATTTATTAAGACTTCTTGTTAATTCTAGAGTATTTTAACTTTAAATATTATCAATTGAAACTGGTATTACACGTTTGATTAACGCATAAATGTTTATTACTACTATGAACCATGGTATATACAACATGCAAAGAATGAACTTATGTAATAATTCCCATCTTTATCTTTCATCTTTATATCTTTTAACTTTATATCTGTACTTTACTTTTTATTCCTCAAACTATGATTTTGAAAATTTAAGTATAACGGAGATATATAAATCTATTTTTTATCAAAACCGTAAAGAATAATAATCTTTTCGTCTTTACAACATTTTTATTTATATAATTATATATATATAAATTTAAATAAATATAAACATATAATATTATTTATATAATTTATATAATCACACGTTTCGAAATTTCATGATCGTATTATTATTATTTCCATTTATTATGTAAAAAAATAATAAGATATTCGAAAGGAAATGTGGTTCTCTTGAAAATTTTTCATTTAATTGAAGAGCATGTCAGATAAGACTAGACAAAATTGTTTCACTGAGTACCTATAAAATTTACTTTTTCTATGGTCTCCTGTACATTCATCACATTATCTAATGGCAGATGCTGCCGACTGGCTTTCATTTTACGAGCGTGTATTTTTTTTATCGTTCAAACTCCTGTACATGTACAAGAAGAGCGCATGGGTTTGCCGCAAATAGCTCAGCATTCAAAGCTATTATTTAGTATGAGCATATTTTCACTGATTTTATCGTATACATGTGTTTTGAAGTACAAGCTTTGGGAGAGCGGTAGAGCTTTCAAGTAAAGTTATATTATATAACACGTGCATGAACGTTTTGAAAGTGGTATACAACCTTTAGTATTATTAATTTGACAGATTTGTATTTCAATATTTTTTATATAGTCTTATATTTTCTTATATATTATATTTTTAAACGTAAAACAATATCCATTAAATATATTTATAAAATAATCAATGTGATAAATCTTATAATGACAAGATTAGTTAAATTTTCACACAATTCTGATATTTTTAACAAAATTGGTCACTTTTGCTAAATATTTATATTTACTCCTTTATGTAATACTACAGTTATAATGTATCAAAGTAGACTCTGAGTGCATCGTTTTATATAATTTATTATATTATGAAGAATTTTATTATTTATGAAAATTAAATAATACTTAGTTTATACTTAAATTATTAGTAAAAATAATTATTCATAAATTGAATAAAATA
This sequence comes from Wiebesia pumilae, assembly GCA_018907045.1. NCBI lineage: Eukaryota > Metazoa > Arthropoda > Insecta > Hymenoptera > Agaonidae > Wiebesia > Wiebesia pumilae. The sequence goes on along the minus strand of JACCHZ010000131.1, from coordinate 1,102,880 downwards.
TTAATGTAATCCAAGCCATATATTTATGAAAACAAGATTTATCAAAAGGTTTTTCACGCAAAAATACTTAAGTTCACTTTCCGTTTTACTAGGTACACGTAATTAATATTATTTCGACAAAAATTATTTGGTATTTGATTTTTCATATTCAAATTTCGAATTCAATTTATGTCTGACGTTTTATAGCATTTGAAAATTCTAAGTATTAGAAGCTTAAATATTTGACACTTTTTAAAGATTTCGAAAATTTTCAAATGCAATTAATATGTATGAAATGTTTGCATGTGACTTTACATAACTTTCCCTTGTGAAATATAGGGAGATTATATATTGAAATAATAATTCAAAAGTCTATAAATCACCCCTTCGATGGTCTGTGACGTATTGCGTAATTTACTTTTAGTTCAAAATATTACTGATTGCGAAGCTTGTATTTGGTTGCTCATGTAAACAATCAATTCAATAGAAATACGTCCTTGTTATATAATTACGTTCAATGTTTGGTCATTTCCAGCCAAACCATGAGCTTTTTGGGTACCTATACAGAAACTTGAATAAGAAAAGAAGCATATACTTCAATAAAAATAAAAGTTAGTATTGGCTAATGTGATGAGCATACGATGATCTGTGAAAAAAGCAAATTTGACAAATATTCAATGAAACAATTTTAGCTTGTTTATTAAATATGCTCTTATATTAAATATATCAAATATTATAATAAAGAATTTCTAATAAACATTCAGTTCTTGCTTGCAAATTTATTTAATATAAATTCTATTAGAATTAACAATGTAAACTTTATTCATCTTTATACTTAATTTTAAGAATAGGGTGTCAAATATGAGTCCATATATTACAATGATCATCAAAACAACTCCTTTATCAAAATAATTTATATTTTTTCAATTATACTGAAGTTCGATAATGTATTGTTATCAGATCTCTATTTACTTCAACTGTATCGTTTTTTCAGAATATAATTAATAATGACTTACTGAAATACATTATTTATACAAGTGTTACCGTAATATTGAATTATTGAACAATAGTAAATAGCTGGAATTATTAAGAAAATTAGAGACGAAGATAACAAAGAAGTACGCAGTTATATATATATATATATTTTTAAGCATTAAGTTAAACCATAATTTTTCATAGCATTTAAAATCTTTATAAATTATTCATTAATTAACGCAAATGATAATACTAAGTAATTTTAAAACCTCATTAGAATGTAAAATAGATACGTTCACGAAGACGCTCAATGTAGGATGATGTCGTAATCCATGACATATTAAAATAATTTTACCAAAATTTAATGGGAAATTCAAATGTTTTTTTATTAGTACAGAAAATATAATTGTGAGAGTGAATTTTAGGGAAAGTATTAAAATTTTCAGAATAAAGTCCAGTAGGGCGATGTATTATTGTATTTATAATTGAGCTTCGCTTTGTAAAATATAATTATAAGGTAAACATGATAAATTCGCTGCAAAGATAAAAACAAAAAGATAAGGAATGTACAAATAAAAGACAAAACTTATAATAAATTTTATATTTACAAGGTTTTCATAACTTTCTTACACTCTTAGAAATATTTAAAATTTAATATTTTAAGTAGTGATTATTTCCTATAATTACCTACATAATATGTTTTGTGTCAAAAAGAACAGTTTTAAATGTAAGTGGTTATAATTAGAAAATTGTAATGAAAGTGTTAACTATTGGTACGTTGCAGAAACCATAACTCAACGAAGTGATTTTTACCGATCTAATTGAACGACTAACGTGGGTCTGGCGCATTATAAAACTATAAAGTGATGAAATAATTTATATCGATGTGCTCGAACTTTTAATTATTATCTAGATGGATATTATAATAAGCACAAGTTAAAGTAAATAACGAGTCTCCCGATTTATCTAGTGAAAGAGATTTGATGAATACTTGACTACATCGCATAAGAGAAATACTGAAGATTTAGTGATAAGGACTGCGTCCTTGACTTGCTACGCAGTATCTAGCCTAAACAGTTAGTAAGTTAGGGTAAGAAAAACATTCATTTCGATGAGTTCAAGGCACTTACTGTTTTACTAGTTATATATAATTACCGATAATTTGACGTACAAATTCAGAAGTTTCCAAAATTGAGAACATTGGATTTTCCCAAGCAAGTACATTAATAAATTCATGATCATTAAATAAATTTAATGTAATAAATTTGTCAATTATCCATTTAATGGGTGTGATTCTATAAATTATGTATATAAAAGAAAAAATTATAATTAGAATTTATTTATTTTTAAATAAAGTTATAATTAAGTTATATGTTTATCATTGTCAAAATTTATTCTTCTTTTTAAAAGTTATTCTTAATCTGTGAACAACATTAGATAGTTCATCTAATATTAAAGTTACTTTTCAACTTGATCATAATTCTCAAAGTTCTGTCTTCTGATAACCTCGTTATGATATTCCAGAATCTTTAATTCTGTTTCTGTTTTTTTTATGATTGAATACTTCTTCTAAAGTGAACTTATATCTAAGATCTAACGCTTATTAACTCAAATTATTTAGAGAAACTAATAGTTTCAAATAATTACATACTTTAAGTTTATCATCTATTCTATGAAATAATATCTAGTTTTAGTAATAAATATTTACAATTTTCAAAGTCATGATTATCGTAAAACTAAAGAAAGCAATAATATATATAATAGAATAACTGTACCTAAAGAAAGTATTATATATAGGAAAAAGTGAAAGTTTGATCCTTCAATAGTCTAATACATAGTTTAAAGTAATTCTACAGAAATGATTACGTAAAATCATTTATTATAATAATAGAAATTATAATTGCAAAAAGTATTTGATGATATCACGTCAAATCAGGCATCAGAAATTAGAAATAATTAAATAAAATTAGATGCACAGATCGGTATTTTAATGGTAACGGATATCATTGGTAACGATATCAACGGTATAAAATGAAAACGGTAACAGTATTTATTAATTTCCCACTACTAGATCATTAACCAGATAAAATAACAGTTTCGATAATATTCCAAGTATAAAATCGAAACAAGATGAGATACGAATTAGTAATTATTATTAATTGAATACCATCAATATGGTAGCAATAAGAATTCTAGATTAGCAGCAATATTATATGCAATATCAGATCAAATATAAAATGCATTTAGGCAAAAAATAATAGCACATGGTCTATCCTAGTTGTTATCTCTACTTAAGTCAACTATAGTGATGATATATAATTGGAATGACAAAATTGGATAATTCGTATACAATCTTTTCCATTGGATGGAAGAGAAGCTACTGATTGATTGAGAAATTAAAAAGAGCTTATAAAGATTCTAATAGATAAATTCATGCGTATGGTATATGAAGTAATACTGAAAGTAATAAAATTCATGCTAAACCTGTGAAACGTTTATTAATTCTGTAGCAACAGAATTAAAAAGAAGGATTTATACATTATTATAATATTGGAAACATTTCGTACATCTACTAAATTGAAGTTTGCTCAATAACTATTAGTACATCTATCGAAGTAATCACATTTCATACCTTCATCTAATATACCTGAACATTAGAGAATTATCCTTCACTAGATTAAGGTACAAAGAATAATATACGAAGTGCAAGACTGTGCAGGTAAGGCCTTTGAATTGAGGTACTTGTATTCAACTAGACTAGAAGCACATAAAAGCTTTTGTACTTAGTTCTACAGATAAGCTATACCGACAACATCTTGATAATTATATTTGTACAAACATATTTTCAATTTTTAAGTATAATGTTCTCAACAATATCATGTACTTCGTACATGGTAATATAGTCATTATAACTATAATTGAATTATGTTATTTTTAGAAGAATGGCCAGAAAAATGGATACAAATAAGCTTCTTTACACTCTAAAGCATGGTAATCGAGTTTATTACGAGATTTCGAATAATCGAACGCGTAATTGTCACAACTTCAAAATCCAACTCTAAATTTCATTCATTTTTACTAGACTTATTATAGACTTATTATATAATTATTATGTTACTAGTTTACGAAAGAAACAATGCAAAGTAGATCTGCAAGGTAATTTAATTATGATTGGATAGATTAACAAGTTTAGATAAGTAAAACTTAGGATTAACAATATAAAAGCTATAATCAGATCGTTTCTGTACATTCGAGTGTGAAGGTAATTTAATAATTTTCATAGTCAAATTATTAAATTGAAATAATTTCATAATTTATTTTAAAATGAATTATATCGATATAAGTCTATTATGGAGGTACATTAAAATGCAAGAATATCAATATGTGCATTAGAATATATTTACGAAAAATTTAGTTTTTTGTAAAATGTTTTTCAAATTTCAATACGTATAAACATCTGAAAGAAGTACAAATTATTGAATTTATGCTTACTTAATTAAAACCAAAGTAATTTAATGTAAAGTAAAAGCTTAATGTATATCTTTTCATTCGCGTACAAGAGTTACTAAGTTATGACATTAATGTTTCAAACTTTATACTCTCTTTTTTCAATTAATATAGTGAAGATTCCCTGACCCTGATACTTTAGATATTACTATCATAAAGACTAAAAACAAAATGAAAGATGGTATCTTTTGGCAACGTTTCACCATTGTTAAAGGTCATCAATAAGCAGAGAAAATTATACGAAAGTGATCATTATAAGTGACACGTGGAGGTAGCACTGCAAGCACTCGGTCACGGGCTTCCGAATTGAAAAGTATTGAAAATGGGTCATACGTGAGGCTTAAGTATCCTTTCTCTCCTCTTGGTCTCATCGGCTTCATATGTAAGCTCGGAAGATGAATGGTGACAGTAAAGTACGTTCCAGAGGCGGAAAGATCACGATGAACCCTTTCCTTTCAATAGCGTCGATTAAGATTAGCCACGAAAAGATACTCAGCTCTTGTCACCATTTGCAGAATTTTTTTCCCCAGTCATCGAAATGTAACAATTTTTACTTTTTGATATTACTTGGTTCTAGAGGTTCTTTTCTAAGCATACATTTTATTTTTTTTAACCGATTCTGAGCAAAAGTAAGCTTGACATAATGCGCCAAATACGTAATCAGACTAAAATATTTTATTAGATAATTGAAAATTTGAATTAATATAATGTATTCTGATTTAAAGATATTTCTATAATTATATTACACTATATTATATTATATACATTATCGTATTGTAAAATATAAAGCACACAATCTTAAGGAAATAATCACAAACTAAAATAAGATAAAATAATTTTAACAAAGATGTAAAATAAAATGCAAAAATCATATAATTAAAACATAAAATAACAGTATATATTAGGTAAACAAATGAAAAACATTGGTACGTAATAAAGATAAAACTAATGTCTAAATACTGTGTGCCAATTTCCAACAAACGATTCAAATAGAAGTGCTTCAACGGAAAAGTGATTACAATGATGTAAATGAATGCTCTCTGAATGTGATCGATATGACTTAATCATGAAAAAGATTTGTCAAAATTTATAGCTGTCGCGTTTCGCGCTTTGACCCATTCTCCCGATCGTCGGTCTCCAGAGGATCAGCTTAGATATGTTAGTTTCTTTGGGTCTAGCCAGGTCAAAGTTACGAAACACATCTTCGACGTAATTTGTTAACGACAGAAAGTTTAGGAAACTCTGACTCAATCAACTTGGAAAACTTTATAGATCGAATATAAATACAAAATTTGTGGATAAGTATGGGCTTCAGACGTTTATGTATAATAAAAAAGAAAAGTATAAATCTTTCATTTTCATGGAATGCATAAATCACCGTTTTAATATCTTTTATTTAAATTATTTATTTCATTATTTCTAAAAGTATTATTATTATTACTTTACTTATTATTTTATATTATTATACATTAGTAGTACATATTTCATTTGAACAAATTCTAAATTACTTTTTCTTTAATATTACATAGAATAAATTACTTATGAAAGTTCATTATATTTTTATAAACATTAAAGTTAAATTTTAAATAATTTGCTTATTAAACATAAAAAATAATAAGGAGCGTTGAGAAAAATTTTAAATTGAAGTTTGCCTCCGTAAGTTTTTTTTTAAACTTGGTATTAATATTCATTTTATATAAAGGAAACACTGAATATATGCAAACTAATTGTATAATTTGACATACGTTATAATACATAAGAGGAATGAATTATAACTGTTTTATTTACTCATGATATTAAGTAGATACGATATCAGATATATTTATCTTTAATACACATCTTATTAGAGAGTCGGTAACATTCTAATTAATTCATTGAATAATTTAAAATTGAATTTCATACGGCATTGCAATATATTTCTTTCTTTTTATTCACTTCACGTACTTTACTTCTTGTATTGTTCTATTGTGATATTTCAATTTCTTTTATTTGTATCTTTCAGAAATTCTGTTTCCATTTGTCTTTAAATTATAGTTGACGAGGTAGTTTCTATTCATTGATTATTTAATTTTATTAAGAATTGAAATAATTTGAAAAACTAGTTAAAAATTTTTAACGATTCTAGAAATTATATAATATTATAATTTAATAAAAAATTTCGTTAGAGACGATAAAAGTTTACACATTATTCAAAGTGTATTATGCTTTTTCGTATACAATCATTGTTAAAAGATATGAATCATTAAAAACTGCAAAAAGTTTTGTTATAAAATTTTCACAAATTTATATTGTTATTGTAAAGTTTGAATTTATTAGGAAAAATATAAATCATAATCTTTATGTTGAGAAAAAAAATATTTTAAATTTATTGCATATATATGTTATGATTGTTGTCGATATACCAGAAAATCATAGAAAAAGACATCAGAAATAAAAACTTATTTAACTGCAACGAAAAAATTATGAAATTCAAAAACATTTTGCTTTCTTCAAGTAATATTATTTATTTTCAAAAAAATTTAACCTTTTTCTTTAGAATTGAAACAAAATATAATTAAATATTTTAGAAAATAAATTTTAATTTGAGCTTATAAGTAAAATAGTTTTCGAACACATTACAGAAATAAAATGTTGGGAGTATATTCTTTAATGTTTCCATTCAAAAAAATATTATTTTTTATTTATGAAAAATATTAAAACAGTAATTTTATGCAGTTCTTTAATAATCTAGAATAATGCTTTCTCAAAAAAATTTATTTTCTTGCATTTTTTGGAATATTTACGTATATATTTATAGTACTAGTAAAAATCAATAGATTTTGGTAAAATTGTTCGTTACATCAAATTTAAGCATATTCCAGCAAAGTAAATATTATTTATTATCGTGGCTGTTATCTAACAGTTGCATTATGTATTCTACCAACACAAAGCCATTCAATTTATTTGTCATTCAATAAAGCAGTCGAATAAAATATTAGATATAAATAATGATCTAAGCTAGCCAGTTGTATTCAATTCCACAAATATGAATTATAAATTGGGAGTAAGAGTGTTATTACAAAAATATGCGGAAATCGCTACACATGGATATAAATCATAGTTTAATACTAACTAGTACGTACCCGAAACAGTCTTGCCATATGTGTACTACATAGATGCTGGGAATGAAGATCTGTTATCACAGCATAGATCGCCATGCTTTATCTTGCATAATGCTTGTGCTTTGAATACAAATCCTCTTTTCGAACTTTTCGAGACCTTTTTTGATCACAGAGGACATTAACATCTACTTACCACGTGATACACTGTATGAACTATAACTTACCGAAAATTTTACATAATTTAAAAGATTGAATACAATGATATTTATTGGGTCAATTGAAGTAGTAAAAATAATAGAACTGGTCTTAAATTAGATATTTTGTGGCGTTTGAAAATAATTTAATATATGAAAGAAATGAAAACCATTTCATTTTACAATTAAATTCATTAGATTGAAATGTAAATCTCATCCTTTTTCTGCAAAATATTGTCCGGAATTTCAGTTTAAAAGATGACATTCATATCTTATACGTTATAGCGCATAAGCTTTAACATCTCAATTATACATTACGTTGTGCAATTGCAAAGTGTCTTTCTGGATGAATATTCCCAAATTTTCAAAATAAAAAAAATAATATTGTAACTATCATCTAGGAAAATGTAATCAATTTAAAATCATTATCTTCAGGTGAGAAAGTAAACATTAAATTTTTGGAATACAAAGCTTAAATTATGAAGTTTTACATTAAATTTAAAATACATTTTGACAAATGTTATTAGGGAGGGAAAAAAGCATCACGCATCTTCAATAGTAGTCAAAATGTTCAATGTTATGAATTAAGTAATTTCTAAAAGTATTCATGATCTATGAATATTAATCGAAGACATCAAGTTTTTTACTTCCAGTCACAATCGAACATTTCTATAGAATTTTTCTTATAATTTTGAATTTGCTTTTTACAATATAAGAAACACTATTTTGTTTTAGAAAATATCACTTTTATGCTTCAAAATTCGATATCTATGATGCATACAAGCAGTGCATTTAAATTATTGAATTGAATGAATAAAATAAATAAAACTACTTATTAAATAATTGACCTATTGAAAGAAAAAATATTCTTTGTAGTGAACCAGATCCATATAATTATCTTCAAGCTGGATTAATAAAATATAAACTAAAAATTTCAATGAAGGTATAGAACATGAAATTGCCGTCATAATTGATAGAATTTACGACCTACCATTAAAAAAGCTAAATTTGTTACTCCAATCACATGTATAGTGTATACAATAGTAGAAAGTTTTGGTAATTATGGTTACACCTCGTAAACTTGGCAAGTAAAGAGGAAGAGGAAAAGTAGCACTTACATGAAAAAGAAAAAACTTACAAAAAAGCTCTTCGAAAACTAAAATAAAAAATTTAAGGGTCTCACAAAATATGAATAGAAAACTAATGTACATGAGAAGAAAAAAGACCTTTTATTAAAATAATCATATAAATTTATAAGATAAATAATTTTTTGTTTGCAATAGAGAGCGAACATACGGAGAACATACGTACTTACGTATTTGTTGTTTTTTATTTTTAGTATGATTTATATCTTTCATATTCTTATAGTCATTCTAATATATTCAAATATGACGGTATCAAATTGATTGGTATGAAATTAATTTCACCACTCTTGATTGTAAGGTAATTTTAGAATTGTTATAACTGTGATTGTTTCTGGCACTTAGAATTATTGTGAACGGTTTTAAGATTTTTCAATTTAATGCTATACTTCTAAAGATTTGGTTTCTGCTTATATTTATTCCTAATTCTTTAAAGAATCTCTGGTTTTAAAATATATCAGTAGAAATAAAATCACTGCACGAATCATATTGAGTTGTCTGAGTCAAAATCAACGGATAAGCGAGCAAATATATTTTTCCAAAGAATGTAATAATAAATTGACGTTTACTCTTATGATTTGAGATTTGCCATTTCATTTGCATTTAATAACGATGAGATTTTGTTAAGTTTTTTCAGATTCGCATATATTTTCGCAAATTTATAACCGTATTAAAGTTAATGAATAATATTTTATATATTTAAAAATCGTTTCTTTTAATTTCGGATATACTAGACACGAAACTTTTATTAATTAAAAATATTATCTAGCGAAATTAGAATTCAAGAGTGAGAGAGTTGAATCGTGTACTTAAATATGATTAGTTTAAATTCAGTAACAATGATGAAAATTCGTGAAACTTCATCGAGAAAAGTTTTATTAATTGTGATAGCGACATAAATAAATATAAATTCAGTCGATATTGTTACGTACGCGGGTTCGATGCACGTGTGCGATTCCGAGAGATAGTCACAGGGAATACGGCTTGTGGATAAGGATTCACACCGTGAATTAAATGCAGCAACCTTTATTCCATCAGAAAGCGATTCAAGAGAAGATATCTCTCTCGGATATATCCTGTGGAGTCATGAATACGAGAGAGCGAGAGAACCTGGTGGTATATTCCCCGCCCTTTTGTCCTACCCTCTACTTATATTCTTCTTATCTAGTCTTCCCACGATCAGTATCGCGAGATATCTCGCCCTCATACGTGACAATATACAGAATTATTCGTCCAAGTTAGAAAATATGAATCTAAGTATTATTTATTAACAATCGATTAATTTCTGATAGAAATATATAATCCCATTAACTAATCTTTAGTTACTGAATTTCTTACAATCAATCAATTTTCAAATCAGCTAAACACTGTTTAAATTTATCGCACATCATAAGTTGTTAGTTCCTTTAATTTGAGTGCCATATTATATATTCTGCACCATATATTCAATGATTTTACAATAATATTTTTACCGGTAAATAATTGAAAGTTCAAAGCAATGTAATAACTAATTTACATTAATGATTTTTTACTAAAAACTTATTACTATTGTTTCTTTTATTTTACTAAGTAATTTAATAGTTTTTATTTAAATATTCAATTGCATATAACGAATAAATTTTGTTTATTTAGATTTTTAATTCACTGTTGAATTATTATATTATTTTTTTACCAAATACGTATAAGCAAACTAATATACGGAAGCGAACAATTACTGGTACTTCCTTAATTGTTAACGTTGAAAGCATTTAAATAAATTTAAATCTTTTAAAATACTAATACATACTGAATAAAATATCAGAAAAATGAAATACAATCATTATCAGTGTAATTAAAAGGTAATACACTATTTTTACCTTTTCATTTTCTCTATTATTATATAAAATTGTGTATTGACTTTGTAATATAGAAAGATTTATAGTAAAGTAAGTAAACAGTAAACAGGCATTGAAATTTGTATTTTCAAATAGGCTAAAATTTTCAGCAAATATATATGGCAAGTTCTTTAGCTATTTAAGTCGACATGTGTCACATAGGTAGATGAAAATAAGTTAAATCCTGAAGTAATATGGCTTTTCTTATACTGTTTGAGAAGACGATAGAACTATGCCCTTGGAAAATACAATGTATCTTATACAAAAGAAATTACATTTTCATATCTTTCTTTACCTTCAATCTATGAGCAATAATACACGAAAGCCTAATACATTAAAGAGAAAAAAAGAAGAAAAAGAAAGTCGAAGCAGATTTTTTGTTATATCATTTGCATGAACTTTTATTTTTCTGAAATTCAAAAAACTTTACTTTTGCAATCTCTCACATATTACGTTATCATTTGTATAGTTTATTGCACAAGTGTTTCAAAATAATTTCATTACGAGTGTCAGTATGGATACATATCCGATGATTTGGTATAAGGAACATGTGGAAAATTGGATGAAAAATTATAAAAGAAAACTATCTTCAGGGCTTAGATTCTTTTCAGTTGACTAAAAAATAACGTATTTACTTCTGAATTCCTTTCTATGAACATATATGGAAAAGTGGAACCAATATTGGCCGGTGAATTGCAGATTACGAAGAGACATAGAAGCGTCCATATGTATTTCAAATGGTTAGTTTCGCAGTGAACGTCTACAGATTCACAGTTTAAACTTAAGGATATCGGGACTTCAACGTTTCCGCATAAAATACTTTACTGTAAATTAAGATAAGTATATTATATTTTACATTCGCCTTTACTTAGATTTTCTAAAGCAGAATAAATATTAATCCAATAAGGTAGTTTGATTTTTATTACTATTATAATAATTATTCTTTTAACAGCAGTGTAATGTAAAATATATTATTCTATTATGATCTAATATTTTCATGTTATTGTTACAACTATTTTTCTTTCATTTTTGCAAGTTAAAAAGTCTTCTATGTATTGAAAAAATTGAGAGTAATAATATTTCTGAAAAACTACCCTTAAATAAATATAACAATATATATAACAATATATATATATATATATATTTTTCCATTATATTATAAAAATGTAGAAAAATGAATAATGAATACTAAAAGAAATAATTATATTTTTTGTTTAATTCGATAAACTACCTTAAAATAATTTAAGCTGTATGTCTTGGTTGATAGTTGTTTTGAGATAAAAGTAGATCAATATTACTATGACTGATATACATCTCATTCTACTTATGCAAATATATTTTCATGTTTTCTTCTTTTATTCGAATTTTATTGTGCCAGTTTAAATTCTATCATATATAAGATTTTCTACTTCAAGCTTTCATTTTTCATTATATTGTTGTCTACAGCTTCATTTCATGAATTTCTTTTTTAGAATTCTGGAGCACTGATCAGACTTTCAACATTAAAATATGTAGTTTAACATATTGAGAATTCTTTTATGAGTTATTATTGAAATTGAGTTATTAAAAATTTCATTTTTTAAGATTATCCCCTTGAGTTTAAAAATCCACATAAACTACTTTATTTGTGATTTAAAATTTGAAAATCTTAAATTTTATGTTTATATTTTTGTAAAACTAAAACATGGAAAATTTTTATTTTGATAAATCTCTCACTACAGACGATGTAATTTATTAAAAAGTATCATGTAATAATTTTTAATGTAAAACTTCAATTTAGCGTGCATAAGAAAATTTTTCAATATCAACCCAAGCGCGACCATTAAACGTTCATTTTATCAATGGAAAATATTAAAATTCTCCAGCTAAGACGAAAGATTAAAATAAAAAAGTATGAATACTGACGATGGCACAGACTGTAAAGAATGAGACATCTCAAGCTTACGAGAAATGAAACTTTCATAAAACATGTTCCTCCTGCGCTATTCCTGTCCATACGAACTCTAGATCCTTTTCTATGTCTCAATCTCTTTCGCTCAAATTCTCCCTCCTTCCCTCTCTTACTCACTTTCTCTCTTTCTCTCTCATTTCTTTTTTATTTCTTTTCTATATACACTCTATCCCTTATTAACTTCATCCTCCCGTTCTAGCACGTTTTCCTCTCGACCACGGAGTTCAACATACAGGCGGCCCAGGAAAAGTCAAAAGTAGGCATACGTAGGGAGTAGGCAATTATTCAGGGTGTTTAGATAGATAGAGGAAGAGATAATGATAGGGAGAGAAAGAGACCGTTGCGCTTTTTCTAGGTTTACTTAATTTTTAATAGTCCATGGAAAGCTGTTACTTCTCACTCTCTTAGAAACAAAGAGATAAAGAGGAAAATGTGGTACCAGAATGAAGGTAGTTGGAGAAAAATGAAAGAAGTTCAGAACCGCTAAACTGCAAGAAAGGAATTTACATTTATCTGCGGTAACGTTTAAGCGTGTAGTGAATACATTTTTTTAAATATTTTTTAATTGAATTAGGTTTAGTACAATATATTATAACAGAATTTCTTTGTTACGTACGCAGAAATATATTGTTTTGCGAAAGTTATACATCAATATTTTTCATCGAGTTTCCCACTTAATTAATTTTATATTAGATATTGTTTGATAATTTATTTTTTCATAATTATATTTTATTTATTTTATAAATAATTATTTTTAAAGCATCTTTCGCGAATTAAATATATTTAATTGCTTTAAATATTTTAGATAAAATTCGATAAAAAAATGATCGAATATTAAGTTAGAAATAATTTTTCTATATTATATTTTCTTAAAAATTTCTCAAATATTGAGAAAAATAGAAGTATAGATGAAGTTCTTTTAAAAACATAATAAAATTCGTAAGATGATAGATTTCAATGATATATCAGTGAAATATTTTTCTTAAAATAAATATTATAAGTTCTTAATATATTTGGAATACTCATAATATGATTATTTATTATTAGTTATCTGTAATTAAACTCTAATTAAACTGTACATTTTTATCTTTCAAAAAAAATTTTATCTACTCTGTAAAATAGTATAACCGTAAAAATTTACTAAGAATTTATGTTAAATATTGTCGATTACAAGATCTAATTCTTCTTAACATATTATAACAATATAAAATTGTTGATTTTTTCGTAAGTATTTGAATACCATTTTTAAAAGTATATAATTTGAAAGGAGGCATAGTAAAAGAAAAAAAATTATGAAAATAATTTTAAATAAAACGTTCTGTCGTACTGATAAATTAATTAACATTAATGTATATTCCATTTTGGTTTCCAATGTTATATAGACTATCAAGAGAAAAATTAATTTGGGTAACAAATTATAAATCATGATATATTGCCTGATATATATTTTTATCTAGTAAATAATATAAATATTGTTTAACTGTACTCTAACAATTAAAACAGATTGAAATTTTTTGCAAGATTCAGGGATTTCCTGATATTTTTTTTTAAAAACTAGACTTCCAAACTCAAATAATATCTATTTATTTCAGTGTGAGATATGATGGCAATCTATTAAACAGATTCACGTTTATTCCTTTCTTTAAATTTCTTTTACGGTACGTGGTTAAAAATCTCTTTATTTTTCATACATAATAATATATTTATGTATATCTGTATTTTAGTAAACACACAAGCCAGATAAATTTTGCTAATTTTTAATAGAACATCCTTAAAAATTATATTGTGATTACAGTTCTGAGTTTGCATATATTCACATTAAAATATAATTATCTATAATAAAACCATTGACAATGAATGCGATACCTGAATTAAAGAATTGAAGAGACAAAGATATTGAAGTATTTTGAAAATTAACTATGAAGCAAAATTGCATTGAAATAATTACTCTTGCTAGAACTCTTCATTTAGTGTAATGGAGTTTACATTGAGAAATTTTCTAATTTCTAATTGAACGATTACTAGAAATACATTATTTAATCATGATCTCTTGAAATATGGTTTTATATAAGGGTAGTGTATTAACATTGGCGATCATATTTATACAAATACACCTTATTTAATGACGTTTTCAAGTATTGCATAAGCAATGATACAGCAGTAATAATTAAAGTAGCAACATTCGTTTTAAAAATTACATGTTAATATATAACAAATTTTTTCAATTCTGAAAACGTTTTTATGTATAAATAATTATCTCAAATTTATTTTAGATATTTACTAATTCTTATCTATGTTATATTGTATTAACAATTTCAAAAGAATCGAGAATATAAGCTTTATCTTTGGAGACATGTTTTTCTGTATCCGAGAAAGCAGTTTTGGCAACAGAAATATCTGCATTAACCTTATGCCAGTGGAAAGTGAGTTACGACACCTAGATTACGTCTGTCCCTCTCTCTTTCTCTTTTCCTATTTTCTACTTTTTCTATCTATCCATTTGTCTCTGCTGCAGAAAATTCGTTAATAATTCTAGGACTTGGTCGACGTCTGAACTTCTGTACTTCGAGCACAGTATTTTGCCATGAAAGTTAACGCAACTTGTGAATAGAAATGCATGATGGCAATATTGCTTATTGCATAATCATGGAATGTGATATTCCAATATTTTATAAAGTTTTGCGACTTCTGTACAAAGAAGCTGGTAAAGTATTTTTTGATTGAAAATTATTAATGCTGAAACATTATAAAATAATTGTTTGATAATACAAACTTGCATAGTCGTATTTGTCAGTTTTATCCCATCTCTGAATAGTAAGTGGGTTATACGTTTATATTACTTATACACCGTGCACTATATTTTAAAAAATGAGACCTAATTATATACGAAAGATGGAATACTAGTATTTTCTTCATGAAATTTTAAAAAGAGAAAATGAAGAAAAACAATTTATTAAAGGAAAATAGGAGAATGTAAAAAAAGAGAGCCAAATAGAGAGAAGGTAACATCGAGCAAAAGAATAAAAAGCACCTTGGAGAAACGAGTACTAGAAGCATAGGCAGGGAAAATATAAAAAGCCCCTTCATTTTCATTAATAAAAGATCCCGTGGAAGACGAGTACGGTTTCCAGGAGAAATACGAAACACAGGCAGTAGCGACATCTGGATAGAAGCATGAGGGCACTGCCATCACCTGCTATCAGAAATATTATGGTAAAATGAGGATGAGTGAAGAGAGAAAGGGAGTGAAAGGGAGTGAAAGGGAGTGAAAGAGGGAGAAAGAAAGCGCGAGTAAGTGAGAAGAGTAGGGAAGGGGAATGAGAGGCAGTGCAGTGGAGGTGGTTTGAGACTATTTCTGAATAACAACGAAATGCAAAGCAGCAGACACTCGAAACTCGTTCCTCTCCCTATGCACCATTCCTCAACGTCCTCCAAATATCATTTGCTCCTTCTCTCATATTCCTTTTACCTCTTTCATTCTAACTTAATCTTTAGTCTTTCGAGGCTGTGCAAGCTCTTCTTCTTTGCGTGTATCACTTAGACGCTCCTCTGGACTACGGGAGCTTTGTATTTTTCTCTTTATTTTACACTCTTTCTCTCTTATTCTCCTTTTTTCGATTCTTAACTCAGAGTTAATTCCTCGCTACTCGAGCAAAATCATGCTATCGCGCGAAGCTCATTTCTTTAGTTCGTAGCATATCGGAATGACTTCTTTAGCAGTTGCGGTAGCGAACCCGTTTCTCTGTACTACTATTGTTTAACGGTGTGTCAGTTTTTCTTTCGCACATTTCTTGCCTGCTTTTACATTCTTATATATCCTAATAAAGATCCTGCTGGTCTCACAGTTTGAGATATTAAAATACTTTATGCTGTCGAGTTTTCAGAACCTAATATTTTCTAATATCTTGGGGTGACTCTCTTTGTCATGTTTTTCTATAGTTAGCTAAATATATTTTTCTTATTATATTATTATTTCTTTCTATATTACGTTCTTCCTTCCCTTATTTTTTTCTTTCCTTTCTTTTCCATTAAATCACTGAACTTGTAGACTTGAAATAATCAAGGGAATTATCTAAAATTGTGTTTGAAAGAAATTCAAGAAGTATTAACTTAATTACATTATGTTAATTCGGAAGAGTAATTAGTGCTATTATGCATTTTTCGTATATTTAAATTTTTTTGTTTTTAAATGCTTCTTCTACTAATTGTGGTAAGTATTTAAATGTTCTTGGTGTTGATAACTAAGGGACGTAATAAATTGAGGAAAGCCTTATAAAAATCATATAAAAAGTAATATTAATTATATTGTAAATTATTTACTAAATTATTGTATATTTAGTTCTAATTTTATTCAAGTTCTAGATATTTTATAATAATTTATTAATTTTATTATTTCTTACTACAATAATTTTAATAGTTTTGAGCTAAAATCTAACAAAATAATAAATTTATGTAAATAATATACGTTAATCTTTTATTAATTTATAATTACTTTACAAATATAACACTTAAAACCAATAATTTTGCTTAAACATGATATTAATAAATGATCTAATAACTCAAGTAATTTTAATACACTTTAATCAAGGTAATGGATAAAATAATGTACGTATTATAAATTAAATTAAGAGATTGTAGATATTTGTGTCGGCAAAAAAGCAAATGTTTGAAAATTATTATTTGAAAAATAGTTATATTTTATATATAAATATTAAACGTCACTTAAGAACTGTATACGCATTTATTCATTTAAAAGTCTTAAAAACATCCGCGGTATCGGCTGTAATTAACTGTTTTTTAAGCAGTATTTTATGGTGATTAGTGCCGTTTGTGTCCAAGTTGTCCAAAATTTAATCGATTAGATTTGCAACATATGAATTCAAATCAATATGGCGACTATAAAATGTTGTTTATTTTGTCTGACAGTAAAACATTAGTTTATTTTTGCTTGCTGTTTTTTGTAATAGGTTTAGTGAAACTGCTATGTTCATAAAGGCGTACGGGTAATACAAGTCCGGATTTGTGTGAATCGTGTTTTCGCCTAATTCACTCATAGAGATTCGTCGTGTTAAGGAAGGCTCGCAAGTCCCCTATATAATTTCCCAGACAGAAAAGTAGTGTGGATATGACAGTGCTTTCAAACAAGAGACTCAGTGGAGAAACTCTAATCTACGCATGAACGTAATCCTTTCTCTTGATGAGTGGTATTCAGTGTCGACGTGTTGAAGGTGAAGGGAATGAAATTGAAAGTTTACAGAACGCTACCGATTATCCTCTTTTATATATACTATTTTTAAAGTTCTTTTAACGATCATAATAAGCCTTGCATTGTAATAACACCAAGGTCAAGGCTGAAACAAAGCCGGTTGAGAGGCTTGCATTCTTGTTAAATACGTTACATAATACTGCATTAAAATTTTTAACAAAGTTTGTTACTGAAATTTTCATGTTCATAATATTTATATTTTAATTGAAGTTTTAATTACGCACAATGAATTTAAAATTTAAACTTAATTTAAAATTTAAGACTTTCTATATGACTTTCTATAAAAACAAAAATTAATAATTATACTACTCATATCGAGAATTAGTTAAGAATCGATAACAATTTCTCGTTCTTTATTTGGTTTATATAAATATACTTTAGTATCCCAATACTCGTAAAATACCGTATAATATATTTCACGATAATATTACCTAATTTTTGTAAAAAATTAATGCAATATTAAATACAATAATATAAAATTACACTGTAAGATTAAGAGTATTGCAGAAAAGAAATATATTAATTATAAAAATAAGAAAATTGCAACTGAATATAAGTTTTGTTTTAATTGAAACAACAAGTCAATGTTTCAAGATCTCAACGTTTTCGTTAATGAGTCCTCATAAAAATTATATGAATTACTTTTACGTATTCTATAAAAAATCTGTAATTCAGAAGACTGAATGTTTTTCATTAAATTCTAATAAAGATAATTACCAGAAAATAGTATTATTAAATAAATGCCTTACAGAAATTTATATTTTATAAGATATAGCTTTTAAAGCTATGAGTTCTAGTTTCGAACCCAGAAAAGTAAAAATTTCAAAAATTAAAACTATTACATACGTGGTTTTATGTAATACATAGGTAGTACAGAATTTTTCTTTCAAAAATTTGTGAACATTGTTGACATTATCAAATTTGAGGAAATTTGATCAAGAATATGAATACATTAAAACCTTTGTTTTGGGCACATTTATTATATCTATTTTATTTATCGTATTTTAAAATATTTGATTCGTAAAATTCGAAAAACTCATACGTGTCATTCATTTTTTCATCGCATTAGCTGTAATTGTACTATTTTATTTATATAATAAAAGCACTACAAAGACTTTAAATAGCAGAAAAAACTAACATGTTATAGGGAGAAGAAAAATCAATACTAAATGTAACTGTGCAGAAAATGTGTATAGTCAAATAAAGTTTAGTCAAGTTGAATTAATTATAGCTTAAAAGTGATAAATTATTGCAAAATGGACTTATAGAAATTGATTAATCAGAAGTCTTTTCATGTAAAATTAAAAAGTGTATTTACTTTTTCTATAGAAAAAGATGTGGGGCATAATATAGGAAAATTAATCTTCAAAAGCCACACAGCTAATATGTGATCTAAGAAATATTGCAAAGCACGTGGATCTATTGGACTTCTTATAAAAATATCCAGCTGAGGACGTGTGAATAGTGGTTTCAATGCCAGAGGTTTGGAATAAGTTAAAACATTATCATTGAAAATGGATGCTTTTTTGTATGGTGTTTATTTATAAAAACATTTCTAGAATAATTCTGGTGACAAATTTTAATGTAAAGGTTCATATTTTAAAAATGTCTATTCATTATCGAAAACCATATCACAAACGCTAAAAATGTTATTATACTGTTTCAATATTCTAACGAAAAGGAAACTAATAAATATTGATACGATTTTAGTTTTGCAGATGACGGCTAAAATGCAGAATAATAAAGTTCAAGCAGTGATATGTATTGAAATAGAAAGTATAGTAATAATGTTTATAGTTAAAATAGTCAGTATGTATGGTATCAAGATCAAAAAATACTTATGAAATTAACCAAAATGATCTGGCCATTAATATCACCATAAAGGTCCAGCATCGTAGATCTTCCAAAAGAGATAAACGAACAATTGTACATCGCTATTGACTTCATTCACAGCCGTTTATAGGTTCACGGATACAATTATATAGATATGAGATAAAATGTTTACAATAACTTTAATAGCAGTTGGAAATGGCAAATAGCAATTCGCAAAAATACTTAAGGTATTAAGGTAATACGGTCACCGTAAGAAAGAGAGTATACGAACGCGAAACTTGTAAGATTAGCTACAGAATATCAATATAATAATTCAATATACAGCACCGTATTCGTGAAAATAAACGTAGTCGATGGACAAAATACAAATCCCTAATCTTCATAATCATCATCTGACATAGTAATTTAAAGAGTCTGTATACTTTTTAATAATTTATTTTTCATTTGATACTTAAAAAAATTTTCTTAAGGAAAATTAGAATTAATTTTTAATAACACCAGAAAAACTCTATTAAAATTACTTTTGTAATGATTATTGTTTTCATTATGATAATAAGCATAAATATAATTTAGTCAGCCTACAACTTTTCTAATGTTTTTCTTAAAATATTTTAGTTTTAAATTGAATTTACATAATTCTCCCATTGAAAGAAAAACATTAATATTCTAAATCCTGCAATCTATTATACAATCCTCGGAAAACCAATCAATGATGTATATAAATGCGAATATATTTTTGTATTATTATTTTTTTAATATTAAAGAGCATTGTGTAAACATGTAATTCGCGTATCTGTAACTGAAAAGAGTGAGTAATGTAGGATCTCATCTCTGAATATCAAAATTTCTGCTATCTAAAATTGTTATTCTCAGGGACACTAAGATAATTATTAAAAGTTTAATGTATAATCCACGAAAAGATCCTAGTTTGTTAGAAGTAAATCTTTCGTGAACAAGTTGAGAGTATTCAGTATTTCCGAGATATAATTTGAAATTTTCCAACGTATAATGGAAAACTATGAAACTATAAATATCAGCTTTCAATCAGCAGCTAATTAGTAATCCAAGTACTTATTTTTTAAATTAAAATTGCAAACTAATTAAATTGAAAATTCTTGCCTCGGTAATTATAATCATACATAATGATTGATGTATCTTATGATTAAGAAATGTATAAAAATGCAAGAAATACCAGTTGGAAATGATTTTATTTTAAGGTATTTTCTTTTCTAAAATGAACTGCTGAAAAACATTTATTTAATTCTCATAACATTTTTTATATGTACAAGAGTGAGTTAATATGAGAGTTTAGTGTAAGTGTAAAACAAAATGTAAACAACCAATTAGTTATTAAGCTTTTTTTGTGAATATAATTGTTACTTACAATATCAAAAAATAGAAGGATAAATTACTGTTGATTTATCGTGCGTACACTTATGTATACACACATATCAAAATGTGATACATTAATCCGGTACCAACTCATACGATAAGTCAATGAAAATTGATTATTAATTCTCGTCACTTTTTATGGTATTACATTTCTTCCATTCAATATCAAAAACCGCATAAACCTGCTTACACTTATATAAATATACTTAGTAAGTTAAATGAATATTAATGTCCATTTCAATTGATAGCAGCTAAAGTCATTATTCATGCACTTTTATTACACATTTTTTAATTCATTAATTTTCATTGAATTCTCCATTAGATGTATAGTTTATTTCATTTTATATGCTGCTAGTAATAAATAAAATTAAAAAACTAAGTTTTACATTTATAATTTTAAAGGCTAGATATAGTATTCAGAATTATTATATATGATAGAGGAAATTTTATTTAATATGGCTTGACTATATTGTATATAAAAAATAACGGAACATAGAAAAAGATTATTATAAAAATATAATTATGATATAATTTCAATGAGATGATATATATTTGCATATTTATGTATCTATGCAAAAGCATGAGTTGCTACAAATATACTATACCACAAGCATACTATATGGTATAAACCAGATTGATGGCTGATGCTTTTATTTCAGCAGTTACGTTCAAAACTTTCAGATCTACGAAGGTTGATAGTTGAGTTAGATAGAGACGTACAGACGTACCAACAAAGCTTAAGAGCTAACTATAAGCTGCAACGACATCCTCGACGATCTGTGACAAGTCTCAAGGTTTTACAGGACTTCGCTACTTAAAAAACCAACGAATTCACTGTACGAGAAAGTAGCAGTAGATTTAAAGGTTTTACGCGAATACTTTGAGCATTTCTCCAGTGAAAGGTTAAAAAGTGAATCTTTCTTTTTGTCTTTCACATATTCTACTTAATCAGAAATCAAGAGGTACAGTAGGTAATATCCGTAATTTAGTGCTCACAATAATTTTATCATAAAATTAGGTATGAAGACTGAGGTAGTATGTAAAACCATAATATTTTCTCAATATAATAAATATGCATATATAAATATTTGTGTAAATTACAGGATATATATAACTCAAGATAGTTATATAGAAATATCAGGAGGGGTATCATATCATTTACAAGTCAATTCTTGTCTGATCATCCGGGTTAAGCAGCATTAGACACAATCAGATCTTGGGAAATTAAATGATTTAAGAATAACGTTTACATACATCCAAGTTACCAATGTACAGAAATAGACAACTCAACAATCACCACGTATTATCATTTTAGATCAACAGGATTTAAACCACTTACACGTCAAAAATGGTTTACAGTGTACTTTCCCTCATTATCGATTTAAATAAATATGATGTATAACTTGAAAATCTATGTACAATCTTTTATTTCACTGTTTTTCTGTTTCGTTTCATAATTTTGTCTTCGTTAAATAGCCAATTTTATTTACCATAAGGGTTTTAAATTATTTGAACCTATCAATTAGCGAAATAAATAAAAATAAATTTCAAGCAGTAGAAATTTGAGTTTCATTGAAATATTTATAATACGAGTATATCTAATTCAAAAATCCAGTAAGTGACTATAAACTTTGCTCTATTTAGTTAAACATTAATCAAACATCTGGATAGTACAGTTGATCAATACCATAATTTGAGATATATTTCATACAAGGTTTTTAATCTTAAAATTGCGCACATGCAGATAGTTTTAGTGTTTTCTAGTTATTCCAACTCCATAAGTGTCGCACATTAAATAATACTGAAATCGAACGATCTGCTCTAATTATAGTTTTTATAAATCGTATCATGCCTCTATCACATCATATATAGTTATGTGCGAGCATTTTAATTTACGTTGTTTCCTTGGTTGTTTTTTAAACTTAAATTTAAACCTTTTTAAGCAGTATCGATACAACATTCAGTGTTCTTATTATTTTTTGTCGAGTAAAATACATTAACGACTCGAATCATTTGTGATAATGTTAAAGTTCTTCTTTAGCTTGTAAAAATAGATAATGCGATAGAGAAAGAGAGAAAGTGAACGAGACAGATAAAATGTGAAAATGAGAACTGGAGAGCGGAGAAACACGTGCATGTATCCATTCATTATAAAAGATTTTTAAAACTATTTCAGATATAATGATCAAAAGAAAATTAAATGCTACGATTTCAGCCATATTTAGAACTGTTTGCATAACATATAGTAAAACATCTATGCATTTTGATTATGATTTTTTTTAATTAGAAAAGACGTTAATTAAATCATTGTTGAAATAAATTTGTATGAAAGTGAGTCATAATTTCAGCTGTATAACTAATTAAATTGTTATCATGGTCATAAAAAAGTTTTCGTTACGATTTTTATTGGAGACATATTGTTTCATTGATATTCTTTAAACTTTTCGTAATGATACACAGTGAATGAGTAATGACATAAATTGTCTTTTATAATATAAAAATTATTATTAAAATAATAATTATTTATAATATAATATTTTTTATAATCAATTTTTATAATTATAAATGTTTTAGCGAGCACTAATGTGAACGAGAGTAAGAATATTTAAATAAATCAATTGCTTCATTTTATTTGTAGACCGTTGTAATTTTCTTTCTCTCTTTCTCTCTCACTCACGCGCGCTTTGCCCAACTCTCTTTTAGCTTGTCCAGATTTTTTAAAATTAACTGTTTGTTTCGAATAGCTACTTACATTATATTTATGAATATGTAATTATTTCACTTTGTAATTGCAAAGTACTCGAAGTCTATATAGCTCTTGTGGGTGTGGCGATGTTTGTTCGGGCGCTACAAACTTCTGTTTCTATCTGTTTTCTATAATGAAAATCTGCAAGCGTTGCATGAATAATACATGTTTTGATAATTATAATTACTATGAATGTTAAACAAATACGAAAATCTAATTATTGGCTGCTTTTTCATCAAAATAATCATATAAAATGAATCATTTGTCAAATGGTATGGTAATCTAATAACAACAATAATCTTATTAGTGCACGGAAAAAATGTCCATTACGTATTACAGTCTAATGATTTTGGGTAATAATCGTTTATTTCAAATTAAAATAATCTGTCTTTCATTATACTTTTTCAATATCTACAAAAAATAATTTTTACGCGGCAGAAATCAAAATATGTTTTACGTATATTTATTTTTCTTCTAAATTATCATTATTTTATCTATTTATTCGAAGCTTTAATACACGAATAATAATGTTTATTTCAGAATTATTCCTTATCATGTTAAAATTAAGATGCCTCGATCACGCACGTACATTCTAATTTGAAGGAGTCAAATTTCAATTTGTTTTGTAATCGAATTCAAATGTTAACATTCCAATTTCACTAATGCGTTTATCTCGCTTATAAATAGCTGAAAAGAAATAGAGATTCCGTTTTCTAATATTTTATAAATGGAATACTTATCTTTAAACGAACGCTTACAATTTTTAAATATATTAAAACTAAACAATATGTAAATAAAATAAAATGCATATATAAAGTATATAAACGAATGGAAATAAATAGATGGAAAGTTAAATTCCATATTAATTTCTTCAATTAATAATTTAAATTTAACAGGTTTATTAT
The DNA here is from genome assembly GCA_018907045.1 of Wiebesia pumilae. Taxonomy (NCBI): domain Eukaryota; kingdom Metazoa; phylum Arthropoda; class Insecta; order Hymenoptera; family Agaonidae; genus Wiebesia; species Wiebesia pumilae. The sequence continues at coordinate 1,078,015 of JACCHZ010000131.1, read as the reverse complement.
TTCATCGGGTATTAATGTAAAGAATGCTATGAATTTAAACGTGCATTTTTTATTTGACATACATTTATATGCTTTTATGAATGAATGCACACGTATGCACATAATTTTAATTATTTTTCTCAATTAAATATGTTATTAAATGTCATTTTGCAGTCCAAGCTTTTACCAATTATTCATACCGACAATTTTAAATAATAAAAATGTACACTATTGAAAATGATCAGTTTTCACTTATTTCTCACTTATTTTCAACACGTGCACAGCGAGCTTTTATCGTTGAAGGGAATAAATATCATCCACGCGTGCTTCAGTAAGAGAAAATGAAACTGAAAAACACGGACCTCTCGTCTGCATCGTTCGAGTAAAGCGAACTGTAAGAGGAATCTTAGCAATATTTCGAGGTATTTCACCGGGCGTATCTTTTCCAGTTCGTTTCGAAAGCTGAACGGAAATGCGATGATAACTGCTTACTGCGTCATAACCAAGCTTGCAAACCATGAGCCGCCGACGGTTTGTTTTCTGAAGCGCGAGCTACGGAGTTTTCTCGTTGAAACATATTCGCAAAGAGAGTATGCGCGAGTGAGAGTTGAAACGAGTGTAGGATAGTGTGTATGTATGCGTGCGTATATGTACGTGAGCGTGTGCGTGTGTGCGTGTGTGCTAGTGACATAGAAGAAGAGATAGAGGGAGAGAAAGAGATCGCATAATCACTAGAGCGTGTGGCTGTAAGTGGAGAAGCTTATGTCTTGCGCGTCTCCGTGTGTGCGAAGCTCTGAAAACTGTCTGGAACAAACTTCTTGCATATTTACTTGTATGCGAAGGGATAAATTCCAATGTCAAAATGGAACCCTATAGAATTCGTTACGACAGTGCGTGACCAATACCGTTCGTCGTTAAAATCGATAAATGTTAATACGATATCCAAAACTAACGACTGCATTTTTATCATAGATATAGGATACCGTTGCAAATTATTTTGGTAGATAAGATATAATTTGGAAGTACATGCATTTGAGAGATTAAGATAACTAGTTTTCAAATTTTACTAAAATATTTAAATAAATTTGTCCGATAAAAATTAAATTAAACTCAGTTTATGTTAGAACAGTCATAATTTAAAATATTTTAGAACTAAAAATAATGTCATTTTATAATAACACACTAAATAGATTTATTTTTTTAAATATTTGTATTTACACTAGATATCTTTTTAGCGTTGTAATATTTATACACAATCAAGTCCCTAATATGCACTGAATATCTAATTTTTACATATTTTTGCTGCATAGTTTATCAAAAATCTTATCAAACTTTATGTTGTATATATTATATATATTATATATAAAATTATATATTAAGATATGTATAGTTGATTTTCTAATGTTAATGTGAGGTAGACTAATTACGAGTACGTAAATACTCGAATAAAGTAATTTCAATTGAAGAATCACCATGAAGAAGTTAAATTCACTTAAACAGACGCAATGAACCTACGATAACAAAATATTTTTAATAACCACTATTGGAACTATTATGAATTATAAAAAAATAATTATCCATGAAAATTATATACAAATTTGAATAATTTATAGAATAACGTACTAAGTCTGTTATTAAGTCACCTCCATGATATTGTAAATTGTCTCATGTTTGTCTAAACTACGAGAGTTTCACTGGAAGTAAATGCACATTCTGGTCACGTTTAATTGTATAAATAACAACGTAAGTGTAGAATAGAATAATAGCACCTACAATTTATTATCATGGTAGGCAGTTTATATTAGATTAATGTTTTAATATTGGATATGGATAACAAATTCTTTTCGACAAGTTTGCGTTAAAATAAAATAGGACTTGCTATTAATTATACCAATTCTTAGTTTTTATTAAAAAATTAAGTTAAAATATAAATATATTTTCAAGTAATGCATTTTAACTTGAACGTATTTCATCTTTTATACTGTACATAAATTCGACGAATTGAATTTTTTGAATCTTAACCGCTATTCTATACCTCCTCGACTATTCAAATCGAAAAGTTTTCTTAGTCTCATAGCGTTGCATTCGTATCTATTTGCTCGTTCATTCACATGTTCCATATAGCTTTGCACGTGAGAATTTTTATAGTCCGAATAGTATTTTTCTGTAGGAAGTAAAGATTTCTTTAAATTCTAAAAAGGATAAATATCCACCTTTTCTGCTTTTTCTACTAATTCAAATAGATCACAACATTTTTTATTTTATTTTTAATAGACTCTTTAAAAGTTATAAAAAAATTCTCTAAAACATTATTAGATTTTTTTTAATAGAGTATGTAGCATTATATTTTAAAAATCATTGCATTGTAAAATAATAGGAATTTCTTTTGATGAATAAATTTCGAAAAGTATTACTGCAAAATAAATTTTGTATTGTTTGGGTATATTTAACTAGGAAGTATATGTAACTTGCAAATGATGCATTCGAATGCGTTACTTATTGAATTTCTATTTTTTATTTTTTTCCCATTGTTAATGTAATGTTAAAGTTAAATCTATAACAGCAGTTGATGTTAGATATATTAAAAATCTTAATTGATCGTATCAAAATCAGGAAATAACTAAAAGCTTAAATTATTTTATTTTTTGTATTAAATAAATTCAAATTTTTTATTTCTTTTAGAATGATATTACTTTCAATTTTCAACTACATTATATCAACACCTTTACGTTATTTTATGAATATTCATCAATAACGTTTAATAATAATCTTCTTGAAATCTAACAAAGTTATTCCTAATATAATATAATTTTATTTTTCAGCAATAAACATTGTAACAATGTAATGAGTTATGTATATTTTTTAAAAATGGAAAAATAACAAAATATTATAACTATAAATATATATATATATATATATATATATTAGATAAATATATAAAGTTACATTATTGATTGAGTATCTTCAGAAGAAAGAAGGAAATTTACATAAAAAACTATTTATATTTATGTATAATCAGGGATCTTACAAATTATAAATAAATTTTAGTGAAAAATTCTAAATAGTTTCAAGATTATATAAAAATTCATGAAGAAACGTCATCCTTTGAAATAATTAAGCAGTTAATTTTTTTCATGCTATACGTACATTCACCGATGCTCTGTAAAATCACTCGCAATATCTCAATTTACTTTAAGTTTTTGATTGAATAATTTATAAACGTTAATTAAAAATTATAATTGAGGTAAAATTGAAAGAAGAGTGAAAAAATCGTGTCTAAAAACAAATAAGTTCAATGATTCGGTACTGTAGTACAATCACAGAGAATTTTCTTATAAGAAAAACTTATAGGGAAACTTATGGGTGAGCGAAGTATTTTCATAGATTAATTAATCATAAAAATATTGCATATGACGAAGATCTCCTAAATGAATGTATATGAGAATTTACTCTATGTAATCACTGGAGTTTTTATGCTTTTATTTGAAAGCCTGATTCAAAAATATCGTTTAGTTAAGGTAAGATTGTAGAGCTGTTGAGCTATTTGGCAGTCGCTATTAGTAAATAAAAGGCTACACATTAAAGTGAATTGAGAACTGTGATTGCAAAGCAAATTTTCGAAGAAAAAAATGTCGAGGAGTATTGCACCTTTGATTAATGTTTTGAGAAGTTATGAATAAGTTTAAAGCTATAAACGTATCTTCATCGAAGCCACTATTTTCAGGGGTTTAGCACAAAGTAAAAGTTAGATAAAGGCACTTTTTTGCAATTTCCTTCAAGGAATTTTATAAATATTAATGCTGCATAATATTAACGAATATTTAATGGGAATTTCAAGTAGAACATTGAAATATAAAGAAGTTAATTTTAAAATTACTTTCCTTAGTGTAAGCGCTCTATACAAAATTTTGTGATACTTAATCGAGGATTTTCAAGAAGCAACAATTTAGAATAAAGCGACGGTTAACCAAAGTTTATTTCCAAAGTTTGTATTAAAAAGCCCATTTTTGTATTAAACATCGAAAATATTCACTAAAAATCTACGTCTACCAAGGTTTAAAATTTTATGTTGAACGGAAGTACGTACAATTTATGATTGATCCATCGCATGATGTATGGGATTTTTGGTATCGTTATTGGCAATTCGTTCTTGACAAGATTACATTTGAAATTTTCAGTTGTTTTGACGTACAAATTGTATCATATAAAGTATTAGTTGCCCGTATATATATAAACGATCAATTGTAAAGACAATAGCGTTTTACGTAAACTATGCATCAAAATTGGAGGAGTAAGTACCTCTCGAAATGTGTCCACGAAAGCGATAATTTTGCTCGGCATTTCGACTGATTCTCGAAACTTCCAAGATCTGATCAGACGTATTTATAACCCATCCGAGCTACTGCAAAAAACCTCGCCTTTAAACAGAGATAAACATCCAAGCGACGGTCCGCTCCTGAAAAGTGACCCGACTTAGATCGTTGAGCATGATAAGCCATGTCTTCTTCCAGTCTGGTTTCCGAATCGTGGCCTGACTTAGCACGTCGTTCAACGTGACACACTGTCTTTTCCATTTTGTTTGTCTTTCTGAACCGTGACTTGACTTTACACGTCGTTCAACATGTAAAGCTAGGTCTCTTTTTCATCAGAACTTATTCGTACTTTATGGATAAGACTGTCCAATACTGTCTTGTGATCCAATTGTCTCTCGTTAATTTACTCGTTTTTAGATACCTAAATTATTTTTTCTTATATTTATTCATCACAAACTGCACCAGCTCCCGCGTTTGTTGCTCCACAAATTTATGTTATTTTATCAGGTAAATTATTTTGTCTCTGCGTTTATAGTAGAATTTAACTTATAGAAATGTAAGATTTAATATTTGCATCGAAACCTTAATTTATAATACTTTTCTTGGTTTTATTCTAATTTTTTCCTTAGTTTTTTTAGAGAGATTTCTATATTTTACTTATTCATATTTTATACATAAGTTTTGTAATTTCTTTCTACTAATCCCTGTGTAGGTAAGGTAACAGAGGAAACCGATACTAAAACAAAGTAGTACATGTATTTTTAATATATCTATTACAGATCTGTATAGCAACATTTATTTTTATATAAATGTATTTAATGTATTTTGCGAAAAATTTTTGCGAACGATGAAGCATTTCTTCCTTCTACAACCTCTGCTAAGCACGCCTTTCATAAGTTTTTTATGATATTTATATACATTTAGCTGATTTCATAAAATTTAAAATGATTAATAATACTTTTCTATCTTCTGCAGGTATTAGCTTAAATATCTGATGATTTTTATAGTAATTACGCTAATATGTGCTGTTTTTTATCTGACTTTCCGAACAAGAGTTTATTATTGTTATGATAGAATTTTTCAACTAACTGAAATATTAATTTTATCTCATAAGCATACATATAAAGTTATTTTAAAACAAGCTTTCACGTTTCAACTGTACTTTTTCGCATAAAATATGCACACTTACCCAATTATTATTTAAATGTATAACTAAATTTCAATAAAAAAAATAAATAAACTTCAGATATTAGCAGTGATTGATGAAAATATATCACGTAGGTAATTTCGATGGAATGTTCAGCGATTATACATATATATACAAAGAGTATTGAACATTCGTGCATCCATTCGTGCGACTGTTTGGGGATTGTTTGGTTCTCTTTTCAATTGGAATCACGTATCATCGAATGACAAACGTTGGGAGGGAAAAACACATCTCAACGTTAACATTCGCCACAGATTCGTCATTTGTGAATGTCGTTGAAATTTTTGCTCGTAAAATCGAACGGCTCAAGTTAGGATCAGAGTGGTAGAGAGTGATTTGGTTCGTACGCGAAATGGACCTCCATTGCCGTATAAAATACCATAATGACGAGGAGGCACGTCGATCGAAATCAGGTGCAGCCAATTTGGCTTTCATCCAAATCTCATGACATGTAAATTCAGTTTTGTATGACGGTAGTGCCACTGGCGGGAATGGTTACTACCTTGTGTATTATCTATAATCTTTCTGAATCAATGATAGGAACTCGCTTCACGGACACGAAGGACTTTTGAATTAGGAAAAAAATATTTCTTTTATATGCAAAATTATTGGTCTAATTTTTTTTTCTTTAATATTGGCCGTCTAATAATAATAATACGAATAAAATTATTTGTCACGATATTCGTAAAAGTTTTTAATACTTTCTTTACTGGAAATATTTTCAGAATCATCCGATCAAACGAAGAAAAATAATTAAATTCTTTACATGCTTAAAAAAAATCAATTTCTAAATTAAAACGATGTAAAAACAAAAATTATTTGTAACAAGAAATAAAGTTCAAAAACATAAATCAATAATAAAATTTCAGAATATTTATAAGCGAAATAGATAGATTTAATTTTGCAATATTACAGAAAATACAGTAGTGATGACAAAATAAATAGTTAAGAGCTAGTACCCACTAATGTAGTTGGCAAAATAATTTCTTCATAAACATACAAATAATATAAGTATTAAAGGTAAAATTTATTAACAACAAAAATTTATAATAATAAGAAGATAAAAAATTTAATGTATATTTATAATTTCGTATTTTTCTATTTACAGTAAAGAGTTATAAAACAATATTGATTTTTATGAACAGTTGTGTAATAACTTAGTTGTATATAATGTAAGTAAAAAATTCATTTTGATTTCGAACAAGGCAAAGGTTATGACATTTGAAATAAAAATCATGTATTAAATATTAAATATGTAATTATTGAATGTATTCAATTCGTGACTTATATTTCTCGACATCATTTAAAAAATGAACTTTGAATAAATGTACTTTAATGAGTAAAATAATATGTGGTAAATAAATGAAATAACATATTGCATTTTCATTATGTTCAATGTATTACCTTACGAGATAAATCGAATGTTTCGAATTGAACGGCATACAAAAGATAATTAAATATTAATAGAGAAACTATTCTTTATATAATTTATGTTATAAAAGACATATTAGCATTTCAAATATCAGATTTGCCAGAGCTAGAATATATATTTTGCTGAATACTCTTTAGTAATACTTTTAATTAGACAATGGTCACGAACAGAAAATAATTGAAATGAGATTAGAATATTAGATAAATATAATGTTGAAGAGGTTTAGAATAAGAAAGGGTTAATATCTAATTGAACTTTGAAACTAATTTAATCTACGTGTTAAGGTAAAACTTAGTAGGGACAATGATCGTTGTCTCTAAGTGAATCAATACTAAATAACCTGTGTAAAAGTATGAGAATAACAAAAATACTTCTTTAGATAGAAGTGAAAAAGATATTTTCATAAGAAATATGTGTATATACCTATATATTATAAATAATGCGAATGTAAAATAATAATTATTGATAATAAACAAGACCAATATTTAAAACAGTATGATATATTAGAATAAAAAATAATAAATTCAAAAAACAGATAATTCATTACAAACATGTTTTAAGATTAATCAAATCTAATATAAGATTAAAGCAATAGCTTAGTAATGAACATCCATAGTCAACTAACTTGATTAATAAATAAAAGTTAGGAACTCAAAACTGAAACAGATTATATCTTAATCTAGAAAACTAAACTTCGAATAGAATGTATGTTTATCATACATGTAAATACTAATTAATTAAAATAACTAAAAATTTAGATGTTGAAGAAATAAAAGTCAAAAGGTTATACTGTTCAGAGCCCCCAAAATTTGTCAGGTGCCATCGATAGAAAGTGACGGAGAATTAAACTAAAGAGAGAAGAAGGATGTCAACAATCGTTACGAGAGAACGACGAGAAGATTAATTGAGAACAAATACCAGACACGATATCCTACCGCGAGAAGCTATAGTGACTCATTCGATATATTCAGTTTTAACAAATTATGCGTACATACATATATATATATATATATATATTTATGTATGTTACATATAATATACATACATGTATATATTATATACAATATAAATCTATACTTAAAAAACGCTGAAATATTATTCCTTCATTTACCATCAAAAAAACTTCTAGTCTAAATGATCTCTTGGACTTATTTATTATTTTTATTTGGATTTCTAATTTTTATGTTTATGAAAATTATTTATAAAATATCCAAAAGCTTTTTTCTCTAATTCCAGACTATTGATGAATGCACTGTATAAGTTCGTTGAACTGCTTAAAGTATATGCGTTTAAAATGTATTCTTGAGTGCTTTCTTCAATGTTGCTAATTTGTTTAACAAAGTCAATCTTTAATGGTGACTATTTAATTTCTCATAAATTGTGTGAACCGTATTCGCACTTTTCATGTTCAGCAGTATCGGCTCTTATATAAAAAATGGCGCTGAGGCGAGATGGGTTATCTCTTTTTAGGTAAATTAGATCTGCAGATCTTGATAGATTCCCACTATCATTGTATTCCACATATTCTTCCGAAAAGGTGACATTTCAATCTCTAGACTCCATGTTTCAGAATTAGATCCGCTAAATTTTTGTAATACTGCATTGTAAAAACTATCCATATAATTAATGTACTGAGCTGTTTATTTACACTACTATTCTCCTTTCTTTTACAATTCATTTTACACTATCTTTTAATGCCATTTATCACTGGTTTTATAACTTCTTTATTACTCGAACCTGAACCCATAACTTGTTACGAAAAAATAAAAGTTATATTGCACAATTCCTTATAATTAAGAGGCGTTTATTCGATTAATAGTATAATATAATGTTACCAGAAAAAAAAATCAGAAAGTTTTCATCCTTTGGCTCCTTCGTATTTCAATACCTATACATTACCGACGTGTTCAAATAATTTTATCAGAAATAGCGTAATGCCTTCTTTTTTTGTAGCAACGTGGAAAAAACTGAGTTTAGTCCTGCAGTTTTCTAAGTTTCGAACATGCCAATTACATCAGACATCTTATCTTTGTCAATACAATGATCTATGTAGTTGATATGAAGTGTGTGAACAGTTTCTATTTATTATTCTACATTATTCTACATTACTGGACATTTTTCTTTATATCATCCATAGCCTAGAACTGTATGAAGGGGTTTCTCTTGTAGCGTATGATCATCAAAATTACAGCAATTTTCTCCACGTATTTAGACTAGGGAATTCTTTGTGGATTTCTTTTGGACGCCTGTGTCATGATATTTCTTCTAGTATTAAGGTGATATAGATATAATCAGACAATCAAACATTTTCTGAGGCTCTTCACTTTATCATCCGCTTCTGTGCGTCCTTTTCATCGTAGATAATGTGATATCCGTAAGCCCCTCCCTTATGGCATTTTGAATGGTAGATTTATTGCCTTCAATGCGAAGATTTAAGTTAGTGGAGACTACTTATTGTAAGAGTGCCATCTCTTACCCTTAGACTAGTATTCGCATTGCTCTAATCACGCGAGGTCAGCTATTAAAAGATAATCCCTTACATCGGGAAAATAATTGGCCGCTGCATCCATGATTGTTTTGATCTGTACCTCTTTATATGAGATAATAGCTTTAAATTAGTTCTTAAATTAGGGAGATTTTATTACTCATCATATCCATTCATTCTAGTTGATATTGCAAAGATACTCTTGGAATGGTGCAAATTTATTTGAAGAAACTTTATCCCTGATACCGATAAAAAATGGGAGACTTTGGATCTATTGTTAGTGATCTTCCCCTACTGTTGTTCAATAAAGATTGCTTCTTCTGTCTTTTTGAATAATTTTTGTTATGCCTGATTTATTTGAGCCTTATTCATTTTCTCGTTCGTCGATTTCAGGACACAAGTAGCTGTCGTTTTTCCAAAAAAAAAAAAAAAAATAAATAAAATAAAATAAAATAAAAAGAAAGTGTTAGTAGTATTTATTTTAGTACTTGATTATTTCAAATTAAATATTTATAAGAATTGAAATTAAGGTAAACTAGTCAGTAAAAATATCCATTATAAGTTGCATTTCAGATAATAATAGCATTATTATAAATTAACATTTTCTTATTGAAATTTTTAATAATTTACGTATTATACTTACATTTTATATGAATCGTACTTTATTAAAGTCTTGAATATTCATAAACTCAGGATAAATTGTGTACCGCATTTATTTATTTTATATATTTCAAATATGAGATTTTATAAAAATTTTTATTCTTACTATATTAAAATCCGTTATAGATTTCTCGTACCGTATCACTTATATATATATTAATATTTTATTTTATACGATACGTAATCGTCATCATTAACTCTTAAAACCTCAAAATCCTTTGATCTATTTTCAATGATTGTACCTCAAACTTAAAACTTCATACAAAAAAAATATTTTTTTCTTTGCATGAATATGTAAAATTTTATTTTAGAATCCGATCCAGATTATTTACGTTTCTTTCGAAAATTCAGTACATGTATCGAGCGTTCTTCCACTTTACTTTAAGGATACGCGTACGGTTAAGCTGAAGAAAAGAAAGCAAATAAGAATGAGCAAAACATAGAGAGAGAGAGAAAGTGATAGAACGAGAAGGAGCCTGTTACATCCCTGAAAAAGACGTGACTCTTACGAAGAATTTATTACACGGCTGGTAAGATTTTCGAGGTAGAAAGAAATAATGTGATGCTTACCCGCGCTCTTTCTTTGTGTAGCGACGAATCTTGGATATGTAACGAAAAGAAGTACGAAGTTAATATTTGCAAATTCGTTTTCGTTTGAAATATCTTTTATATCGTTCTTACTCTTTCTTTTCCTTTCTTCAGTCCTATTTCTTTATAATTCCTATTACAATTCTTGCCTTTTTAAAAATTTTACACTTTTGATTCTTTAATAAGAAATCCTCGAAAAAATTTTATTACAGATTTTTTACTTTAAATTACTGCGAATATTTATTGTGTCTAGATAAAAGATATTTCATTCATGAATAGTTATTCATGTTATAAAAGATAATTTAGTTGTCTAATAATTTATCAAATTTAATGAATAAACAAATTTGATTTTCGCATATTTGTATATATTTAATAATATTAGCTTTTAAAGAAAAACGTTGTGCAGTAATTATTTGTAAATTAATTTTAGTAATTACATACTGTAAAATATTAATTAAACTACGTTTTTCAGAGATATACAAAGAAATGAAACTTTCACATAAAACATCAAAAATTTTAAGACTATGTTACGTGAAATTTTATAAAAATTCATATTTTCTCAATGAATGTGCGATTATAAATATTCGAACTACGAGTTTTTGTATTTCATTGACTCGAAAAATCCTATTAATGGCTAAGATATACATTGAACAGCAGTTTCCATTCTCTAATGGTATTATCATTTAAAAGTATAACTAAAATTTATTGAACCTCATATTAATATATATATATATATATATATATTATTGTTTAATTATTAATTACATTTATTATAAGTTTATAATAACATTTATTATAAGATTTTCATATTATAAGTTCATATCGTCAATAATAAGGTTGATTAATGGTTTTCAGAAAATATTTTTATTCCACGTGGAGCTCATTTATTTGATATGATTAACCAAAATTTTATTTTGATTCGTGGAAGATATTTTAATTTTAATAATACTTTTTGAAGATAACGTGTAAGAAGTATATAAATTAACCGACTTCCAGTTTTTTAGTTGATTTAATTAATAAAGCATGTTCAGACATACTTCAAAGTAAAAATTTTATAATTAATTCTATTGTATAGTTTCGAATATGTTGTAGACATTCAATAAGAAATTATTACGCATCATTTTACATTTATAATTCTCAATAGATAATTTTGATAAAAATATAAAGGTAAAAATAAAAAGTATTTTTGAATCATTTTTTGAGGTTCAATATTAATTTACCATTAAAATTGGTTATCCCTAATTAATGTCATTATTATTATTAGACTTATTATAGCTGCAGTTGAATTAATGTAATCAAAATGGTTGACGATTGGCAAATATTAATTACTCTTCATGAAAACAGTTTATGAAAATTGTTTAAAAGTCCGATAATTTTCTTAAAGTTATAGTTTAGGGGATTTTTTACCTCAGTTATGCCGTGTTTTCTACTTCTATAGAGAATAAAATTCTTTCAATTTCGTTGGAACTTAAGAGGGAATAGAACTCTACTCGTGGTCGACAGCACTGACAGTACTCGAGGTAATGGCATTCGGCAAACTTCCATTTCCGTTCGTTCCCGGCACATTTTTAGGACCTCCTATTTTTCTTTTACTTCGCGTCTTTATCTTGCTCTCAGACGTTTTTCTGCATTTCACAAAGTTTTTCTGCAACATACTTTTAGGCCTATAAAATGGATTGTTATTAAGATCATTTATAACCAAACAAAAATATGAACTATGTTATGAAATAGATTCATAAAAATTTAACAATCATCACTATTTTATTATGTTAATTTATTTATTAAGCACTCGTAATTTCTTCTTTTGATTTTATATGCTACAAAATAGTACCTTGTACGTAGCATTGTAGTATAACGTTAAGATTTCATTCGTAATTACAGAACCTACTTTCTCATAATCTTTGAAGTATCTTAAATGCCTACTAAAATGTAATGTACATGCTTAATTTTAAGACACAAAGCTGAAATTTCGGAGTATATATATTTATGTATATTTAAAAATAAAACTAAGTAAATTGAAATTTCATTAGCACTTATTAATATTTAACTTGTTTGAGGCTTGAATAATTGCAAACAAAATTGCAAATAAATTATTTTCAATGTTACTCTTATGTAAAAAGAGCTTTTGAATTACGAATCTATTCATAAAACTCAATAATAGATACAATTTAATAAATGTAATTTTGCGCGTGAAAGCGAAAAGAAATATAAATATATACATAATGACCTTATGACTAGAAGAAATATTATCAAGCAAATTCATAGTAAGATTAACAGTTACGTAGATAGAATGTACAATTAGTGTCTACACATGTGTAAAATTAATATAGTATTTATACAGAGAAATATTATTCCAAAGTATTATTTAAACGAGTGTATTAAACAATATGAATTTAATGTACGTTTATATAAAAAAACATTACAAATTTGTGATATCGATAACTTAATTAAAATTATTCTGTAATTCACAGTATAAAAGTAAAATTCTTACGTTTCGAACAAATTGCATATGTTCCTTACACTATATATAAGTTTATTTATGATTTAATTTAAATATTAGGTATATATTCTAATCTTGATATATACTCTTATCTTAGGTATAATATACCTAAAGTACGAGGTATATTAGTAGCAAATTTATAATAAATCAATTGTTTTTTATTTATTCTTGCAATAGAAAATTTTGTTAATGAACGTTTATGTAGGTGTGAAAAATTAGTAAAAAATAGTTTCATTTTGCTAGAATTCAACTAACTAACGTAATTTTCCTTCTGAATAATAGGCTTACTTTAGATAATCAATTTTTGCATAATCATCTGTGTAAATATCGTAATTTTATTCAGTTTATTTATTATAATTTATTTTGAATTTTTTATATATTTATCATAATCATAGGTTAAACAATATTCGGATCCTTTACAATCAATGAATGTTCTATCTAATATGCATTCTTCTTTTGTAACCTATACCTGATCTTCCCATAATTATGATTAGTTAGATAGTAGGCAATAGCATACGAAGTTTATTTCATTCGCAAGGAGAAATACCAGTTAGGTGTTAAAGTTAATGGTCTATTTAAAAAAGCTCGTGATTTATAGGAATTCTTTCGACGAGCAGCTATATTTGACTAAATTCTGCTCGAACTGAAAACGCTACGGGGCTTTCGAGGTCTGAGTTGTAAAAGGAACTTTGTAAGCCAACAATTCTCTCTTGCTTTATCTCATTTTATCTTGCTCATTTACCTATTTCTCCCTAAGCAACAACCGAGCAACTTCTCACTTCCTGTTGGCTTCGCCTGCCTCCGTCAACCCCATACTCCTGACATTCTCTCATTCGAGAAGTTTCCGGCCGCGAACAAGGATATTGTTAGAACTTTCTTGCGAAATATGCGTAGTCTGGATATACTCTCTCTCTCTTTCTCTCTGTTGCACATCTAAGCAAGGACTGTATTTAACATTCCTATTTCATAGAGGATTCTACGGATACTTTGTAATTGGATGGTGGTATAATACAGCAAACTTGAAAGAAGTAAAAACAACACTCGTCGGGGAATGTTCTAAAGAATTTTAAGGACTCTCAAAATATGGAGATTAAGCACATAATCTACAAGCGTTTAAAAAGTAATTTTATTTAGTGATTAGAAGAAACTTTCTCTCGTAAATCATATTAACTTATTTTAAATATGTAATAAAAGGAATCCTTGTTAGGTAAAGCAGTTTAAGCGTATTAGTCATATTCATAAAATAATAGAAATAGATCTTAGACGAAACAAATGATGACATTGTAAATTTTTATAGGAAATTACGAAATTTTTTTCCCTCAAAAAACTTTGATTTCCTAAACTACACTTGAAAGAATTTTATGGACACTTTTACTTGGAAATATATCTGATAAAACTTTGAGGAACATTTAAAATTAAAGTTTGAAACAATAGATGCTTGAGCTATATTTCAATAAAATTCATAGAATATATTCCTGTGCTTTATAAGCTACACATATTTTTAAATTATTGAAAATTCGTCCCATACCTTAATATCTTATAGGAAGAAGACTTTCTTTCTTTATTGCATCATTTGGCTCAAACGGTATTCGGGTTATGACGTTTTGCAAGTTAAATTTCTTATATTATGCTTCTTTCACAAAATTTGAAATTGCACAATTCTCAAACAAAACTTGATATCTCTTTTATGCGCCATTGAAATTTACTTAATAAAATTTATAGTTACCATCCTCAAATTACAAAAAATGGTATATAAATATTTAATATTATATCAAATTAATTATTTTTATAAGAACATAGATAGATCCATTTCTTGTAATTATTTTTCTTAACTAGTAAATACAGAAATTAAATTCTTTATTAAAAAAATTCACAGTATAATTTGTACATTAAAATTAGGCTTTCAATAAGTTTCGGTGTTTCAATTAAGGTTACGATTGCCAGCCCTGACTGAAAATATTCGCGCACATGAATTACTATTAAATATTTAGGAATACATAAAAATGACATACCAAATGCAATATACATAAAAAAATTAATCAGAACATATAATTAAAGTCAAAGCATAATTTTAGTTTGTTCAAATATTTAATAAAGCTGAACAAGAAATTTACTCTAGCAAAAACGAAGAAATGCCAATATTATGAAGAACTAATGAAATTAAAATGACACAATTCGATATTTTAGTTGTTCATTATTTATAATGAATTTGATAAAACTATAAGTAATTACCCAAATAATATAAAATTTATGTTATAATTAAAAAGTTCTTACGTTGCACTTTTGTTGACATAGTTAAAAATATAATAAAGTGCATTTTTCTGTTAAGTTAAAATACTTTTATGGTAGATACAAGAAAGATATAATTTTTAATATTGAAATTAATTACTTTAGACATATACATATTAACAAATTATTTCGTTGTAAATATATTTATAAAAAATTAATGTGGCTTAATTTCATTTAATTAATAGCATCATTACTTAGGCAAAAATATTAATTTAGTAATGAAAACAATATACTTCAAATTTTATATGAAACTCTGTTCGAGAAACCAGACTACGATTATATATTTTAGTTACCTTTATGCGTATAAGTCCCAGTGAAACTGTGGCCTACTTAAATTACTTGAGTTATCAATTGTTGAAAAAATAGGAAATTATAAAACTAAGATTAGTTGAAATATTAGAGTCTGCGTCAGGATACGTGCCTTTAGGCGAAATATTTCCACGTTAAATAAGTGGTATTCGCTTTTAGTCGGGGTAGAATTCATTAGGAAGACGCGTAGAGCTTGGCAAAGGTGAAAGATCGATTAAACTCAAAATTTAAAAAAAGTGAACAATTACTTTATTTGCAGTTGTTGAGTGCCAGTGGTCGATCTGAGCGGACATCTGTATAAAATAAAAGAAAGAAAAAGAATTTAGATACGCAAAATAAATTAAAATACAATAAAATAAAAATAACAAAAATTATAACAAACTATTACAATAATAAATGACGTTATTCGCTATGACAAAAAATAAATGCAATTTGTATTACGTAATTAGTATAATTAATTAAGAGACAGGACTTGGAATACGGGATCGAATGCACAACGAGATACATTGAAAGAGGCCGCTTGGTCTGCACTTGGTCTCGCGTGCTGTTCTCGACATCCAGGAGAGTTACGGCGATGACAAAGGCTCCGCACGCTTCGAGAATGGTCGGTAACCATATTTTGCCTTTCTTCCTACGCCTCATTGAAAAATGGCAAAGTGAAGGAGTAAAGTTTTCGAAGAGGAGCATGTACCGATCGGAAGTGTCGTTTCGAGCGACTGACTCTCTCAATTCGCTAATGCGCATAGTCGAAGCTTCGTCGTATGTTCGTGAGGCGATACGCTGGTGTTTCGTGGTGCGTGTGTCGCACTACGTCATTTAAAATGCACTCTCATATATACCTTTATGCTGCACGTCGATTATAGATTTAAGCTGGGATGCCATTACTTCTGTATTACTTAAATTAATTAAACGAACATTAATTAAACGAATTATTTTTCTATATTGCTCTCCTGCTTTTTTCATATTATATGTCTATAAATAAAAATTTAGTATATTCAATATTATTATATATTAAAATGTTTTATATATTTTTATTCGAATTTAATTACAGATAATTTGAATTGAGTTTATTTATTCGCTAAAAGTTCGACAATTAAAATATTTTTTTGTATAAAAAAATATTTTATAATAAGAACCAACTTGATTTTATCTTTATTCATAAATTTGCAATGCTTTCTCTTTTTAACAAGAATAAATGTGCATCGAAGCATAGATAAATATGAAAGATTCGCAAAATATGATTTAATTGTGTTGAGAATTACGAAAGACAAAATGAAATTCAAAATTTAACGTAAGCCTAGGGTGCAATAGTAGAGGTGTCAGTAAAATAATAAGTGCGGTGAAACTCAGATGCACAAAACTTTTCTTTTTAAAATACAAAGTCAGCTCGTTTACGATCGCAAATACCTTAGCAATAACATGTAAATAAATAAATCCTCTACCGCAGTTAATAACGGTTAAATATTAGTTTGAGCGTTCAGCTCTTGTTGAAATTCGAAATATATTTTTTTTATAATATTACAGATTATATATTACATGTATAAAGAAATTGCGTCATCAATTATTAATATATTAATAATTTAAATTTTCTGTGCAGATGTCATGAAATTTCGAGAGCAGTCACATATTTTCAAAAAAAGAATGCAGAATTTTAAACGTACATATTTTAACGTTATCACGAATTAAATGTTTAACAAAATATTTATTTGCTTATCTCTATAATTTATATTTACATAATTTAATACATTTTAAAGTTGTCAAATAAAAAGTTGTTATTAAAATACTATAAAAATTATTTAAATAAATTATTTTGAACTTATTTAAACTAACTAAATTTATTTTATTTTATATTATGAAAACAAAAGTTTTTATGCCTAATGATAATTTTTAATTGTATAAAATATGAGAGAAAATAAAATAAAAGACATAAAGTATTCCTTACATAACTAATATTTTGTTTATTGTATAACGTAAATTTATATTTAAATATATTTTATGTAACTTTGCAAAAGTAATTATCTCAAATATTCGGCCGTGTCTATCTAATACTTTCTTGCCATATTTATATTTGTAACGAACCCATAATTATAGATTAATTAAAATTTTCTAAATAAATATTCTGAGATTTTAGATTTATGTAAATAAACGATACATTAATATTGATACTCGATAAAATTACGAGTATAAAATTCATGACCAATCTATAGAGGGTCATAAGTATATAGATTAATAAAGGTTGACATGTGCATAAGAAACGGTCAACTAACAGAAATGTAATTCACAATTAGGGAAATGAATATAAATAAGTAGCTTCAATATCTTACTGAGCACTATCTTGGCTAGAAATACAATATAAGTTATAATTTTGCGTGCTGATAGTATAACGGTGAGAGGTTTCATAAAAAATATTAATTTAGTCCTTATAAATGTCGACAAGAGCTTATTTACTCAGTAAGTGAAGGTACAAAAGAGGATGATTCTTCCTCTGATGCTCTTCAACTCAATACTTGCTGTTGGAATGTAAGTATCTGGTTATAACTTCATTAGATTAGGTCTAGGAAAGGACTATGATTGATAGTTCTATTTTTCACTCTCCTGATAGGATTACAAATCTTTAACCGGTTACTTATTGAAAACTATTTGACATTCGGTACGTCTCTAGAAACTAGAGAGAAAGTAGCTCATATCTTTGGAAATGTAAATAAAATATCGAATTCATGGTGTTATTTACAAGTTATTAGATAATTGTTTTATATTTAAGTATAAATGTATTTACGATGTTGTGTATTTACTACTATAGATTGTCTCTAAGATGGAATTATTTGAATTTTTAAATTTTATTTTTTTTTACTTCAACAGATTACTCTTTGTAATGATGAGAAACAACTATAGTAAATTTCACAAATAATTAAGAAAAAAATTTTTTATATCATTTTAGGTGAAGCAAAGCACATGATAGTGAATCTAGAGTTAAAAGGTTATATCATTATTTTGACAAAAATAATTGTTATTATCTGCTTCAATTATTCCTTAATGTAACAATAAATTTGCAATTAGTTACATAGCCAATAAATTTGTTTCATTAAAATTGGAAATTTGTACTTTAAGTCACCGAATGATGTTTCTTATATAGCTATTATATATATAAATATTTAATTATAAATTATATAAATATATAATATGTAAATATATAATATATAAATATATAATATATAAATATATAATATATAAATATATAATATATAAATATATAATATATAAATATATAATATATAATATATAATATATATTATATAATATATATTATATTGTATATAAATTATATAAAATAGCTTATATCAGATCGTCAGAACGCCGAGAGATATTTGATATTCCGGTATATAACATAATTTTCCTCATACTTATAAGATTTCTACATAAATAATAAAACATTACTGTTAGTCTTTTTCATAAGAATATTAATATTATAATCGTTGAAATGACATAGCTTGCAAGTCATATAACGTTTTATTTTGTGTTGCAGCTTCTCATATTTATTTTTCTCATATTTATTTAAATTTAAGTAATTAATGATTTAAATTATTATATATTAAGTAAATAAAAAAAAGTGTTTAAAGGTGAGAATGAACCAGAAAATATAAAGCTTTCGTTAAAAACGTGAAAATTGAAGCATCGCTAATTGAATCGCTTCAAACATACTAAAATACCGAATGTTTGAATGAATTTATTAAAAAATGAAATTATTGTAAATTACAATTAAGAGAGGATTTTGTTAGCGATATATCAGTTCTATGTTTGTTACAAGTGTCATTGTAAGAAACTTCAAGTTATCGGATGTAAATAATGCGTAAATAATGTGATTTTTACTGAAACCGCTAATCATAGATTCGAATTTTAATTATCATTATTTGGTGTTAATGTGATAACAAAAAAAATCAATCATCCATTTACACTGATCATACGATAATGATAAATTAGCTTGAATGGTATAAAAGAATTTTGTATACCTAGAAATTTCCGGTAGTTGATATTATTAATTTATAATATTAGTGATTAAACGAATTTCAAGCTTACGGAGAAGATTTATAATTATAGTATATATAAATCAACTGAGAAAGTAATTATCTCGGGGATTACTAGTTTAAAAGATAGATTTGCGTGAATGTCATGATATTTGTCATACGGCATAATATAAGATATTCGATGATTGCCTGCAAATTTGTTGAAGAAGCATAATCAATAGTTATAAGAAAGCGTAAGTCAACATAAAAAATAGATAACGATATTATGTATACGAAAAATTATGTTTCGAACGACGAAAAGCCATAATACGGCAAATGTTCATCCACGATCGACTCAAAGTGCAAAAACCTATTCGTTATTTCCCATGTCCAAATAAAAATGTATTTACTTTCTTCTCCGATGGATCATACGTTGTACTGAAGAATAATGGAAATAACAGGGGTAAGTGAATGGAAAAAAATGAATTGAAAATAAAATGAACGAATTTTGAAACTTATAATTTTGAGATAGAAAAAGGAAATATAAAATAAGTTTCCTTACAATTTAAACATAAATTGAATTATTTTCCATATTTATAACTAAATATACCAAAACAAACACAATGAGAATAAAGTTTTAAAGTTATTTGGAATCAAATTAATAAAAAAAGTTCAAGATTAATAATTTAGAATGGAGTAATAATTTTGGACAAACTGCTTTAGGACAGATTACTACTACACAAAGGATGATAAATGTACATAAGTAGGCGAGAATAAATAACAATGGTTCTCAGAACGGTAAGATATGTTTGCTCGTGAATGACCTGTTAAGTTGAATGTCGACGTATGGATGACACATATTGGCAGCACAGCTTATTTGGTTGAAAAATAGGTTGAGTATGGTGGAAAGTGACTTGACATTATACCTCGAATAGTATTGAAGCCTGCCACGGTGTCGACATTGGATGAGCCGGAGATGTATAAGTCAAGAGTCATACACAAGCTCAGAAATCGGACGTGTAAGTTAGGTCCTTTTACTAAATACAAAAAATCGTTAAAAGTGGATCTTTAGATGAAAATTGAGGCTTTCGTAATTAATTGCCTGCAGCTGAGAAGGATACCCAAAGGATTAATTTGGGCTTCTCATAAGAATTCAAAAAGCCTGTGCGGAAACGTCGCTTATACAGTCAGTTCTGGTGGAAATTCTATGTGGATATTTACATTTTCCCATTTGAATTTCCGGTCTTTGATCTGCACACGTAAATGCGTCACTTATGCTTTCAGCGCGACGGGCGTCGCTCCTTGCACTTTATGCTTGTTCCCAGTGTATCACTTTTCTGCCGTTCTCCACTTACACAAATGCCTTATGTATACTTTTATAATATATTGACCAACTCGCTCTTTATGCCGCTCTTTATTATATCTTTGTGGGTGTATACTGTTCTCTCGTTGTTAAAAATATTCTTAATAATTGTTCGTATAAAGGATCATTTTTCTTTAAAACTTTTAGTATTATTAAGCTGTTCACGAGATTCTAACGATTGATAACACACTTAATTGTTATTTATGAGATCATACTTAAAATAATAACGAAAGCTTCCATGCGACAGTTTGAAATATATTACCGAAGAATTTTTCGCGAAGCAAAACAATACTCGTCATAGCTCAATATATTGTGATTCATCTTTTTAATGGTGATTTATGCAACGTCGTAAGAATTAAGGAACTTCCTGTAGTTTACTATTGGACTATTGAATGATACCGCTATAACGGTTCTGCCAAAGCAGACGAGTCGTCAGAAAAGCAGATGGAGCAAGAGCTGCATTTATTCTTTAAGTCTTCTTGAAAAGAAAAGTAGTATAAAAATAATCCCGTACGACGATGTCTGTATAATTATAGAATCAAGAATTATCGACAAAAAATTAAAACGTCAAGATTTTTATATCCGACAGTTAGAAAATTTGTTTAAAATATTCAATTTTTTATAAAACATCTTTTATTAATTTTCTTCGATTAACTACAAATTTTTTATGGAATTCTTAATAAAGTATATGCATTTTTTTATTAAATAACAATTTATCGTATTAAAAGTCGTTTTTCATCTAAATTTTCACTTTCAGATATTATTTTTATTTCATATAATGACTACGTAAGAAAATAATATGTTCATTATCCCATCCACTTCTTCTTAAGAACTCGAATACTAATATTTTCGAATAAATAATTTCAAAGGCAGATTTCTGAACTTTAATATGTATTATATGACATATACTTTGTACATAAATATCCCTGACTTCATTTAATGGCATAGTTAGTATGTAAGCTGCTTTCAAAAGTATATCTTTTATATATGATTTGTATCATTTGATAAAAATGGTAATAATGAACGGTAAGTTGATTTAATGAATTTTTTATAAGTTATAATTGATTTCTTTTAAATAATTCACTTTATTTTAATGTACTTTAATAAGGAAATAATTTTGTAAATATTTGCTGAGAAATAAATGTCTTTTTTCACTGTAAGTTTGCTGTAAGGACGTTTAACACTCCAGTAGATTAGCGGAAATTTCGAGCACCTTTTCATGGCTAATCGATCAATTTTTCAAATTGATTTAAAAAAGTCTCTCAAGTATCTAATTGTATAGAGAACTTCCAAGAACTTTCCATCTCGAAAGCGGTAGAATAGTCGAAATATCGATTTACAATGTCAGTAATTTTGGTCAGTAATTTGGTTTCAGAATGCTCGTGAGAGAATTCTTTAACGTTGATTCCTACATAAGGCTCTTTCGAGTACATAAGATCATTATTTTATATGAAATATTCGTAAAGTAATTCTGAAGGGGACAGCGCATTGATTTCACACGTCACTAAAGGTTTTCTACGTGTTCGTCGTGATATGGTTTAATTTTTACTGACAGTTAGCGAGTTAATATATTTTTTACAGAGCTTCGAATATTTAATGAAACTATATAAAAAAATTTTAATTATTCATACTTATATTTTCAGCTTATTCATCAAACTAGTAATATTTCTACATTTTTAAAATGCATTTACGTCTTTTTCAAAGCTACTACGTTGACAAGTTCCTTAAGAATGAGAAATAAAGATACATTGAAAGAAAGTGTAAGCGATTTATCTCAATCTTTTATTGATTCAAATTCAATACTTTTAAATAGTATTAATACTTACATTGAATATTATTCAAATTATTAATATTAAATGATCGTGAAATTAATAATATAATTAATAAAGAACTATGTATTCCAATCTCATCGATTCAGGTAATACTGACATAACGTGCTTTTGCAATAAGTACTACCTGGAAAATAAAAATTAAAGTAATACTTGATAACGAAAAAATCTTAATAATTATTTTCTAATTCTGCACGTAAAAGACAACATAGAATAAAGTGCATCGAAATTTCTTTTTTTGTTTTATGTATCACGTATGTAAAGCGAAATTCATATTTGTTTATGAAATTTGAAAAATGTCGGGCATATGAACGTCGGATCAACGCTAAGATGAACAAGAAGTTACCATAGATTCCGTGACTGCACAGTCTTCTTTCAAAACATAGGTATGCTTTTCCCCTTTCTGCTTTCTACCTTCCTTAATTTCTTCGTTCACTCACAATTGACGATTCTGCGCTTTGATTTTCCCCGTCTTCTTGGATTTTCTCTCTGCTTATTTGAACTTGTGTGCGTTTCGCTGACCCGCTCATTGTGCTGACTCACGTACACTATATTTTTTGGATAACAAGTTTGTGCTTTGGATCCCGCCGCTACGTTATTTATTCGACTTCACGAGTTAACATAGAGCTGTACTTCTACTACTGCACTCTATTGTTGCGCTAGTAAATCTACTCACATTAGGACTTGTCGTCACACCGGAGAAAAGTGACATTCGAATCGAAAGTTTTCTTTGGTTTTTTATATCTGATGAAAGTATTCTCTTTAATAATTAAAAAAAAGAAAAAAACACAAATGAATGTGTAAAAAAATTATAATTTTTTAAATCTGTAAAAAAAATAAACACATATATATAGGTAATATTGCACTCGTAGCCTTTCACAGCTTTTACTTATTTGTTTTATTCGTTTACCCAAGCAAAAGTCATATCTGATTTTTAATCTGGTTATAAGGTAACATTTGTATTATTGAAATTACAATAGAAATCGAAATAAAATACTTAAATCTATAACTAATTGACTTTTAACCTTTTACAAGAAATATGTAAGTTTGCTAAATTACTTCAACAATATCTAATATTTTTACTGCATTGTTACTTTTACATAAATTTAAAACAATAATATAAAATAAGTTTAAAAAGTTATTCTGGAAAATAAAGACTATTTATTAAGTTTTTCAATTAATTCATCTTGATTAGTATAAACGTATGGAAATATTTGAAAATGTTTAATTTTATTGCAAATTTCAATTATATCAGCTTTTTAATATATATCTCATAATTGAATTAAAAAAAATATTTAGAGCTTTTATAAGATTAACGATAGATAAAAATATAAAATTGACTAGAAGAAAATTATTTTAATTTTAACTATTTATTCAAACATAGTAACTATTTAGTTACGTACACTTATATCTGTAATTCCTTCATTTGCACAAAAAATATTTAAACGCTGAAATAAATTTGTTGTGAGTAACTTACTGCGGTTCTATTACTAGTAATAATTTAGTTCAATATTCGAAACTAAATCTCTTCTAGATATCATAATTAAATTCTGTCTCTATTCTAATTTTAAAATGTTTTACAGATTCTTTCATTTTTCACTTCTATCCATCTACACCAAGTACATAACTGTATGAGAACATTTATAAGAGTAAGAATTTACTAGAATTCCTTAAGAATGAGACATGTAATTTTGGTTTACATTTCCAAATCACAAGTATTTCCACTTATTTACCTAGTCTTAGAATTCACAGTATAACTTCCGCTCAACTCTATGTGTTACTCGGCACTACCAATGTCACTTGTGGCGGAAGGGGCTGAAGAGAGCACTTTGATTTAATTAAGAGAGATTGTGAGTACACTTCAACAATATTCTAATTATCCAGTTTTAAGGAAATAGTTAGCTGCGTAAAGTAACAATTCGCTTTCGTGCGATCTCAAGACAATATCGATGTCATATATCGTTTGTGTATTAGGCTTTTTCCAAGAACGGAGAACTAATTTGTTTAAAACTTAGAAGTTGTTTTGTTAGGCTATAATTAATAATATTATGTGCTTAAATTTTTACATAATTTAAATACGTTTTATATTTTAAGAAACATTTTATTACATGAATGTATAATCATAAAATACGTCAATTCTCGGAAAAAATATGCACACGAGTAATCGTATTGTAGAATCAGAGTTTTTAAACAGTATGATACTTATAGTGAAAATACTTTCACATTGACAATGACCAGAAAACTTAATATACTCAAATTCAGAACTTATATTTTTCTTCAGAAGAAAATGAAGTGTATTATGCATATATCTACTTTTCCTAGTGCGAATTTTTCAGGCATCACATTACAAGTGATTTTGTCTATAGCGTTATAAATTCATTAGATTATGTAAAATAATAAGCTTCTTCTATACTAAATTTGATGATTATCATAAAGCTGTCTGTAAAAAGGAAAGAGAGTGACTCAAGTAATTTGAATGGTGAATAGTGAATGGTTCTCAAATTTGTCGAAAGTGTAGTTGCATAAATTGTTAACCTGACTCGGAACATCGGCGTACTTCGAGAAATTCACATAGACTAGAATTAAGAAATTCTAAATAAATAGAAGTTTTATTATCCTTCTTAAATAATTGAAATTATTGTTTTATTAATAATTTTCTCAGAATAAACCCTTGTGATATAAATTGTTTGTATATTTTAATATTTATAGTACAATTTATACGTTATCATGGGTAAGGTAAACATTCATTAAAAAATTTGCTTAAAGATCATTGTTAAATTAATTAATTTATTAATAAATTAATAAAAGAAATCGATACGAACGTTATATGTGAGCTTTAAAGAGACATGGTTCACTTAATACATTGTTAGGGCAGATAATTACTTTTACTATATAAAGGAAAATTATTTTTTAATAAAACGTTTATCAAGTACGTTTATCAAATCCTAAAGTAATAGATTATGGTGAAGATATATCTTAAACCAGCCTACTGATAATACTGATAATCCTTATCACTTTTTCATTAATTTAAGACGGATTGGTAATATTATCGTATTATCGAAGAAATCATCACTTGGTATAACAAGAAACTTTGCATCGTCGCTCTTCGTTTATAGAATAAAGTTAAATTATATACTCAAGCACAAGCTTTATATCATTAATCAATCTATTTCCTCTGTTTTCATTTTATTTTTTCATCGAGAACCAAATTTACCGAACTTTTAAATCTAGTTAAATAATTCGTTTTTAATGTAGCATAAGTTCAAACATATCCTTCTACCTGTGGACATTCGAGCCAACAAGTACCGAATCCTTCCTGCCACTCTGCTTCCCTCACACAACTTCCGTTTCCCTCTTATAGCTTTAAGTCTTTGATCGGTCTTCAAACTACTTGTTCAAATTGTTTTATTATATAATTTAAATATTCATGTTTGTTATTTTTCCGATGAACGACACTCGCGTACTCATTAAAGGTAATAAATATTTAAGGAAATATTGATGAGGAATATTTTATTTTTCAAGATTGACATTTAGGTCAAATTTTAATTAAACTTTATTTTGAGACAAACGTTGTTTAACTCTTAAAGAATTATATTTCTAAATGACTTATGAAGTGATTCAAGCGTACGATAAAGTTTCGAAAAGAAACAAAATGACGAGTATCTTTTGAAAGACTATAAATTCACATAAACTGAAGTTGCAAAAAGACACTTTCGATATTTTCATTTGTTAAGTAAAGCATTGATCTTTCCTATATCGAGAGAAAATATTCAGACCCATTTTCATCACTCTAAAGAATTTATGATATCAAAAAATATTCTGATGAATAACTTCTAAAGAATAAGGATGAATGCGTCTCTGTGATGAATGCGCAACTTACAATCAAATTTTCCATGTTGTAAAGCTAATTGAAGAAGTCTGAAGAAAGGTAAGCAATAAACTATCACTATTAATTGATATATCTAACGCTCGTTTCGGGTAACAAGAAGAAATAAAGTACATGAAATAAAAGAAAGACACACGTAACAGTCGAAAACATGCACTCGTACCACGCGTACACTCATACACTTTACCATAAATTCAATCATTTCTCAACAGTTTCAATAATTCGATACGTGAAAGTTAATAACTTTTTAATATTTTTTTGACCATCCATTACGCGATGACATTTATAACTAATCGTTTTTTTTTTTTAATATCATATTTACTTGTAGCATTTTTAATACAAAAACTCATTGAAAATTGAAATGTGCAAATTTTATATATGCATATATTAATAATATGATATTTTAATTATAAAAATAATATAATTACTAAAATTTAATTTATGTAAACTTTACTGTAAAAGAATTTATAGAAAATAATAAAAACATAACTATGATTGCTTTTTTGATACGAAAGAATACAATATTAAAATGTTTCGATAATTTATATTAAGAATTTGTATACAAAAACTCATATTTTTTGCATTGCGTTTAGATGTATTTTAATAATTATCCAAAAATATAACATAACATTACGTAAAAAACATTGAATAATACATTTTATACTTAAAGCATCGATTCAGAATACCATTAAGATATTTAAGCAGTTTTGTACTTTGATAATAAATATATACTTTTCTTAATATATAATTATTTGTACATTTATGTGTATTAATTTTATTTTAAGTATTAAAAATGAATTTTTATTTAAATATGTAAATGACAACGTTTTCAAGTACAGGCATATATATTCTTATTTAATAAGTATATGATTATAAAATAATGTGTACATATATTCATATTTAATCTGTGATAAAATTATCACTAATGTAAAACGTAGAACTAAGTAATAATTATTTTTCAAATTGAGATAAGATTTGATTAATATTTAACGTAATATATAGTATAATACATTAACATTTAAATCATCTGCGGAAAAACTACAATAAAAAGTATTAATATAATTATTCATTTCATTACAATCATTATTTTTATTAGTTATTAAATTTATAGACGTCTTAATCAAATTGAGCGAAAAATAGAAAAAAGTAACGTTTATACGATGATGGGATAATATACTTTGAAGTTAACGATACCGGTTAATAAATTATCCTTTTTCTTAAATTACTTAATAAAGTAAGTTTATGAATAGGTTTTGTGATATTGAAACAGATTAATACGAGAATATGTTCTTGCTATACCTCAAGTACACAGTTGAAATGTTATAAATAAGAAAAATGACAGTTTGACATGTATCTTATTAGGTTACTTGCTTTTGTATACGTATAAAGCTTGTATAAATCGTTAGTAGGAAAGGATATTTTCTAAATTTATACGCCTATGAATTCGCAACTCCGGAAATCTCTTTTCTCTTCTCATCGCCACACGTACTCTTGTCCACGAATAAAGTTTGGTCGTTACGTTCACTTGCACCAGCGATTCGTCATTTTTTTCGTGGTCGCGCTTTCAGGCGGTACGTGGATAATTGTTCGCGGCTAGGCGAACAACAATCACGTCAAATGCCGGACGAGCTGCGCATTCGCTAGGCAGGCATTTAGCTTTTATGTAAAATAACAAAAAAAAAAACACGAATAAATAAAAGAGAAGTAGAGGGTGGTAGAGATAGAGCGAGGGAGGAAGGAAGAGAGAGAGGGAAAAAACACTGAAGAGGGTACGCGCCGCCTGCTTGGTATATGCGCGAGCAGTGGTTCAGTCAGTTTTCAGGATTTATGCGAAGCACGACAGGAGGATTTTTATCCGTGTCGGTAGCTGTTTTTACCATTTATATTTCGCTTTACCTAAAATTTCGTAAGCGGCTATTTGTCATGTAGGCCGTTTTTTGCCGTCGTGAAATTCCGAGATTCCCTACAATACGATATATATACGCGCGTTAACGAAGGCTGCTTTTCCTTTAAATCGAAATAATCTAGACTAAAAGAATTATCGCAATGAGACGTGAAATATAAGAATAAGGTTTTGAGCTCTTGCATCCAAATTTTTCTTTACTTTTTATTAATTGTCGATAGCTTGAAGTTTATTGCGAGGATTTGGTTACGCTTTCATGTTACTAAAGTAAATACAATTTATCTAACAATAGATATTATTTATTTTATTGACCGACTTTAAAGATCGCTAAAATTTGAGATTAACAGGATGCATTATATCATATATTATGATATAATGTGGTCGCACGTTTCTTGGTATATAATATAGATTATCTAAATATAAGTTTAATGCTTAGACATGTTAATTTGTAAAGTTATTTCCTTTAATTCAAACTGGATTAAATTTGGTTTCGTTTATAACTAAATAAATTATATTTAGTTCGATAATACTTGATACAAAAGACAGTTGAAAATGTAAAGGTACCAAAATATTATGTATCTATATGCAAAGTTTTCCTTGCTGTAGAAGACCAAAATCTTTCCTTCTGATATAAGACCTTAGAATGTCATTATATAAATAATAAATTTTCAAATTTTGCGTAATTTCATTATTTATTATTCGATTAACAACCGGCAGTTTTAGAAACTTATAAATCGTAAAATAACTATCAATAACTATATTAGTAACAAATTTTGTATTCAAGTTGATTTTAATAACATTTTACATTACTTTAAATAGATTTTATTTTAAACATTGTTGAAAATTATCAGACATAATTTTGTAGTTTTTGCGCAACACAAAATTTTTAAGGGCATTATTAATCAAACTGAATGTAAAGGAATTTATTATTAAAACTAATAAAGGTGTCTGTTTTAAGCTTTTCCTTTTAATTAAAATATTTATATTTTCTTAAAGATTTGTTTTGGAAAATTCTGTAATTTTAACTTGCTTTACTTAAGATTAAAAATTTCGAAACAATATATTAAGTCACGTTATTGGAAATAAAAAATAAAAACAGGGTTTGGTTTAATTTTAAAGATGTAGAGATAATTCGGAATTAAGTCGAATGTATTTCATTTCTTGAAGGCAAAGTACGGAATTAACAAAGCGAGACAACACTAGTTGGGCTGATTTAGCAAATGGCCCACGTTGATGAGTCCGATGATGCTTTTGGTTATACAGTAATTTTTTTGGGTGTGGCCGATGTTAGATGCTTTCTGTCTCTTAAGGGTCTAATGTACACTTTAATGTTTTGGATGAAATTGGAATACACTAATCACGATCTCATCTCCAATTCTCTCTCTCTCTCTCTCTCTATCTCTCTCTCTCTCTCTCCCTGTTTTACATTATTTAATGCGTTATTACTCTTATTCGACACGTAATTTTATATATTCATGATCGACTGTTAATGTTTTATCAATTTAGATGTATTTTTTACGTTAAGCACAGCATGATGGTCGCGCCTGATAACGTTAAGGTTCATTCGTCTGATGAAAATTCGAGCGATATCGTTGCCACCTTCGACGTAAAGGATTTGAAGTTGCGAATTTCAATTATAATTTTACAAATGATAGTTTCGTAGAGACTACTAAAATAAGTGTGTGAATCTAATAAATCATCTAAATCCACGATCCTTCTTATACTAAATAATATTGCTATTACGAATACTATAAATAGATTTTCATTAGAAAATTAAACATATTTTTCTTTAGACCACATTTTGAAACTTTGTAAATAATGCACACCGACGATTATTACCAACTAAAACTTTTAGTAATTAATCAAAGACATTTCATTATGTATTCCTTGATGTAATAAGTTCAAGTTTAATAAGACATCTGTTGTTTAAAACTGCTATCTTGAAAATCATTAGAAAAAAAAAGTACATAAAATTGCAATGACGCCATCACTTCAAATAATTGCCGTCATAAAACATAAAATTCAATTCGTTCCTTTCAGGGCGAAAAAAATATACAATGTAGGCTTAACTGTAGGAGGCCAAAACTCCCTTCTTAAAACGAGTGCTTGCCACTGTTATCGTCGATACGTAAGCAATGGAAGTAAAAATAGGTTTTGAACTTAGAGAAATAACAAAGCATTTTCTCGGATATTTTTCAATATTATTCATAAATATTTTAATATCTTAAGAAATTGAAATTAAAATTCTCTGGACGAATAAATCTTGACTGCACCTCCATTACAAGTCTTTCTGCAGAGTTTAGTTTCATACATGTCTTATACGATATTTAGCCTCCTGGCTGTGATGTTCAGCTAACGCTTGCCAAAAATATGTCATTAAAGTAAAATACGTATGCGAGCTCGACGGGATGCTGTATTTTTTCAGGTATTGAAGTTCAATGTTTATTATTTATATTTTTTAAAGAAAGAATCATAAATAATTGGTAGTAAACGATGTAACTAACGAATTTGACAGATGAAAATTTAAGAAAATCATTCAAATAATTAATGGATTTTTGCGTTCGTAATATATTCAAAATATCTTAATATCTGTTTGAGTTGTTTACTATAACAATGAGAGAAATAGATAACATGACTATACAATGTAAATAAAACTTAAAAGAAATTAGGCTGCTGTAACAAAAGCTATAATTTTATATTAGTGATTAATTTGTAAATAGCATAATAAATAATGAATAACAAAGCATAATTATCATTTTTTGAAGTTTATCAAAGTTTATAAGAATATTACATTGAATAGAAAATCAAGAAAAATGTGCATTTGCATATTTTTCGAATAAATATTCCTTTTAAAATATGTCCTTTTACGATAGAAGAGAACAAGTGAAACACTTCTTAACGTTTCGTATACTCGTCCAGAGTGGCAGAGTGTACGCAGCTTTTAACATAGCATATAAAAGTTAAGGTATTGTCGACTTTGAACTCTGTTTTATTCATTCTATTTTCTAAAAAGAGGAAGGAAAAGTTTTCACGAACCAAACTTTAGTCATTCGCATCAGTTTAGTGAGACAAGCGACGCTCATTGAATTGCTTAAGTCCGCTTATAAGAAGAGAAGCAAGCGTCAACTTATGTAGTTGTGTACGGGAAATTGTTGTGCAAATACATAAGTATTTGTGCACAAGTAATCGCAATACCTACAATGTTACATTGTAACATTGTAAGGGGTAAGAGATAAAAATGATGTAATTATGAAAAAATAATTTTTTTAACAGCATTAACATAATCATTGATTTTTTCTTTATTCTAATTTTTATGTATTTATAATTTTAGATTCTAAATTTATTAATTCCTATGCTTTCTATATTTAAATCGTGAGATGTATTTTTAACTTTATTAGTTTTCGTGGCTTGTAGTGGTTATTTGTATTGCTGTATGAGTTATCAAAATTAAAATAAGATTGATTAAAATTAGAGTTAAACTATTCTGATGAAATTAACTAAATCTGCGAGGCATAAATAACAAAAAGTTTTTAAAAGAGACTGAGCACGATACTTGTATTTTGAGTTTTAACTTTTATAGATGTATTTTACGTATATTTTTTACAGAAAACAACAAAAAACAAATTGTATTTTTTACTCAAACTAATTTTCTTCCGATTAAAAAGAGAGTTCATTTCTCATGAGAGTTAGCTAACAGAATATGACTTCAATTGCATACAATTTTTAATTCAAATTACAGTCATAACTTATTTTGTAGCTTGATCAAGAATTATTTAAAAGTTGACAAAAGCCTTTTTACATACAAATATAAATGGAAGTAGGATTTATAAAACAATTCATTTTTAATTAAAACTATATAACGGAATGATATATCATTTTATAAAATTCCATTGAGCCAATTACCGTACTTATTGATATCATAATATTTTTCTTCAGATTTTATTATTTTATAACTGTTAATATAATGAATTTCTTGTCTTTTTTATTTTACATTTGTATATAATACTATATAAAAATTTCTTTATCCTTTAAAAATTTTCTAACTAATTATAAGATTAAAAGTAATGGTAAATAAGTTTCAAACTTTACGTAACATAAATTCTGAAAATAAATATGCATTTTCAAATTTGTATATGCAATTACGTTAATGATAATAGTAAATTTATAAACACTTTACATATAAGTTATTACACTAAGTATCAGATAACGTTGAGTTAAATTTACTGGAAAAAAGAAATATTTTTTATTAATTATTATTATTAACATGTTGAAAAAAAATAATTTCATAATCAATATTGCATTAATAATCTATATTTAATTTTTCAATTTATTATTTATTAGTAATATTAATATCATAATTTGTAAACTATTAAGGTTTGGAGAAATGATAAATAAAACGAAATTAAGATTATTTATATACATAAATTTTCTTTCTAATATTACTAGCAGTAGTATTTTAATTTGTATAATAACATTGATATCTCTTGATACTAAATATTGTATTTATTTAACTCACGCACAAATTAATTAAAATTATGGTTTATTTGTACTTGTAATTTATAATTAATTTATGATTATAAATTAAGCATTTTTAATAGAGAGTATTAAACTTGAATAAGCAAGATTTTCCAAATTATCAAACTGAATTTTTATTCTTAAATAAATATCAGTTTAATATTAATTTATAAAATTATAATCGTTACTTTGAAAATATATCTAGGATGTAATATTATATAAAAATACATAATTATTGGAGGCATAATACTAATTTGCAGTAACCGAATTTTGTTGATTTCCGTAATACTTGTAACCAAAAAAATACGGATGTAATTTATTGTTCATACTTATCTTTTACGAATAACAAATTTTTAATAATATTTAGTAATGATAAATTTCATTTTGTAAAGAAATATTTCTAATGATTTCCTTAAATATGGAGTCGAAATTTATGATTCTAGTCAATGTGTAAATGACTACATATAATACGTACAAGGTATTAGAATAACAGACAATTATTACAGGAAATAATGTATGTTGGTAATATTTACTTCGACTTATTTTTTATATAATTTTTAGTATAGTCATATATATTTTAATACAACATTCTTCTCGAAGAGGAAATACTTAATTATTTCATGAATTTGATGTCCACCAGTAACTATACTTTTCATAAATTTAAAAGTTTTCTGTTTTAAAGCAGTAAACACTAATAATTTTATACTTATAGTATCTTATATAACTTTTTACTCTTATATAGTTATGTAACTTCTTAGTAATCGAGAAACTGAATTATAATGATATTTTTATTTTAAATAGATTTAAATTATTACCGTATTATAAGTTATTCCATACAACCATAATATAATTAAAAGTAATATACATAAATATCAATAGAATATAATTCATTAGGATGTTATTAAAAATGAAAATGTCGGTTAACAAAATTGGATAGAATTAAATGTAAATAAAACGAATAGAAAACATTTGTTGATTATCTCTTATTTTGAAAACTAAAATCTATAATCTATTATTACAAATAAGGACAATCAAGTCTTTATCCTTATACTTACATATATCTGAAGTTGGTTCTAAATAAAAGTAATATTTTCAAGCTTTAAAGGTTTACAGGTGCTAAAATTTTAACTTACTTTTTCAAAGAAGTTGACAGTACAATTTTATAAGAGCATCGATGAGTTTCCAATAATTTGATTACTGAATTCTATACAGCTATATCAGCAAATTCAATTTTAAACGTGTAGAGAATATTTCGAAAATAAAGATAATATTCTAAAAAGCTAGATTTCTTTTGAATGAAAATCATGCGAAAAGTTTAAAAATTCTGGTATTTGGAAAAAACTTAAGTGTTGAACATCACGTACATGTAAATTAAAAGTGTATACATATGCGATATTGGTACGAAAATTCTGGAAACTGATTTTCGTAAATCACTACGTTTTAATCAAATAGTTAAGGTTTTATTTGTAGTACAACAATACTAGATCATACTAAAATAAAAACTAAATCACATGGATTTACCAAAGTAAACAGAGTAGATTGTTTTGTTTAAACAAAGCAAAAAGTAATAAATTAACTACAAGGTATAAGATAAAAAATTTATTCTTGTTATACTTCTCGCTTTCGAATTTGTTAATTGATATTTATTTATACAATATTCAACTTAACCAACAAGAGTAATTCGCATTAACATTATCTTTTAAATTAGTTTTTTATTATTGTAAATAATTTTCTGGTAATGATTTGTGTTATTAGCAGTTTTTTACTACATAATCTATTGGATTCAACTTGATGTTTTGCTCTAAATGCATGCATGATCGAGAAACAAAGATAGATGTCACATCCTCCGTAATAGTTCTGGTGGTTTCAAGTTGATGCCGCGCATCTGATTTAATTAAGCAACCGCTACTCAAAACAATGTTTTATGCCAGAAAATATGAAAAGATAATATTCAACGTGTACAAATTCATTATTCAAATAATTAAGTAGTTTAAATCTATTATTTATGCTCAATTATATTTAAATTATATCTACACTAATGCTCTACCACCAGCACTATTTACACGAAGCTAGTATTAGTACAATGATAAATAATTTTCACAAATTTAAACATAGTATTTAGTCTTTCAAAATATTTTACTCATATATTAACAATAAGTTAATATTTTACCTTTAACGTTGAGTTTTTTCAATTTATAATAATTAATTTTGATAGTTATATTATTATTAAATATTAATATAAAATACACAATAATGTTACTAAGTAAAATAAGCATTTCATTAAACTATTAAAAAGTAATATTTTGTGCTCATACATGTTGCACACCTAATTTTCCGAAAAGAAATTTTTAAAATAAAATTGATGTTTCGATTTTTATCAAGTTACAAGTGCTATGGAAAATAAATAATCAGGTTTATCATATAAAGTTATATCGTACAATAAAGTTTTAGTAATAATGCTATTTTTCTAATTACCCATTATTTATGATTTTTTAAGACAATTAATTACATTTGTTTCTATATGAGTACTTAATTTCTATTCCACTTAGGATATTTAAATTAAAATAGATTGCCCACCAGAAATTATATCTTTTTTGAAGAGAAACTTTTCTTTTTGCTGGTCGCGCTGCAAGCAAAATTTTTATTCAAATCATATTTATCGTTATTAATTATTCTGATTTCCATATATAATTTTAGCTTAAATTAATTTTTTCATTTTCATTCGATTATTTTAAAAATTTAAAATAATCGCTATAAGAATTGAAATCTGCATTAAGCTAATCTTCCTCATTAAGCTTTTTCTATTTATCACCACCTTGCCTGTAACTTTATTTTATATATAAAATTAAACTGTAATGAGAAATTTTCTCATCTCATCAATTTCTTTCATAAACAATAAAGTTGCTTAATAATATTGGTATAACTAACATTTTTCTAACTTTTGTTACAATTGATCGTCATGTTGTACATCCATTCATTGTCCGCACGTTATACGTATAAGTACTCGTGCTTTATGTATTGTAAGATCTTTATTATTTAATTAATGCAAATATAAAATATAAATTACCATTATTGATTACTAAATCAATAAACTATGACATAAACTTATGTAATTTTGGCCCATTAATTAAAGGCGCGTTCTGAAATACGCAAGTGGATCGTAATACACTTTTAGGATCGCTGCGACGATTCGTGTTTCATGAGGTAACATTTCTTTCATTGAATCATTCAGATAAAAATAAATGAAAAAAGATGCAAACGATAAAACAATTACTTCAATACAATTATTTCATTTGATATTATTTATTTGATATTATATGCAATTATAAATGTATTCTTTTCTTACTTTTATTAATATCTTAAAATAAATATAGACGTAAGTTGTATAATTAATAACTTTTGATTTAAGAATTTGTTTCCATTAACCTATTGGCTTGTGCGCAACATTAATAAACATATTGTATATTATTAAACTGAACTGATTAAAACTATATTATCATATATCATATTAAAATTATAGATCAAAGTTACAAACTCTGTAATGTAATCTGACTATTAGCACTATGAAATTACTTGCACTTTAATTATTAGCTGAAAAAATAAATCATAATTCATTCAATAATATTATAATATTATAAAGTCAGTAACAATCCTTAAAATAAAATAAAACTTCTTATTCGAATAAGTACTGTTTAATACGAAAAACTATACTTCTAATGTTAGTTTTTTATTTTTCCACACATGTAAGATACAAAGCCAACAAAACATAATTATACCGGTACTACTTACAACACTTCGATGCCATTAATCAACGTCAACTCGGTGCTGTGATTATTCTTTCTCATCAGTTGCGAAAAAGCACAAGAACTTGCTTTTTCCGCACAATTTTTTTTCAATCCTAACATGCGCACCCGAACCATTCTAACGCCACCAATATAACGCTTACGATAGATAACGCTCGTCAGTATTCTATAAAGTACGATGATACGGAGATTCACGGCGATACACTACGAAGAAATTATTTGAAACGGAATACTTTTTGCTAACTTGACTGAAAAATTGTGAAGGTACCTTCAAAAGGTTACTTCTGTAAAAATAAAATCAGAATTCTTTTCGAGATGAGGTCGATAAATAATTTCATATGAGTATTGTTTTTCTTACCCGATCAAGATAGTCTTCAGTCAGATGAGTTTGATCATTTCTCAAATATTATTTCACTTATTTATATCATTCGTAATATTACTTTCATAGTGTTTTGTTAGTTACCACCTTGCATTATTGTAACATGTAGATTTAGTTACAAAAAATTAAGATAAAGCAATCGACTATGTGGCAGAAAAAATGAATTTAATTCTATTATATGAATTAAATTCACCGGTTAAGAGCAGCTTTCCGACTGTCACATGGATCTCTTGCTCACCGAACAACGTCATGAAACTCAGTCTAGATCCTAAAGCATGATTAGTGTTGAGTTTGCGAGGTTTCTAGATACTGTCTGAGCTACCAGATCACTTGCAAGACTATTATCATGAATCGTAGCGACTGTCGCTTGCGGCAGCTGCGTATCTCTTCAAATAATTGACCACATATGGCGTGTATGATTAACTTTTGTCTTCGTCACAATAACACTAAAGGTTTGAGATATAGACGTATTGTTTACAAAGATTGTACATGTTTTTATTAAGGTATATATTTTTAAAATGATGAAATAGATAAATTGACAAACGGAAAACTAAAAAATATATTAATTAAAATATGCCTGACTTGGATTTTCTTTTATTATTGTTACATTTAATGTCTTACATTATATGAAAATAATTGAATATCCTCCTCTTTCATATTCAAAATGAAAAAGTTGTATTATTTCCGAAGGAAATGTTAATAAATAATTTTTACACATTTTAAAGTAGATCGTGAACGGAAATTCAATCCAGGGTTATTTTTTTCTTTTCTATTATTGGTAATTTCTTATCTGCGAGTTAGTTATAGACTAGAGCACCGTTTTGTTTCTTTACTCATTAATATTAATTCAGATTCTTACTGTATCACCTTTGTAGTTTTATTTAAAAAACGCTATATTAACTTAAACTTAGACTTAGATTTATGTATTTAGTTAATTAATATTTTCTTACCAGTTGCTTGTGATTTGTTTATCCTAGATAACATATAACTGATAATTTTTAAATTTTAAATATAAAAATAATTTAAAAATATAATATATTTTTATGAACTCTAAAGCTTTACTTAAAGCAAAGTTTTTTCTAGCGTCTAACTATCTTAACTATATTTAAGTAAAAGGCAGAGGTAAATATTTTCTCTACAGTTGTAAATTAAAGTAATTAATGTAAAATAATTTTCACTTAATAAAAAAAATACATCATGTTGTTGTAAAGATGTTTTTGAGATAAGCACATTTATATTTTTATATATCCATCATCAAATATAAATATTTATTTCCTATTAAGAGAAAATAAAACATTATTTATAATATAATTGATTTTTATAAAAACATGAAGCATATTATAAAAGTAAATTACGAATTATGAAGCTTTAGGAAGTAATTATAAAGTACTAAACAAATATATATATATATATATATATATATATATATATATATGTGTGTGTACAACTAAAACTGGTTCACAATCCTGGATATGTTTCTTATATCTATGAAAAATTGTTGATATTTAAATAATTTTCATTGAATAGTGGTTTTATTTATATTAGAACGTAATTACACACATATCACAAACTTTTATTATTATTTAATATATATAAGGAAAATATTGTGATATTTGTGATATATTTGTGACTTGTATATTTTACATGAAGTCAGTGTAAAATTAAATCGAAATGGTAAATAAATTTGTTAAAACAATCAATATATATTTCTCAATATGTTACATACAGCCGTAGGCTGTATGCAACCGAATTATCTGAAATACCAATTTCAAAATATTCGATTTTTAGATAAAATTTGTTTGAAAATACTATGAAAGGGCACTTTTTTAGGGCACTATTAAAATTATAATGTGCCAAAATTATTCTTTTAGGAATAATTTTGGCACGTATCCATGCAAGTATCCAAATTAATTTTAACTCTATTAAATTAATTTAGAATAAGTTCCAAATTAAAAGAGTTAAAATGGCAGTAGGATATTAGTAGTGTAGATAGTTTTATAAGATTTTATTAAAGTCTGTTTAATAATTAAGATTTTCTTGCATGTACTTAAAAAATATATACTTTAATCTTATACTCATTTGTTTATTTACTCTATTTTATTTACTCTAACTCTTGAAGTAGCCTTAAGATATTTCAGAAAAAACTTAAATATTGATTTTTGAATTATTATTATTGATTGTAATTCCAAATAGTGAATAACATTATAATTATTAGATTTTTCTGTAGATAACTTAATAGGAATTATTGCATAATATTAAAAATAATAATAAGCTTTTTTGCATATATACATTGATATGAAATTGATATGAAATATTGTTCGAAAATTTTTAAAAAGTAATAATAACATAATTTGATATTATATTCAGAAAATTAGAAATCATTAATCATTATAATAATTATATTCGAATACGGATGCAGATATGTAATGATTAAAAAAATAAAATAAAAACATCGAAGTAAAATTGAATTTTTTAATTTAGAAACTGAATTTCAGTCAATGAATTCATACAATTTTTCAAATAATATTATTACTTTTATTAAAAATCTAATGCAAATATATTAAAGTTAGATGTAAAAAGGTAAATACAATAAATAATGGCATTGAAAATTCTCTCAACTCACATTATTAGATAAATTCATGTTCAGAGACTTCCCCTATTACCAACCTTTCTTGAAAACTGATCCATGCATTTAAAAGATAACGAATATTAGTATTTTAAATAGAGCGTTCTATCAAAATATAATTATGCCGAACTTCGTTAATTTATATGACGTAAAATATTTACTTAAAAATTAATCTTTTTAATTTACTAAATTCTTGATTAAAGAATAGTATACTCTATTAAAATCCAAAAAAATAGTATATATGTAATGGAGTGATTTTACAAATTTATGAATATTCATTAAGAATATTAAGATATTTTATAAATGTATAGTATTTGATTAAGAATGCTATTATTAACAAATTTTAAATGTAATAATGCATTTATTTTTATATGAATATTAATTTTTTTGAAAGCAATAAACTCGAAGTAACTTAATATTACAAATTTTTATAATAAAATGAAAATTTATCTTTAAGAAAAGAGAACTTTCTTAATGTCTAACTTCATGTAAAGAAATTTTATGGTAATATTGCTTTCTTTTATTTATATTTAGCATTGCGACAATGTAGCCTCACTTTACTTTGTGGAATCTACTCTCTTGTTTTATTTTTACCCTTTACTTACAAACCTCTTATTTTACTGAGTTTCACTCGTGTTCTAAGAGCTTTGATACTTCGACAAAAGTGAACTGGTCTTTACGTTTGTGACTCAGCAGTATAGTTTCTTATTAGAGGATTAGTTTTTATAAGCATTGTAAGCTATTCTATAAGTTCTTAAGGTATAACAATTGGATTCTCTTCTTCTTGTATTTTTTCCCATTGTACGCATTTTACTTTCAACTCTCTTCTTCTCTTTTCTCTCTTCCATCTTTCTCTTCATTATACTTAGTAATTTGTCGTCGACCATGGTTTCATTCTTTGTCGCAATGAAGAAACTACAGTTACAGAAGGTTAAGGAAAAAGTGGTTAGTAAATTCTGATGTAAAGTGATATACGCAGAAGTAAACCGATTTTATTTCTACCTTTGCGCGAAAATCC
The DNA here is from genome assembly GCA_018907045.1 of Wiebesia pumilae. Classification (NCBI taxonomy): domain Eukaryota; kingdom Metazoa; phylum Arthropoda; class Insecta; order Hymenoptera; family Agaonidae; genus Wiebesia; species Wiebesia pumilae. The sequence continues at coordinate 1,036,930 of JACCHZ010000131.1, read as the reverse complement.
TATATTTAGTTGTATGCTAGCATATTCCCTTTCTCACTCTCTCTCTCTTTCAACACTCTTACTCTTACTTAATTATCATTAAATAATTACACCGATTACAATACTATCCAGTACGTTATAATTTCATGAAAAATGAAGTTGAATATTTCATTATTATACACTGTGGTGAATACATACTAGGTGCATTTAACTAGGCTTAGAAGGAGATCGTTTGGCTTTGGATGTCTACAAGACATGCTCTGTTTGCAGTCCCCCTAGTTAAAATTCGTGAAACAGAATTGGGATAGTTAAGGCGAGGATTTACAATAGACGTCGTTTGAGAATAGGGAAATCAAGGTCGTTCTTGCTTTCGGTTTCTCATTCGACAGTAATAAATCTAGAATAAATTAGAAGCACAGTTAAGACATTCGTTCTTAAACATGCATTATTTTTTTATTATGCAAAAGTTATTTTACTGATTGACATTTCATAATTTATTTTTGTACATGTTCGAAGTAATTTGCCTACATTGAATCTCGAATCATCAAAAAATTAACAAGTACTATTTTTTAACGTATTCGACATTCTTACTTAACAATAGATTAAGAAAATAAATTCTACATGCCAAAGTATATGAGTCGCAAAGCGATGCTAATTTTTAATTTTTTCGAAGGCAAATTCATTTCATCCTTAATATTTATTCTTTCGTACAATCTATTTTGTCCTGATATTATTATGCGCCTGCGCGATCATAGCTGGCATAGTGAGAAGCACTTGTAGAACGTTTATTTTAATTCAATCTATGCTTTCATCTCTACCTCATCTATTATTTAACAGTACTCGGCCTTAGTTTCGGAAACTATTAAAAAATTACAACAGATCACGTTTGAACCATAGGATCGATGTGGTACTATAACGCTGAGTTTTGTTAAAAATTAAATGATGCTGATTTTCTGGAAAATTCAAGTTTCAAAAAAGATTTGGCTCATACTTGTTGCATATTTAAAAACTAGTAAAAATCACTAGATATAACCTTAACAATATCCTTATTTGGTCAATAAATCTTTATAATAATCATTCTACGATGAATAAGTTTATTTTTTCACGTTTTTATCATGGATTGATGTTGTAAGATAATTAACAAACGCATTATTTTCAATGTTCTTGGGTTTCTTTTTAAAGCACTTTTGAGATAATAATACGAAACAAAAGCACTACAATTGTGAACGCTTTGAAGGATACAGAAAAAAGTCAAATTTTCGAATGTCTTAAATCATTCTCATTATCGCCAATTATGTATCGGTAACGAAAGTCTGTAAAGATCATTGTGCATTTCTGTGACTGTTATTGGTAGTAGTATTGGTTGGCTATATTTTTGGCAGAAATAACACAGTTATGATTTTGTATTAACGAGACTTGGTGATGTTTTGTAATTATTTCGTAATTTCAAAACCTAACGGTTCGCGTGTTTTTGTCCCCTCATGGCAGCTGATGAAAGGGACAGTGCAATAGTCAGTATTTCGTTATACTTCTTTCACGACAGTTTCTTTATAATGTAATGTAAGAACTTATCAAGTTATCAAGAAATCACTTAACGTGATTTCACTATTTCTCTTGATGCGTTGGTGACAGATTTTGTCTCGTCAAACTTGGCTCCAATTAATTCAGTTTTAAATACAGAATTAAAGCTTAACTCTTTAATATATTTCGGTACACAGAAATATCGCCAAATACAATACAATATAAGATACAATGGAAACAATTTTTTTTTACTTTTTCTTATATCTCGCGTATACCTTACTGAAATCAGTATCAGTAATTGATTACATTCATGATACTTTACACCTCTATTATTAGCTAATATTTCACATACAATATACATAATTTGAGAAAAAATCTAGTAATTATTTTAAATGTAAAATTAGTTAGATAAAAAATATTAATTATAAGGCTCTATATACAACTAGTCGAAAAGAATAAAAATGAAAATTTCAATATCTCTATAAACTTTTATATGTCAGAAGATGAGCTGTTTTTAATTAAGTAGGGGAAAAAATATTCAGTCTCACCAGTCGAAATTAAAAATTGATTATATTTTAGTTTAGAATTTTGTAAAAAGAGAATTATAAAATAATTTTATATATTTTAATTTTAATTGTGTGAATTAAATAACAAATATGGGGAAAATTAAGATTATTATACTCTTTTATAATGAAACTATGAATATCGATTAACATTATATTATTTTAGTATTTAAACCTACCTTTCTTGGAATTACTTTTAAATGAAAATTGTACAAGGCTACAATCAATCTTAATGTAATTAATTTGATGTAATAAATAGCGCGTAGAAATAAAAAATATAGCCTTACAAATATTCTGCCGAGAAAAACTCTTTGATGATTGCCTCATAAAGAAAAAATACTAATAATTTATATATTATATTCAGAAATAAGTAATTGAAGAAGAAATTTATATAGAAATAAAGATAATGTATGAAGTATTTTAATATTACATTTACTGAATTATCATTCGGAAATATTGCCAAATAAGTTTTCATTATTAATTGCATGAGTTAAAATCCAAAAAAGAAAACAAGAAACCAATATGTGAAACTAACTACATAAATCCAAAAGTCTAGATTCAAGTTAAATAAAAAAATTTTTCTCCTGTATTGTTATTTAATATTTTAAACACGTTTTTTAAAAATCACTTTCTTGATCAAGACTGTACTGGACTATACACTAACGAAATTTAATTAAAAACATTTCTTTTTCTATAAATACGTATGTAATTTTTGGCCAATTGACTCGATAAAATATTGATTAAAAAATTTGATAAGATAAATTTTTTCGAAAATTATATTGTTTACTCTTTAAAATATATAAAATAAGGATTTATAGAAAGATTTCCAATTGTTTTTAATACATTGAAAAATAAATTCTGAATAATAGATCAATTTTTGAATTGGTCAATTGAATTATACGTTTAAGTATTTATAACTTATGTCATTAATTCACCTTTTTAATTTATCTATCTTTTAAAACATTGAGTTTTTCACTTTTGATGTCTATTTAATATTAATATTATATTTTTATATGATTTTAAAAGCAATTACATTAATTAACCTACCGCATAATTTTAATATCATGAACATTAATTTATATAAATTTCTTCAACTCTAAGTCTCTTAAATAGAATATTTTTAGCATCTAATTGTACAAATAACAATTTCTTTTATTATTTTCTGTTTATTATTATTACAATAACGTATAGTAATTTATTATAGTAACAATTAATTTATAGTAAAAAATCATCTAAATTTCAATTCAGTTTAATGACTTTTATCTTATTTCATTAAATAATTCAATGAATTTAAATAGATTTTTGTTAAGACGGACTTGATCAATATTAAATAACATGAATCTTTCGAGTCATTCTTTTATCTATAATGTAACTAACTTTTTCTATGATGCATGTCTTCTGGGCTGTGTATAACTTATTTAGTGATAAGAAATTGTTTATATTTGAAGGCAAATCTGCTAAATAATATCAATTTTAATCAGAAAAATTAATTTTATACCATCATAAAAATAATTTAGTAGAACCAACAATTTTGACCATTTATTTTTTAAAACAAACAATATTATTTATATATTATTCAGCGTAGTTTATGTATTATCTTGTTGTGTATTGTGTATTATGTATTATGTATTTAATATTTATATGAATAAAAATTTATTCATAAAATAATTAATAATTATTTTAAAAAATTTAGTTTACCGAGTCCAATTTCATGAAATGAAAAAAATGAAAATATCTTTATAAGGTCTGTATTATTTTTTATATAATGCACCCTGTGCTTTATCTTTTAATAACAACTTCATTTCGTCCAAATTTAAATATAAAGATTTTATTTATTTATTTATTTATTTATAATTGGAAAAATATATCTAATTAGATTGAGTAATTAGTTTTGTAATAATTAGTATTGTAATAAAACTTTGACTAGTTTCAGACTGAAATTAGTTTTTAATTACCACCATGAAACATGTATTGTACTATCATATTGTAGTTCATATGAATACAAAAAGAAATTAAATATTTACAAAGTTAACAAACTCATAGTTTTCTTATACATACATATTTAAATATAATCATATAACTAAAATGCTTATAATTATAAATTATAATTAGATTCCAGTATATTCATATTTATGAATTTGATTAAAGTGTATTTAAAATTTAGTATATCTAAGTTTAAAATAATTCAATAATAGCTCTCATAATTTCTTCCAAAGAAGATTCTAAATTTGATAAGTTTGCAAATGAAAGTAACGTAGACGGTATAAATAAATTAAAGGTATTGAAATAGGATCTAAAAACATTAGTTGAAAGAATTTTGCGAAGAAAGGATAAAAAATATTATCAACTTCTTATACACTGCTTATGAAGTACCAATAAATAAAAAATTCTTTATTATAACAGAAAATCTAAATAGTATTCAAAAAATTAAATTTATATTATTCGCGTTTGAATGTCTTTTATGATAGTACTTTACATGAATTTCATAAACATCTATAACATAAAATAAGTATAAGTGTAAGTCAGTATAAAATCTAAATAATAATATTATAGTTATGTTTTCATTAATTGATCATTATTAGTAATATTTTATGACAATCTAAATGTAGATTATACTTAAATTTTATGTAATGAATATTTAAATCTAAATATAAATTTTTAAATTTAAATTTTCCTACTCAAACTATTAATCTAAGTTAAGTATAGTTATTTATTGTTGCCAAAAATAATATAGTTTATCATATTTTTTAGATTTTTCAACTTTAAAAAACAAGTATATAATGCACGCACAGTATCTATAAACGATTAAGTTATTATAATGCATACTTTCTTAATTGTTTATACTACTTTTGCACTAAACTGTCTTAATACTAATGCAATCGTTTTGAAAGCTTAAAACAATGCTACTATTAAGAAACCGTTATTTATGACCCGATTATATTAACTTACAAAAATGTAATTGTTCTTTCCGAATTCTTTAAATTCGGAGAATATCATACTTGCTTCACTTATCCCTGCTCACGATCCTTCTTATATAAAACCCTATTCCGTATAACATAATACGTCAAAGTCATAAACATTATCGACTGTAGATGGACTAGTGCATAAAGTTTTACTTGAGATGGAATATTTCCATTTTCATCCTTCCAACGGCTGCGCCTTATTATTTTCATTCGTATTTTGCTGAGCTGGACGTTTCTAGTTATAGACACGTCGTTGAAGTAAGTGTCCATTTCTGGCGTGCAAAATTACTGATCCACACTTCAAATCCAGATATACATATTCTACGTATGCACACTCGCACACACCAGTTATGGTATAAACTCGTCTTACACATACGCACAACACTATAAGTCTTACTAGTTAACTCTGGCAGTTATAGAGTCAAGTCTGCATCGAGTGAAATTTCACTATCTCTTACGTTGTCTTCCGCTTAAAAATATAATTTTTGTTGAACGATAAGAAGGAAAAAAGTGGGATCGAATACTCAGATACTAAGCAAGATTTTACATTCAAGCTTTTCCTTCGTTCTCGTCTTTGTAATCTTAGCTTTTTGTAAGATACTTGAACGAACGACTCGTTTAAAGTATCAAAAATATAGCAATTGTTTAAACAAGGTACGTAAGTATAAAGATATACCAAAAGAAATATATTTTTCATTTGATAACAGTAAATGTTAATAAGAATGAATTGTTCATTTGTTGAATTTATGTAACCAGTATAAGATACTCTAAGGCAACTTGGATATTTATGAGATATACACCTTTATAATTTCGATACCACTGTACTCGATAAGCCAAAGATACATTTATTAAAACTGTCTCTCTATTTTATGTAATTTTATTGGGTTATAATTTTTTTTTAAAAGCGAATCAAAATTATTTGCATAAATCTATATTTTACGTTTACTTTTGTACTTCAGAATGTTTTTCATGTTTATGTTTCTATCTGATATATTACTAACTGACGTAATATTTTGAATATCTTATTTTAAAATAATCGGAAATTTCATTTTTCGATTATTTACCTTATTTCCATTTTGCTGGTAAATACATTTATTTTTCAACCAATTGTTTATCTTTCAACACCTAGATTCCATATATTTTGATATACAATATTTTAAAATATCAATTAGACTCAAAGGAATTTTGTATGAAAAATTGCTTCATAAACTTTTAGAATTATACAATTAATCAATTGCTTTTAACTATTTCCAAATCATCAATATTCTTAAAGAAAGCGATATTTGAGAGCGATATTATAATTCGAAAGTTATGTTCTTCCTTAAAAAAATGGTTATTTTAAAGTTCAGAAAGTACCACTAAAAATATATCTGCCTTAGTTTCTGAAATAGATTGTTATTAATCTTTAATGTAAGTGTTACATGGACGCGTGCTTGGGTTAGATATCCACGTAAACGTTATGACCCATACCGTTAGTTGGGGCGGTCAAAATTTTGTGCGTGGATTTGCCGGGTCTCGTTCACTTCGCCGAGTGATGTAAAAGGGGGAACGGGCCCTAGAAGAGACACTCGACTTTCGACTTCTAAGAATGATGATTCACGACAGCTACTAGAAGCATTCGGGATCAGTTTTATTTTTCACTCTTCGTGTAGGTACGAACCAGAGATTTTTCCCGTTAGTACCGCGCCGCTATAATTTAAACCGGTAATCGGTATTATATTTCGTTAATCTTTCATAATCTTTTTCAGAACGGGTGAACCACCCTTCTCAGAGTGGACTTAGGAATAGAGACTCGTCCATCATCTGCGCTTGCCAGAGCGGACATGCCTCATTGAGATTTGACGAGTCAAATAGAATTTAAGAGATTTTTTAGTATTTAAGATATATTAATTTGTCCTCATTGTTGTTATTACTTTATTGTCATTAAAGAAGATTGCTTTCGTGGTAAACAATCGTTGTTGCTTTTATTTAGCTTTTAATAAAACTTAATATGTCTGTAGAGATATTTGAATAATCTTCGTTTCTTTGGAAATGTGAAGACTGGAGAATGGATTAAGTTCTTGAAATTGCATTAAGAAAAGCTACAAGATCTTATATTCAAAATTTTTAAAATTTTTAAATATTTAAATACGTAGAAAAAAACATTTTATATTTGGTCTTACCTTTCGTTTATTTCAATATGTTTTTACATAATTCTATTTTTCGTTTATTCAATTTCATAACTTCAATAACAATTATTTAGATAAAAAATTGGATTTTAACTAAAATATAAGTAATATAAAAATTCATATACTATTATATATATACTTGTCATTGGTATTTATTAAATGTAAGAACGTATTATTGAATTATTCAATTCAAAGTAATCTTTATTATATTATTATTAGACCTTATTAATCTTTGTTATACCTTTACTCAATTTTTAGCATTAATGTACGTAATAAAAGCCTATTAAAAATTGAAAATTTATAAAAATTTAACCGAATTTCTGAAAAGAGATCACAATAAGAAGTTCATACATATATTCGTTTATTAAAAATTTGCAATTTTAATTGAAAAATAATTTTGTCATTTTTATGTAATACTTGATTCGATCGCAGAATTTTTCTTTCATAAGTAAACCAATATTTTATTCTTCTTTTTATACAAGTAGTTTTAATTAACCTTGCTTTCTTCCTCCTTATATTGCGTAACCATAAATTTAAGAAATGACTCTTCTGTTTCTTCCTCTTAAAAATCAGCAATTAGATAATTTTTCCCTAATACTTGAAATCTCATTATCACTAGGTTAACAGATTCTAAATATTAATTATATTAGATACGTTCTGAAATGAACATTAATATGCCGATGCATGTAAATTTGCAGCAGAAAATAAATACTGAAATTATAATTTTATAATGTCGATATTTCAATTTTATTAATAAATTTCTATTAATGTATTGTGTAAGCTCTTCTCTTTACTTTGTGTAAAAGAAAATAATGATCGAAGTCGTTTAATGAAAAATATTTCAGCTTCTAGAAGACAGTACATTTATAGTGATATTTTCCAGATTAAAAATTTTAGTCTAAGTAAAGAGAGATAAGACACGAGAGGAAAAAATAATTGTTATATGCTTGTTCTTATTTCTTAATATTATACGTTAATTCAGTATCCTCATATTCTAAAAAAATCAATAAATCAACTGGTTGACATCGACATTTGTTAAATTACAAAACTGGTAATAAATTTTTCCATACCCGCAGTCATGCGTACACTACTACACCACCACCACACTGAACACTTTTTTAACTATTGCATTCGCTGATTGATGTCTGTTAATTTCTTCACTAATTCGTGAATAGGAACCCTAACCCTGAACAAATAAAAAATTAAATTTTTGCTAAAGTTATTTATTAATGATAATTTAGTAGTTAATTAAAGGAAAGTTCTATGCGTAGGATTTCAATTTAATTTTTGAATTAATTTTTCGAATATTCGTCTCGTGTAAGCTTCTAACTCGTGTGAATTCTAATTCAGAATTAAATTTCATTGAGCTGTCATACCGTCTATTCGTAACAACTGTCCCTCTTTTCAAGTATAAGATTTCGATAAGCCTTTCAGCAATATTTTACCACGCAAATTAAGACGGTAGATATTAAGCTCATGCTGGTAGATAATGCGCCACGTAAAATTTTAGGCATCTGGTAGCTCATTCTTGTGGTTCAGTACACTTAGCCGCTTTGAAAACGTTAAGTTCTAATTAAGCAAATGTGCGCATCCGATTTAGAAATTCTTTCCGCGACAATTGACAATTTGCATAAAGAATAAACGACCAAGACAAGTGAATTTCTATTGCACGCCGTTTCATTTTGAAAGGTGTCGGCTGTACAGCGTTCCATCATAGTGTCCTTTGTGCTTCAACATCCATTCTGTACGAGAACGCAGTGGTACAGCGGCGTTAGATCTGCTTTCAAAGCGAGTACTGTGGCACATCCTCCATATGTACCTCTTGCCTTTCCTGTGAGTCTTCGGATTCGATCTGTTGAATCGTTCAAGCAGTATGAGTAAGAGACTAGAATTGTAAAGAAAGGGATAATCAATAGGGATGTGTCATTGAATATGGATGTCAACAGTGTCAAGTGACCTTGGGAGTGCTTGTTATATTTCCTTTTCTTCATTAACTCAAATCGTCACGTTTTCCATTTCTCAAGCTTTCATCTGATTCCGTTGGAATAAACGTTCTATAGATTTCTTATGTTTTGTGTTACAAAACTCATTTTACAATTACATATTTTGTTATTTCAAGGCACACTTAAATTCAGAGAGATGTCGTGGTTCCTTAAATTTTTCTACTTTTGAATAAGTTAAATGCAATCAATGACTACATGAAATAGGTTTTTATTGAATAAAAAGTATTGAGTATTCTTTCCTAATAAACTATGAAATTAATTTCTTACAATTTTCATCGGGCAGAGATAAACTATTAAATTGAAATGAATGAAAATCATGAAAGTAGTTATTTTTTTCATAAATAGATAAAGTATCATGTTAATTTTTATGTAAATAGAATATTTAAAGCAATTTTTCAATGTTGTAGTTTTAATTGGGAAATAAAGTAAAAAAATAACTATTTATTATAATTCGCCTTATAATTTGCGCTGAGTAATGAATTTAAACTACATAAATTTCTTATAATTTATTTTCTTATAACATTGTAAGTCCTTGTAAATATTCTTTTTCTCTACAGTATAAATTAGAATATGATAATCTTGAAAAATATATGATAATAGAAATTATTTAATTAAGAAAATTTTTATATTTATTATCATCCAAATAGATCTTCTGTAAAATTTCTCCATTATTATAATAATTGAAGAAATAAGTTTACTATGATTACAAATAGCAGTATCAAATAAACGTTTACAAACTCTGAGTTTTCCTTTTATAATTGTATTTCATAAGATAAAAAAATACTAAGTAGGTAGTAAACAATTATATTTTATTAATATATATATAATAGAAATAAATTTTCTGTGTTTCTACTGCAAATTTTTTATTTTTTTTTATACGAATACAATTACAATTATAATTGCAAAATTATAGACTATAATTATGTATGAAATAGAATTTTTTACAATGTAATATGTGGATATTTTAAATTACTTTTACTTCTTTTTGTTTCAATTATTTATCTTGTTTGAATTATTAATCCTGGTTTTATGTATTTGGATTTTTGGATTTATTAAAGTTGCTTCTAGATTTTCTTATCAATGAAAATAAATAATCAGTTTGAATCCATAAATAGCAATATTGATTATTCAATTTCACCTAAAAAAATTTCTTTATTCGAGATTAATTATTTATGAAGGACCTGGTTCACTAGTGTAGAAACAGAACTAATATAATGGGATCTTTGTCATCTATTTATAATTGCTCATTCGTATCTCGGGTTATATATCTTTGTTAGTTCAGATTTTGCTGTTATTTTATGTTTTTTTTTATGTTTCATAATTCGAAGCTTTGATTTGTATTCTCTATTTATAATCTTAGTACATTCTTTATACTCTGATAGTAATGAACTCTACTCTTAAGAAAGCACTTTCATTAACTTAAAAAGTGAGAGAGGATAAGTTTAAAAGTAGAACTGTAGGCATCTAACTAATGTTAACAGTTAAGAAATTTTTGAAAGAAAATAATATCATTCTTTTCTTATAAATTTTATCACAAATATGAATCATTCAATATGTTTAGCAAAGTAGCTACTTGTATTTATTAAGATTTGTTGAACCAACGAATAAAGAAAAAATCTAAACCAAATCCTGAATATAAAATATAATAATGCAACTATTAAGTGCATTTCTTAGGGGTACGCTCATAGCCATTCATTTATCCTGTATCGTTTCATATATCATTAGTCTTTGTCGCTCACAGTAGTGACTTATCTAGCTTTTAAATTAATAGCCAAGATTTTTCAGTGTTTACACTTCACAAACCTATATATATATATATCTTAGAATGAATCAAATATTTACTTTATTTGACATCGTTAATCATTAAAATAGTTCAAAATAGAGCCACTATTCTTTAATATGAGGTTTTCAGCATTTCTTACTTTACTGCGACAGTTACATATAATACTCTTGATTAAATCTTTTTTTTTGTAATCCAATGAGAGATTTTGCATTTGTAAATAAAGTCCAAGAAGTTGAAGATTTCTATTTCTTCGTTGATTCTCAAAATATATTTACTTTTTGAAATCCTTATATTTTCAATATTCTAGTAACTTAAAAGCTAATATTTATAGAAATTTCTGTCAGGCGGTGCTTTAAATGAAAGTTAAGAAATGAAAAAAGCGAAAGCAAATACCGCAAGCTGTCATTTTAAGAAAAAGAAGATGAATAGAGACCATACTGCAATGTTATTAATTACCTTATCTTACGACAACTTGGGTGAGAGTTGCGCACGTGTAGTGACAACAGCAGCAGCAGCAACAGCAGCACTTTTCGTATTGTTCTCGTGGCTAAGGAAACGAATGGCTCGCGCTCCGTCTGAAGAAGAATAAAATTAGAAGAGAAGAAAAGATGAAAAACGGTAGAGATTGCAAAAGGTGACAAGAAAATGACATTTCATTCAAGTGCTTTGCTTTGCGATCGATAAAGAAGAGGTGTTGTTTCTATTGAATTAATTTACGGTCGTTTTTATCATATCGTCTTGCACCTTCATTTTTATATTTCTTTTCAGATTTTCATTATTCCTTTAAGCTTGCGTTTAAAGATTTATTCCATTTTGATGAAAAAGCAATAATAGCCAATATTTATATGGGAAACTTACTCTTAGCAATTCTTTAATATAGAAATCAATGCTAAAAAGACAAAAAGGAAGACATACGTATACATTTTTAAAGTTTTATTTATACTTTTTAAAATGATTATATAATCCAATTGTATTATTAACATTAGATATATTATAATGTTACTTATTTGATTAATAAGTATCAGCATTTTGGTTCTTCGTGTAATATTCAATTATCACGCGTCTTTTTTATACCTAAGTCATTTTATGTATATTACTTCATCTGTACTCTATTATTAGTAAAATATTATAATTTCAATATTAAAATATTATTACATAAAAAATATTTATCAACAATCTTTTCATTAAGAATAATGTAACATGCGTTTTAATGATAAATAATATAAAATAAATACGATCAGCTTATAATATTAAGATCATTAATAATTTTTTCATATGAAGCCTAAGTTGTTTAGTTTATATAAGAATAATTGCTAGTATACTTATGTCAATAATTGCTTATATTATTTAATGCTCAGTATGGATATTAATTCGTTAAAATATAAATGTTTTAGACTTTTTGATTGCGCGACTTTTTAACGTCGGTATTCAGTATTTTCAACTCATTTTTCATATCGATCTTGAACATTACTAATTATATAGGTGCACTTGGTTGACCAATTTTGGCTCCGGCAGCTAATAACCGTATAGTTAAATATCTTGAAATGTCTCCGTTATCTTTATAACCCGCAGCTCTAATTTTCAAAACAGGATCCGATAAATTTCACTGATAAGTTCGACGAACTATGTGATCTACTCTAGAATTTCCTGAGTTTTTTAGTATAACTATCCCTTCATCACGGCATGTACATCCGCTGCAAATAATTGATCCAATGCTTCGAATCCAACTGCTTATAAGCAGCATTTTAGCTAATATTACTACCATTAATAATTATTAGCTACTGTTAATAAGTATCGAAATATTAGCAAATTATTCTCCTGTGACCTGGATGTGAGCTGGATAATTGTAATGAACATTTTGAAGTATCAATGAAATTTACATTAGACCAAAATGCAATTAAAACTATTATTAATTTGTTGCGTTTTAAAAATGTTGTTTTTTTAAGAGCCAATATCTAAAATACTACTTTACAACCTAAGATAGATTAAATTTTAGAAAATTCTAATGGAAATCAATAGTCTGCTATTTATTATAAATATATTTGCTTATGTAAAAAATATATAAGATATTAATTATAATAATTATATCTTTATAAATAACGATGTGAATAATATAGATACTACAGTTAATAATGATCAGTCGTCTTAGATAGCTCTTCATAATGGAAAAATTTTCTCTTTCTCGACTTAACGTATAGACCAAAAATATTTAAAATTTCTTTATAAATCGCCAATCAAAAGCGCAGTGAAATTGGAAAAATTTTCTTTTTGAAAAAATTGTACGCATTTAAGAAAAGTAACATTTTTTCGTTCAGCAATTGTAGGTATCAAAATAACGAATGGGATATATTTGTATTATTTCTATAGATAATAAAAGTTAAAAAAATCAATTTAAATTATAAGAAAATGTTTACAGTATTGTTGAAATTATGTTGGTCAGTTCAATTGTGAAATAAACGCATTTTTATCTGTAAGTCAATGCAATGTCCGTAATGGGTTACCTTGGTGAAATTCAAATTACGTTGTGAAAGAATCCTGTATTTCCATAATCGATATTGTATCATATTCTTTAAGCCATTAAAGCATTTTTTAGCTAAAGAAAGAAGCAATTTATTTTAGAAAATTGTAGAGCCGTATTACCCTTAATAGAAATTATTGGTTAAAAAATATATTTTCTTTTATTTTAAATTTTAGTAAATCAATAGTTTAAAAACTGCAGGAATAATTGTGAATATCCAGAAAGATAGTAATTGCTGATATAAATATAATTATAGCATAATTATAGCATTTAGGTTTGTTAATTGTATAACACTTTGATGTATTGCTTGTCTTCATACAAAGTATTTATGTGACATGTGGCTGAATAATAACGTTATCAGATAATCGAATAATAATTTTGAAGCTTCTGTTTACAACCAAAATTAAAATTTAAACTACAATTTAAAACAAAAATTTAAAATTAATTTGACATCACAAATTTGTATTTAATTTTTATATTTTATTCATTATTTTTTAAATTAGAATCATTTCTAAAAATTTCGATGTTATATCATTTTTGAGTATTTAATTTACGGATTTTTACAAATTCTATAAGCTTCTTGTTATGAGTACTTATTACTATCACTAATTGATTATTGAAAATTGATTCAGCAAAATACGCAGTGAAGTAGATCCAAATAAGTATTCAATATCGGATTAAAAATCCGTAATTTTATAAATTAGAAATAACAATTTATCCTACTTCGTAGTTTTCGCACTTTCTACTGTTATGATATTTGATCACATAATTTTTTATTTTAGCAATGTAAAAAATTTCATTATATATCGTCATTTCAAATCTACATACAGTATGCAGGTCGATTTTAAGATATCATATGTTTTTGTGATATTTTTGTCATACTCTTATTGCTTCGAACATTCGAATATATATTGTTAATTGTACTCTGTTCAATATGAAAATAGAAGAACTATGAAAAGATGGAAGAACTATGCGACAAACCAGATCTATAACAGGGTAAATCCAATATCATCCCTCTTATTCAGTTCAGTTTAACGAAATATAGTGGAGATAACTTTAAATGCTATAATGCTATATACATATAGTATCTTTTTTATTATTTGTTCTTTTATTTTTCAAAGAACATCTATCACTTAAAAATATATATTTTATAAATGATTTAGGTATACGTGTATTATTTTCTTATATAAAAAATATACTCAGTTAACAATTTATATGAAATATTGAGAAAATTTCACGATTAAAATTATATGTTAGTAAAATCAGAACAAACGATATAGAATTATTCAATGTAATATTTCTATGTAAAATAAATAAATGTTATAAACAGCTTAAGAATAAAAATAATATAAATCTATAATTCAGAATTGTACAATATTTGGTATGTTTTTGACAGTGCAAGACAGTTACATACCTATTGAATACATACAACCTCTTAAGACCTTATAAGGTAATTGAAATAGTCGTTGAAAAAGTTTATGTGTATTCTGAGATAAAAAAATAAAATATAAAATGTAGCAGAGTTTTCGAAATTAAAGTTTTATAGAATTTTTCCATTTAATGAATTTAACATTAAATAAAATTCTTTTATATAATTACTTTAATATGAATTTCACTGTTTAATTATATTTTAATCTATGTACAGTTAAACGAATAATTTATTGTGTGCAATATATATTTCATTATATTTTACTAAAATAATTGTTATCGGTATACTTACGTTTGTTAAGGATAACAAGTATATCAAAAAAAAATTTATTTAGTGCACAATCTAATCGTTCTCCAGAAGTTATAGATTCATAATCTGCTAATAATGCAACTTCGATAAGAATAAAAAATTATAGAAATCATGACTTTTGCTATAATAAAGACAAATTAAGTAGTACAGTGGACTCAGAAATATAATTCTGATAAATAGTGAGTGTACAATTATAATTTTCCACATACCTAAATTCACAGTCGGACACAACGAATAAGTCTGCAAAGTTATTGCAGCGCACGGTTGAATAATAGTTGCGCATTTATTCGTTTAGTAATGTATTGAGAAGATAAAACAAACGCTGCACCAGTAGTAGCTTATAAGGTGCAGCAATAGTAATAGTTGAGCTATGCGCTAACTAACGTCAACTACACGAATGCTCAGCACGCAGTTGAAAGCTCGAGACGTAAATCAGAGGTAAAGGAGAGGAACCTCGTGGAATGGCGAAATGAATGTAGACCGCAAATGGTCAATGATACGCATGTGTGTATCTACATCCACGCACCCGTGCATTCGTACATGCTTGCGCGCGTATCTAAATGCCTGAAAATAGATAAAAGAAACCCATTGCTGTTGCAGTGTAGATAGACAAAAACTATTTTTCTTCCTTTACTTTTTTTATATTACTCTGTTTTTGTTAGAGAAAAAATTCACGAATTTATACGTACGTGTATATACGTATGGGAGAAAAGGAGACAATGTATATATACATTCTGGACAGATTGAACAGTATAGCGTAAAGAGGCAGAAGCGGTAGAAGCGGTGTCAAGCATTCATACGTGTGTTGAAAGTTGGGTGTAGAGAGGAGAAATCGGGAGCAATATTATTACTCACTGCTCTGGAGAGTGGAATTAATTAAAATGCACATAAAATGACCAAACACTGCTAGCTTCCAAGCTCATGACTCGTTCTCCAAATTAAACCGAACTTATATTCTGGATTCGAGAATCCGCACAGCTGGCCAAAGTTAACATCTTTTAAAACAGGTTAAAGAGGGGGAGATAGTCAGAATTGCTAGCTAAATTACTCGCATAATTCTATTTCTCTTGCTCTTTTGCATGAGAATCTAGCTCTCCCTGGTGGGGTTCTAAGCGGATACGAAAAACTAAAGTACACCCACGTAAATGACCCAACGTTCATCCGATAAAATTATTATGCTTGTTAGGACGTACAATCTGGTTAAATAAAAATGAAAGTATATATGGTTTAGAAGCGGATGTTGGAAAGCTCTTTAAATGTAAATGATTAATTACCATTGTTTGAAAACATTATCGCTATTTTCTAATTAATATATGGTCAATTACACTTTCGTTGTATATTTTTGTATGTAAATTTTAAATATATAATATTACTTTCCAGTGTTGCATACTGCCAATATCAAATTACAAATATGTATAAATGAAAATATGTATATTGTAATACGTATCACTGATGTTAGCAGGTGTGACGAAATTTTATCAATTGTACGTAGCTTTATTCTTGGTCGACTCATACTTACGTGTACGTTTTATAGTTTGCTTTATTATCAAGTTATTGCCGTATTAATGTAAAATTATATTACCACGTAAGAAATTATTCGAATTTATAATACTAATATTTTAACAACTTCTGAAATATTCTGCTAATTCGCTGAATTGCGCTAAATATAAAAGCGAGTCAAAAAGGAGAAATAAATAACGATACATCACAATCCTTTCGCAGCGATCCCTTGAGCCTGACTCTCTCGAGACTTCTCAGTGATTCTGAGAAACAGGCATGAATCAAGAATCGAATATTCGCGCTTGGCGTTTTTTAATTTTCCGAAGTTTGAAAAAAAGTATGATTTCGTGATGCACAAAATATTAATACATCTGTGTAAGAAATCGCCCGAATACTGGGATGTCATGCTTTCTGATCCAAGAAATACTAGCTAAACAGAAGCGCAATGCGTTATCTACCGAATATTGATAATTGTGCTTTAAAACTTCTAGGATTAGCTACATTCGCGAAAGCTACTACATCCGCGTATATACATATCGACGAATTCAGTCGTGACCTTGCACGGTACCATATAAACATACAGCACCGGAAGCACGTACGCACGAGTACACAACTATTTGTACGGAAAATCAACTGTAAGTATAACTATTCGTACACGTGATCTTACTCCCAATACATATATTCGAAATAACTAGTTCGCGATATGTCTATATTGCGAATCTACTACGAAAGTGCACTTGGCGAATTGTAGCTCATGCATAATCATATATTTACTGTGTCCTCCCCTTCGACACTCCTTCGTCATTCCTCTTATTGCACTGACTTGGAATTCACCTAATCTCACGACTAACGCGTTGTTTCCTTCATTCACAATCGTACACACAATTGTACGCGCAGGCACGCAAACACAAATATTCTAGGCATACGTTGCTGCAACCGCACCGGTGCATATAGTCTATATACCACTCAGATTTAATTAAATATTTACATACAAGAGGAAAAGCAACCATAGAGACTGAAAGGTATAGCATCTATGTAGATAAGTACATGAACAAATTTCAATCAAATGAACAAATGAGGCTTTTAATATACAAATATTTTAAAAAAATGAACTATTATTATTTCGTAGAAACATCTTCGTATCCATCATATGAAGTTTCGAAACTTGTTAGTATAATAATCAATAATTCGTTCCAGAAACTTATGTTTCGATATTTACTCACCTTATACGTAAAGGATAAACAGCACTTTCTCGAGCTTGATTAATCCGCCATAAAAATTTGATAATCTTTATAAATATTCTTTATTAAATGTTAAATTTGAAACATTAATAATATTTTTAAGGCAGTTGTTGCAGAATAATAACAGTATCTATATTAATTAATAATACAATAATAAATAATACGACGACAGAAATTATTCCAACAGTGACATTATTTTAATAGAAAATTTACGTACGTTAAATAACTTAGCAGTAATGTGACAATTAAAAATATTAATATTATTAATGATGAACGATTAGTACGTATACATTGCGTATAAACTTTAATAAATTAAAACGTTACTTATGAAAATTTTCTATAAAATATTACATTTTTTTATTGCATAACTGTAATTTTTAAGGATTTCATGTAGCTGTTTAAAATTTTCTTAATTTATTATCAGTTTTCTTTATTTAAAAATCCACTTCAAGTCTTGTTAATTTTTGGAAAATATATGAATTTACTAATAAACACAAAATTAATATCTTGGTTACTTTGTTTAATTAAAGTGTACAAATTGATACATTAACGTACGTTCTATTGACAGTTATATAATTTGGATTAATAATTTTAAAAAATCTTATAACTAATTTCATAAGACTCTAAACAAAAAGAAAAAATTCTGATTATAACAAAGCTTTTAATCAGAATGTCAAGAATGTAGATAAATTCACTTTCTATAAAAGTTTTTTAGCGAATGACTGGTTTTTCAAATTTTTTTGCAAATTTATTGTTTTCAAAAAATCAAATACATTTTTGCATTGTACTTTAACAAATTATTTCTAGCATTTCGATTTTTGAATCAATTTTATTAAAAAATGGTAGCTTATAAAAAAAGTACATTAAGTAATCTACATTAACACAATTACTTTATGCTGCAATAAAATGATTCTCTTAAAATTAATTGCTTAAACTTCTTTTGTTTGGTTATATAAATGTTTCAATAAAGAGATTGAGATGTACATTATTATAAAATAGCGTAAGCACATTTTGTTGTATTTGAACGCATCAAATTTCATAACTGTATTCATTTAGCTATATTATGTCGTAAGCTACAGTATAAACGTAATTTCAAAATTCATAATTAAATTACACAATTAAAATAGAATTATAATGCACATGTATTTATTTCCAATCGATTAACACAAAATAACTACAGTCATATATGATTTCCAAAGAATGTTAATATTTGTTCAATATATAATATAAAAGAATTTGTTACATTATCTGCAATCATCTTGTAATATGAAATAGATGAAATTACTCGAGTACGTCAACGGTCTTAAAAAGTTTTATTTTAATTTAATTGAAACAAAATTAAAGAAAGATAAGCGTGAGAATGGAACAAAAAGGGAGATAGAGAGAGAGAGAGAGAGAGAGAGAGAGAGAGAGAGAGAGAGTGGAATGGAAACAGCTGCGGGGGGTGACAATGTTGTGTTTAGCCATGCGTATACTATTAAATACTCCGTAGATATTTTCTTGGCATTAATTCATATAAAAGCTTAGCAATAATCCTGTCTAGTTTACTGTAGAAAAATATTTTTACACTATAAATCATAAATCTTCTTTATTGTCTATATTTTCTGAGATTTACATTTCATTGTCTTCGTATTTCATTGCAGAATTAGAGAGAAAGAGGAAAAGAATCTTTTTTAAAATGATAAACATATCTGATTTAGTTTGTTGGTACTTATTCTTCTGCAGTACTTACTACTAATATAGAATTTTTATTAATTTTTATTAAAAGTAGGCATTGAAATAAGATTAGAAATGTAGCAAAAAATATAATATATGAGTACTTATAGATAATAATTAAATTCTAAGGATACTTATTTAATTAATAATAATTAATATAATAATTAATATATATAATAATTAATAATTAATCTAAGGATACTTATAAATCTATATTTATGCAATAAAGTAGGATAAAAGAATTATAAAAATACGTTAAAATATATAATTTCAGTGAATATCAAAATGATAATTAAATTACGAAATTTTGATAAATTAAAGTAAAATCTTTATAAGTTTTTGTAGATAAATTCAAAGAATTTCTACTAGAAAGTGTTCCTTAATTAGATCAGACGAAAAAATGAAAATAATGTGAAATGAGATACAGTCTTTCAGACTTTACGCGAGTAATCTTAACTGGAGATGATGCTAAATAAATAAAAGTTTTTTGTTATCAAACTAGCGTATTTTTCAGCCTTTAAAATTTATTAATTAACAGAAGATATTTAGTAATATTTATTCTTAATTTTTATTTGAAAAATTATTTTTGAAAATTATACATAGAATTAAATAATGATTGATTAATTTCTCTTAAAATGTATATTAAAATAATTAATCAATTGCCATGGTATAGGACGAAACTTTCAATAGCTTGGAATTTTTAATATTAATAATTGAATCTATTATAAATATTCATGTATACTTTTGATGTAATCATACAAAGAATTACTAAATATTTATGTTAATCATAATTAAATAAATATTTTTATAAAATAATAGGGTTTTTAAAATAATTTCTTAATATAAAAGAAGTTAAATAAATATTTTCTTAACCTAACTATTAGCTGAGTTTTATATAGTTCGTTGAAGATATTAAGAAAATAGATAAAAAGATAATGTTTATAGTTGAAAAATATTTTAATTTTTTAATTATTTATATATTGTGTAAAGTTTATAATAATTTTAAAAGGCCAACATAACGTACACATAGAGGGATTTCGTGAGTTCATTCCTAGTAAACAAATATAGTGACCCGTGACAATAAACCGAAATTAATTTAATTTAATTTGAAACGCGTTTATGAAATAATCGTGAATCAATTAGTTTAATTTTCATTAGAAATATGCAATAGTTTGAAATAAAAATAAAGTGTAAGCAGAATGGACTCATGAAAATTATCTTTATAAATTGCTTTATATCTTTTATATATTAATGCAGGTTTTTTTCGGTAAAATAGATTAATAAGCGTTAGCACGTATGAGCTCCAATTTATGTAAGCGCAAAGAAAGTATTAGACTTGAGCGCGGCTCCTTCGTCAACAGGCTGGGCCATAGCTACTTTTGACATTAATTAATTACACCAAGCGATAATTACGATAACGTATAACGTGTAAAATTTCGCGATGAGACTATAAAAAAAGTAGAGATTGGCTGCGATAAATTACGGCTAAAAATTCTGGGTAATATTAGCTTCGTCGATCAACGAGCTTACTCAAAAACTTCAATACTTGTTAATTTTAACATCAAACTTTCATTCGCCGTTATGTAAAACTGACATATTTGATTAGGATTATCTAGTTACGTTTACTTGTAAGTTATTTCATTATGTTTATAAGAATTATAATTAATATAACTTTAGAAATGCAAACGTCTGAAGTAATCTATGGTAATGGAGAACCAAGCTGTAATTATTATTTGAAATTAACACCATATTAATATTCAAAAGTTATTGAAACAAAAATTTTCATTTTTTGACTTGAGATTTTTTATCTATATTTAAGTTCTCTCTCTCTCTCTCTCTCTCTTTATCGCTTAATTTTTTCTTTGTTCGCCTACACTTAGTTTTAAGTGCTATATTAATGCTTTACTAATTCACTTTTACAGGTAAGACTCCTTATAAATTTACAAGTGCCTAATATAAAATGCTGCTAAAAGAGGAAGAATGACAAGTCTGCACTATCGCGAATGAGGGTAAAATTGTCGTTCGTGCGTGATCTCATCAACTTCGAATGGCGATGTTTATAAATTATTCATATAAATATGTTTAACCATAGGTAAGCAGAGAGGTGATAGACTGAAAGAGGAAAAAGAAAAGAAAAGAATCGTGCAGAGAGACTAGTACCCTCATCGCTCTCTACTGCCTTGTCAACGTTGTACTCAACCTTTGAAACGATTATCTGACTCTCTTACTATATCTAGTTTTATCCTTTCTTTTTCCATTTTTTCACTTATTTTAATTTTTAAATGAGCTTTTTAAGATGCCTACTTTACTTTTTTTCAATTAATTATTTCAAGACGTGTTTGAGATTTTACTTTATGAGCATTATATAGAAGCTTTTTATGCGTAGGAGCACTACAGTTCACTAGCAATGTATCATTATTATATAAATATGTGTTAATACCATCACTCGCCATCTTTACATTTGTCTCTCAAAGAGTGCACTAAATCACATAATAATTCAATGTTACTTGTAAATAAACTTGCTATTGTAGACATTACTTTGAGATTATGAAGAATACCAATCTATTTATTCAATTCATAATAAATAATGTTTCATTGTTAATTTTAATAGGTCAACTTTTCTATACAAAAAAAAACTCAAGATATAAATTTTGTATAAATGCAGAAATTGACAATGACAAGACAATCTTCATCTGGATGACTTGCAATTAAATGTTACTCAAGTATCTCATTTATTTGAGATCTTCTAGTATTTGTGTGCCTATATGCGACATCCAGTAGTGTACGCAAAAAACCCGTTGACCTTTTCACTTCTTAAAAAGAATCTTAGGCAGAGCCATTAGCTTAATCAGTTTGTCCACGTGTAATAAGAGAGCCATCAAACAAGAGCGTCGTGGGTGTTCTGAATGATGTAACACCGACTTCCTTTTGTTTCATCTGGGCATAAAAGGCCACCTGCAAGCCAGTGCGCGGAAGCTCTAGCAACCGCCTATTCGATAACCCCTCGTACTTGGAGATTTGCCTGGAAACCCACCGTACCGCAGTGCGTGATCTAAATTATCCAATCGTTAGCTGAGTATTTTTGCATTTACGCCTTTATGCTGCACTGTCGGTGACTGCTAGTGATGCGGGTAGGATCCATAAATCATTGAGTCTACGTGTGTCGTATACCGAGGCGTACCTCCATTCCAATATCACGTAACACGTAACGTCTCTTTGCTTGATGACTGGACTCATCAGCGAACGGCTGCTTTTGATCTGTGACTATGGAATGCTTAGCGAGATGACATTATGTAGATTTCAATTAAATTGAGTGATAATTTTCAGTAATATGTAAAGTAAAATCTCGGATTCAATAATTTGGTTCAGTTGGCGCTGTGAAATCAAAGAAGCGATTTACTGTCCTATGACTTCGCAAACGGTACGTGAACTGTTATTGACGTAAACTATATTTTTAAATGTATACGTCATAATTTTCAAGAATTTAGATTTTTAGAACTTATACGTCCTTTTCATTACTTGTTATATTTCCTTGTTCTTTGTAAGCTTCGCAATCAATTTCAAGGCGGCAAAGCTTTCTTGTATTTTTGCTTAATCAAGCTACATTATTTTATTATAGTAATAGTATAAGCTGGTGGTTTTCATTACATCAGATGTAGACTGTAGAGACAATTGAGTTTGATGTGTTATTTAATAATAATTATCTTACATAAATTAATTTATATTGGTCAGACGTGGTGATTCTAAGATGTGTGCATGATCTATAAGTTTGATCGATGGGCTAAAATAAATTTTCTAATAACATAAAATTTATTATACAACAATTTATTGATAATAACAGTAGTTTCAATGAAATTTAGTTTTACATTTTAAACATTTATCCTTGTAAATATAAGACATGGTTATTGTTTCTATGTACATTATTTGTAAAACGTAATTGCTGTTAAAAAACTTCTCTTTGATGAACTATCTATTTTTTATTATTATGGAAATAGCACTGTACAATGTCTAATGTACAAATATCTAATGTAAGTTTTTTCTATTATTATCCTTCATAATAGACAATTATCAAAAATTCAAAACTCGTTTAAGTAAAATGCTTTAATAAATAACCCTATATTTGAAGCTATATATATTATAGATGACTTAATGTCAATACAATTAATACGTAAATTGACCATTTCATGATGTTACACGAAGCATGACAGTCGAATCAATAATTATCTCTAAAAAAACATATTTTTATATAAAACTATTATCATTTTATGATATACACAAATGACAAAAAAAAACAAAATGGTATAAGTATTCAAATAAAAAAGAGATTAAGTAGATAAAGTTGAAAGATAATGAGGTTATCAATTAATATAATAATGATAAGATTATATCACTTTAATGACATTATTATGTTTATAACACTCCACAAATTTCTATATCTATGGACTTTAAGACATAACAACATAAAATAGATTGCAGTAAAATTTGATTCAATCACTAATTAATATATTTTTAAGAATTTATTCAAGAAATACATAAATTGTATCTGATCATAGCAGATTAGCAGATAAAACTAAACTTTTACTTTAATATGTTCTGTATCTTTGCTTTTTATGAAATTCAAACAAAAATAAAGTCACTCAATAAGCGCAGTATATATATATACGCACATAGATAGTCCTTCTACATTTATTCAAACTTATTTGGCATCTAAAAATGCAAACTCAAGCCATTGCGGAATAAAAATACCATATTTTACAATAAATGTCCAGGAACTTTCTAGAGAACGAAATTTGTTAACATTACTTCAATTTCTTTCTGTATCCTCAAAGAAACTTTGAAGTATTTTCATATTTTATTGTCTACAAAAATATTTTTGACAATGTTTGATAAAAAATATTTAATAGTTTATCGATCTCGCAAAAAATATATT
Organism: Wiebesia pumilae; assembly: GCA_018907045.1. NCBI lineage: Eukaryota > Metazoa > Arthropoda > Insecta > Hymenoptera > Agaonidae > Wiebesia > Wiebesia pumilae. Next base: position 1,012,307 of record JACCHZ010000131.1, on the reverse strand, counting down.
TATTATTATTATTTTATGTATAATATTTTTTAGCATTTGTCTCAGAACGAATTAGCTTAAAAAAGTACTTTTGTAGAATGTTTAACGTTATAATTTTTGTCCTAAAGAGTTTATAAAATAACTAATTTTCATGAAACATATATTATTTTCTTGAAATTTAAAAAAATAGCTAAGAAGAGTTATTATCTTTCATAATAATAAGTATAAAGAAATTTTTGAGGAAAGTAAAGAAATTTTTTTAAATTTACTCAAATAGTTTTAAGTTTATATAATTTGAGTAATATATTCATATTTGTATTAAATTACAATCTAATTCAACTTTACTGATAAAGAAGTTTGCTTAGAAACTTTAGAATTTAGGTTAAATTCCTTTAAACATTAATAATATTACAACGTTTATACATTGATTTTAAAATCGAAAAAATTTCAAGAAAATTTGAATGAAGCTTTTCTGTTTGCATTTCCATGCACGAGATTATCTCATTGACCAAGTTTTCTCGAACTTCGGTAAAGCCGCTTACGGACTACCAAAGAGCCCAAGAAGGCACAAATACATAATACCTAAACGTGACCCTACAACTTCGTCTATAAACCAGCTGAGTCATGCAACTCAAGCAGAATATAAAAAAAAGAAGTGCAACGCGTTAAACGCGTATCAGTTTCAACCATCCCTCGTCTAGCCAAGACGGAAATAGAATCCGCCACGAGGAAATCTTCGCTTGAGATTACTTCACACTCACGAGCGATCAGCAGGCTTAGATAGCCGTTACGAATGGTATCCGTGGCTATCATCAGTGGTGCGTCTGTTAATGCACTTCCTATGAAACACATTCAACTGAGATTGATACAACATTTTGCGATTGAAGGGTAAAATAAAAGTTTTGAAAGGGAAATAAATCGATAGTGAATAATGATCAGAGATTTGATATCGTAGGGATTATAATTTGAATACGGACAGACATAAGTCTAATAAAATAAGGAGAACCTGTAATTGAGCGAATCGAACGAAAATACGACAGCGAATGCAGGTATGGGGACTGCATACATTTTTTGACAGAAATTTTCATGATATATAAAAAAGTGTGCGGAACGATGATCTTTGTATGTATTAAAAATACAAATTATATTATCGAATAATATTAATTCATTACTATTTCTCTGTCAACATTTACAATATTACCTTTTATTATATTATACGCGAAGAAGTTTAACCTGTGATAAGTAACTGTTTATATGAATCTTAGAAGGGTACTTGACACACTCCCACGGATTTTATTTTTGCGACCGCTAACATTTGTGTACTTGTGTAATCGACAGTTTAATGTTTATCTCATTGAAATATTACGATGAACGAATTAGGACTAGGACGGAAGATAAAAATGAGATTTTCATAAAAAAAATTCTTGTTTAATTGGAATGGTTGTTGTTTTAGTTTACTATTTTTATTAGACCTAACAAGGACGTAACATTCTCGAGTAACTTTTATACATAAATAACCTCAAATATTATAACATTCTTTTACGTACTTAAGTATTAATAAAAAATCAATTAATTCACTTACTATTTTAAAAATAATTAACATTATCCAATGATGTACATTTATTGGAAAATTATTTATATTATTAATAAAAGCTTATAGGTCATCGTAAAAATAGATGATGATATTTTTTTCAAATTAATAAAATATTTCCAAATATAATTAAGAAATTATAAAATACGAATTTTCTATTTTTTTCTTTTAGGTAACATACAGTTTTTCAAACGTTTTAATTAGAATAATCCTATTTATTCATTAGCAATTCGTTCTAATGAAAAGCTTTTTAATTTCTAATTTACGACTACTTCAAAATAAGATATCATAATTTAAGTGTAATTAACCTTCAATTAGATTCAAACGAATTATAAAAAACTCTTTTGAAGCTTTTTCCTCAATTTGAATTCTCCTCGGTCTATTCACTACTAGTTCTATATCGTTATCGCGTGATTGTAACATGTTCAGTATATTTCTTTCATTCTTTAAATACAATACCAGTTGAAAAAAAACACAGAGATTGCAGTGCCACATCCATCGGTTTTCTTTTCACTCATTTTGTTTCTCAGTCTTTTTTTCGCAGTGCTGACAAGAACTTTAAGTATTTGGCCTCGCGTGATACGCCGTTCTATTTGCGTCTTCCCTTAAATAAAATATTCGAGATACATAGGAGATTAATAATCTAAACCACACCCCGAAGGTTTTCCATCCATTTTTCGTGTTTCTTCTCTCTTCTCCTAGCATCGTAAAGAGGCATCTCGGAATATGCGAGTAAGCCATTCTACGTTACAAACGGGCATACTAAAACCTTTATTACAAGTAATTCATTTTCGGCTATATTCCCTATATTTTTTCTTTTTTCGCTCTTTCTCCTTTTATAATTTGAACGATTGTAAAAATTATGTTGACATCTCTAAAAATAAAAATATTAAGTCAATATATTTTTTATTTCTTTTCTTTTTATGATGACATATGAATATACTACATGTTTAATATATAAGTTAAAAATTTATTCTCATTCGACATTTCTTTCATTTTTTTCAAACATATATCCAAATAATTCGTGAAACTTGAAATTTTATTTGAATATTTAAAACAATAAATTCTATAGAAATATGTAGTTATCGATTAATTGAATATTCTTTATTTTATAAAAATTTTTTTCTAAAATTTCAACTCTAAAAGACGTTGTTTTCTCCAAACAAGAATTATTTCTATAAAAAATGTGTTTGTTATTCATATATAGAATTACAAAAAGTTTTGTTCTTTTTTAAGTCAAAATTTTTTAATGGATTTATTTTCACGCCAGTATTTCTTTTCGTAGAACTCAAGTATCTTCATCTAAAAAAGAATTTTTTATTATCTTGATAAAACATACAATGAAGATTGATAAAAGATATTTACTTATTTTATTGCGTTTCCAAAAAAGTCTTATAGTTAATTTTATAGTTAAGTGTATCTACTCAAATGGTTTTGCAATTAGAAGATGAAAATAGAGAAATTAATTGTGCTTTACAAGGCTAGAAATAATTTATAAGTGATCTGTGGTTTTTGGTATTATAGCTTTAATTAAAAATATTAACTAACTACAATTTTGCTAACTCATGGTTCAATGATCCACAATAATCTTATATTTATAGATACTTATATAATTTTTTGTTTAACTATAATGATAAATTGAGAGTTATATTACGAGTTGGTAGCGTTTAAATAATAGAGCATCGATCAAGAAATTCATATTAAGCGATGAGTACGATGAATAAAAATTGAATGTTTACTATTTCTCAATAGTTTGAAGATTGCTTTTTAAAGATAAATAAAACAGAGCGAATTTGTTTCTCCAATTTTAGAGATAAAACAAGGATCCAAGACCATTAGGCAACATTGAAACCAAAATTTACGGTAACAATTTTCATAAAAAGTAACATCCTACTAAATTTCGCACTATTCTTGCGGTTTATTTTTCGGTAAGACTTTTTTAGCGTGCTGAATATCTAGAAATTTCTCAATGTTAACCACTTTGTCCTTCTCCTGTGTTGCGCTTGCCGAGCGAAAAGCTTCTTAATCGTGACGATCTGTACCTCGAGGGAGGTAATCTCATTTCAGGAGAAATGCTTTCTCCTTTATTTACCCTCATAGTGTTCTCTAGTATCATCTTTTCGATTATGTTTTGTTGTTCCTTACTCTCTTGCTTTCAGCGTGTCAATCACATTGGTTGATAACAGACTGAGTCATGATCCCTGATCTTCTATTCTTTTAATAATTTCACTATCAATTTTTTTACAACCTACTATCTCTCTATGTATTTTATCCACCTCTATTTCTATCTTTTTCTTTTCCTTGATATTTTCTCTATTGTAAGAATAATCTTTCTAGATTTCACCAAATCACTGAATCATCCTTTAATTCGCGTAATCATTCATTTTTGCGCGTAACTCTTTATTTCACTAGAAATAATGCAATCAAGTCGATATCTTGTTGGTCGTCACCTATTTAAGATATAAACATTTCAGTGCTTTAACGATAGAATAATTATAGTATTTAATAATCTGCTTTATTTATGTGGAAAAGTTAGTATTCATTAGTCTGTAAGCTTCTTAAAATCAATAACAAGATTTTAATATTTATGTCGTCACTTTGTAAATGTATCACCGCTTTATTATAAGTTAATATAACAAGAATTATATTTGCTATTTAGTTGTCTCTACATTGTGTTATATACAATACAGATTTTCAATTGAAATTATATTTAATATTACATCCATATATAATGATTACTTATGCATGGATAACTCTTACAAAATAATATTTGTTTAAGTGTAATTAATTTCAAAATTGATATTACAAAAAAGTAATTACATGTGTAATAATTTTAACTTGTTCTTACAATAACATCGTAATTATTTATTCATAAGTGGATTATCTTCAAGTCGTTGAAAACAAGAAGTGTTTAGTAGTTCAACGTATGTTGGTGACTTGCAAGAAGTTGCTCTACTTCACCACTAATAAATGACGTAAAATGAAATATCACAAACTGCTATATGAACGAAGATTTGAAGTTTATAAGCATTTTCTTAAGCATAGTTAAATATGAGTTTTAATAATTGTACTTTAGAATACAAATTACATATAATGCCTAAAGTTTCAGTACTTTTTAATACCGAATGAAATTTGATAATAATTATTGAATCCATTCATCGCCTCTTCAACACCTACAATGATGTTTCGTAAATTCAGATCATTTTATTTTGTATTTTTAATATAAAAATATGATTAATCATTCTCTTAAATGTATTAGCAAAAATATGAAACTAATTTAAATTATATTGTCCATTAAAAACGCTATTTAATAATAAATTTTTTTTAATAATTTAAAATATGGTATGTTTCAAATATTTTAAATCTTTCATTAATATTACCTTCCTTACTGTAAGCACAGGTTTTTTCATATAAAGACAAAAGCACTCGACCGTGTAACTGTAATGTTTCGGCCAATAGTAAGATGCGGTAATGCTGATGTATTTGCAATGAAAATGAGGTATTTTCGAATTGATCGAGCACAAACAATGTAATTACTCTTTCGCACCAACGTTCGCTTTTATCTTCTGGCATCTATGTATAGAACACATGACTCTCGTGACTCTCTTTGGCGACAAATTATATGCAACAAGACCAGAATCTGGATGATTCCTTGGAATTCTCCCCTATTTATCTGCTCACGAGAATTATTATGTATTGTGAATTTCGCTAAGAGAGATGCATTGGGACGTTAAGCTATCAATTATCAATTCGAACACATGAAAAGAGATAGACAGTAAGAGAAAAGGACATATTTTAGAACAAGAAACAAGGTATAGAGGAGGGTGAACAAGGCGAGAGAAGCGGTCGAAATAAAGGAAATGATCACGCATGCTGTACATTGACCGTATTGTTCTAATATATTTGTTGAGGTAATTATTGAAATTATCAATAATTAACAATATTTTATGTATCGAAAAATTTATAAAGCAGCATTACTTATCCCAAAATAAGTTTCTACTGTTTGTTAGAGTATTCTAAGATGCGTTAACAAACCACTAAAGCCTAATTAACCGAAAATTAAATTATCTTCCATTTTCAACAACGACAGTCTTCCTGAGACCCTTCGTTAACCCACGATTTATACACGTATGCATATAAACAGATTCCTTTGCTCGACGTATAATATGCTCACAAATTTCCACATATAACTTAGTCTCAGGAAATTGGAGTGCGCCAGAAACACTAGCATGGATCTCCGCTCGCTTTCCCTAATTTAGCAAACCACTGGGCAGTCACCACCACGGTCCCCGTCACCCGAACGACCAATACTTTCCCCGGTCATCACCCATCGCTCTGAGATCCGTCGTGAAATAACGAAATAATGAAATAACTTCTCTTTTTTTTCACTCGAGTTTCTTTCTCTCTTCCTGTTTTTTTCTTTTCAACTACCATCACCTCGGCTATGCAATCACGTCATTAATGTTAACCATTTTTCTGTCCCTTGATGTGAAATGAAAAACAAAAAATTCCCCAATCTTTCCGTTTTTAAATATATTTTTTGCCTTTTATACACTGAACCCTTTTTCCTTTGATTCTAACGAAATTGAAATATAACACAAAAGAGAAAAAGTAATTGCTCGAGTTTTGAGTATCCGTTCATGTGGAGATACGCACACACGTGTGGAGAAGATGTGTAAACTATAAATCAGTATTTTTAAAGAGGGCTTTCCGCGTTATGCAATGAATATATAATGTAGATGCGACTATGAAAGAGTGTAGGGGTATACAATCAGAGAATTACAAGAATGCCAGAGACGAAATTATAACTTGGTCTCAGTCGAAGTTAATCGCTGTAATGCTGTGATTTAATAGCGTAGTGAGATACCAATATTCACTGTATGGTACGAGAATTAATGGCGAAACGCACTTAGTTGTGGATCCTTAAATGCTGTATACGAAGTCAAATGCAAGAATGATTGGTCGTTGAAATGTACTCTCTCTCACTCTCTCTCTCCCTGAGTATTTTCTATCACTCTTTTCCTCTTTATTGTTCATGATCTATTTTCTTTTTTTCGTTTCTTCTCTCCGTATATCTCTAAGATATTTTTACAAACAGTCTTTGCGACGAAAATTTTTTGCGATTCCTTTTCAAGCTATTCCAGTGATTGCGATGGCGATTAAATCAGAATTTTAAGAGTTCTCCCGGTATGAACTTATATAATAATCACTTCATCTCCAACTACCGCATGGAATTAAAGAGTGGAAAAATGTTCACTTTACCTTTCTTTTACTCATAACTCCTCGATAATGCTTCTTTTTTCCTAGCTTTTAAGTTAGCGCTCCCTCTTACTGAACTCAATCAACTCGATCATTAAAAAGACACTTATGCTTTTTTAATCGACCTCACCAAAGCTGCTATCACTTTCGTTGCTATTCAGTGCACAATAAATGAGTGAATTTTAAGAAATCAAGGTTTCATGAACTCTTGATGGTTTATCACTGAGCTAGAAAAAACTCTCTCAGAAAATAAAAACTAAATAAAAAATGGATGATGGAAAAAGAATGCAAAATTCTAAAACTCACCTTCACTATAGAAGTTTGTTAAAATTCTATCAGCACGATAGCGATTAAATAGCATTTAATTCTTTTATTGACTTTAAAAGTTATGAATCGATTCATCGCCAAATCTCTTAAATATCTATTAGAGATGATATCAGAGGTCACATATTTAATAATTAAATTGAAAGTTGTAATAATGATAATTTTATATAAATTGATATAATAAATTTAAATAATACAATTCCCCTAGAAAATGATTATTGATTGATTTCTTTAGTTGCTGGTTAACTGTATTCGCGACTCTCTGTTACATATATGATGATTGTTCGTCAATAATTAAATCCAAGTCTCAGTTCCTGTAAAACACATTAATGTGTTTATGAATAAAAAACCCCTAACTCAGCTGTAAACGCTCCATATTTCAGCCACTCAGCATAAACACCATCAAGCGGTTATTGATGAAGCTACTGCATGGTATATGTAAATTATTGAAATGTATTTAATACACTAAAGTAAAAGGAGAAAGAAAAAATTTTACAAAAGTAGAAGAGAGAAATACGCGTTTATAAAAACACTATCATACCTTAAGAACGTCCATACTGTAACAGCAGCAGCTTTGTACATTGAAAAGATGGAAAGAATATACTTTATCTTTTGCACATTTTTATACGTCTCACGCTTGTTTTGCTATCCGCAAAGATAAATTTATCATTTTGCTTTTCTTGCGATTTAGCATGATACAGAGGCTCAGAACCAGACTGTTTTTCTTAATCTATGCGTATATATTTCTACGTTTTTGTCCCACAATTACTAATGCTCTAGCATTTATTATTTTCTGCAGTTCTATGCTCGTATTATTTTATTAGAAATTATTTCGGTCATTGTCTTGAATATTTTCGCGATCCTGGAAATAAAAGACATTTGTATGATAATTCTTTGCATGAGATGTGTAATTTGATTATTTTGTCCATTAAACTGGAAAAAGAATTTATGGAATGCCTTTGTTATTTGCACTAATTTATTATGCTTAAGAAACTTTGACTTTATAGAAAATAAAACTAATGACTTAGTAAATTTTATAAAAGATAATGCCAAATCAAATAACGCACTAAAACATATTTAAATATATAAATTACCAAAGGAATATTTTAAATATTATATTAAATCAATGTTTTTATAGTTAAGAAAATACCAGGATCAACTCCACAAAAAATCAATTATCCTTTTCTCAATTCTTTTATTGGAATAAAAATTTCAACTTTTAAGTACTTTCTACTAAATATTGTACATATTTTGTATCAAGAAGTAAAGCCCTTATGGAATTTTATAAAATTCACATTTTCATATTTTATATTTATATGAATATATTAAATATTTTATTACATGTTTATGATTTTTATGAGATCATATTATCAAAATATTTGTTTTTGTAATATCACTTATATGTCACTTCTTGACAGAAAAAATGTTATTGTTATGTTTGCATATATGCGTCTTGAAAAGTAAATAGAGATAAGGGAAGAGCGTGTGCAATTCGTATAGACCTCCTTTTATATCCGATCATAGTTTATTGGTCGTCTAGTATATGTCACGAAGTAATTAACGACCGTCCTCCAGTCTTCTATTGGTTTCGAGGGCGAATATGTTATTTTGGACAGTACATGAACAGGTACTGAATTACATGTTTATATAGTAACCATTAAACAAATGCTTAAGCAGGATTAAACTCGCACATTTGCGTGCATGAATTTATTTATATTTACAATAGTATTGACTTCGAGGAAAAAATTAAAGTTACAATTAATCAATGTCAAATTCATGTCCTTCATCCATTTAACAAATTATATGAGCTTTTCGTGACCTACTTTCAGGCTTTCACTGGGAGCTTACCTCCAATTAAAAAGAAAACGTTACAAAATTCAAATTAAAAAGACCCCTATTATTACTTTTATTGTCATTTACGAATAATTAAGAAATACTTACGCAGTTATAATCTAAATAAGTAAGACTTTCATATAATTGTAACCTTTACGATTATTTCAAATACATCATAAGAAAATCCGTACGAATAAGTATCTCAATTAATGTCAGAAGTAAATTACTAAAAGATTTTTTAATAAAGATGACTTATAGATAAATAAATCTAGTATTAAAGAGGTGCTAAATTCAAAATTTTCAATCTATTAATTGTATTTAAAAAAAAATATCCATTATTTCCTTAATAAATGGTAATAATAACTTCAGGCAGAAGTTTTCCTTTATATTACTTAAAAAATATCGATAAATAGAAGAGAAAATTATTTTCAGATAATAGAATCTCATTCACAATTTATTAATTTTCATATAAAATATTTTATAAATTTTATATTTTAATGCATTAATTTTGACTAATTTTGAATAAAGAAAATTCATAAAAGTTATGGATATATTTCAAAAGATTTAGTATTACACTTTAGTATTTTTTAAGAAAATTATTTTCGTGTATCAAAATAAATTTTTACTACATAATCATTGTTTAGATCCAACTAAAAGTATATAATTATTTTTAAATTTTTCAAAAAGTTACACGTAATTTTATAGAAAAGAACGAACTATGAATTTACTCTTCATACGTAATGCAAGTAATAGTGCATTAATAAATAATAAATTTTGTAATGAACACGTATTAATAAATAATAAATTTTGTTATATACACGTATTAATAAATAATAAATTTTGTTATGAACACGTATTAATAAATAATAAATTTTGTAATGAACACGTATTAAGACATTAAGATGCTGATAAATGCGCTCACTGTACTGAAGTCTCGACGACGTGGTTTCTAGTTATATCGTCGAAGTTAATAATAAATTAAGACGGTCGTTAAAATTATGACCTTCTTCGTGACAAGGAAATCATCTCGTTTGTAAAGTAATAGGGGTTAGGACCCTACATAAACATCAGACGCACCCGGTTTGAGTGGCTTGACGCTCTGTAACGCTAACTCATTAGTCTCACTCAGATTTTACATAAAAAATGAATCAAAACGGCCAGTACGAATTATGCCATTGAAAACTATATAAAAATATGTAAAAACTCTATTGCCATAAATTAATTAGCATTATTTAATGGTTCCATATAGGATTCTTCATTTATCAATAGTTTTTTCTATAAAATCTTTTTCTCTTGAGTAGGTCTTGGTCTTAAAATATTTTGATTCGTTTATTGATAATATATGAAATATGTTTTTATTCGTAAAATAAAAATATATTTCGCGCAGTTCAGTCAGATTTAGAATCCGTTTACTAAAACATATAATTTTTCTAAAATATTTTATTAATTAGAATAATTTCTTCTTTGAAAATCATACAAAGAAATTTATTGTATAAAATGGAGAATGAAGCCAAATAAAAAGTGAGTTTTTTATAAAAATCATGGTATTATGTAAAAGATCATAAAATATTTTTTGACTATTTATCAGAAATCAATATATTTTCTTTAATATTTTAGTTAATTACTAGTTCATTTTCAAATTGATCATTTTTTCAAAACTATTCATATTTAATCAATATCAATGCTATTTCAAAATGTTTTTGTAACTTAAACAATATCATGAAAACTATAAAAGTTATTCTGGGCTCAAAATAGAAAATAATTTTTTTATAAAAATTTATAAAATTCTTATAATATTTTATCTGGTTACAAAATATTGACATTTTATAAAAATAAAGTGGTATAAAACTATCACCTAGAAATGTTGTCAAAAACATAATATTTCCATTAAATAATTATTTCATGAAAATTTAATTAAATAATTAGTTATTTTCAAGATGAGAATTTACATATCTTATATTATTTTCAATGTGAAAATCATATCTTGCATTATTTGAAAATAAGACAATTAGACTATGTTAATGACCGAAACTTACGCTTAATTAACAAGATCTATTGTAATATTATGTTTCACGAATAGAACTTTTAAATCAGGTATTTTCTATTAAAATTGCATTCTTGCATATAAAAGAGGCACTCTGCGAAGTAGAGTTTACATTAATCCTTGAAAATTTACAGTTAGTAAACTATTTATAACCACTCTATTTTATTTTAAATTTCAGTTGAATGTCGAAATTCTTTTTATATCTGTATTTAATATTGAAAACTGCAACGGATATTAATTAAAAATGTAAAAGAATTATATTTTAATGCTGTAATATTGAAAAAGTACTAGTTAAATGTTTCTGCTGTAAATTGTTTGTGCAATTGTTATTTGATTATTTGTTTGAAAATATCCGAGTAAGCACTTTCATTTATTTCAACTTTTATACAGTCAGCAAGTGTACGCAAAAGCAAAAATTACATTTGAAATTAAATGGAGTAGCAAGCACGAAAAAAATTTAATATTAAAATTTGAAGTATAATAAAATATAAGAACTTTATAGCACGACAGAGACAAGGAAAACCACAATCATACGAAATCAGAATTTGTTTAGAAAATGTTAAAAAAGAAAATCAAAATGTACACTTTTAAATTTGGATCACGTTCTTCTATGATGAATATAAAATTTTTTATTTTATATCATCGTTTTATTATTTAATTATATTTTGATAGTTTTCTCTTATTATGGATGAAAATTTAAACGATATTTTAATAAAAAAACATGCTTATAGAATAAGATTTTATCAACTTAGTCAAATTCATTTCAGAAATGATATTCTAATAAAATGATTTTACAATGTTACAATATCTCCATTCATTTAATGAACAGGAAGAAAATTTCTGAAAAGATTACTGATTTCTTTAACTTTTACAAGATTATTTGTTGAAGTATTGCGCACTTTAGTGAACATCACAAAGAGCGTTAATTCATAGAAGTTCATTCGAATCCATCTTATTTAAAGTTGAAATATCTGAATCGATAAAAAGACATATTATGTCGGAAAAGTCTTGCTCAATGATAGGATCGGTTTTAGACTACCTAAGACTAGTGAAAGTCATACAAAACGGTAATTGTAGTTTCTGTAGTAGCTATATATTTTCCTTTATTATTGTCGTCCATCTTCTCTTTTATCAATATTCATTCAGCCATAGGCTTTCAATCAATAAATTTCTCTTCTGCCTCAAACAAAAGAGAGAAAAAAAGCTCTGATACTGCAGTCTACAAAACTAAAACCGACCGTAACGTTGTAACTGCATAACTGCATTACAGTACTCTACTTGTATAAATTAACTTGAATCTCAAGAAGTAAGTACCGGCAGAGGCGAAGCGCTAGTTGACTTGCTAATGCTATTTACTGCCGGTAGTTTGACTCTATATATGTACCGGCTTGGTATAACTAGCGAATCTTCGTAGTCGTCGTGAGCTTGCTTAAAAGCGCCTTTAAGAGCTTTGCGCGCGCCTTCGGTATCAGAGTTATGTACATACAGCAAGTAGGCTGTTCTCATTACTTACATAACCCACGTGGATTTTAGCTTCTCTCTCTTTCTCTCTCTCTCTCTCTCTCTCTCTCTCTCTCTCTCTATTACTCGATTTAATTATGAAAGTCTTAGTACGGGCTTGAAAAATCCATACGCGTACATGATTTCGGGTGTCTCCTATTAGATGAAAAGAGAAAAAAACGAGAGAATGCATGCTGGATGCACAATTTGCCTTGCCTCCCGTTCCTATATATGTATTGACCTTCAGTGAGCATAACAACGGCAACAGTGCAGCGTTGCATTTAAATAGTCCTACGGCATAAATATGCAACGAGGAGCAGTTTCGGTGTTTTATGCGTACTGTGTCAACGACGAACGTTGCTCCTTCGAATGTTACTCCGTTTCCCTCACAATTTTCGAGATTGATTAAAGTAGCTCGCATTGAGTGCAGTCCTACAGTTAAAGCCACGATTTTCTATGTATTTTTAAAGCGCATAAATTACTAGCTATAGAGCGGCCATGCATTTACATACTTGAATCTTAAGTGTAAATATAATAATATATAGTTTTTGAAATTTAAGAAAGATATATCTGTTTACATTAATGTAGCTCTTATAATTCTAGTAGACTTATGATGAAAAGGAAAATTAAATCATATGCCAGATATTGTCAATCGCTTGAAAGAGAACGGAAAAAAACTTCCGAGTCAAACTTTATAGGTAAAAATATGTTTAAGATATTTAAAGAAGTTTGTAAATCATTTTATTAGTTTTTATTGAGGGAAAACTCGCTACGACTAAAACTTTCATCGCAAAGGTAGCCAACCATTACAAAAACTTCATAATGAATTGTTAACGCTGAAAATAATATGGAAAAGTCCTCGTGTGCGGATTTTATTCCAAATGGTCACTTCAAATTTTTAATTTCATATGCAACTACGTTCATTCTTATCTTTTATTTTCTTTCTCTAGCTCTCCATATTTTTCTCCTATTTTCAAACAAGATACTTCACTTGTAGGTTATGAGAAAAACTTTAATTTCATCCTATTTTAGTACATATAAATGCTTAATATTTAACTTATTGCTTACATTCATGTAAATTATTAAATTACTTGAACAAACGGTAATTAATAATTAGTAAAAATATTTTTTTCTATTAAAATTTCGATTTCTTTTTTAATTGCAGATTAAATTTATTTTTTAAATACTTAGGCTATTTAAATAAGACCGTTATATGCTATTATTCCAAGAAGGTATTTTATGCTTTGATAAAAATATTCAATAATACTCGAAGAGAAAATATCACTTTCTCGAACCTATCAAAATTTATTACATACATATACATTGAACTATTTTTGCAACAATTTCAAGTTCAAAGGATAAGAAAACAAGATTCATGCATAAAGTGAAATAAAAGACTCAAGTTAGTAATAAAGGAATATCAAAATGAACAGGCAATGTTGAAGTAGTTTGAAATTTCTCTTAGGAAACTGAAAACATCTCTAAAGTATTAAGTGTTGCTTTGAAATAGGAAACGTTGAATTTTGGTAGCAGTGACAATAACATATACGGAACGATGACTACTACTCACAATGGAAAGTCTGTTTCCTTTGACATTTATTTTACAGATTTTATGTTTTATTATATGACAGTTTTGTATTTTTAGTACGATTTTGTATTTTTTCCTAATAATAATAAAGAATTTTATGAGCACATATTATATAAAGAAACGTATCTAGTTACTTTAAAATGTATGATACACGTTATGTATTATAATTCAATAGGATTTTTATGCCTTAAGGAGGATCTGTTCTGTGTAAATGAACCTTATAAATAAAATATTACAATATATAATATAAATATTTCATAATTTTTCTAAATATACTATTATTGTAAATAATAAAAAATATAAATGATAAGTACATGAAAAGCCAATTAATGGATAGAATAATCCTTTATAATTATTGACTGAATCATTTATATTCATAACTGATAACGTTATAAAGAAATTATAAACAAAAAGCATTGAGTGCTAATATAAAGGTAATAAAAAACTGCGATTCACTCATACTTTTAAGTAGAGTCAATATTTTTATTTTATTTCAATTTTATTACATTTGCTACAAACAACATAGTATGTTAATATTTCATTCTCAATAAAATGGAAATTGTTATTTTATACTAAAGATAAAATTGTCTATACTGTAATGTTGTAGATGTAGCAATATTTATTATTGAAGGTCGATAATTTAAATATAGTGAAGATATTTTTTGGAAACTTTCACGTCATTATCAAATATCATGATGTTTATACTGATACAAATTACTTCTTTTTAAGCACGTGTATTTATAGTTAATTTTATTTTAAAAATATCAACATTAAATTACGATGTAACCATCGTATGTTGTAAGGATGTTTTAAAGTAAGGATCGTATTAAAATGAATAATGATATAAATATGGTAATATCGAATTTTATGAAAATCTGACTATTAAAAGACTGTAATCTCTGCATATATTAAAAGAGTGTTGAATTTAATTCTTTTTTCTTGCTTATGCTCGGTCTTTCCAAGACCTACTTAAATAGATTTTTATTAAAATAGAGTAAAATTTATTGCCTGAATTCCGGTAGATAATAGTTGGTAAGTAATACATTACATGACTTGAAAGGGTTATAAAAAACTTCTGATTACAGTATCAGAGCAATCGATCTAGGTTTAAATAAATTATGAAGTGTGCAATAATAACTGCATTGCTACTATGTAACTGTCATCTTCGAAAACTAATATATCGATCCTTAATATGTGAAGGAGTTTTCGAACTTCAGAAAGCATACTCGCCTACTACGATGTTTTCAACTACTTGCCTACCATGCAACAGGTCCACTCAGCGCGAAGCAAGTTATAGTAGAGAAGAGACTCTGTAGTAGTAAAGAGAAGTATTACATGCAATGGTCTTTAGAGGGCGTATTTGTAATAAATTTGAAGTTGTTCAATGATTTTAGTGGTAGATGCTAAAATTAAAAATGTAAACTTATTCAATAATTGACTATAATTAGTAAGTGCCATTTTTATAGTTTATGGATATTTAATATACAACTAATTATAGCTTTTCTATACAATCAAACAACATTATGCAAACATATCATAGTAGTATTCACTTTTACACAAATGACACAATTATTTCTGTAATATGTAAGTTTGGATAAAAATTAATTGCAAGTGTATTAGTACACATATTTATTATTTTATATATATATATATAAGAAATTTTCTTACTTCTATAAAATATACAGAAGTCTTTTTACTTTTTACGCTATTTTATTTAGAGATAATTGACAATTCAAGTTTTCATAGCTCGATTAAGTAAAAAAGTCACATAATTTCCTATTAAATTCATAAGTGAGAAATATTAATTATATTAAAAAAGGAAAAATTATTTCATCACATAACTTTATTATAAACAAATAATGTGTAGAAAAGTGAAAGAAAGTTTGCAATAATGGTTCAAATGAAAAAATTATTAAAATTGGAAATATTTGGATGAGACATTATAATGTTAATGAAATCAAATTTAAGCACATTCAAAGCAAATTTGTTGTTAGATTCTTATTAATATTTTAATTAATTTTCAGAATTAGATTTCTTTCAGAGGATTAATTAAGATTCTAATTGCAATTAAATGATATATATAGCATCATTAAGACAACTCCCTCAATAAAATTTTTCATAATATTGCAATGTTAATTTTATGTTTTAAAAAAATGTTATTGGATTTGAGTTTTAGAAATATGATTTTACTATCAGAAGAGTATTAAATATTTGTAAAATTTAAAATTTATTTTTATACTCTTATGACTTAGAAAAGGAATAAAAATATATTATTAATGAATGAAGTTTATGATTTAAAAAATTACAGTACTAAATCATTATAATGTTGCCAAGTATTTTTATTAAACATTGATATTTTTAATATAAAATCATACTTTTATGTGGATCGTTAATGTTTATGAATAAAACATAAAATCTACAATACGGACACAGTGCAATCAGCAGTTAACTGATACTTGTTAACTTTAAAAAAGCTATATCTCATGCAATATCTTTTATAGCTTTTGCGTAGTTAAATTTGATATGTCTTTAAACTTTGTATCATATTTTTAAAATAGTTGACCATAATTTAAATTATAATAATCCGATTTGAATTAAAATTAATTTGGATTATATAATAAAAGTTCATCTTCAAAATAGGTACAATATCTTCTTTATCATTTGAAATGCAACGTTATTGGTCTGTATTATGTTAAAATTTTATAGGGATACCATATATATAAAGAAAACCATAAATCTATTCCAGAATTCAAAGTGTAAAATATTTCAAAACATAAAATTCAGTAATAAATCTATGAGTACTTTATATTTTAGAAAAAGAACTCGATTTCCATTTTTTCTCATATGTTTCGAAATATTGTGAATATTTGTCCATTTAATATAGCAAAATACATTTATATCTTGTTGAATTTATTAATTCTTGGTGTTACACTTTTAGTTTTTTATTTGATTATTTTATTAGATATCAGCCTTTCTTAATTGTTACATGACCGATATTTTCAATTTATATATATTTATTGACAATACCTTCTTCTTGGAGAATATGAATAAAAGCTACTTTATTGTTACAAATAATATTGAACATCGTCAACTGTAACACACAGCTAGGAATTTTCTTGATCTTACTTTCTAAAACTTACTTACGTATTTCTTTTAAACTTTATGTAGATAAAAGCCTTTATTTCACTTTTTAATTATCTATAATTAAGTATTCAATTTTTACTCATAAGTATCGAAGATATATTAAAGATGATTTCCGTAATTTAATATTTTAGGTATAAAAAAGTGTTCTCACAGCTAATCACGCATCGGAGGAATTTTCAAAACATAAAAAAATGAAAATCTAATTACTTGCATAATTTCGTTCAGAAGTAAAAAATGTACAAAATCGAAATACTGCGTTAGTAGAAGTATAATAATCATTATTTGGACTGAAAATAAATTATGTAAACATTGTTCATAAGCTCATGTTGATTTAATTTTAGGTTAATACTTAACTATGCTTTCTCTAACTCATCATCGGGACTTTTTAAATTTAATTATTGATTAGGTTACTTAGCTGAGATGGTACAAAATTTAATTGGTTTGCGTAAAAATATTCTACTATAAATACTGACAATGTAGTATGAATTATTATGTAATTATAAATATTATAAACTCATAATATTATTAATGAAATTTACAAATATTATTATAAGTTCTTGACTAAAAATCGAACAACAATATTTAGATCTTGATTTTAATTAGAGAAAAACAATATTTTAATCAATACTTTTTATATGACAGATTTATTATCTTGATGTTCATTAAATTCAAATGCAACTGGACTAGTTTTTATACGAAAGTATTTTTCAGAATTTTTATTACTATATCAAAGTCATTTTAACTCATTGTAGATTGGTATGTCTGTATAAATATAATCTTTTAGTACACATAAAATATAATCTAAGCTACATAAAATTCATCAAATAATAAATACATCTAACTAATTAATAATAAAATTTTAAATAACATAAGGTAAAATTCATTTACGTATTCTTGAAATAATCTTTCCGAATTTAATTGTTTTAATTGCATGTCTGATTATATAACTGGTAATAAATGTGATAATGAGAGAAAATCAATTCCGTACGCAATTAAATTAAAAAATAATAATACTTAATCGTATCATCTATAATACGTATATATGCTCTCCGAAACTGAGAAGAATTTAGGTACTAATTAATTTGAAGAAGTTGTTAACACTATTACAATATTTCCGTTCTTAAAGCAACATAATATCGTTAATTTCATATATTCACATTAAATATACTTCAGTCATTACAAGACATTCACGCATGTCTTGTAAAAAACTATGTAGCCAATATCAACTTTCTTAATCGTACTTGATTTTAATCCTTTTAATTTTAATTACAGATTGAAACAAAATTATAGATAAAATATAAATTTATATATATTATTATATGAATATCATGAAGAATATCGCATTTTTATGAATTAAGAAAAAGTTCTAGTGAATACAGTCTAATTTCAATACTTTCTTCTTTTTTCTTAAAAGTAAAAGTGAAAAAAATGCATTATCAGTATACAAATTTATGCCACAATATTATAATAAGTGTATAATAAACGAATTATTGATCTCTCTCGTGCTTCGCGTAATTATATTTACACACAGTTACTTTCTTCAGCTTTTATGTTCTAAAGTAGATTATTAAGGCAATATATATTACTTCAGTAAAAACTAAAATTGCAAGGTCAGAAATTGATAAAAGAAATTTCATTCTAGTTGCAGAAAATTTTTAACGATAATGTTAGTTAGTTTCACTTTGTTACATGAAGGAATCTTCTAAATTTTAATATACATATTTTATTTATTCAGTTTTTTCTTAAATCAATTTCTTATGTGTGTCAAAAGAGTATTTAATATTGTTTTGTATAATCAACAACTTAAATAAATATATTAATTGCGTACACAATACATTCTGCAAATCACGTGTGTTTAATTAATAATTAGCGATTTCTTTGTAATTGTAATAGAAATTGATGAAGGGTTACTGTTTTTTTCTGACATTCTTCCCATCCACAACAAGTGAAAGAGACAAATAAAGTATGAAATAGAGAGAGAGAGAGAGATAGAGAGAAGGATCGCTGATTACCTTAACAACCCTAGAGACAAGCTTTCGGAGCATGGAATAATAGGGGCTCGGGGAGCAAGGTCGGATTGTATATTAGAGGTAGACAAGGGTAGGCCGCGTACGCAAACAGCGCAATACCTCTAGAATTCTACTAAAATCCTCGAATTATCGAGGCAGGAGAAGTGTGCAGAGGGTTAGATGTTGTGTATGTGTGTGTGTGTGTGTGTGTGTGTGTGTGTATCACGCGGTTCTCTTTCGCGATTATCTTCATTTTACACATTTTCACCAGCCTATTTTAAAAATTTACAGATGCGTTCTATTCTCATATGAATAAATGTTGTAATTGAAATGTAAACATAATTTCGTAATATTACATTTATTTTATTTGTTTCACTTATAACGATTTGAACAAAAATAAAAAATATAATTGGTATTTTGGAAATAGATTTATTTAAGCGGATGTATTATTTTAAATAGATCACATTAAATTGACCCAAATTATCGTTAGAAAAGAACAGTTACAATTTAATACCTCAGTAGGATGTGATTAAATGTTTCACTAATTTTTAACGACTGCTTACTAGTTTACTAGTTGCGATATTCAGTAAATTATAGAGTGTATTTATTTCATTGTTCAGTAATTTTTTATAATGTTCACGCATTGTTTCATATGATTTATTTTCAATTTTTTAAATTAGTTTTCTTTATATCATAAAACTTCCCATTTCATACCCGAAAAAGATGGCAATAGTACTTTCGCTTTACTCTCCCGTTATTACCAACTTTTAAGTCTTATAATTTATCGACATAGACTCATTAAATATAGATTAACAAAATACTAAATTGTAATATTTAATACTAATATATCTTCTTTTTCTTGTATTAATATGACAATGCATGTAAATGCTAAATTGAATAAGAAAAATCTAACTCTTACGATCTTTTATAAAGGTAGAACAATTCTGATAAACTACAATCCACTAATAGTGTTGCATTGTTTTTATTCAAATATATTTGTATTAATTTGTAAAAATTTGTTATTATTTTTAACCGAAGCGATATTTGTTAATTTAAATTATTCTAATGAAATTGTATCCTTCTAAAAGTTTGCAAGTTATTCGTAAGATAATTTGCAAAATTTATTTTTAAAGAAAAAATTGTTGAAAAAAATGAAATTGTTGAATTTGATATTTTATAAATACTTTTGCGCGAATTAAATATTCTGTTGATTTTTAGAACAAATCAATAAATTATATTTAACTAAAAAATTTTAATCTTTTAAAATTATATTTTTTTTAGGTTTAGTACAATTTAATGATATCGAATAATAATTATTTGCGAATAAATTTTATTTCGATATATTGAAATTATATAATACTTAGCTCGTATAAAATATAGTCCTATTTTCATAATTTTGTAAACTTAATTACGCATATATACATAACATGGTCATTAAAAATTAAAAAAAATTTAAGTAATTTAATACCATTTGTTTACAAAAAGGTAAACTTAAGAAACCCCTTTAAAACAATAAATTATTATTAACACTATTTTTTATGAGAAGGATAAATTTCACTATAAAGTTATCCTGACTTATTTATGCTTCTAGACTAATGAGATAATAATGATTTAAAAATTTATTCTGACCAAACCCATCGTGACCATACTCGTGCGGTCATTTGTTTAAACATTTTTTATCAAATCGCCTTTTCAATTATCTCCATTTAACTTTTTAGGATGTCTAGTATATTAAGTCTGGATTCATTTATGATTTTTGAAAGAATAATAAACGATTCATTTGAAGAGCACCGGAGTTTTAATGAAAAATCTTATCTCTAATATTGCCTCGTCCAAACCGATCAGGACTCGTGCGCGAATCTATGGTTTGTACAATGTATCGGCATTGACAAAAGAATCGCCGATGCAAAAATCGTTCAACGCAATTTGGAGCGTCGACACTACCCCAAAAAGAAAAAAGTGTGGCGCTTGATGTCTCGCAAGGGGAGAAGAAGAGTCACCAAGGCCTATAGGGCGTCGGACAAAAAATCTACAAAAAAACTACCCCCAAACCGACCTTTTTAGAACGACCCTTCGGAACTTCTCATACCGATGCGTAAACGTAGGCTAAAAGAACGGGTTGGGAAATCGGAGAAATATCTTTTTTGACTTTTTCGACACATTTTCTTCGACTTTTCTGAAACTAGTAAAAGAATCATAATTCGTTGAAATGACTAATTGTTAATTGTGTTCAATTAAAGACAATTTAAAATCTGAACTTTAAATTAATTAATCTATTATCTTCGCCTGCATTCGTTTGTAATGAGATTACTGAAAATAAATTGCAATGTTTCAAAATGCGTTTTTGTATTAACAACTGAAATGCATCACATTTATCGATATTATAAATTACAAATCTTATTGTAGAAATATACTTATTTATAGAAAAACGTTTGAAAGAAAAATAGTACTAAGTATTAATACTGTTTGAAATAAAGAAATTATTAAACTCTCTCTCTTTCTCTTTCTATTGAATTATTACTAATGAAAAAGTATAAAAGTATTTTATAAGTAACTTATAAAGTATTTTTATTTCAATGATTCATATTTTTATACATAGGTTTAAGTATGTATGTGTATCGGGTGCATCTTTTACTGTGACAATATTCTATTGTTATAACTAATTGCAGTGGTGGGAGAAAAAGAACAAAACACTCGAGCGAGACCATGTTATATACTTTCTCTTTAGATGTAAACCGTCTCTTATCTCCAAATAATCCATTAAATATCTATTTAAAAAACGAAACACAACGCCTACTTTATTTACTAGTCTCTTTTTAATAAATTGAAGTCCTCTGGTTACTCTGAGTTTAATTTCAAGATTAATAAATAGAAACGACTGAATTAGAAATGAAGTCTTTTTAGTATTTACTCCAACCTTTTATAACTTTCTTATCTACACTTTCTCCCTGTGCACCAGCTTTTGAATGCATCTATAGATATTACGTCTTAGTTATCTCAAGTGACACCAAATTATCTCACTGTCATACGGAGCATTATTATATCTACAGTGAAATTTAATTATAATAAAACTTTATATATAAAATTTACACTATTTATAAAATATAAAATTTATTTTTTTCAAATGAATATTAAATATTAACCCCTAAATTAATGTCAATGTATTATAATTTTTGCTAATATAATTAGATTTAATGCATCTAGATGATTTATTTATTGAATTTTAATAGAACTTAATTTAACAGCATTTATTTATTTAATTTCTAAAGATCAATATATTAAACCTAATGATTTAATAAATAATTTTTTTATTCGAGCTAATAGGTCAAGATTACACCTTTTTTCTTCATTATTTATGTACTTTAATGAAAATAATTTTATAATTATACCGATAATTATTTCATTAATTACTGAATTAGGAATTTTCCCCTTTTATATATGATATATTTAAATATTAATTAATATAAATTCAACTAATATTTTCTTTATTTCTACAATTCAAAAAATTATTCCTTTAAATATTGTAAATTCTTTAATTAATTCTACTAGCCCAAATGTAAACATATATTTATTTATTATTATTATTATAAATGTAATTTGAGCATCATTAATAGGTCTCCAGAGCTCTTCAATTAATATTATCATAGGATATTCATCAATAATTAAAATTTCTTGAATCATACTATTTATGCATTCTAACGAAAAAATTTGTATTCTATATTTTTGCTTATATTCCTTAATTAGAAATTCATTAATACAATTATTTAATTATTTTAATATTTATTTCTTTCAAGATTTATATGTAATAAAATCAAAATAAGATATTGGTATATATATTTTAATTATACGAATTTTATCTTTAGCAGGATTACCACCATTTACAGGATTTTTAATAAAATAAATAGCACTAAAAGCTTTAATTATATACCTATAATTTATAATTTATAATATACCTATAATTTATTATTAATTTTTATTATATCCTCATTAATTAGCACTCTTTTTATATACTATTCACTTATTCTTTCTTCATTTTTTATTATTAGACAAAAAAAATAATGTAAAACTTATTAACTATCACCCTATAATTCCTGAATTTATAATAATTATAAATTGATGTAGATTAATACTCCTATTTATTTATTTATTCATTTAAAATTTTAAGTTAATAAAACTATAAACCTTCAAAGTTTAAATTATACATAATTTGTATAAATTTTATTAATTAAAACCAAAATTAGTGATCTATTATTGTTAATAATATCATTGAATATTTATATTCCAATTAATTAGAAATATTACAACAAATAATTAAATTATTTATATTTCTTTAGTAATATGTCGGATAAAAAGTAATAAACAGTACATTTATTTATAGAAAAAAATTTTCTTATTGCTATATGTATACATATATATATTTAAGTTATTAAATATTATTTTAATCAATCTAATGACCCATCTTTTTGTTCAATAAACAAGACAAGTAATAAAATTATTAATACCCCATATCATAACTCTATATAATAATAATAATTCTCATTATTAATTAAAGCTAATATTAAAGAAATTTCTACATCATAAACTAAGAATACAATAGTAACTATGAAAATTATTGTCGTCTAAGTGATATTGCATCTATGCCACATTCAAATTTTGTTTATTTTTCTCAACTTTAATTAATTTCTTTTGAAACAGTAACATTTTAACAATAATATAAATCTTGTTAATAATAATATAAAACATATTAAAAATAAAATTTTCATTAATAAAATAATTAAAATTATATATATATATATTATTAAACTTTTAATAAATTTATTGATCGGAAATTAATTGTTATTAATTATACTACATTAATTATCTAGATAAAAAATAAACTCTGAAAAATAAAAATAATCATACAACATCTGCAGAATGTCAATATCAAATTGTTATTTCTAACCCTACATGATGGCTTTTAGAAAAATGATTTTTAATAAATCGAATTAATATAATAAATAAAAATACTGTACCAATCAATACATAAATCCCATGAAATTCTGTAGATAAATAATAAATTAATCCAAATACTGAATCCCTTATAGTAAATGCAGTATAATTATACTCAAAATATTGAACATATTTACATAACATGCCCAATAAAATTGTGTATAATAATGCAATTACCGCATATTTTTTATTTTCTAAAATTACTGAATGGTGACAACATGTAATTGTTACACCATAAGATAATAAAATTACTGTATTTAAAAATAGAATATAATAAAGATTTACTCATAATATCCATTTTCGAGGTCAATAACCTCCAATCTCAATTCCCGTAGATAAATATATATGAAAATAACATAAAAAAAAATCTAAAAAAAATAAAATCTCAAAATAAATAAAAACTAATATTCCTCGTTTTAATACTTTAACAACATTTATAGTATCAAATCCCTGAAATATTCTTTCTCAAACTACATCTTTTCACCAACAAATTATAATTAAATAAAATTTAAAAATTCCGAATTTTATAATTCTTGGATCAGAATTAATTAAAATAAACTAAACAGCTCAAAATTCAATAAACACCCTAAAAGATATAAATAATTGTCAAGGAATATTAGTAACTAAATGAAATAATAAAAATAATTTTTTATTTATTTATAATTTTATTCTATATAGAAAAATAAAAATAGTTAATACGTACGCTTGAATAACGGTTATCCAAATTCAATTATTATTAAAATAAATTCAGCTAATAATATAAAAATAACAACAGGTAATCCCTCTAAGCAAATTGATGATATTTCTATAATTAAATGATCTGTAATTATATTTGTTATATCTGTAATAATAATAATTGCTGATAATCGCACAACTTTAGATTCAAATCGTATAAAATTTCTATAACTATAAATTCAAATTTATATACTATATAAATTTATTATTTCATTAAATTATCACCGTAAAATAAATTTAATTTTAATAAATATTTAAAAATTTAATATTCATCCAATAATTTCAAATTTAGAATTGTATACAATATAAATTCATTATTTAATTAAATTATAGACTACAATAACTATAATTTCAATAATTCATTATGAATATTTAATAATAATATCAATAACTTAAAAATTCAGAGATTATATACTATATAAATTCAATTTTTAATTAAATAATTCACCTAAAAAAAATTTCATTTCAATAATTAATTTAAAAAATTTAATATTCATACCAATAACTTAAAATTTAGAACTGACATACTATATAAAATAATTTTTTAATTAGATTATCCGCTACGAAATAATTTCAATTTTAATAAATAATTACAAATATTTAATATTCATAACAATAACTTCAAATTTAGAAATTATATACAACACAGAATCATAATTAGATTAAAATATAGCTTACAACAACTTTAAAAACAATAATTCTTTATAAATATTTAATATCTATCCCAATAACTTAAAATTTCAGAGATTATATAGTATATAAATTCATTTTAATTAATCATTTTAATTAATGCTTTAATTAAATTATCCGCTAAAATAAATTCAATTTCAATAATTATTTAAAAACATTTAATATTTATACCAAAAAAATTAAATTTAAAAATTATATTCTATATAAATACATTATTTACTTATATAAACGAACAAAAATAAATTTATTTTAAATAATTATTTAAAAATATTTAATATTTATCCCAATAACTTCAAATTTAGAAATTATAAACTATAAAAAATTATTATTTAATTATAATATCTCCTCAAAATAAATTTAATGTCAACAACTATTATCAGATATTTTATATTTATCCCAATGAATTCTAATTTAGAAATTATATTCTTTATAAATTCATTATTTATTTACATTATAGCCATAAATAAGTTCATATTCAAAAATTATGTATAAATATTTAATATTTTTCACCAACAATTTAAAATTTAAAATTATATACTATAGAAAATCATTATTTAATTAAATTATACACTATAATCAAGTTGATTTCAATAAATATTTATAAATATTTAATATTCGTCAAATAAATTTTAAATTATGAAATTATATAATATACAAATTAATTATTTAATTATATAATCGATCTGAAATAATGTTAATCTAAATAATTATTCTGAAATATTTAATGTTCTTCACAATAACTTTAAATTTAGAAGTTATATAATATATAAATTCACTATATAATTAAATAATCGGCTTTAAATAATTTTAATTGGAATAGTTATTTAGAAATATTTAATATTCATCACATATACTCGAAGTTTAGAAATTATATACATTATATATTCATTATCAAATTAAATTAACCACATAAAAATAATTTAATTTCAATAATTATTAATGAATATTTAATATTCATCACAATAACTTTTAATGTGCAAATTATATACTATATAGAATCATTAATTCATAATATTATCACCCTAAAATTATATTAATTACCATATTTATCTATAAATATTTAATATTCTTTCCAATAACTTCAAATTTAGAAATTATATACTTTAAAAATTCATTATTTATTTTAATTATAGCCCTAAAATAATTTCACTTTCAATAATTATGTATAAATAATTAATATTTATCGCAAAAACTTTAAATTTATAAATTCTGTAATATATAATTTTATTATTTAATTAAATTATCCCCATGCATTAACTTTTATTTCAATAATTATTTAGAAATATTTAATATTCATCACAATAACTTTAAATTTAGGAATTATGTACTATATGAAATCCTTGTTAAATTAAATTATTCCCCTACAATAATTTCACTTGGAATAATTATTTATATATATTTAATATTTATACCAGAAACTTTAAATTTAGAAATTATATACTTTATAAATTGATTATTTAATTAAATTATAGCCCTAAAATTATTTTAATTTCAATAATTATTTATAAATATTTAATATTTATCTCAATAACTTTAAACTTTGAAATTATATACTATCTCGAAGCAGTAATTTATTAAATTATCTCCCTAAATTAATTTTATTTACCATAATTATTTATAAATATTTAATATTCTTCCCAATAACTTTAAATTTAAATATTATATACTATATATATTATAGACTATATAAGAATTATTAAAAAATATTAAAAATATATAAATATTAAAATATTGATAAATTATATAATTTATCAATGAAAATGAAATATCTCACTGTTTCAAGTGTTTTAAAAATCTAGTTGATAATTTGGAGTATTAAATATTTATATATTAATATATATTTATTATTAATAGTATTATTAATTCAACAATAAATTTATAGATAAATATTAATTTACTAATAGTTTATTTATTTAATATACATGTATACATTTTTTTTAGAAAAAAATAAATATTTATTATTAAGTTTATATTAATATATATATGAAAATATTGAAAATATCATTTGATTAAATTCTAAATAATTTTTTATTTTTATATGATCTTGTAATAATAATTTGGAAAATGTATAGTCATTACATTTACTTTGTAACTTGTACACTGAGTTAATACTGAGCATTTTTGGTATTATCTTTGGTAAGGCGAAGTTAAAGGAATTTTAACTGCTTTTTGTGATTAAGTAATATATAACTCTATGGTATCAGAATCTAGCACTTATCATTTTGAACGTGAAATCTTGGTAAATAGGAAATGTTGGACAGCTTAGTTTAGCGTATTGAGGTTCAATTGCGAGTATTGGATGCTTAAGGAATTTATCTTTTATTACGTATACATAAAGTTTGTAATCGATAAATCTTTACGGCTCATAGCAACACTTTTTATTTTGCGTCTATCTGTGTATCACTCTTTATATCTCTTTATATCTCTTATATATATATATATATATATATTGTTCTTCTCTTCTCTTCCATTTTTTATCACTTCTTATTCTCTAACTATCTTTTTGTTCTAATTCTAAATAATGCATGTTAATGCATTAGTACGTATGCTTGAGTATATTACTGGTTATACAATCATTACCGATTTCCAAAGTACGATTGAAATATTTTATCAATGCGTAAAAGAAACTAAGAAATGTACAAATCAACGTTGAAATACGTCGACATACTTTATTTCTCGACCAATGAACTTTCGGTATGAAAACATAAGTAGAACGTTTTGTTATATCTTAATATTTAATTATACTTTTTACGAAAGTTAAACTTGTGTTTGAATTTATATCTTGTAAATTAAAAATTATTTAATATTTTCATAGCTTTTTGTAGTAAATCAAAAACAATATTTTCAGTTTTCTATATTAAAGGAAACATTTCAATTCTTTCATTATTAATTTTAGCATATTATATAATCAAAGAATTTGTAAAATCATCTTTATCATATGTAAGCTAATAAAATTATATTAATTTTGATGTATAAAGACAATTTCTCTTATGTAACATATTTAATTTAAATATGTTAATATTGTATCACTGTAATTTCTACTTTTAAAGTTTTCATCATTTAATTCATAACCATTTTTTATGATCTAATTTAACGTATAAAGTTGATATTAATAAATGTTGAACGAACAGTATTATAAAGTAATCTTGCT
Source organism: Wiebesia pumilae (assembly GCA_018907045.1). Classification (NCBI taxonomy): domain Eukaryota; kingdom Metazoa; phylum Arthropoda; class Insecta; order Hymenoptera; family Agaonidae; genus Wiebesia; species Wiebesia pumilae. The sequence continues at coordinate 983,471 of JACCHZ010000131.1, read as the reverse complement.
TATACATATTTAATAAAGAAATTTACTAATGCTGAAGTTAGAATCTACATGATTCAAGCTTCATGCATGTATACGTATTTTATATATGTACGAAATTTCATAGAAACTTAAGAATAATTTTTACTTATCTCGATATATATGTATAATGCTTATTTTATCTTCCTTATATTTCCGAAAAATTGAAAATATGTTTATAATATTCATTTACTTACCACATATTTTAACTGAATTCATTTTTATTTTGTGTTGATGGAGCTCATTCTAAATTGAATTTCCTTGAATTAAGACCTAATTCGATAAGTTTAAAAATATTTATCTACATATTCCAGCTCGCATAAAAAATTACTATAAATATTGTCAAACATTGATATAGCATTATTTAAGCTATGTTTTCAACAAATTAAAAGAAAATGTAATTAATTACTTGAAAAGGTTAGAAAAATATTTCTAAATCTTACATTAATTAAAATGTATATTTTATATTGAAAAAATCAATATGATAATCTCTTATTGCTTTAACTGAAATTTAGTCGCCAATTAGATTTTAATATATAAATATTGTAAATTAATCCACAGATTATTGCCAATAAATTCAATAAAAACTAAATTACAAGGTTGATGCTATAATTGAATATATTGTAATATGAATATATGATATTCGTACTGAAATTTTTACTCCTGAAAATATTGTAATCAATATTTATATAAGCGTTATACGTATAAATTTAATTTTGTAATTAATGCAATTATCATATCCAGTACCTTGTAGAAAAGTATCATTTATAAATTTTTATAATTATTCTAGGGATAAAGGATTGGGGTAGGCGATAGCATTAAATTCATAAAACCTCTTGTGCAAAACAGACAAAACGCTCATTCGTTTATTCATATATCTTTTTATAATATATTACACGCTTCTCATACATATTTTTTACTCCTTTTTGTCATTCCTCGTGCTATAATATTTTAACATGTGAGGCGAAGGTTAAAACTGGACGTTCAATTACGGATAAAAAGAAAAGAATTTTTTACCGCAATATGCGTCCATTTATATAAATTTAATATTAGGCTCTATTGAGTCTATTTACAATAACATCTTTGTACAAAAAATTAATAGTCTCATACAAATCATGAAAGTATGAACGTCGATTATCGAGAGAAAGCTGCAAATGTATTACTTCCTCGTGAGCGGAACAGAGACAATTGCTAATGCATATCTTATAAGTAATTCATCATGAATTAATATAAATATACATATAAGTATATTAATTAATTTTTTTATTTATTTTCTAGCCAATTTTGTATCTCCTATATTTTTTTTCTTACAAGTTTATTATTTTACCTTTTGTATTCGATGCACTTTCTTTATCAGAGCTGTATTATAATCTAATATAATATTGTTCGCTATTTCATTTCATTATAAACAATACGAATGTTGATTCAATAAAATTATACCGTTTTTTAATTATAAAGAAATGTAAGATAATATGATAAAAGAAAAAGAGTGAAATCCTTAAATAGTCTTCTGAGTTAGTTTGAGGTTTTTAAATACATTTTTAAAACATTTGTTGCATATTTTATAGACCATTTTTTCTTTTTAGACTTTTAAATAATGCGTATATCTCTTTAATTTTATATCAAATAAATTGTAATAAAAAACTAACCTTTTTCTTTTGGTATTAAATACAAACTGCCATTAATTTTCAATTAATCTAAAAAAGTTAAAAGTTCAATACTTCCAATTATATTGCAATACGATTTACATTCTAATTAATAGAAAATTACTCTTACCAAAACAAAATTTTCCTTCATAATAGTTCAACTAAAGGACTAAATATCCATTTGCTTGAATAAATAGAAATTTATTAACATGAAAATATTATTGTTAATTATCTTCTAAAGTATAATATTTTGTACTGCAGTTTCCAAACTTTTATAACTTGAGAAACTTCTACTTTATCAATTTTAAGAAAAAAGTAAGTAAATCAACGTGATATCTATCAAATAACCTGAAATCCTCTGTTTGCTCGAAAAATAAACGAGTTAAGATTGAGATAAAAAACCGTCCTTCGCAATCTCTTTCATAAAATATTTTTCGCAATTCGACATTTTCAACTATCGGTCTCTAGTTCGAGAATTTGAAAATCAGTCTTTCTTCCACTTTCTCTTATGAGTATTCGTACAATTTATGGCCCACCGATGGAGGGGCTCTTTCGACAAGAGACGAATCTAGTGATGACTAGAGGAACACTCTGCAGAAAGAACTTTCATCGCGGTCACCATATGGGGTCAGGAGTGAATGCTGCTGAAATTTTCCTCGCCAACGCTTGTCATCACCGGGCTTAGCAGTGGCGAAGTAAGCGGAGAGGAAAAAAGTGCGAGTCAAAGTTGCAGCGAAGCAGTGAATCGCTGAAAGAGCCAGTGATTGAATACTCCCCGTAAACTGTGACTATGGTGTTGTGTTGCTTTTCAATATAGATTCGTAAATGGAAAAAAACGGATCTCATGATACGATTCCGATGGCTCTGTCCCAGCACTGCAGTTTGTATGCAGTGTGTATGAAAGCAACGTGGCACTTTGTACTCTTTCTCTCGTTTGGATTTTGCATGCCCGTCAATCTAGGTATTGAGTATATTTATATATTCGTGTATATGTGCAGGCAGGCACGTAGGTAGATTGAATGAGATGAAAAATCGGACGATAAATCTTTTCGTATGAACTCTCGGGAAACGTTGAACTAACGATATTTCGGAAGCATATTAGTGCCCAAAATTAAATTCAGATATTACAAATTTGTTTAGATGCATTTGCGGATTATTAAAAAATTGGGAAAGTAGGCAGAAATACTGTGCGAACAAATATCAACGCTTAAATAATTTTTCTCAGTTTCACATTAGGAAAATTATGCTGTTACGAATTCTTCTGCTATTCGAAAATCAACTTTAAATTTATTGCGATTTTGTATGCCAAAACTTTAATATATTATTAGTCATCTAACTATGAAATGTTTATATCTGGAATAATATAATGCATTACCAAGTCAACTTTGTATGTGTAAACTGAACGGGAAATATATTTCTTTGTTAATTTGTAATTTAGCGTATATAGCTTTAGATATTTACTGTTTGACATAATATTGTCATTATACGTTATGTATAAAATTAGTAGTTAATACTCAGATACCATTGAAGTTCTTGTACCTTTTCAATTTATTTCAATTTAAGAGTTGTATTATTTTATGATGTTTGTTGTTTCGTTTCACTAATAAAATAATTTCGATTCGGTCTCAAGAAAATTGGTCAGTTCTTTTGCTCTTTTTCCATTAAAATATCTATTGAATGATCCCAAACAATCTACTGATAATGTAGATGGTTTAAGAATAAATACATTATAGTTTATTAGTTAAAAAAAGAATAAATGAAGTTTAATATATAATATTCCTTAATAAGTTGTTAAAAGTTACTTTTTAAAAAACAGTATAATTTTAAACAACTTTTATCAAGTGCAAAAATGCTATTAAAATTACACAATCAATTAGGAACACGAGAGTAAATAATTACGAAATTTATGAATAGATTAGTATAGGATTTAGGAAAGGTGCTGTAAAAAATAAAAATGATATAAATGAAATATTGAGAAGCTGTTTTGTCTCTGTTCAGCTGCTGACGAAGACATGCAACTGCGTCTTTTATCCTCTTATAGTCTCTAGCTTACTTAATATATATCCTCTTTTTTGTACAAGAAATAATCAATATCTCTAATTAAGTTACCTTTAAGAATACACCAATTACAAAAATTTACATTCACTTTGAGTGATATGCATTTGTTATTTATATCATATCAATTTTTTAGATCCCCTTATAACAGTAGAGAGCTGAATCGATTTCATTATGAATAAGTTCTTGATAAATAATTCCCTCATAGGATATGTGTTCCATTTTTTAGAAATTTATAGTAAATTTTTCAGTTTGTTTGGCAATGACATGACCGTGAAGAATATATCAACTATTCAATAGTATTAATGAACATCTTCTTATCATTAATAATATATAATAATTTTCTGGATAACAAATAATTAAATTAATAATAATGGTAATAATATTTTTATTTTTTACTGTAATTGTATTAATCCGATTTATTCTCACACGAAGAAAAATTGTTTTCATAATAAAACCCCATTTCTTACAAGTAAGGGTACAAATTTTTATGAAAATTTCACATCTGGAATTTATAATCAATATATATTATAAAAGAGATCCTATATATGAATGTTTTCAAAAGAACATAAGAATTTCTACTAAATATGATAGTAAATTTTTTAAATTCTTAGAAAATCTTGTTATAAAATTTTATAGTATATTTCGGTTTTTTAGTCGTGATTCAACTTATTAAGAAAATAGCTATATAATATATATCAAAACGTGATTCAAATATTTATTAAAACATCATGAATCATAAAATATTAAATAAAAATATGCATGCATAAATCACAGTACCATAATCAAAATGAATTCGTTTCAGATTTTAAATGTAACAATACCCTGTAAACTATTGTAAATGCCGATAAAATAATAATAAGAATCAGCTCTAATTCACCTATAAAAAGATAGCTTTTTTGCATGTGTTAAAATACTTCAAAATGCCTAGAGTCTACTGGTTATTTTTTCTTCTTCATATTTCTCAAAAATATTAAATTATTTTAGATTTAACTATAAAACTTACATGTACACTAAAAGTAAAACCTAGTGTATTCACTTTGTAACAGTTTTTTAAATCTAATTCTGTACTTGATTTTGTGCTACAAAAAATAGCTATGCTAATTTTAATATTTAATAGGAGTTGAGACGATCCAATCATGATAAGAAATAACCAATCAATTATTCTACATATGCATAATAATGAAAACACTGTTTCCCTCCAAAATTCAAGATGTAAATAGAGTCCTAAGTATAGTCAATCATTCAAAATGCAATAATTGAATTTTGGTCATTTAACTTACTCAAGCATGTTTTTGAGATATCCAATACTATTCTAATGTGGACTCACACGATCAACAATTATCATTGCTCATTGCTATTTAAATAATACTCGCTTCACATTGACAAAAGCTAAGTTGGATGATTTAATGAATTGAACATTGTCATGACGGTATATTTTTAATGTTACCGAGGAGGATACTGATTGCGCACATATTTGAAAAATTGTTTATATACAACTCTCTTGGATTCGGTTAGAACGTGTAACTACTTCAGGATAATGAATCTTGCCATGGACAGAAGCCGACGAGGAAACAGGCCTCTGCGGTATCGTCGAAATCCCCTTACTTGCTCTCTGTAGACTATAATACACCTGTAAATATTATAAGATACAAGGAAAAATATTAACATATTTACAATGACATAAGTAAGAGGTTAACAAAAAAATCTAGTAGTTATTATGTGTAATAAAGAAAACGTAAGGACGTTAATATGAAAAGTCGTACGTTTATTTATAATCAGATATAGAATGGTATTTAGTATTCTTAAAGTTGACCATTAAAAATATTATATGGCTAAAGATCATTATGTAATAATAATATTATATTTCATAAATTTATTGCGCGTCTTTTATGATAAATTCTAATAAATAAACTCTCATTTTGTATAAAATAGGTAACATTGAAGCTCACAATACTTCCTCTAAATATTTTTTAATATTTGTAAATTTAGAAAATAGGCCTATTCGTTATTATGAATTATTTATAAGGATAATTTATATATGGTATATGTATTACCTTAGAAAAAGGAAGCTAAAAATACTGAAAATCATATAGTTATGAGAAAGGATAAATAAAATATGTATATCACGATAGTCAAGCCATGTAGTAACTAAAATGGAAATCAACGTAGTTTAAATATAAGATTTTTGCAAGAAAGATAGAATTGATTGCAAGAAACATAATTTGAAAGAAATAAAGTATAAGAAGTATGACAAGTATTTTAGTTGAATTTAGCAAATAACGGAAAAGAGATTATTTCTAAACCCTTAAAATCAATTAAATATTAATATAAATATATTAGTATGTTATTCGGCAGTTGTTATTTAATTTTCTACATTTTTTCTCTCGTAATTTAATTGTTTACCAATAATAATAAATAATAATGTTACAAATTTTATGTGATAAAAATGAGACTTTTTATACACGGCTATCAATGGAATAATACATTGTTTACTTGGAAGAATACATAATCGTAGACGTACGTGTGAAAATTTTATAAAAAAAATATATAAAATTAAAAAAATTAGTTTGTATATTTAAATTTATAACAGTCCCAGAGAGGTTTATAAAAGTATTGCTATTTAAAATGAAAATTTATTGAAAGATCACTTTATGAATGTAATTGATCTAAAGATCTAACTCGATAGAAGTTTGTTTGATATTTTATAAACATCTTTTATAATATATTTTAGATGACTTACATAAAACATATTAAAATTATGAAAAATATAATTTTCAAGTAAATAATACTCTGTAATTTAGTGGGTAAATAATTCTAAAAGAATATTTTTTTTGAGTATAGAATAATTACAGAAACTTCTACTTATATATATATGTATATATACACATACACAGTACACTACTAATGAAACTGGTTATAATTCGTCTGATACGTTCATTTATAATAAATAATAATCATACAAAATACCCACGCAAAAATAAATTCGAGGGTTATGAAAAACGCTAAATTAGAATAGTCGTCAAAAAAATCGTGGTAAACAATGCAGATGATTTTTCGGGGTAAGTACTTGATATTTGACTATTCAATGCAGATTGATATTTTGGAAAAGACCCGAAAGTAAATTGAAGTCTAGTTTCACAAATTATCGAGAAAACTTCAGAGATAATTAAACTTGTGAAAGTGCAGATAACCCTGAGGCTGCTCTAAAATCAAAAAGTTAAAGTGGATGATTTTAAGCGATCGTTTACTTTCCTCTCTTTGTGTTGCTATATTTTAACGTTTTAAATATTTAAAATGATTTAAAATGAAAAAATTTAAGCTCTTGGTAATCACAGTAATTTTTTGAAAATACTAAGTTATTATTGCTCATTAATTTAGAAATTTTCAAAAGGAAACTATTTCGAATGACCTCAAAAAGCAGAATCTACGAAATTTCCTTCAAATTAATGAGAAAGAAAGATTTTAATTTAAAATGAATAAATTTATTAACGCTCTAAATTAAAATTTTTACAATATATAGCAAAAAAAAAATCATTCAATTATTGAAAACATTTTTACATTTAAAAAGAAAAATTTTTGTTTCTAATTTTAATACCCATTTCATTCTTTGTATGATATAAAATATCTTAATTATAATAAATATTTTGTGGTTATTATAATACACGATCAAGTTTAACAAAATTTATAATTTTTATGAAAAACATTCAAACCCATTTTAAATATCTTATCTTATTCATTACTAAATTTAATAATCTTCACGAGAAAGGTAGAGAACTATAGTTTTATTATTCAGAAAATTGAAATTTTCTATCTTCGTAATTTATCGACCGACTAAAGGTAAAATTTAATATAATAAAGCATTTATATATAAAAGCATAATACAATACCCGTAATGAAATGGAAAATAACCATACAAATAGTAGAATACATGAAATATCTAATCGATAATGTTTGTCAGAAAATAAAAAAAGAACACTATCTAAGTTAAATAAAGAAAAAAATAGCTTTGAATTTTCTTATTTTTGCATTTGTTTTTATTTTAAACTAAAATCATGTATAAAAATTTCTATATAATTTTTCGGTCAAGTGCAGTGGAGCGGAAATTTATGATCTCGTGCATTACTTTCGTGTACTGCACAATAAATTTTGATTTTACCTGCATGTAAATACAATTTTTTGGTTTTTGAACATAATTTTACAACGTTAAGGTAATCTTCAAAATATATAACGTTAAATGGCACAGACACGTGTATAATATATCGAAATGTTTCGGAGTTTCTTTTACAAATATCTATTACAAATGAAAAAGCAGTACTGCGTATGAACATATTACCTACGTAATCCTCATTACAAAATTTATACAAACGAAGCAATCATTTCTTTGACATACTAATGCTACATATAAAATATGAAAATAATGTTACCATTATAATTCATGAAATATTTGCACAATTACTATGCAAATGAAGCTTTTAAAGTAGAACGATATTTAAAATATATGAATAATTAGACAACGAACGGACAAAAATCAACTTATGAAAGTAGATTTTAATCCATCTCTCATAAAACATCAGCGATGTGTTTTATTAAGTGCTTTATTAAGACTATGTAGCATTAGAAAAAGTAAAGTGAATTGGAAAATTGTGGAACTAAATACAGTTACTGTCTCACGATACTTTTATCTAAAATTCACAAGATCTTTTCGCAGTACGACATTTAGAAAGCCATATTCTGAAATAGAGATATTATTCATCATTACATCGACGTAAGCTGAAATCTCAGCATATTTGCATAAAAACGTTAAACTCCATTTCTTACGTTTTGGTTGTTTCGTTGATTATAAGCGTCGAAGGCCATCTGCTTGAAGTCGGCAAGCGTCGGCGAATTGCCATAGGCACTATTCGGGGACGTTGTCGTGTGCGCCAAATTATGGTGATTGTGGCTGAATCGCGGAGACGGGGTGGTCAGCGGCTCGGCCAAGAGCACTTCGTCCCCGGTATGCAGGTCCAGGTTCGAGCGCTCGACCATCGGCTTCTTCTCCGGCGAGTCAAGCTCCTCGGAGGTTGCGCCGACTCCGTTCCTGCGTTCCCTACGTCGCCTTTGCGGCGGAGTCTTGTATACGGGAGTATACGTCAAAGGTCTTCTCTCTACGAACACGGTATTTTGAAGTGAAGCCCCATAGTGCGCGTCATTCACACAGGGCTGAGCACTGAGTCGATTATTCGATTAAAAGAGAGGCTTATGAACGTGTGCGCATGCCCGACGTCGTACTTCCATAGGTACTTAGAAGCTTGTCGAGTGTTAAAAATTGCACCCGCTGATACACGTATGATACTCATAAATTTATGGAGATTAACTTACTAATTCCTTATCAATTTATTGGAACTTTTTTATTTTTAATGTTGATGTTTGTAATTGATGTTCATAGGAACATTAAAGGCAAACAACATTGGACTGTAAATATTAATTAAAAGTTTGTTTCTATCTTTATTTATGTTTACTTTCATCTTCTAACATAAATCCTTATACTCTTATAGATCACGTACGATGTAATTTACAAAAAAAAGTATTTCTAACGGAAATATTTTAACAAACGTATAGAAGAGTCTAATGGAGAGCTACGTTAGTGCTACCGCTTGCCACATTTCCAATTTGAAAAATGCATAATTTTATTAAGAATATAAAATTTTTTTTAATTATGTGACAGACTGTAAGCAACTATCAAAAATACTATTTTATATAAAGGAATACATTGTAAACAATGAGATTATAATTTTCATAAAATTTTTATTTCAATATAGACGTAATCTAGTATAATAACGTAAAGGGAAAAAGTGAAGCTTTTAATAAATAACATTTAAAGGTTTTAGTTTTTTTTAATGAAGTAAATAAATTTATAGCTCAAAGGAACATATGGAGCTTAAACAATATTACCGTAAAGATTTCTGTAACTCTTTCTTTATTACAAACATAACGATTTACTTTTTCTCTTTTTTTTCTTTTTATAATAAATACGACAGATACAATTTATTTCCAAGTCATCTCGGTCACATTTGCATTATTTATACTACAATGTCATCTGAAAGTATTTAAAATTATTTAGATTCTGATGATTCTTGAAGACTTAGCGTGTGCATTTTAATTGAAACAGAATTCGAAGTTAGAAAAATGATTGTAACGTATTCATTCTGTAATTTTACTAATTATGTGTATGGTAAACTACGTAAATTATACATTGATGCGACTAGTCAGGAGAAAGTTTTCGAAAAAATTGTTTGCAGAAATTGCTTACCGTATTCGTTAGGTATAATGTCGGGATCGATATCATCGATTGCTTGCTTAGTCTGAGGGCGTACTGGAGTAGTTGAGCCTGCATTAGGAGGTTCGCACACGATCGGAGCATGCTTTGGACTTCCTGTCTGACCATTCGAGTGCTTTCTATATAGAGCTCCTAAAATTCCGGCTACAGCTAGCGCCAAAAATGTTGCCGTTGCTGCCAAACCGAGTAACAACGGACTAAAGGTCGAGTTACCTGTATTTCCTGAACAAGCCAACAAAACAGAGTACGTAAAATACTTTCTTATCGACGCTTTACAACAAGTACCTTTTCTTTTATCAGACCAAAAAATACAAAGATTTCTCGTAAATTCGACTCTCGCCGTATTCTTTATGTTTTGAGATATCGTGATATAAAGGGTCCCGCTCTTCTAGTCATGAATTTTCATCAGACTTTGCGATGTGCTTTTGATACGTAAAATAAAATCTGATATCGGCTATCTGATCTTACAGATGCTATTTTTCAGATATCGATCGTCAATATCAAAACTTGTACAAGATAAAAGAGAAACTCTAGTAAAGGCAGTTTTACGGATAAATTTTTTTAAAACAGATTTTGAAAAACATAGAATAAATAGTAATCCTTCGTTTGTAATTATATGAAAAAATTATTGTTATTTAATTATTGAAGAAAACCACGTTGAAAAAAAATTCGAAATTAAATTGTAATTGTTAATAATATTTTAATAACTATCATAATAAATTATTACTAGTTTATTTCTGAATTTTTTTTAACATTTCTAGATTTATTGAATAATAATTCATCAGAAGGCTCCTACATCACAAAGAAGAAAATATAACAAGTTTTATTTTTACTTTACTTTTACTTTTAAAAATGTCCAAATTGCGTAAAAGTAATTAATATTTGTAATAGAAATTCAAGATACATTGCATATGGCATTGAATAATTACTATTAAAAAATTGTTACGTAAACATCAATTTTTGTATTAATTTAAATGTTTAAATCAAATAAATTTGTATTTCCTTGAAACGGCAGCATATTAATTCAATTAAAAATTGCTTTACACTATCCGCGCTAGTTACTATTCTGCGTGAATTCTATAAAAATGTTATTCTATATAAAAATTGAAATTGAATGCAATTTATTTACAATGCATTATTTAGAAAACTTTACAGTAATTAGGATTTAATTAAACATTAAATTAAACAGTCCAGTTTTGAAATCAATCTTGCTCAGTTGAATTTGATTAACTTTTTTAATTTTGTTTTTGAGATCTTCGAGATATTTATATCTAAATGTATCTACAAATATTTTGAAAAATTCTTAAAAATAACCTTTCTCTTGAATCAAAACAAGAGATTTATTTGAATGAAAGTTACTTCACTAGCAATGTGACGCATCATCGTAAGGAAAATGTCATTTACTCTTAATGTTAAATTTAAAAATAATCTTCTTAGGACAATATTATTCGGTATCTGAGCATATTTTTCACGTGAAAATTACTACAATTTTCCAAATAACAAATACATCTTATCCTATAAAAAATAACTTGAAATAGCTGGTAAATCACATAAAAATCTGCATGTTTTGTAATTTAATACAGCTTTATGAGTATATTAAATTATACCCCATACCTCATAATATATAATATATATTTATATTAAATTAATAACATCCTCACATGAGTTTTCATAATAATCATAAAATTAATTTTGAAATAAAAATCAAACCATAAGTAAGTAAATATATTTACTTTTTTAATAAAATAATATTACTTTCTTTAAGGAAAATTATGCAATAAATGGAAAATCTGTTCCTTTCATTTACACGATTTGTTACAATGACCAATTTTACAAGCAAATTTTGTGTTCATCTTTGGTAATTTATCACGAAATAATGAACCTCTTTTGCCCTCTATCTCTCGTTGTTCTCGAAATTCAAAACGTGCCGCGGTAGTATTAGCTTAAGCCACGCGTTAGCGATATGTTCGTCCAGCGCTGGGTAATACGAGCTGCTGCGTGTTCGAGTTAATGAGCTAGACAATAATTAACGAAGGTATGCCTACTACTGCACTATCACAGTTTATCCATGTGCATTAGAGCATGTATACCTTTATAAGAAGGATTCTGAATAGAATTTTTCAAAAGACAACAGTACATAAAAAATATTAGGCTTACCAATAACCTTAAAAGTAAATAAAAAATAATTTTATATTAAAAAAAGTGGTCTCGTATATTTTCTTACTACGTAATAATTAATATTTTGATATCTAAGAAAAATATTTTTATTAGCTTGTGACTCTATTATGGTAAAATTAATATTTAAAAAGTATTGGAATTATTGATGGTAAGAGTATATCTTTATGTATAAGTCAAGATATATTATTGATTCTAATACGTTAATTATTACTGTTTATTTAAATAATTAACTCTTTTTTCAACTAACTATATATTAAAAGTGTATTAGTAGTAAAATTCAAAGTATTTTATGTATTTTATTATATTCTGAAAAAATCAGACGAAATATCAATAAATTAATTATCCTATGCTTAAAACTTTTTTGATACTAAAGTTGTATGAAAAAGTTGTCGAATGTTATTACTTTATTATCCAAAAAAATCAACCTTTTATTGTAATTAATGCATATTGTGTAATATATAATTTAACATAAATGCACAATTTAACCTATAAATTCTACTAAATGACTGTTGTCACATTAGAACTATTGCCATATTAAAATATTCTTTTTTAATTTCTGTTTTAATGTTATCGTGCTATTTTCTATACTTTTTTCGCAAATTATTTATAGTAAATAAATTATTATGATTCGTACACTATATACTTTAAAATATTCATTAACTGAATAACATTTTAATACTTACATATAATACGACTTTTAGATTGAGTTATATAGTTAGTTGTATGTTGATTTTTTATAAGTAAATATCTTATCATAAAAATAATTTCTGAAATGCTAATTTATATTTCATTCTATTTTATTTACAAGTTTCCATTGAAATAATATAATACAAAAGTTTAAGAGTAAGACTTCAGAACTGATTAAAAGAAAAATTATTTGAAACCATTAAAAATATAAGATATTTGTTAAACATTTCATTTTTCACGTTCAGTTATCTTTATTTGACAAATAGTACGATGTATATTATGTTACATGTTCATGTACGAAGTTAGCGAAGTACATCACTTTCGTACAAGTAGGATATAATTGCATTACTTACACATGCAAGACTAATCTACCTGAGTATTTTGGACATTTATATACATCCGTTGTCGTGTTTATTTATTATTGTTTGCGTAAACAATATATGTGGACAATACTTGAAATATATTCGGTTAAATTCTCAAGTTTCGTAGAATGAATTTTAATTATATTCTGTACAATAATACTGGTTTTCTCCCGACTTTTAGTAATACTGAGACCTATATTATAAATCAAAGAGATTTCTTTTATTAAATTAACGATATTTAAAAGTACATATGTATATACTTTTATTACATAATACATCTTTCTCATCGTAGTTAACGATATTTTACTTCTGTTAATATATTTATGTAATATTTACATAAAAATAGCTCAATAAATTCTTTTATAATTCGTAAATTTATATAAATTTTAAACAGTTTAATAATTTTTTGCACATTAACAAATTTGATAATTGAATCATAATTAATTAATAACAATAAATACCATACAATATACCAAATAATATCCAAAGAAATAAGTTTTATATTTCCTTTTTATTTTATTTTACATACACAGTAAAATATGCTATGGTTCTGATATATTTAAAATACATTACATAAACTATCATTTCCATCTAAATAATTATACCTTTACGTAGATTTTCAGTTATCGTTGTATAATCATTTGCATTCATGACCCAATCAGATTTCATGTCATCTTTTTCGTTTCACTTAATAATTTTATAACATAAATTCATGAAATAAGTTGCATTAAAGAAACAAGTCAACGTGTACTGGCAAAACTAATCATATTATGTTTCCATTGTAATTTTTTATTAATACCTAACATCGACATAATTATTTATCTCAACTACTTATTTCATCTTGTTTTTCATATTGCCATTTATTATAATTAGTTTTAAAAATTACTTTTCTTAAATTTTTTATTCAGAATTTTTTTCTGTAATCGAAGTCAATTGTTCCAATGAACAAAAAATTTTTTTATTAAAATGTATGTCAAAATATTACAAAGAAATTTTAATTAAAAAATATTTGAAAATTATAACAATTAACAAAAAGATAAGAAAATGTGATTTATATTTTAGAATAGTTATAGTTTAAAGGCCCAATTTTGTTATTTCACGTTAAAAAACAGAAAACTGAGTTCCTCTACGTATAAAAAAATTAAATATATCGTCAAATAGTGTTTTTGCACATTAAGATAGCGGCATCGGAAAAATCTAATAAAAAATTTAATCAGGTAACGGATTCATGTGCGGCACACGATAGACGTTTGCAATTTGAATGTGAAATTTGCTTGTCTATCTTTTTAAGCTCTAATTTCATTTTGAATGCTGAAAGATTTTACATAAATTAGGGATTGAAAAACACATGAAACTCTAATTGATAGAATTCTATGGATAACTTATCATAAATAAAAATAATAATAAAAATTTATAATAGTATCTATAAGAAAAACCATGTTGTTTTATTTTATAATAAAAAATATGTAAAAGAGTTTATGATAAAATGACGGATGTTATCTGATAAGCTTCCAATATCTCATAGAATTATTTTTGCGATTTTTGTAATACGAATTTAATCAAGATTTCCTACTTTTGTAACATCGAAAATTTAATCAATCTGTGCTTCGAAATATATTTTATAAAAATAATGAATTAATCTTTCTTAACATAAAGGTTTCTTTTATACAAATATTATAAATTTGTTTGTTATTTATGCTAATAAAGTGACGCTAGCGATAATTTAATACCTATAGTTTTTATGATTTGTTCTCAAAAATATCGAAAAATAATTTATTCATGGAATTTATGTTAAAAATAATAAATAAGCAATTTTTAAGGGTATTATCACAGTGTATAAAGGAATTACATAAAATATAATAACAAATTTTAATAAATACTTTATTACAAGTCTTATATATTATTTCAAATATTCAGACCGGACTTTTTTTAATTATACAAAACCATTTTATTTTAAAAGAGTTCAGTATAAAAAATATTAACAATACATTATTTGAATTTAAATGATTTTTACTATTCTATTATTAATCTATATGATGGATAATAATGGAATTCAACTTTTAACATTATAATACCTCATTTAAATGTATTCAGAATTTTTGCTTAAGGTTTTAAAGTAATTTTTTGGTAAAAGTTTACTGTGTCTACTTTGTTATGAAAAGTTATTCTTTCTATTTAATTATTGAAATTGGAAATTAGTTGACACTTTAAATTACCTACATATATATGCACCTGTTAAATTATTGAATGTTATATTGTTCTCTATTAATAAATATTTTGCACCAATACTTGACAAAAAGCACTATTTAAATGAGGATATATTCGTAAAATTGGAAGATAAAATTGTCGAATAAAAAAATGTAAACACAAAAAGCAATTTTATTTTTCAATTTTACGCATATATACTTATTTAAATTGTACTTGATGGAAATATGTATAGAATTTATAAATAAACAATAAACAATATATCACATTTATTAACTAAACAAATGTATTATATATCTACTTACAATTTTCATTCTAACCCATAAATAATTAGAATTACTTTGACATTATATTACATTTTATATTACTCATTATTTGTTTAAAAATATTTTCCTTTCTATTATATAAATATTTTATTAGAAACATTAAATTCTAACTATAAAAAAATATTTCACCAAATCTTTAAATGGAAT
The DNA here is from genome assembly GCA_018907045.1 of Wiebesia pumilae. Classification (NCBI taxonomy): domain Eukaryota; kingdom Metazoa; phylum Arthropoda; class Insecta; order Hymenoptera; family Agaonidae; genus Wiebesia; species Wiebesia pumilae. The sequence continues at coordinate 967,528 of JACCHZ010000131.1, read as the reverse complement.
GAAATACGTTTTGAGAGAGACATACGATTTTAAATACATTTTCAAGAACGAAACAGGCAAAATATTTCGTTAATAAGCTTACGCATCCACGAGTTCATCCACCTTAATGCAAATTTCGAGAATGATTAATACCATACGAATGAACGAGGAATATCTAATTCAAATTATATACGCCATTTATCTAACCCTATATATTATTATTACAATACCGAACAAGAAACTTATGTTGAAAAATGTATGTATATTGTTGTATGAATTTGAAATATTGTCCAACGAACCTTTTTCTATTTATATCAGATAATAGTTCACCACCGGAAACACTATTTATATATTTATTACAATTAGCTGCATTATACGTTCATTTCTTAATAATGAAACGTGAATTATACATGAATCTTGTGTAGTATCAGAATAAATGTGGATATTGAAAAAATGTAATTGTATCCTTTTTATTAAGATTAAAATTTAAATAATAATAATATTAATTATTGACCAGTATTATGAATAAAAAATTCATAAAAGATTTATTAATTTCATTGAACTTGAGAACAATGAATCTAACTGTCACACTAAATAAAATTTGGAAGTACTGAATTTTAAATCATCTGCAATTAGAGCCACTGAATGCCTTTTACGATCAATACTTGAACAAATTTGACAATTAAATGCTTCTCTTGCAAAGGTTTCAAAATGAGATAAAATGTTGAAGAGTGAGATAGAATCAAAAATAGAGAGAGGGAGAGAGAGAGAGAGTGATGAGCAGGAGGAGAAAATGAGAGAGACGGAAGAAAATTTAAATAGAGAAGAAAAAGAGAAATAAGAGTAATTGACGAAGAAGGATATGAAAAAGACAGTTACCTGAATAAAGAGAAGAACGCAGAAGTACTTCATGCTCTTTCTTCTGGCTGCTCGTTAAACTTTCATAGGACTTTGATAGGCAACGGGAAAGGAAAGCAATTTAAAGTCGAGCGTCATAGTCATAAAATAGAATAACGGTACATAAGTGTGAGTTCCCATTGCTTGTGTTTTGAGAACTTAATGCACTTATTCGTGTTGAAAAATTATGGGAATTGACGAATTGACATGCTTGCGGATTTAGAGAAATACGGACTACAACGTTACATGTAAGTTTGTATGCCTATGCAAATAGCTAAAAAATACTTACTTATTAACGATTTTATGTTTGTCATATATATTTAAAATTTCCCGCGCGATAAAGAGTATTCATGCGCATTACTAAAATCGATGTAAATAAAAGTATAAACCAATGTAAAAGTATAGAATTTAAGCAATTATATACTTCGAAATTAATAGTATTAAAATTGCAAATTAAATACATTTAAATAAATTATATGTAAAGTGCGTTGACAAGTTTAAAGCTTCAACGTAGTAGCATTTGTAAAAGTATAATGATAATTATAAATACTATAATGAAATAATTTGGTGTGACGTGAAATATTTTAATTTAAATTGCCGATTAGATGAATAATTTACGTGTTATTAATTTTTAAATTTCCTTATATTCAATATGTACAAAAATAATAAAGTTCAACAATATTGTATTTTATTGTAATAAAAAGTAATGAGTAAAAGCACTTACAAATATATCAAACATTCGATTTTTAAATTCAAAAGGTTATATTTGATAGCATTCTTCATACGTAAAATAGTATATACATACACAAAATGAAATTAAAATCATTCACTGATGCATTCCATAAATGATTAATATCTTTAGATTTATTTAAATCGTTAATGCACAATAATTGAATTTTATTATATATTTTGAAATTGCATTATTTGTAGTTCTATTTAAATAAGGAAGTTAAATAAATTAAATATTTGGAGAGATATCGAGTAAGAATCATGTCATTTGAATAATAATTATTAAAAACTCGTTTCGATTATCTTCATTTTTCGACACAACCATATTTTCATGGTTTAAGACAATTAATGGTTAATGAATAGATATACATTTGAGAGCACTGGATGCTTTATAGGAAAATGTATCTAGGCACATGAGATATACTCTTATTAGTTAAAGATAAAAATTTATTGATGCATGCATAAAAAATAATTTTGTAAATGTCACATCAATACGACAGATGAACGTATTATAGAATTCTTAAAAAATAAGTATTAAATTCTGCGGGCTATAATCATTAATAAAAATGAATATAATACTACTACAACTACATAAGATAATAAACATAAATTTAATAATATTGGTAATTACGAACGTCTAGTCTTTACCGATACTTTAGTTTCTTTATCATGTCGGATCAGTAAAGGTTCTCATAAATTACGTGCGTACGATTTACTAAAAACATTTACTAAAAACTCGATTTTTGAAAGGACTAAATTTTTCAAATAAAAGATTTATGGTCTAATTTTTTAAAGTAGTCATAAAAATAGGACGAACAAGTATAAATATTTGAGAAATATCATAATAAAATCACATCACCGTATTATGAAAATTGACAATGAAATTAAATTATTTAAAAAAGTCAAGCATCGTGTCGAATACAACAAAACACAATTCTAATTAGTAAATCTAAATATTATTAGTAATTCTAATTAGTAATTCTTAAATATTATTCTCTTATGAAAATAGTGAAAGGACTAAATATTAAGTTTCATGTTAGAATTGCGATTGAAAAATTTGCGGCCTATTAATGTACAAAACTCTTTCCGCAAATTAATCAAATCGCAAAGTACAATATTATCGAATTATTATCGATGATAATTTGTTCAATGATTCGTTTTAAAATGCCATTTAGAATTTCTTATTATTCTTACGAATTTCGATTATTTGCATAATTAATTTATTCTAATATAATAATACATTTAGAAAATTGATATTTTCTATTAGCTAATTTAATATTAACGAATGTGCAACGTAATGTGTGGAATAATTACTCCAATAATCAAGGATATTTATTAAATAGTTTGCAACACATAATAACCGCACTGAGTAGATTCAACTTTAAATAGATATAACATACAATTTATACAATGAATATTATTGTACGACTCATTTATATAAAAAAATCGTATTCTACATCCCTTTAATCGTCAGAATTATAATGAAGTACACAATATTGCTTAATATAAAACCGTTATTAGATATTATAAAATGTTAAATCTATCGAAAGAAAAAATATTAGTGGATTTGTGTTAAAAGACTAATCTTAGATAAAAAAAACGTGTACAACTTGTTATATTACGAAAAATATAACGTGATTTCTACCTAAAAATCATTAGAATTTTAAAATATTTTAAAATAAGCGTACGTGAGCCTATAATGCTTGAAAATCAAAAAATTTTTCTAAATTTCTTTCATATAATCAATATTTGTACAAAGTAATTTAGTACCTTAACAAAAAATCATGAAATTTATTTTTGTCTTTCTTTTCGAAGCTACACTTGCGTTTATATTCATTAATTTCTGTCCAAATTGACGCAACGAAATACGAATAGATGATTTTTCAATTGTTCAAAGCCAAATTCGTTTTGGCTTTCAGAAAAACGTTTATTATAGAAGTAAAAATGACAAGAATAAGCTTTCAGATACATTAGAGATACATATATTTGCACGCATGCTTTTCTAGCATTTCTTCAGCATAGTCCAGCACAGATCGAACCCAATCCACGAAAATCTGAAACCAATTTTGTAAGAATTGCATTCTAAACCATTCGAATGAAGGCTTGGGGCAGAGAAGCGTCAAAACCCATGGAGAAAATATCGAACATTCGACCGCCGCGAAAGTATAGAGTTATGCGCTGCTAAAAATGGCTTTCACAATGGCCTCATTCACGCCGCTGGAAATTTCATACTCAAGCTATACAATTCTCAGAAAAGTAAATGATTCTTGTCAATAAACCTCTAACAGTATTTTTAATGTATCTTTTAATGAAAGTCTTTTTGTCTTTCTCTGTTAGCATTTATCATATGTCGATATATTTATGTCATCGGTTGCATTACAAAATAATAAAATGAACTAATTGCAGTTGTCTTGACATTTTACGCTTGATGTTGCATACTTTTCTTAAATATAGTATTCTCATAATGGCTAAGAAAAATAAAAGGAATAGTTCTGATAGATGAAGGCTTATTACTAAGAATATTTTAATTATCTGTGTAAAATTGACGTCGATGCAGTTTATACTGTAATGCAGAATATTTTTAAATATATTTCGATGCGGATAGGTTACAGAAATATATCTTCTGTACAATTCTCTTACTTGTCTTTTTATTTTCTTTGTTTTAAAAATGAACGTCTTCATAAAAAGTAATATTTTAATCACAATGAAAGCTATTGAAGAAGTACACTGTTACAAAAAATATAACATAAAATTTTAAAATTACAAAAAATATTTTCTCTCAAATTACTTTGCGAGATAATAGTATATAGCAACTATTTTTAAAAGATTTTTCCTTAGGTTTACATACACGACAAGAATCATTTATTCTCCACCATCTTTCGCATTCATCCGAAGTCGAGATTAAAGGGAGTAATTTCCTTATTTCTTATTCCGTCCGTAGCAGGAACTGTTTTACAAAAGGACGAGAAAATGTAATTATTTTCAATGAGAACAACGAGGCAGAAGCCTTACCCATTCTTAATTTTGCTAATGGATTAATTTGAGCTTGTTCAATGAGCGATCACGAAATGGCATACAATTCTCTTTTTTAACCTTTCATTCTTATTTCTTCATTCTTCTTCAAGTTAACTACTCACTTTTTTCTCGATCTTTATTTATGAAAATAAGAATAATAAACAATGACTACTCAGTATTTATCGAATAACAGCATAAAGTTCTCCACGTAAGAGGAATGTAAGACCCAAGATTTCGCAATGGTACTCGAGCATATTTCATTTCACTCCTTTCATTCCAAATATACTATCTCACTCAACTCAATATTTTTGGAAGAAAACAAACATGAGTTCTTGCTCGAGCACAAACACCAACGTCGTACGATTTTCAATATTCTACTCTTTGAGAATTAATACCTACGACGCTCAGTACTTATTGCTTCCTCTTCGCATGAAACTAATATAAAGAACTATAGCGATGTGAGTAAAACGTAAATAAATATGTAAAAAAGATAGTTAGAGACGTATAAGAATTAATCTTTATAAATATTGAATAATTAGTATTATAATTACTTTTCTTATTTCAAGAAATATATTCGTAATTATTTTATTCTTCTAACTTTTAACTCAAATTTGTTGAAAAATTAAACAGTTTTTTTTTGATAATTTTAAAATATTTGTAAGAGTTATTGAAATTTTTAGATAAATTTAAATCTTACGTTATATCTCAAAGCTTTGAAAATAGGAACAATAAGTACCTGTACAACGTCACGGTCGACAATACAACGCATAAACTTTCTTGTATTCAAATCTACGATAAACACGCGCGTGCGCGCGCACGGACAACAACGTTTAGAATGAATGACAAACTAAATTAAATTTACATAAACGTGGATTCCATAATAAAGATAATTACGAAAATTCTTTAAGTTGCATGTGTTTAAACATTTATTAGTACTTATGTACCATGAAGGAGCACTGTCGCGTAAAAGTATATAGTATAGAAATTTTGAAGAAAGAACGAAAGAATGAACGGCGCCATTTAACTTAACTTGTGGTCGAATCCAAAATCTTTTGTTTTCTCAACTTAAGCCCTTCCTATTAATCTATTCATGTGTTTTCATCTTCAGATTACCCTTATACCGAAATTGTTGGCTAAGCCCGACACTTGCACTACGTCACGTATTTAACAATAGTCAAATATATTTTGAATAAAATTCTGATTAATTTAAATCTCATTATTAATTTCATTATATATATTTAGCTAAAGTTTAAGATGTACAAGAAGTGAAATATTAAAAATCTGACGTTATAAACATTATTTTTCTGTTTTTTAAATAAATATTTCATATTAGTGTTAACATAGGCACAAATAAAACTTTCACGAATTTTTAAAGATTTTAAGCGTTTAAAAGTTATTTCAAAATTATATGGATTACATACGTTTTTTATAAAAAACCAAATAGTTATTTGAACTAAATACATAAGCTTCGAAGAAATTTCAGTTGTATTTTGAAATTAACTTTAAAAATTCAAAATAAAGAGCTTTTATTATTTATTGAAGATTTTTTATTTTAAAACACTAAATAAATGATGTAGTTTTTCTTAATACTAATAAAATACTAATAAAAGACGAAGAATTGATTTTTTAATTATATTTTGCATTTAAAATAAAAAATCGTATTTAAATTTTAAATAATATCATTACGCAAACAATATAAACATTATAACTTTCATTAGTAAATTAGATTCCTTAATTTCAAATTACTCATTTTTATGTACAATAAAATAAATACATACAGTTGAAAAAAATAATACCACAGTTTGACCTTAATTTCTATAATCAATGTAAAATTACTACTAGAATAAGAAATATTGATACTTCTTATAACGTTAAAATATGCTTGAGTTAATAATGTTTAAGAAGTAACGTAAAATTCCGATTAAGCATTACCATTTATTTACCTAATTCTAATTTAATCCAAATCTATTTAAAAAATCTCCGCACTCTTATGTATTTGTTCACCAAAGAAAAAAAGAACTGGATCCTAATTTTGGCGGCGGTCACTGGACGAAAAGTTAAAAGAATTATGATCGATGGGATTATCTTTTAAATTGCGTGTAAGTCGATTCGGAGTTTATATCTACTTATTTCTTTCATTAAATAGCGATTATCAGGGTGCTAATAATTTTATTACTTAAATGAACATTAATTTATATGAATTGTAATGAAAAAATAATAGATACGTTAAAGTGCATTAACAAAGTATACAAAATCATTTCTAAAACTATTTAACATGTCATTTAAACAAATATTACACAATATTATTGTTGGTGGTATTTTTATAAACTTAATATGTATCTACAAGTATTGAAATTAATTTTATAAAAATAGATTTTACATAACGATATAATGTTGTTGATAATTATTATATAGAAAAAATGAAAGAGAATTTTTGCAGTTTTATTTACTTCAAAATAATTAGTTAAATATGCACTGATTCCAAATATTAAATTAATTACAATTTATATTTTATACGACTAAAATTACTTTGAATGCGAGAAACAATATTTCTACAGAATTGGGGTTTCTTTCCTAGAAATACACGAATAAATATATGTATGAGTGGTTTCATTTTTATGCTTACGATAACGAAAATATTGAAATTTATTTGATAAGACTGGAATATATTTCGGATAAATATTGGATAAGATAGTATAAGGCGGTAACACCTTAGCAAGGCTCAAGGACCTTATGTTTAAACTGACTTTCTTGAATCTCTAACCACTGGCTTTCATTTCCCGTTCTTCCCCATTCTACCCAACAATCGTGACAAAAGTAAATTCTGCAAAGACGATTAATAGATCAGTGCTTCGCATGACCCTATATCACGGAAAATATTACACTGCGATCATGTGCGATATCGTTCTAGGCAGCACTGACGTTGGTTTCGCTTCTCCCTCTTGCCGATGACTTCCTATTCAAGGTCACCTTAAGTCCATTATGTAGAGCATGAACGGAGGAGCGTACAGTGCACATCACGAATAAAAGCGCAAGCCGGGAACGCAGCGTAGTGACTTCTGATTGGTCATGGACTGAAAGCTGAATGTTGGCCGCGTGGGCATCTGTAAAAGCAGGAAAACCGCGTGACGACCTCCCGTTGTTTACGCAACTTCCGTTAGCCCGAGATGCCAATGGTAATTTGTCAAACAGCAGACGACGCCATTCCCTTTGTGAGGCCGCAAACATACTGGGGTAATATTTTCCCCTCCCTTCTTCTTAATACGCTTACGCGTGCTACAAACTTGCATCTGCGCGCCAACCATTGAGAGCTGTACCTTCGTATAATATTCGAGAACGGAGAAAGGGGGAATGTCCCTCGGATGATATAGAGCAGGAAACCATCAATGACGCCATCAACGAACCGCACAAGATTAACACTGTATAGAATAAATTTCTCGCGTGCGCTGTTATTCCGAAAGTTAATTCGTTGCTTCGTAAATTCTCAGTAAAAATATGATACGTGAAAATTTAATCACACGCGATAAGGAGAATGAATTTCTCTTATAAAATTGTAAGTTTCTGGCTGGATAAAAGCAAGAATTGATTCTCATAGCTATACTCTACTACTATATGCAGCTTCGACAAAACTTACAGTGTGACCCACAGCTATGCATGGTTATTTATATTATGCTTTTTTATCGACCGTACACGATCCTAATATTTTTTAAATACAAGTACCAGAGTTCGAATGAATTTTATTATCTTTTGAGTCGTATGGAAATTCTTTCTGTAAAACAATATCTTGAAAAGTGTTCTTTCGCTTTATAGATTTCTTTTGGTTTTTAAAATATAACCAAAAATGGTAATTGCGAAAAAAGTTGGGTCTTGGACGGGGTAACAACTATGGCTAAGGTGATAGTGCGAACTGCCCGACTAGACTTCGTGGGGTCGAAGATCGCGGTCGGAAAACGAGCTGCGCACCTGACTAGTTGTTCGTTGATTGAGAGTAATCTGTTTTGTTAATTGCGAGGTCTGCAGAGTTCGATATCCATAGTTGCATTACTGTTGCATTCCAAGTTGTGCATTAAAAACCCATCGAGTAACACTCTCTAGTCACAGCCTTCCAAATGCAACGGCGCCCTAGTAAAGAGAAGAGAGGTAGGTAGGGGTTCGGTTAACCGACTAATTGCAATACTGATGCACTATTCGTACTGTTTGTGCGATTGCTATCATATGCGGCAGTTCACCGGAGCTATCAATAGCACCCCTTACAACATGCGATTTAGTTCCCATTTATCCATAAGCTTCAATATAAATTTGTTTTGAGCTAGAGATCCTTAATAGCAACGTAAAAAGGGGTGAATGCACCAAGAGTATTATGATAGATTTATATGCTTCGATCAGGCGTAAATATTTTGTTGAAATAATTTTTCCAAGCAATGTATTTAATCCACTTTATTTGGAAAATTATTACTAGGTTCTCTAATGGTGTGGTTGCTCGTTTCTATGTTTAAAAATTTATCATCAGTACCATATGAGCGCAGTTTTGATAAAAAATTGACACCAGATTATTGCTTAATAATTTCTTTGTCCAGATCACGATTATTTATAGGGTCTCGGAATTAACATAAAAATTTTCAATCTATCATATAGAAATATCGATAAATACGTATAAAATGTATTTTTCAATTATGAGAAACTTATTTGAAATTCGTTAAAACGACATTTTAACCGAGCGCTTCAATCAGTGATAAGAAGATGTCAGCTGATTCAGTATTTTAAAGGTATTAATATTATGTTTACTTTTCAAGAATATTTATCATCGCCCATATATATTTTAATACCATGTTTCACAGATCATACGAAAATAAGAAACGAAAAAGCAAAGATAAAAATCCGACAAAAAGAGATGATTAATTTTATTTCAATAACCGAGTACGTAATTTCCTAGTAGATGGAAATTAAAAGGATGAATTACGATATAGTCAAGATTGCTCACCGGTCGTATACATGGCAACACCCTTGAGGGTGACTGGCTCGAGTACTGCGGCTTCACTTCTTCCCTTAGCGTTGACGGCATAAAGAAAGACCCTATAGCTACGACCCGTGGATAGACCAGCAACTTCGATCGATGGACCGCTCGTCGTGGCAATCACTGACTTATTTAAGATAACCTGGTTTTCATCCTCGTCTGCCACCACCTCTACGTGATAACTCTGAATAGGTAAGCCACCGTCGTAACTCTCGAGACAATGCACGAGTAGACCAGTGCCGCTGGTCGAACTACCGCCGCTGGACTTGACCAGGTTCAGCTCTTCTGACTCCGTCGCAGATGACATCTCCGTTGCCGTACAATTATGAAGAGCATACGGACGTCCAGCTGCTATTACCTGTCAATATGAGCAATAGCGTGTAAGTTCTGAAAAGATGGACGATACAATGAAAATACGTGGTCTCCTTTTTTGGTTTGCAACTGAATAACGAACACGTGCGTAATCTAAATCGATGTACCGAGCGAGAAAAATTGATTTTAATATACGAACAAAAAATATCTTAATTTTCATTCGAGTTATTTAATATATTTATCTTAAAGAAAATTAAATTAAGAATTTAATATTAAAAAAAATTTTAGTTTTACAAAAGATACATTAAAACAATGCACAGTACACCAATTACACAGTCATAAAACAATTATAAAATTAAACATTTTTGTCGTTTATTTTCATGGCTTTATGAAAATCAAATAAGCCTAAGCATATTTTTCGGACTTAAATCCCTACAGGTTACGTTTGTAACTTAAGTTTACAAAATCAGATTAAAAGAGGAAACCCTGATAAAATATTTTACGTACAAATCACCGAATTGTAAATATGTTCGATCATAATGGTAATAAATTTTCTCTCTAGTGTAAATATCGTTAGTGCTGCGGATATTTCATGTATCAAGATAAATAAGAAAGTGTGCAGCTTACCCCTGACTAATCGTTCGAACGTACGTAAGATTTGTACGCTTGTATCCACGAATATCTCGAAGTAGCACAACGCTTAAGGGTTCTCCACAGCGTAACAAGAGTCAGAGTAAACGTCGGAAAGCCCGCTAAATGCCGTAATTTGAAGATGTATAGATTTACATTACCTGGAAAAGACAGGGTGTGCGCTGTTTGCCAACTTGATTACTGGCCCAACAGGCAACGGTCCCGTAATCCATTTCCGTCGAGGGCGTGTAGTTCATACGTGAGCCGTGAAACTGCTGATACTCCTTTAACTGACTCTCAGACTGCTGCTGCTGTTGCTGTTGCTGCTGCTGCTGCTGTTGCTGCGTGGAGGAATTACTCGTAGCTGTGTCAGTCACGTGGGAATAGCGCGACTGGGGTACCTCAATCAGTTCGCCGGAATTATTGAACGTCCAGTGAAAGGTCAAAGGGGGTGGATGAGACTCAACTGAACAAATCAACGACACTGTCTCTTGTTTCAATGCACCTACCACTAGCTCACTTTTACCCTCCTTGCAAACGGGCGAGTCTAAAAATTGATAAAAACTCTTGGTCAGTCTACTAACCTTCTAAACCGTCTAAGCAGAATCAGTGATTTATTCAGTTTATATAACTTATTCTATACTTATCAAAATATGAATAATAGGCTTGTTTAAAGAGAATGAAATTAAATTAATTATAAATACTGTTTAAAATTATATTCATATTAGGTATTTTAATTGATACTGAGAAATATCAAATATAACTTAAGCAAGTTATATTACTCCCTTACTTCCCCATCTTTCTCTCACTCTTTTTTCTCTTTCTCTTCAACAAATCCATTATTCAATTTTTGTTCATTATTTCTCTCTATAATCCGAACAAATTTACTTTCAAATGAAAAAAATAAATTTATTCATTATTGAACACTTTTTGCGAGTTCTTCTCATAAGAAAAAGTAATTAAGTATCCACTAGTACGTACATTTTTCCTTTATGACGTTGTCTTTATCACTTAACTTCAGCTATTCCAAAGCTTTTATGAACCAGAAAAAACGTTTCATGATTTTTTCCTATACGAAATCTATTCTTATATTGAAATCTCTTTTTTACGACAACTCCATTCAAAGAAAAGTTCTTACTCGAATTCAGAAGCACTTTATTATGGCTTCACCACCCATGTTGATTTGCTAATCGATTATTACGAATAGCTGGCAGACGAACGATGATAGCTTCAACGGCACAATATCTTTATTCATACTGCAAATTATTACTCAAACACACACGTGGAGTAGTATTTTATTAATATGTATTAAATTGTCACAAGGCTTGTGTTAAAATTAAGTTTTTTTCCCTATGCATAAACAACTATTACAGGATTTTATTATCAAACAAATGTTTAATACTTATGTTCTAAATGAATTCACCGTTATTATGAATAAAAAATCAAAAATTTCATTTTAAACGCGTTAAACATTTAGATTGTAGCAGAAATTTTTCTTTATACATGTAATAAAAATTTCAGGCAATATCAATTACCGTGTAATGCCGAAGAAATTTACTAATTGTTAATTTAAATAAAAATTGCATTTATTCACGTCTCCAATTTAGAAAATTTTTCCATTATAATATTGTCTTATAATATTATTACCTTAGTTAAGAATTAATATAGAATTGCATTGAAATCACTGAATATATTTCTTTTCAACTCGAAAGTTCATTAGTCTTTTGAAGTAAATTTGTTTCAAGTTATAAATTGTTAGATAAATAATTCTGATGACTTAAAGTTTTACGTAATCTTAAGTTTTCAAACAATTAAAAAATTCGACAATAGAGAAGTTAAACGACACTCCAAGTAAAGGTTTTCTAAAACCTATTTGAAAGTTTTGAATACTTGTTGGTTTACCATTGTAAATCTTTTTCCGCATTCAACGTTCAGAAATAAATTTTTAACGTCTTTCACGGATTATATTTAAAAAATATATAAATTTAAATACTAATAATAATGCGTATGCATACCGAACTAATTTTTAAATATTTAAGAAACTAATAATTAAAATTACCTTCATTGTTCAGACCAAAAAGTAAATTTCTATTTCTTATAGCTTTTCGCAACAGTATTTTTATGAATATCTTCCTGTCAATCGTAGTTCATAATGCAAATAACGTGTGTGCAGTAAGAGGTAAATGAATCATTTCCAGCTAGACAAATTAAATTTCTGAATACCTACCTGTCAAAGCTTATGCTTTCAATTTCGATTCTCGATTTACCAGTAAAGTACTCGAGCATTTATACATTCTTGAATCTGCATCTCCCTCGAGTGCACTTCGAAAATTTCGTCCTACTCGACAGCGTTATGTAGTGCGACTTGCTCTGCACGTATATAACACATATGTGTATCCATACATGCAGAAGCCTCAAACGGCACCCTGGGCGAATTATGAGCGAGATGCTTAGAAAGCTTTCATACAAACACGTGCGCGCGCGCGCGCGCACACACACACAAATATACGTTCAGCTATTCAATTGGCAAGATGCATTCGATTAGCGGATAAATGGATGTCCCTCAAACGGGATTATAGGATAAATGGTGTATCTCATGTGCAAGGAGTGTCAGAAGATGTCCTGGAGATCCGTCGTAAGACGCTTGTCATGTCCAAGCGTTGCAACTTTGTTTATGCATGACACGCAACTTGTCAATGCAGCGAACCTGAAACTCGTGGTAACTTGTAACTTGCATCACTAAATATTGCCATGACATCATTGACAATGATGTCAAAACTGAAACAAACAAAGACAAATCTTCCAAACAACTGTTCGAAAAACACAACAAAACAAAATAAATAGAGGAGGAAACGTGGAACAGAACCACAAAAACTAGCTTCATTGACACGTTCAACTCAATCCATTGTTAATGAAACGATCACTACGCGTAATAACGATTGAGTTCTATTGTCGAGCAGAGGTTAAAATATCAGGGCAGATCGTATACAGCGTTCAACATTGCTGCTGCTATCACTGCTGATACTATTGCTACGGTTGCTGCTCGCTATCACAAATGCAGCCGCCATAGCGCCAGTTGGAATCCACCTTCCCATGTGGCTTAGCGCATTATCAGACAACGTTCACCTACACATGAATATTCAGCTGCGCGTTTTACATACATTGAATATGCATCGTGGTCCTTACTTCCCTCTTAGGTCATTTACAAGTTCAAGATACTGTGGAAAGTGAGAAAGTGTATGAGAAGGCGAGAATAAGGAATAAAAGAGCCAAAGGTTTATTTTTCAATTTTAATGGAATACAGCTCGTGATCTGATGCTTTTTCTGTAAATCACCTGTACATTCTCGTTTTAATTTTTATTTTTCATAGGGTTTAAAAATATTCTATTTTAATTTTGGTAAAAAAATGTTGAAAAAACCCATTTTATGCAATGGAACTAATCTAGTCTTTGTATAATTTTATAATCCGTGGTCGCAATATCTGAATTTTTATCAGAGGCATATATAATGCGATTTTATTAATTTGAATTACAGATCACATTGTAGAACATTAAAGAGTTAAGTAATTGGTAAAAAAATGTAACGCCGGATTATGTAACATGCGCTAGTTTTCTCTCGACCTTAAGTGTTATTTTAAATACATTAAAATTATTTTATGTATAATCAAAATACTTATTAAAATGCATTATTTACTTCATTCTCAAAAAGATCTATTATTTAGTTACGAAATAAAATAATAATTTGTAAAGAAAATGAATTCGTTAGATCATATGTATCGAGATATGTGAAACAGTTCTGCCTGAACACAATGACAAGATAAATGGTTTCAACGATTAATTGACTGAGTGATTGGTTAATTGATCAATAGATTTAAATTAATGTAAAAGGTATGTAGAATATATCATTGTGAACATTAATAAATACGATTAATGAAATTTTAGTTTATGTTTCTCGTATATTGAAGAAAATGGAAAAATAAAACCATCAACAAAATTACATTTCCTTACGGTATTATTTATATTATGAAAAAAATTGTTGGAATAAGTTGTTCAGAAAGTTATTCTATTTATCATCAATCACAATTATCAAACTATTAATCTCTGTTAACAAAATATAGCTAATTTTAATGCAACTGCAAACATGATTATCTTCGCCTCGCCCTCTGGCCTTAATGAGCTTCTCCTCGTGTAACAGGATACCCATCCTATAATATGGATAAAAGCTCCCAACAGCATATACGTACACTTCGAAAATCTTATTACGCTTGCATGACTTAAAAGAGTGATAAGCGACAGATTAACAATTACTTACACTTAATACGAAGAGGCACCGGATTACTGGTTGTTTTTCCTTCGCTATTAACGGCAAGACACGTGTAGTCACCTGCCGAAAAACGGGTTATACGTTGGAGAACCAGCGAATGGTCACTTAATACGATTCCTAGTGTTGCATTATTTTTCAACTCCTTTGTCTGCGAATTCAAATACAAAAACGCATTTAAAGTTGGATCAATTTTTTCTACTCGTAAATATATTAACACAATTAAATGTAAGTAAATTATCAAGTTTTATCAGTAGTTTTAATTGCATAGATATACGTTCGAATATATTACTTTTATATCATCTTTATATAATTATCATCGGACATTATTTGGTTCAAACATAACCGATAATTTATCGAATCCTTTTTCAAGCATGATGATAACATTGATGCGTGATAAATTTTTGATTCTTAAAAAATATACTTAAAATCATAAAAGTATTACATAAACTTCCTACTTAATCACAAATACAAACTAATAACGTCACTTCATTATTAGTTTTTCATAAAAACTTGTTAAAAAAAAAAGCTTAACTCAACGTTAAAGATTTATTATTTATCATTGCTTACGCAACAGAAGAACTAAAGAATTTTCTCACGTCTTTAAACCAGGAAAGCTTATAGGCCTTTGGATTTGCGCGTACAATGCACTCAAAATAGACGTCATCCCCGTCTTTAATGTCATCAGGTTTCAAGGAGCTCCCCATCCGCAAGTTCACCACAGGTTGATACTGCACGTCCAAATGCCATTTATCCTCTAGAGCACTGTCGGGAATATTCGGATTTTCGGCTCTGCACGTGAGGTATTTGCCATCGTCTTCGATGCTCGGCACGAAGCTAAGGATGCTCAGACTCTGATTGTTCTCCGAAGTATACTGCAACACGAGCGAAAGACTTATTGACCTTTCCGGTCTAGGCAGTTGAAAAAATGGACATGCAACCTCGCGACTATCTGAGCCAGAGCTTTGAATCGTTATTCCTGCACCCGGCACATGAGAATAGTCTAAATAATGTGTACCAATGCTTGGAAAACCTTTATTCGTATATTATAACATTTTCTTATAAATTTATTTCAAATCTGCCATATTTCATCTACAATTTAGCTCTGTATATTAGTTTAAGTAACTTCATTATACTGCTCTTTAAAGATATTAACAAAGTTCAGAATCCTCAAAAATTAGCCAGATGTATTAAGATAAATTTATTTGTTTTCTGTCCTTCTTTCTTTTTTTACGAAAATTAGCAAAAAGTATTACGTGTAAAAATATTATCATTTAATAATCAATAATTAAATTTGCTGAACACATCAGGTAAAGTATATTTTAATCAGCATTACAGCTAAATTACAGAGTGATAAATAAATTATTAGAAAAAATATTTACATTGTAATATGACTTTTTAAACTAAATTCCTTTACTACATAGAATATAAATTAAAAGAATAGAAATCAATGTTCGATGATAAAGGATTTACACATAATTTCCTTTAATTAAAGTCCTGATATTATTAAAAGAAATTTAAAATCAATTTAACTAAATAAAATACTTTATAAAATAAAATATCTTTTTAATTATTTTTCATTGAATTTAAGCATCTTTAAGATCATAATTTATTGTAATCTCTTAATTTGTATTCTCATCGATAAAGGATGGTCTATTGATGATATATTTTATTCGAATTAAAATTTTTGTTTAATATGCGTATTTACAAAGCGGTAAATGATGAATCTGTATTTGCACAACATATAAAGTTCAAGTAGACGATACTAGACAATAAGAAAATTAACCATAAAGTCGATTGCCAATTAATGACGAACATTCGGTTGCCCACCATATTTACTCTGATCGTAAGGAGAATCGCGTATATCGACTACTGCATTAACAGTCAACGTGGCACTTATCTTTAACAAATGAACAAATAGGTTCGTTACATTAAATGTCGCGTTCACTATCAATGAACCAAGTTTCCCCTTTCTATAAATTTTGTGTAGTTTAGGCCTTTAGACTGATTTATTTGTCCATTCCCGTTGAGTTCATGCGGTGTACTTTCTACTATAGGTAGGTATATAAATTTAAACACGTTCAGAACGTGATGCCGTCCAATTATTTGATAAAGCTACATCACTAAAGTTAAATTCGAATCACACACGTGGGTTCTTTTTGGTCGATCGACGGTTTGAGATATTTTCTATGATTGCAAGAGCTTCTACGTACAAGTAATACTGAAAATGGATTGGATTGATAGGGAAAATGTACTCAGCGTCTCCAATTTCCAAAGTACTAAATATCCAAATGAAAAGGAGCAGAAAAAAATATTGACGCTTTATGCACTATTATTATTAACAAATTTAATGAACTAAAAATGATAAAGCAGAAATAGGGTATTAGAAAGTATAGAAAAATAAGTAAAAAGTAACACTTGGAACCAATTAATTTTTTAATTCTATTTTACAAACACTCGTTTATGTTCATAATTCAACATGAATTTTTAATTTCAATTCGAGTACAATTATACTTATAGCAAACTGTTTAAATATTTTATTACTACGAAGAAAGGCTTATAGATTAATGTATTAGAAAAAATGAAAATTTTTATCCATTTAAAATTATCTATGAACAAAGTATTATTTTATATTTATAATATATATTTACTTCGAAGTTAGTTTTTCTTCTTCGTTAAAAAAATCTAATGATATCTATCTAAATATATAATAAGATTGTAGAAAATGTTACCAATCGAAAAACATATATACATAAATTTATCTTTCTTTTTTTAATTCCATTTGACTTTTAATGCAGTATTGCCATTAATATTTTTATATTCAATGGACGGAATTTATTTTCACTTATCATTCACATAAGATCATTATTTTTTAATCGGTAAGTGTATATCTTTCTTTTATAAATGTATTTATGTACTAGCTAAAACTTTTAATTCTTCAAAATTTCTTCTATTCTAAAAAATTATACATTTTCTCTAAATTAAAAAATTAAAATCTTTTTAAAATATGTTATACATTGGAGAAGAAAAAAGACTGCCTCTATCTGGTTTAAAAATGAATATACTATTTAATTATATTTTCAACGATAACATTTAAAAGAATATAATTTACATTGCAGAGTTATAGAATGTTATATAAGACACGTGCAGTATGTGTATTATTATATTACAATTAAGTCAATACTGAAAAAATTCTTTACTATAATTAATTATGTTAATTTTATTCTTCTAACATGAGATAGAGTTATCGTAAGTTTGTAGGAAGAAATATAATTACTAATTATAACAGAAACAAGGTTAAAATGGCATTCTAACAATTTTTTCATGTTAAAATGTATGTTAACAGCAATAATGTCAATTAATAAATAAAGGGGAACGATATAACTATGAATATTTACACAAAAAATGGTTTTTATCCCTTACATACAATCTTACTGTTAATTGCCTACTCTTATAATGTTTCAAATGACATAATTCTTTTATTTTAAATTTCCTGTATACGCTCATTAGCTACCTAATACTCGAAGGTTCAAATTAGATAGTCCTCAATAGGAATTTTACCATGATATATATTTAAATAATATTATATTCTGAAATGAAATAAAACTCACTTTATCAGTTTGAGATTTTATACAAAGAATAATTTTCATACTAAGTAGTCACATATCACATACACATAATTTATCGAATTACAATATTTTTACAAATATTTACAAATCTATTCTAGTAGTAATTCTTGACATAATTATTTGTGAAAGCTAATCATTCGAATTAAAAAAATATATTATGTTTTAGTTTTTTAATTATTTAATATACTGCATTTAATTTTTCAGACTCTTTACTATGAAATATGGAAAAAGTGAGCTGATTATATAAAATAACAATAGAAATAATACAAGTATACTTTAAGGTAAAAATAGTAAAAATAGTAAAAATAGAAAACGAAGTAAGAAATTTTATATTGTGCTAGATCTCTGATTGATTGATTGTAATTGGTGAAAATATATCGAGAAGAGGAGTACATCTATGGTTACGTATATATGTGTACGGCAACGCTCTCCTTTGAAGGTTGGTGTGTATTCTCCTAGTGGAAGGAGGTGGACGGCTGCACTATCTGTCAAGTACATTAACAGGATAAAATCGATCCACCCCACTCTGCAAGGCCCGTCTCGACCAAAGCGCAATAGTAGAGATGGATGATGATGAGCGGTGAGACTGAACGTTAATAGAATTGATGGTACATGGCGTAGTTTCATAAAAACTTACGAATAAAGAGATGTTGAAAAAATTTCCAAACCAATCTTAATAAATTCATTGTAAACAAAGATGATGCGATGTAGCTTTGGTGGAATAACTATTAAAATACCGGATACAATACTTAACACATTTTTATTGGCCCAATCGATATACTTAATTTTATTTATGTATTGAATTTTATACGTGCTCTAGTTTTCTTAATAATTACTTATTTATTCATTACTTAAAATAATGATATCCATATCCAGCCACTTTTTCATAATAATTAAATACTATATTGTGGATTATATGTTAAAAACAATCGTAAATTTGACATAATTAAAAATCCTTTGTATAATTAAAAATAATTGTTGATGAGAATATCAAATTAACCAAAGTCAGATCTTCTTTTAATGTTGAAAATATTAAAAGAAATCAGGGTAATAAATATGTGTATTGAAAAATATGTGATTCAAAAATTACATTCTACTTTGCATTAAAAGAAATTTGCAATTTCTCAGATATGCTTATGCTTAGATCTTCGAGACTTAAATATGAATATATTTACATGAAACTGCAACAAAGAATGTAAGTAAATTAACTACATCATGTATGTAGTATGCTTCTACTTACATTTTTCGTTTGGTCGTCTATCCTCTTGTTGGCTTTCCACCAAGTGATCACAGCTTCAGGCTTAGAGCCCGTACTGCGACACTCAACCTCGTACTTTTTTTCAGCTTGAACTCTTGGCTCCTTCGTCAATATGTGCACGTCCAGTGGTTTTACTGTAAAAATTAAAGAAAACCTTCATCTATAGATTACGAGAAAATAAGTTTTTATTTTTATTGCACAGTGTACAATTAACGTTTTTTTATGTTCCTATTAAGAAATATAATTTAACAAATCTACATTCAATTTATTTTATGTCGTATTATTTTATACTATAACTGCATTAATAATAGAACAACTTGTCAATAAATAGTTATAGTTACTCCTACGCATACCGTATGTGTTTAGTATTATTAAATTCAGAGAAGTTAAAGATATATTAAACTATGATTTCTCTTCTTAATTTTATCTAATATGCAACGGATATTTTCCAGCAAGAAATCTTGAAATGCATTTAATTTTAATTTTAAATATTAATCTTTTTAATCATAAATTATATTTAATAATAATATACATAGTGTAAAGATGTGATTAACTTCATTTTTATACAAAGACTTTTTCTACAATGAAAAATTATTCATCGCTATATTAATCAAATCTTTTAAAAGTAAATAAATAATGTATACGTGTTATTTAAGTCTAATTATAAAATTGTTAGTACAATTTTCCAATAATTAAATTTATTATCAAAATATACACTTGCAAGTTTTAAATGAAAAATATACGAAACATGTGTGTAACGTCAAGAAATTATACGATAAAATTTGTTTGATTATATTAAAAGATCCAAGGAACAGTAACATCAAATTGATATATAAATATCTTTACAGTTGTTTGTTAGGAATTTTATGCTTTAAACAGTTCATATAATTATATTAGTCATATAGTAATCATATAAATTCATTAATTTAAAAACTAAGAAACTTCATTTTCACAAATTTATCGTACTGTTTTCCTTGAATTTGAATAGTTTATTATTATCAATTTTATGATAACATACTTGACAAAATCATTAAATAATGAAAGGTTGTAAAAGTATTATTAGCTGCACGGTTTTGTATATGAGAGCACGTGCGCGCTTAGTACGTCCTTCCATGTACGTAACTTTATATTACAGCTTTAAAAATTTTAATTCATAAGATAAGAAGTTATTTTAAGATAATTCGATCCAAATCTTATTTCAATATAAATTTTGTTAGAATCTGTGCGCAAGTAGAACATTATTAATATTTTAAAGCTTTCATGTACATTAAATGTAAATGTTTTCCTATCTAATATAAAGATTTAACTTCATGTACGTACTTATGAATATATTTTCATTTTTAAATACTAAATATTTATAATATAAATAAATAGGTTACCACGATTTAAATTAATAATTTAAAATTCTGAATCTATTATACTTGAAATTTAATTCCACTTTATATTACTTCGTAAATAGAATCTAAGAAGTTAATTTTTGTATATCTTATAATTTTGTTTCATGCATTTGTATA
This sequence comes from Wiebesia pumilae, assembly GCA_018907045.1. Taxonomy (NCBI): domain Eukaryota; kingdom Metazoa; phylum Arthropoda; class Insecta; order Hymenoptera; family Agaonidae; genus Wiebesia; species Wiebesia pumilae. Next base: position 946,231 of record JACCHZ010000131.1, on the reverse strand, counting down.
AACTTTTTCTTTAATACCATGAAGCAACTAGTTTTAGTTTCTTTATTGTGATTTTATTTTGTTTGCCATAATCATATGATATTTTAAAAATTGTTTTCGAGAATCCTAATAATACCATTATAATTTTGCTATTTTAAGCCTTGCAAATAGTGACAAAGAATTTTGCACTAAAAATTTACAATTTTGTAAAAATATAAATCTTATTTCTTTAATTACATTATTTTTTCCGTATTACATATACTTTTAATTCTGCCTTACACACACTATCTATGCCAGAATACAAACGCAAAGGTATACTGATTTAGGTCGATGGTGAACATTTATGGTAATACTATTGAAATTTCACGTTGGAATTAATTAATAAATGCTGTACCATATTTTCTAAAATATTATTGAAAAGATGGTCACTATACCTAAGTAAATTGTAAGATACATTTCATAGTAAACTATCACTGTTATTGTATATATTATATATTGTCAGTTAAGCATTATGGAAATGTCTGTATAAATACACGTTTTCATATAAATATTTTACAATTGTTTAGATTTACTGCTAATTAAGTATGAACAATGAAAGTTTCTTTTCTGTTAATAAATTATAATGCAGAATTCTAATCTATCTTCAAAAATGTTTAAGCTCTCCTGTATGAAGTTGAACGCTATCCAGTGAATACTTCGTAAATATAAGTGAAGGCTAATGTAAATAAACAGCGATGAGTATTTTTCACATCTCTGGCTCAACTCTTTATTTTATGCAAATGACGTAAATGACTTTTGTCAAAGTAAAGTGTACACTGGCTGATCTGAACGTCAAAGATGATATAGGATATTCCATCTTTTCTACTGTTAAGTATTTTCAACGTCTTCTTTCATTGAGATTAAAAAAATTAGTTTGCACTATTGAGTAGTGTATCGTTCAAGAAAACGCTAGTATGATTATTTGTATTCTCTGCAGATACTTTCTATTACGTTAAGTTGTTCTTCAACATGAAAACGCTACTATCATATTTGTGTTATCTTAAAAAATATTCAGAAAGTAGAAAGAGATCATTTATGTTCTTTATAAATAAGGCATAAAATCAAGATTTGAATTTCATTTTTAGGAATCGCAGTTTCCTTTTTTGTAAGTAATCTTATAAGAATTTTGGTAAAACTTACGTCAGTTTTTTGGTTAATTAACATTAAATAATATTGAACTCAGTACGAATATCTGCAACTGCATTTTTCACCAGGCAAAGAAATATTTTTACAATCGTTAATCCTCATATGTAATAAATTTTATAAATAGAAAAGTATCCAAAATGAAAACTAAGAAAATATTTGAATAACGAACAGAATATAATAGTACTTTACATTATTTTTATTTTTATATCTGATTTTCTATAAAAATATTAGTATCAACATTTTATATGGTGTATAAAATGTTGTATAATAATTGTTAATATGATGTATATATCTTAATTTTACTCTTTTACCTCTCGAATATGCCTTATGTGCGTAATATTTTTATTGTGAATAAAAGTTTTACACCTTGTAAGCACACATGTTAAGTAAAGCATATCGAAAATAAAAATCTTTTAATGAAAACTATCTAATACCAAATTCCCTTCTCCAAGTAATGAACTTTATTCAACGAAATACACATATACACATACATCGTAGATATTTTGAAAAGCTTGTAATTGATTGTATCTTTTCAAATAAGAAAAGTCATTACTCAATTGCACGTGTAAAAGTAACTATAATAACAAACATATATGTATGTACAAAATCCAACAATATTTAGAAGCAGTTAAGTTTTTAAATTCAAAAACATGTTGTTTAGATTTTTTTAATGAATCGCAACGGTAAATTGTTGCTCTTTATATTACCAAGCAAATTCTTATATTAGTATTTTTAGAAATTATATTCAAAGTTGTCATTTTTCTTATTATAGTGTAAGAGTAAAATGTCAGTCTCCATTCCATGATCCGTGATTTGTTTGTATGATTTTAGTCTAAGTGACAAACTTATTTGTGTCCTTAAAGAGTCTGCCTTTTGAGAATTAAAATAACCTTTCAGAAGGTAGGAACGGTAAATCAAGCAGTCACATTATAATAAAGCAATGATCAAATAAGAATTTAGTAACTGGTTAGTGTAAAGGTGTAACCAGGTATAATTTCCACAAAATGAAGTTATAATATTACATAATTTATTGAAATTGTTTTTATTAGTTTATTATATTTATGCATACTTTTGATTTATTTTAAATACGTGCACCTAAAAAGACACAGATTTTACTATTTAAATAAAGCATAATCTATGCGATTGAAGTAATCAATCGACAAGATTTATTATATTAATTTATTAAACAGCACATGTGTGCTACTTTTAGAAAGATTACGCCAACTCCGAAATAATCTCATTATAATGTTGTAAAGACATTTAGCCAAATTACTATAGGCTTTCCCTTAGATATTTCTGCTTTGGACAGTGTCAAACCGCTAGTCTTTGAAATTGCGTTACAGCTCACTGAAAATATTCTATGTTGGATCCATCTTCATGCAAATGTGCATTAGAGCTTTAAATATATCTCGTCTATCTGCCGCGAGGTATGCATCTTCTTCCTCTATTAGAGTTTGAATTTCATAGAGTTCAATTGTGGCAATGTACTTCTTGAGCTGGGATGGTATATATAAAGATAAGAAGATACTATTCCGAAATAAATTGAAATATATTTACCAATGTACAAAAAGAATACAAAAATTTGAGAGGGAGTATCAATAGTGCATCAGAAAAAATCTGCTCTTGTAAGGTTTTGTTTCTTATATACGAATAGTATTACAGACTTGTTTACATTAAAGCTACACATTTTAGTAAAAGAATAAATGCCTTCCACTCTCCATAATATTTAGCATTCCAGAAAGTGGTGCAATATTTGCATTTTCTCCGACATCATGAGTATTACCTTTACTGAAGTTAACAAAAAGTAAAGGTTAAGAAAAAGGGAAAAAAGAAAGAAGGTTGAAAAAAATACTACATCGGTAATCAGGAAATCTTCTGAGTTTTTTTTATTTTTGTAATTACAGAAGTTTATGTTAATAACTATTGTTACGAATTATATATTTTAATTATAGTGGTCGGGGCAAACTGCAAAAAAATTTTTACATTCTGGGGAGTTTCAAAAGGAAATGAATACTTCTGATTATGATAAAAGTTGCCCATGATTCTAATAAAATAAGGTACTTATGATATCAACTTCATATATATATATATATATATATATATACATACATATATCTGATCATTCAGGAATATTCAGGAAATCTAGCTTAGTGCAGTATATCATAAATAATATGAGTCCTAATCTATGTATAGAAAAGGAAGTGAATTAGTATTGTTGCTTACTTTAAGAAAAGGATACGTTTATAACGAATAGTTCAGTTGTTGAGTAAGGACTTACCGTCACGCTTCAAAAACATTAAATTGGATAGTTACACGACATAAAGAGTCAGTTCAGTAACCTTGATAGATAATGGCGTGTCATCACTAAAGAAAATACTTAGTTTTCTTTCCCTGTGTAATCAAGATTGGAAATAGGATAAAGAAAAAAAAGTAGTCAAAACACTATAAGATCTTGATGGTTCCTGTCTGAATGGTATGTGTAAATCCAAAATAATGCTGCGAGCCTTGTTTCTCGAACCAATAGTAGCAGATTTCTGAGGGCTGAGCCTTTTTCATCCTATTTTTATATCTATGAGATGAACGGGAGCACTTTACTTCGGCTTTCTTTTTTCCATCCGATGTCCCTAGCGTCTCCGTAGTGCGAGATATACTACATACTGCATGTGTGCGAGATAAAGCGATGACGGCAAACAGTATCCCAGTCAAATACACGAGGCACGAGTCAACATTGTTAAATATTTTTTAAAATAACCTTGAAGAAAGATTGGAGTTGATCTTAAATTAAAGAAAAACTGTAATATTAAATTAATTGCAAAAAATTAAAATGCAAATTTTTTACTTTATTGTCTAACTGTCGATTACGTCTTTTTATATGTATAAAATTTATTTATACGCCATTTATATATGCATATCACAACATTTATTATTTGGTTTTCTGGAAAACTGAGTTTTATTTCCTGACTTCAATTTAATTGAGTAAATTCGGGTATTGTAGCAAATTGTATATTATTTTGATTTATTGTTCTTTTAAGAAAATTTATTGTTTTTTTTCATTTTTCTTTTTTAGAATAACTCAAGTGTAGCTGAAACATTCAGCTATTACATTCTTTTCTCCTATCGTAATGATTTATATAGACTAGATAACGTCCTTAAGCATGAAACTAAAGTAGGTGATCAATGTGCAGTTATCTTTTGAAGAAAATCAATTTACCATTTTCTTGTTTGAGGTAACATTCAGTACTTAGATTGATTTTTATATTCCAAAGGTTATCTTTTTTTAGTAGTACTTCTATTCTTTGCTTCACTCTACATAATTACTATCCTTCAGCTTGGAAGTGAAACTTTTACAGAATCTTACTTTTTAATGATTACGTTTATTTGTATGTATGTGCAATAGCTTTATTTAAAATATAAAAGAAAATAGTTTAATGAATTTAAACTTCGTAAAAAAGTGTTGTATCATAAATACATTATTTAAAAATGCACGTGTGGGTATGTGAGCACGTGCGTATGTAGGCATTAAAATATTATTGCCCTGCGTCAACATTACTATACAAATCTACAAGCAAGAATTAGACATATTAAAGACATCAAATTTCCATCATAAAATATAAAGGAACAATATGAAATTATAATGTAAAATGACAAATATTTAGATATTTATTCAATATTATTAGTTAGATTTCAAATCTTTTAATACTAAGAATATAATTCTGAAAAATTAAATTTATTTTTCTCTCCTCGCAAATGAATTACTTAAATACAATAATATTTTAAGTTTCTTCATAAGTAAATATGGGGATTGAAAGAGTTCTATATTTATATTCAAGTATTCTACCTAAAAACTAAAAATGTTGTTTGAATATTAGTGGAATAAAGTACAGAGATAAAACTAACTTGTTTGACACTAAATATCTAACAAGGAAGCGATCAAAAATTCTATGCATATTAAATTTTCAATAATATTATTAATATTAATTTAAAACTTCTTGTAAATACGTCTTATAAATAGCAATACGTACAAAGTGTTGTCTACATAAATATTTTTTCCCGCTAAAACTACATCACTAAAATCGATTAAAAAAAAATTTCGCAATAAATTTTTTTCATAAAGTACTTTCTATCTTTTCGTAATAATAATTTAAAGAATGGAAGTACTTTACATTAATAATAATCGTTAGTTTTTATTGCTATAACATTTTTTTGACACAATTAGAATACAAATATAGATACCCCTCCATGATAAGTCTTAAACATTTAATTTTCTGGACACTTCGTGTAATGAGTAATATCAGTTTGTTAATCCGTACTTCTTTGATCAGTGTGTCGCATCTAGAATTCGCTTTGACATTTGATCGCACATGGATTTACGTGCAAATGTAGTGAACTTGCACAGGTTTTCATTTGCGTGCTGAATGACGTGTCACGAAGATCTATCCATCTTTCTATGCTTATTTACTTTCAGAATTAACGATAGTGAAACTTTTCTTCTTTAGAAACAATTATAATTCATTATATTAGATATAAGTGCATGTGTGTGACTCACTGAAATCCGTAAGAATGCTATATTAAGAATTACTCGAGGAAACTTTACTGATAAAATTAATGAAATGAAAGTTACTTCGATAAAACATATTAACATGAGAAATCGAATTCCTAATTATTCTGATGTATGTATTAACAGCAACCAAATCAATAACACTTAAAAATTCCGTATTTTAAATTAATTGGATATAATAAACAATTAGTACATTATATAACATAAATATATATTATAACAACAATTAATTTTTTTAAATGACTATATCTAATCTAATTACACAAAAGCTTATACTAATTACATATTAAGAAAAAATAACGTAATTATCTAAAAAACAAAAACTAAATTGTAAAGTAATAAAATCTAGTTTAATTTAATTTATTCAAGTCATTTAGTGTTACTTAGTTAGTGTTACTTAGTGTTACATTTAGTGTTACTTAGTGTTACATTTAGTGTTACTTTACTGTCAACTTCTTTTTTTTAAATTAGAGCAGAAATGCAATAGTTGGATACTTATAGCCATTACAGAAACTATTACACTAAAGCTTATATGGATCATGGAAAACATTATTTATCTGTTAACAAATGGCTTTGTAATTTAATATTAACAAAATAGATATTTAAGATAAAATAAACAAATTTTTTCAATACATCTACCATTTATCATAATTAAAAATAATTTCTTAACAATTAACAATTAATAGTTGAATTAACCAAATGAAATTTATACTATTATAAACTTAAAGTATTTCTCCGTAATTTTTGGAGTGAAAATGTTTATCTTAAATTGTGAGAGAGAAACAGAACATCTAACATAAATACATTAGAAGGCATACGGAAATTCTAAATATTTACTACTTATAATAATTACTCTATTATAAAATTGATTCTTCGTCCTGCTTGTTTTCAAAAATGTTCTCTTGATATTTCAATAATGAAATCTGACAGTAGCAAAAATATTCGTCTTTAAATCTTAAAGAGTTTCATTAGCGATGAATTTTTCACAATATAAAGTTATGTTTTATTTTAGAAAAAAATTTTAAACAGTATCAAAAAATTATTCATATAATCAAAATTGTAGAATTTTTATATTAAAAAAGATTTTCTTCGAATGAATCAAACTTTTTATTTAATGCAGGCACGAGTTAAAGATTAAAAGGTATTTTTCAAAATTCTGTATAACTACTCATAACTAAAGTCTAAATGGTATCTAAAATGTTTACAAATCTATCACTTTGTGCATTGATGCTGGGCAAACACTTTCATCGAAAAAGTCAGCTATAGGATGCGCAATACAACTAACTGCAAGAATTCGAAGTAATTTTGTGGACTATCTCTGGACTTGATTACTTTAACGGGAATTTTCAGGCTTTCTGAAGCACGTTCAAACGATTAGAGTATTTGAGAAGTAAAACGATTGCGTATGAACGTTTTAAGTAATTTCTGAGAGAGCGAATCATTGATAAGTTCATCTGATGGACAAGCGGTTTTGAAGATAAAATAAAATATATTAGCAACGAGAAGCAATGTGCAATTACAATGTTTAGGACATATTACATCTAACAGATTGTGTTAATTCACAGATGCATGGTAAAATAAATAATAATGGCCACGGTATTATTATTGTTAAAATTAAAACTATATTTTTGAAATAGCAAAATTCATATAAATAAGAATGAATATTCAATATTTGTAAATTTGAATAATTTTATGAAATAAATACTCATTCGGTATTTTATAAATATTAAAAAATGGTTGTTATGGCTAATAATATATTTTAAAAATTGTAGGCTGAAATAATTTCTTTATAGAAATATCACAATGCTTTGAATAAAATTAATGTAATTTTCGAAAGCCAATTTTATATATTGAAAGTTAACATGATATCGAAAAATAACATAATAAAGTGAGGTATTTTGAGAATTTTTAATTTTAATTTCAAGAAAATAACAGAATCAATAAAGTGAATATAATAAAAGACTGAATTAATTGTCTTCAAAAATATGAAGCCCGAAAATTGTATTCGTCTGAACTCTGCAGAGCTACTTATTTCATTGAATAGTTCACTTCTGTTAAATACAAGGTTGAGAAGTCGAAACAAGATGACGACTTTAAAGATAGTAGAACGAGCTGAATCATAGGATAAAGAGAGAATGTATGAAAGAATCGGAAAGCAATTTGATAGAATGTCAGTGATTGCCAACAGCAGCAACTGCAATAACAACAGCTAAGGCTACTGTTGTAAATATGATTGTACATAACCTGACCCTTCAAGAGCTTTACCCCACTGGTGAATCGAAGCATGGCTTGTTCGTATCTTAGAGCGCGGGTGGATCGTATGGTGCTCGTGGGCAGGCATCGCGTGTCGACAAGGTGATTGCCATTAGTATTTTAACTGCTCACACATGCATATAAACCTGTAGTGGTGTACTACTGGATGAGCAAACTAAGCGTACAGCTATTTCTTGATCAACACGAATCATTGGTACGATTACTCGATTAACTTCTTCGTGTCAGAATAAAGGCTAAAAGAGATGAGTGGGACATTAATGGAGAAAAAATGAAATCAAACCGCTACCCCGACAGGCGAATGTCCTAGCGGATAATAGTTGATTTTATTAGTCTGCCAAATAAATGTGAATCCATTTTAATCAATTTTGTCATTACGATGCAGACAAACAAATCAGTTCACTGTACATAATTATAATGTTACATTCGTTAACATAACAACAAAATTAATCCTTGACAAAGAATATTTTCTTTTCTAATATTGATTAAATTTTATCAATGCAATTGACATGATACAGCTCGAATAATTTCGAAGTTGTGAATTTTTTATCATATGTATTTATATCGTATTTATATAAATATATAAATTATATACGTATGGTATAAAATAAAATTATATTTTATAATTATAAAATATAACTATTCATATTATACTTTATGAATTATATTAAAAAAATTTAAAAACTTTAACGGTAGAAGTATTGCTCAACTTTTTATAATATTTAATTACGATAATTAATATCTCTAATAGAAATCTGTAAATACAAATAAATTTACTCTAAATAATTTCTTAGAATCAAACTAGTGTTAGTATTTTTCTTTGTTTTAGTTTCGCCACGTTGTAATGACATAAATGAAACTTTAACACGATTATTCTTAAATAAATTTATGAATTAAATATAGGATATTTGTTAGAAATTTTTGTAAAGTTATTTACAAACCTTTCGTTTCCAGCGTTCAAAATTAATTACTTATTATGAAATTTCGCGGAAGCATTAAAATTTATTAATTGTAATTTCAACGTTTTATCTCTGGTAGATTATTCATTTCAGCTTTAAATTTTTAAAATAGAAATTATTTTTACACTATTGAATTATCGTTGTACTGTTGAGATTCAAGATTTTTATGGTTCTCTATGGAAACTATTCTTGTTATTGATTCAGTAATTGGTAAATACTTCCGAACTTCTTTTATTCAAAGTTCTTATATTTCTCAAAGTTCATAATCAAAATAACTGTTTTAAATATACACTCAAGTTTTTTAAGGTAATTGAATGCTGAATGTGACTAAACAAGACTATTATTCTTCTTATAATTCAAATATTTCAGTAAAATCGATATAACAAATATTCGGTTCCATAAATATGTATTGTAAACGACTTAAGATCTTATCAAAAATAAAATGTTTATTTTTCCTAAAATTTTCTTTTTCGATATATTCTATCTTCAAGGGGTTTTAAAATAACTCTTACAAGACATCAAACGTATTTTAGTTAGATAGTGTCAGTTTATATAGTACTATGTATGTATGATAAAAAGCTTGCATTATCTTTTATAATATATTAAGAAAGCTATCGGTAAAACATACTAATGTGTGTTTTTATATTTTTTGAAAAAGTTTATAAACAACAGTTAAAATATCATTTAAATAAAATAAAATTATATAAGATTAATGAATCAAAATATATATGAAAGTACAAAGTACAATTGATTTTATGAATGTATTTATAATATCGAGTATATTCCATATATTTTGTTTACTTTCTTTTTCATATTATAATTTTGAAGAAAATAATTATATGATTAAAAATACGAAAGTAATTACTTGTGCTAAACTTAAAATAACATATATAGCTTATGCCATTTCACTATTAGTGGATAAAAGTAGAATTCTATACATATATCAGTGAATAATTTTATATAGAGATACCTATACGAAAATCCAATTATATATTTTTATAATATATATGATAGATTACGTTGGTCATTTATCTTAATTCTTTTTTCTTTAGCAAATCTAAGTCTGAATCATTGCCGATTCTGTGCGCGCGCGCGCTTGTGTGTGTACATCTATTGTATATATATATATATATATATATTAGCGCCAGTAATTTATTATTCGTGAATTTAGTATCATATGCTCTATCACTAGAAAGTTTTGATGTATTTTTTTTGCTCTAGTACGATGCATATTTATTCATGTTTTACATAGGACCAGCAAGTTTGAAAAACTACTAAATTGTTATTATGGCTTTCATGAGATTTTAATACAGTGCATGTATGAAAACACGATTGTAAAGTATATATATATTTAGGATAACATTCCACAATACACATCTCTACGATTATAAAAATAAAATAAAAATAAATAGAATATTTTTCACGTTTGGATTTGAATTCATGTGATCGAAAAGTTTTTTGAATACATATTTATAATTAAACGAACAATTAAAATTAAATATAAATAATGCATATTTATAATAACGATTATCACATTCAGTTGAAACAATTACTGTGAACTTGTTTTATTTATAGATTCATAATTATATATTCCTGATGTACACAAGTGCATCGAAAATGTGTCCGATTTATATTTGACTTTATGCGTCACACAATTTATAGTATTCTAAATGCAACAGGACATTTATCCGAAAATATGTTATGTACTAGTGTTCATAAAAATTGATAAAATTAACGTAAACATATGCTTAAGCACTGATATCTTTAATAATTATAAAATTCTTCAATTTAAATACAAATAGTGCATTAAAATTTCTTTTTAACTTTTGAACAAGTGATTTAATAGCATAACTGACTTGCATTCTTATCACAAGTCAATCTTTATTGCACGAAACACTTTACACGGAATATATAATAACAAATTACGTTTCCTTAATATTTTTATCTTCCAAGGCGATCGCAGTATCACCGTCAATGGAAAAAAGTTTCTCACGAACGTTCAAACGAACGAAAAGTTATGTATAAGGTTTAAAATAAACAGAAATAATAAAGTAAAAATAAGAAAAAGGATAAAAATATCCAAAAGTCAGTGAATAACTCCCGTGTGAAGTACTATTATACATATTGATTTATATATATTGATTCTTCGAAGAAAGCCCATAACCAGAAATAGCGTTTATAAATTTCCGTGGATCTAACGAGAAATGGATTGCACAGTTCTTCAGTGGTTATGTCGCGACGTTTTCATCGACCTTGCTTTCTTTCTTCTTCTCTCTCTCAGTCTCGCTCTCTTTTAGGTACTCACGACTACTACATAACTTATTTTCATGCACTTAATACATCAAAACACTAAGAACATTTATGAACTGTTAAACCTAGAAACGTACACTTATATACCAACACAACTACACTTTCAGGTACACACGAACCCAATATTATTCTAATATTATTATCGCCGTACAACGCAGAAAGTATAAAATCAAAGACGCACAATAACAACCAACACGCGATTCTCTGATCCGTCTTCGGGAAGGCGTTGCCCTTATCTCCTCTATCATATCAGTAGAGTGACTCATAGATTTAGCACATTAATAGCTTATCCAGTACCGTCTCTCTCTCTCTCTCTCTCTCTCTCTCTCTCTCTCGAGAAAAGTAGACGGAAATCTTCCAAACGGTAACATTTATTCTAAATTGTCTCTTTTCCTTTGTCCAAATTTTCGATTTCACTCTCTCGTATTATCTGCCATAGACTGTAAATCTCGTTCTTTCTCAACTGAGATTGGGGTGTCAGAAGCCGACGCAAGAAACAAGCTGAGACAGGGCTGGAAAAGTGTGGGCGCTACATGTAGCGTAATGTGACGTGGTTCACGCATGCCGAGCATTATCGCGTCGCCTGTCATACCAGTCGCTTTTCTCTTTGCCAAAGTGTAATTCTCAGCCTTCCACTAAAATAATTTCGTGCTTATCTACGCTCTTGGAAACACCTCGCGGGGTTTGATTCAATTTCTTCAAAGAATAAACTTAGCTTTCATGCAGTAAGTATGTTCTTTTGTCGCAGCTATAATACGTACGTGCCAAAACGAGCATAACTTATGAAAATGCCAATTTGATGAAATAAAAGCAACTATTTGTTTCAGTTATTATATTAATTAGTAAGTTATGTGGCTTCGGTAGAACATGGGTACGTGTCTTGAAATATGAGGTTACATGAATAAAAATATGTATATAAAGAAATTATACGTTTGGTTGAAATTAAATGCCGTTTACACCTGAAAATAGCTTTACATGAGAATAAAATATCCTGTGATACTATTAAAGTTTACTTCTGCTTTTATAAAATTACTTTGATTTTTTCTGTATAATGAAATACTGACATTTTACCGAGTTGTTAAAATCCATTGACAACAATCCATTGACAACAATCCATTGACAATAATTATTGATTTTATTGCTGGAGAAATCCAACTGTTGTATCGAGACTACTAATGGCACTTTTATCGCGCAGATTTCGAACTTATTTTTTTAGTAGTATTTTTATTTTATTTGTACTTTGGGCATTTTTAAGGGTATCATTAGATGGCTCAACTAATTTCGCTGACAAATCGGTGCACGAAGCATAGAATTTGTACGGATGCACCCCTTTCCTTCCATTTCTTCTCTCTGTTTTAGATAGTGTTGCATAACGAGCACGTGACTCTGCACTAAGTTAGTTGTTTGAAAATAACGGGTTCGCAAGCAGTCAAAGAAAAGCAGCGTCTCTCTAAAAACTCCTCTGTTGTATAATTCATTTCTTTCTAATAAAAATATATTGCTGAAAATCGTTATTTTCTCAGTAAATATGAAATAATAGTCATGCTCAGTCACCTATTGTGTAATTGTGTAATTATGTAATTATGTATTTTTAACGATTTTTATTTCACTACATAGAACTTAGTGGTTTAGTTTTTCTCAAAGTCAAACTTATCAAAAATTTTAGCAATAAATTTCATATAACTTGTAATAAATTCTTTTCATTGATGAAATTAAAAAAGAAAAAATGTAAATCCTATTATATACTTTTAAAAAAGTACTGTAAAGATTTTTTTGATTATTTTGACGTTTGAAAAACATTAATACGTTAAATAACTGAATGCGCGTTAACAGACACAATATGCGCGTTCAAACTAATGAGTCGATGATACAAAAAAGAGCTTACAATCGGTTCAAAAGAAACCGCACGAATAGCTCACTTTAATCCAATGGATGAATCACTAAAATTAGAAAAAAAGCGAGCCCCAGGAGGCAAACTAATTTACCCATCCAAATAGAATAGCAAATTACCCATATGCATTTGCTCAGCTGCTAAAAAAGTTCAGTGATACTTTAAATTCATTTTAATAATTATACTTTATCCAAAGTATATGGCTGAAAGTTTTGATTCCGTATGCAGCACGTAATTGAAAATAGTTTGATACCAAACATTAAGTACAAGTGTCAAAATCACTCAACTATGGATTTGATTGATAAAAATATAATTACAAAATAAATAAATGGTCCTTTTTACTCGAGGGAAAATCCAAACGAATTGCCCTCGCTCAAATAAAATTGCAAATTAGACAGTAACTATTGTTTGAAGTTCCTCAAATGTTTGTGTCGTTCTCCACTTAAACGTAAGGATATTTTTATTCTCAAGATTTCCTTACCTCGAGCACTTCACTTCAGTTTAGTAACCGACTTAGTTTTCCTAGCAGCAGCTCGCTCATCTTTATTGCTTCTAAAATTCATGCAGAAATAGGAACAAGGACTTGTGATTAGACTTACGATTAACGTCGAGGATGAGAAGAGCTGTCTGAGGGGGCACAAGATTCGTGTTGCTGGCCTGGCAAACTAGTCGAGCTTTAAGGTGCTGTCTGCCCACTTTCGGATAAGACAAGTGGTTGAGCGTCTGGCCGGTATCGCTCTTGTGCTCGTAAGATTCGTCGATCACTGTGTTCTCGAGGAACCAAGTGAGTCGGGGTGTCGGCTTCCCGCCTCTTGCCACACAGATCAGCTTCACGTCGCTGCCCTCGTTGTAGCATTTCTCTTTATCCGGGATTTGCCGCAGCGTGTCGCCGTCTAAAATGACGGGCTTACTTGGTGGCTCTGAAAGCATCCAAATCTACGGTAAGCAGAATGTAATAAAATTAAAAATTCGACTTTTAAATTGGCCATAAGTTATTAAAGACGCTGATTCTGTCCCAATAGACCTTTTCAACCATTTGTAGATTTTTAGAAACGAATTACAAACCACGATATTAGTTAGTTAAAATAGGTGCTCTTCAAGAATATTGAAATATCATTGCATTAATTATATAATAACTGTACATAGCGAAATATAAAGATACTTTTATAAAAATTTTTAAAAAACTGTATACTTTAAAAGACTACTTTGTTGTATTATTAAAATATTTCGTGTAAAATGTAATCTATAATTTATGAAGTTAACTTTGAAAGACACGTAAATTATACAAACGATGCCTCTTGTAACTTGAACCATAATGGTGTGTCGTGATTAATTATGAAATGACATAAAAGCTTACGAATATCTATTCAATTATACGTATGCGCCATATTTTACTTTATGTTACCTATGTGACATTTTCACTATATGATAAAGTTGTTAAAAGGAAGTAAAATATGCATATAAAGATTTTTCATTAAGATTATCAAGTACTAGTATCTACATATTCATTCAATTACGTATACAGAAAAATGACAAAAAAATAATTGTACGATCCGATCTACGGTATAAAACAAAAACGTCCAAAAATCTCAAAGTTCGATATTTGATTTCCGAGAGAAAAGAAATGCAAATAAAAAAATTAATAGGCATATATGAATCATTGAAGCGGAGCATACGTATTCAATATTTGCAAACTTACACTAAATATTAAAATGACCAAAGTGTTTTGGATATTGGACTTTATAATGTTAAATTAAAAATATTTTAAACATCTATTTAATGGCTAATTAGTGAACTACGATTTTATTCAACGTAATAAGGTAATTTGGAAGAGGTGAGTACTCACCAATAACAGACAAATTTATCTTCTGAATTGTCGTCGGTGCGTTGATAAAGTCCACTCGACAACTGTAAAGCCCCTCATCTTTAAACTTGAGCTCGTTGATACTTAAGTGAGCTGGCTTCGTTGCCGTGATGAAATAAGCCCTACGTCCTAGTGCCCGTGGCGAGGACCAGCGAAGCGCATCGTTAATTTGTCTACTGTTACGCATGTCAAATCTGAAACGCAGAATTCGTATTTATTAGGATATCTTCTTGCTACGGATCTTTAAAAATGTGAAATTGTATCTCACTCGAGGTGGTTTCGCGTTTAGAAACAAACCATTTCAACTATTTCTTTTTAAATAACTCTTTATAAAAAATATATTTTCATAGATTCTGTTGCCAGACTGTAACTTATAAAATTTCGAACTTAAGTATTTCAATATTATTACAATTTTAAGTAATATCATATCTTGGTACCATAAAAAACTATTGATACATTTAACTTTGTGCGTTCATTATATAAAATATAAAAAGTGTTTTTTAAACGTTTATTATGTTTATTAATATACAAAGTTACGACCGAACTCATATATATTTAAATTTTCTCAAATATCCTCAAGACTCCATTCCGTATATTAAAATTTTTCAATTTTCAAGTTTACTCATACTCAAATCTGAAATTTATTCAAATGTATCTTCATCCAGATTTAAATAAATAATTTACTAGTAAAAGAAAACCTTTAGTACTTTACACAACACATATTTTCCTTAAGAAAATTGGTATATCTTTTTAAGTATTATATTGAAAATTATTGACAGTCAATAAATGTATTTACCAGCGGACTCTTAATAATTAATAATACGTACGAAACCAAATTAAACTACAATTTTCTACATTTTAATCAATTCTGTTTTAGTAAAGAAAATAGTACGTATCGAAATATTTTGCTGATCTACAAAACCGAATTATTTTGAAATTGTTATTCATAAATTTCACACTCAATAATGTACACGTATATGTGTGTATATTTTTGTAGAAGGAAGCTTAATACATATGTACAGTAAGTTCCACGTAAAGAAAACAAATTTAAATATATCTCAAAATATTACATGCATTTGTAATTAATGAGACTTTAGGGACACGAAAGATTTTATTTCATACGAGATTTCATATCAGAATATTTATCTTTGTACATTTATCAATCTAAATAATTTACCATGAATATAAAGAAAAATTTATTCAGAAAATATATTTAAATTACAGAATATTAATGTTTATTTATTTCAATCCTTTCCATATTGGAAAAGACTGAAAAACGTAAAACTTATTATTTTCACATTTTCTTCAGAATCATGTAAGTACATCTATAGGTAATTTATGATCTCGTGAAGTACACTTCTAACTTTAGGTACTAAAAATTAACACAAATATATTTATTATAACGAAATTTCGGATATATGATGGAATATAAATATATATGTAAAGTATTAATACATAATATTACAAAGTATATAAAAACTTTTCACAAGGTCAAAATAAAAATATTGAAATTTTAAGCGACATTACATATAGATTTTTAATCGATACTTTTCGGCATACAATCTCTAACTAAATATCGTATACCAATTACACATTTAAATATCACTTGTAATATCTAAAATATTATTACGCTGATAAGTAATATATTTAATTATAATTTAGTATGTAAAACAAGAATCAAGCGAAAAAAGTTCAGTTTATTTGGAAAATTAAATAAGAAAGTTTGAAATAAATGAGGATTTTTGCAGATAATTCGAAAAGAGAAAAATAAATGGGAAGAAGATGCAAAAAGGTGAAAGATAGAAAAAGATAGAGAAAGATAGAGAAAGAGAGAAAAAGAGTCTACCGAAATTACAATGAACTGTATAAAATTTTATATTCAGTTTAATTGGTCCAACCGGAGGGATCGCACGTTGATCGTGAAAACGTGTTACTCTTGCGTAGTAACAAACGATCATCTCGGGTAGACAAATCAAGCTCTAACTCAAGAGTAGAAATACAGTGATATGGATACCATAGAATTATAATATCAGGCGAAGGGCAGATGATGCCCATGAAAAAGGGGAAGCGAGTTATGGTTAGCCACCTGGGGCCCATCACTGTGCATGATTGCATATTAAGAATACTGCGAGTAAGCAGCGAGCGACAGAAAGAGCTGTGGAGACGAGAACAGAGTCATTCGATCTAACAGGTGTAAGAATGCGAGAGATTAAAAGAGACGGTCATATAGAGCTGGAAGGAGCGGTTTGGCGGGAGGCGGTGGGGAGAGGAGGAAAGAGGTGGAAAGAGGTGGATTTCTAGAGAACGACTAAAAGTTAAATTGCGTTTCAGGAGTGCTACGCGCGGGAGTTCGGATTTCCTCTCGTGACTGAGAATTCCCAAAGCCCTCTCGAGTAGAACCAGCCGTTGAAGCTGTCACGATGGCAATACCACAGGCAGAGGTACTGACGTTGAAATACGATTTAATTCTTCCACTTTACACTTCCGTTGCAGTAGTGGCAGCGACAATGGCAGTAGCAGTATCGTTGCAAGCAATGTACACACACACACACACGTGCGCGTATATTATCTTGTCGACGTCATCGTTTGCTCACGATCTTCGTCTGAACACGTGTAAATAGAATTTCCGAAGGTGCTGATTTTCTCAAACACCCTTTTTAAGGCACAATTACTTATTAATAAGAATAGCTTGATAGTTCCAGGAACAAATTCGATTATTGAGCTTTTAGTGGATTAAACACTTATTAATATATCAAAAGAAAAAAGAGACGGTGGGCTGATACATATGTATGGATAGTCTTATGTTCTTTAGTGGAAGGGGTGAGCAAGCACTAAAAGAAGAGCATTTACTTAGTATAGGAATAATAAAATACGTTTGATAAAAATATTTTGCCTCTTTGAAATGAAGTAAAAAATTTCTCTTTATTGCTACTCAGATATATGTGTTATCTATAATACTATAGATAATTAGTAATATTATGTTCAAAAAGTCATAGTAATCTTAGAAATTGATTGGAGCTTTTTATGAAAAAAGTATGTAAGCTTTTTTAGAGTAGCAATTGTAAAATTAGAAACAATTAATCACGGATACTGTTGTTTGTGTGGCTTGAGGTATATCTGTATAACTCGAATCGTATTTACAATAAAATCATTACTTACTGTATTTTATCAAGTAATATAAATTAATCAATTTTGTAAAATCATTCTAAATTCTGATGTTGGGTTGGATTAATTTTATTTCAGTTGGCGAGTACTTAAATTAATTATTTATCGCTTTTCAATTTTGACGTTTCATTCTAAGGATCAATTGTACAATTATAATAAAATAAAGTAAATAACTGTTTAACTTGCATGTTAACTTATAATCCTATATTTATGTCTTCTACTTTTTAAAAATATTTATTATTGCGATAGAAGTTAAGGTACTTATTCAAGGCAATTTAAAATTACTTTTAAATAATAAAATTAATGTTTTATCTAATTGTAAGACTAAAGGAAAAATTTGACGATTTTTTTCAAAATCATTCGTTTAATTACTTCTTTAATTACTAATAAAGTAAAATAATTTCCATATACGAATATATACACAATGGCATTATTAAATAATATATAAAGAAGCATGTTAAGTTTTTTCTTTAAAGATGTATTGTTTAATTAATGAAACTTTGGTAAATAATTTTCAAAAATTTCATAACAAAACGAAATTTTAAAAGAATTTATACATAAGTGAGGAACGAATAAACCTGAGAAACTACAAATTATTATTAATTTTTGTTAATTATTAACAGAAATTATTATTTTGTTAATTATTGCTAATAATTATTATAAACTACATATTGTATTTATTTCTTCTACTTGTTCGATAATCATTGCAGATTCTAGAATGTTAACACACTATTATATTTTCGTTTTAGAAACATTTTTATTTAATTGTAAATAGAAGAACATTGAATAAGAACCTGCATTTCAAATTAATATTAAAGGCACGCTTTTAAGAGACAACGATATTAAAGATATAGTTAAATTTGTTTTTTTATACAATTTATTTCTAGTAGATATAAATATTATTCATAATGGATTAAAAATATATACTTGAGATACAATATAAAATTAATTCTTTCATTGATAAAGTCTTTATTGAATATTTTTCATTTACTTTTCCGACGCTATTTGACTTTATCAGGATAATTAACATTATGTAAACGCATGTATAAGCGCGCTATAATAGAGATACGCGATAATTGCGCTTTCGTATCCCAAATTAATAGTCTAATCTAACGAAGAAATTAATTGCACTTAAAAAATAGTTTTAAAATTTTAAATTCTTAAATACTTGTGAATATAGAATATCTGTCCTTGCGTTTACGTGAATTTAATCTTTCATTATAATGTGTCTTTTCTTACTTACTTCAAGCCCTATGTATAAAAGTGAAAATATTAAGGTATTCTATCTATTTCTGTAACAGATCATGTGACTGAACTTTTCCTTGACATTTACAAATTACTGACGTGCATGATAGCATTCTCTGAACTAGTGTATCCTCGATATAATATAAAAATATTTAAGGTTGGTAGGCAACATACTTTAAGTCTCAAATTTGCAAAAATATCTATTTTATTGAATGATTTCTAATTATGTTTGTACCTATAAACTTAGTACAGTTTATTTATGCTGCATTTAAGCACAAACGAAACAAAGTATTATCACATACAATTCGTACTTGAACATAAAAAAGAATGTACATATAATTGTACACATACAACTGTATATTGATAATATTTTATAAAAATACATGAATTTATATGAATTCATTCATTCTTTTAGTTCTATTTGAAATTTCGTTCTTGATTCGATACAGAAGGTGTAATATGACATTAAAAATACGAGAGAATTATTTTTGATTCGTAATGTTTTTATTTCATAATATATAACTAAGTTTCACGTTTAGCATGTAATGTACGTTATAACTATAGTAACTACTCAAACTCCTTCATTCTAAATTTATTCATTTTTACAAGTTAACAATATGGAATTGTACTCTCGTCTCATCTAGCTGAATTGAAGTGAACACGGTATGGCTGAATGGAATTAAAGTTAAATTTTGTATTATATGTTAGAAAGTGAAAGATCCTCTGATAATTTATAATAAATTTATAATAAATTTGTAATAAATTTATAATAAATATGAATAAAACAAAGTTGAAATCTTTTTGTACATGTTATATTATTAACTAATGTATCAATATTGATTTTCATGTATCAGAATCCATTTTCTTTTAAAACAAAGTTCAACTAGCCTAATATTATTTTTCTTAAAATTAATGTTTGAATATTTTGCAAATCCAAGAATCTTTTTAAATTTTCTTCCTAAAAATATAAAATTTTATTTTTCAATAAAATTTAGTAACATATTTAGATCTATATTTCTATAAAGAACTATAAAATGCATTTTGTAAAAAAAACAAACTATATTTGTATCACGCTATTGAGTAAAATTGCTTTTAAATAGAATTATAACGAGCAATTTTATAACATTTTTAGTTTTCGATTGCTTTGAAGATATTTGTAAATATTTATTTTTATATGTATGATGTGTTATATTTTCAGATAAAAACCAACATTACTTACATTTCTTATTGGACCTCTTCAAGATACTACGTAAATAACTTTCATGTAAGTAGAACGCATTTCTTCTTGAAACATGTATTATACAATTACATTTTTTCTTTACTACTTTGCGTAGAATACATGGAATTTTTTAAAAGCCTGATACGTGAGCGATAAGGGAGCAGAGAAAATTCATTGCGTAATAAATAATTTGAGACAGAATAAAATTTTCGTTACCGTTTACTTAAATTCAAGTTTAAAGTTTAGATTGTAATGCAACAAAATTAAATAGAAGTTATGAGAACTTGCGAATTGACTATACGAAAGAAAAATATATTTCACACTGTATATCATACAGAACAAAGAACCTATGAACAGTGATAATGAAGAGACGTGATGGAATATAATATATTTAAAAAATATTTGAAATTTATGTTTATTAATTCTATTTATTGATCCAAAAAAAGTTGCTCTATTTTATACGTTAATTTTAAATAGTCTGCAAGCATTAATACAAATTCATGCAGTAGATAGATTTTGTTTTACCGAAAATCAAGTCGACTATTGTAATTTTAAACTGAAATTAATTTTTTTAAAAAGTCATGTTTAAAGTCATTTGAAGTTCTAAATGTAAAAAGAGTACAAAAATGCTAAATGTTGGTAAAAGTATTTTGTAAACATTTCAATTGAAATCCATTACCGATAACATTATCTTGTATGTTTTATTTTGTAAGGAACACAATATTGTGAGATGTTGTGAAGCACGAGACGTACTTGTGTATAGATATGTTCGCATGTTGTTGGTGGATAAGTGTAAGTGAGAAAGAGTATCCTTCATCAGGTGGATACGTCTCACTGGGTTGATGTAAATAAGTGACAGGAAGAGTGTTGAATTAGTACTTAACCCAGTTCTTTATCTTGCCTCTCAAGTGTTTGGGGTAGGATTATTTTGCAGAAGATCCTTACTGATGAATTCAATAATAGACCGATCAGAAACGAAACGTGTACAGATAGAACCTTCACATGAATTACTCTTTCTTTCTAAATAGAAAATTCCACAATATTGACAAAAAATCATTTATTATAAAAAGTAACAAAGGAGTCACATACATATGCGATTAGTTTGTCTATAAATTAATGTGAAATTTTTATAAAATAAAATCGGGTAAACTAACATTCTTTAATTTTTACATAAATATTTGCTATTAAATTAGATACTTAATTTTAAGATGATTTGTTGACATGACTGAATACAATATGATTTACTATTTATCAACAAATGACTTTCTATTATAATTATTTTTCTTAAATTATATTTCTTAAAATATACAATACTACTAGCAAGTAGACATATTAAAAGTAAATAATATTAATACAAATTTTATACAATTATAATGTAAAATAAATTTCAATAAGTTCTCAGTTTAAGATGAACCATCATGAAAAATGCGACGTAATAAACTAAGAATATAATTTTGTAATATACTGTACATACAAATATTATATTTGTATAATTATATCTTAATATCAGTTAAGCAGAATGTCAATGTGGCTACAAATTTCATTTTTATACATGATCAATGTCTATTCAAGGAAGTACATATCGAGTGTCATGAATTTAGGTGTAAAAACAAAGTGTAACCTATCGTTCGATGACATAATCACATATTATATGAAATTACTGCCTCGAAGGTTCTTAAGTACTTTATTCCAGAAAAATATAGACAAAGATATATAGTATAGTGAATATGAAAAGTGTATAAAATAGAATGATAAAAGTAGAGTAAAAAGTGACTAGGGACGATATATAACATGGTGGCGTATTTTACACCTTATTATACATCTTTGGTAGGATCTATAGTATTAGTGTGCACTTCGCTTCCGTCGCCTAGAGGCAGTCCTTGTTCTACATGAACATTTCAGTACTTATACTAGCTCGGTCGAGTTAGCGTACAATATCGAATAAGAATGGGAAAAGAGAAAACTTTAAAAACCTGTTGAAATGATAAATTTAAATCTAACTCTTAAATTTAATCCGAATGTAATACGGACGTTTTTGCGACGAATTTTGATGAAAAAATATCATTAGAATCATATTTATTTCAAATTAACAACTTTATGTTTGTTTTATGCAAAAATGTTTCAAGTGAACTTGCTGCTAGGTAAATTCTTATTATGATTTCGATAGGAGTATCACTTATTATTTTTACTTCATCATGAAACTGCTTAAGATACAAAAGAACCAGGAAAAAAATAGGATTTTCACTAATTTGAAGAATAATGGGAAAACTTGGTACAACTGAGAAACATTTCATTAATCGAGTAATACGTTTTTAGTTAAGACTTTAAAGATTTATAAACATGATTTATAATAAGAAAAATAATTATGTAATTACTACACTATTTAATGATATTTCTTAAAAAGTAGCATAATAAACGAAAATTCTACTTATAAACTGTCAATTTATAAATTTATGAGAAAAAATAATTAATTCATTTATAAATTTTTATGAGAGCTTCAAATAGTGGAAGTCTAATATCAAAACGTTTATGTTTGAATACTTTTTCCTATGAATAGTTGTCAGCGAGTTATTTAAAAAAAATGAAAAACTATATTTTCCCATAATTTTACATTTAAAGAATGACATTATAGTACTTGGGTTTGCGCTAAACTCAGAATTTCACCATTTTCCATTCTTCTCGAATATTATATCGTTTTGAATATTAACTCAACGTAGTCAAACTTCCTATACTTAGTTTTATTTGCACGTCGCGTTCTCACCAAGGCTATACCATCACCCTGTTCCACTCAGTGTGGCTAAACTTACCCGCCGAAGGCGACATTTGTGGCACCGGCTGGAGTAAAAGAATTTAAAGCGCAATTTCTTATGACTTGTCGGTTAAGAAAGAGTGGCTCTTAATCACATAAATTTTCAGATCTAACAGAAGATTCGATAACATTTTACGTCAAATATTTATACTATATTTATTCATTTCATGGATATCGTATGTAAATAAAAAAATTAGGAATACTGGGGTTACGAGGTTATAATTTTTTTAAATATTATATTTTATAGTAGGATTGGTTAGAACTACAATAAATGTGAATGTATATTAACTTACATTAACTTACAAAACTGTGTTTATTGCATAAAAAATTGCATTATATAACGCAGAAATAAATATCTTACAGATTCAAGTTTCCTTTATTTATCATATAATTTCAATAAATTATTATATTTTATAATACAAGCAAATACTGTAATATTATAAAACATAGTAAATTAAAATTTAAAAAAAGTAATTCATACTTTAATTATTAATTAAATGATTTGAGACTCCAAACAATAATACGAATAAATAGGACTATCAACTTCAACCATTTTATTTCTACTCGTTCTTATATTTTTATAGATAATGTAAAGTCGAAAATAAAATTATAGTTTGTATAAAATATTTATTAATAACATTTTAAATTATCCTACAAATAAGTTTAATTATCAATGTGTGTATTTGCTTATGTACGTATTTATTTAGAAAATTAAATAGGAATTTTTTAAGTGCATTATAAATTATCAAAAAATATTTTATTGAAATACAAGTCCTAAAAATAATAATATTACATATGGTTTTATAATATTATAAAATTGATGTCACATATAATAGCATTAATTATTCAATAAAGCATTCAAAAGAATAAAATAATTACTAACTGATTAATGAAATACAATAACGTTTCTTCTACAGCCTACATAGTTAAGTTTAATTGTCAGTAAACTTTTCTGAATAAATAATAATTTAAATAAACATATCTTCTTGCATATAAAATACATACATAATATTAATTGTTACTTTTACTTACCCGTAAATTGGCTCATTACTGGGTTCTTTATACCAAAGTACTAATTTCACTTCGGCATTATATTCAACGTCTATGTTGCACGGTAATTGTGCTTTGTTTTCAACTACACCAGAGACATCGGCAAAAGATTCTGCAATAAGAAAAAGTAATAATCAACGTGAATATTAATTTTATAATCATTTACGTACATGTAATTCTACTTTTTATGCTTTTTTTTATACATATTTCCATTTTGTACCAATAGTTTGATTATTCTTATTAGACTTTCCTTATTATTATTTTTTATGTAAATATAATATTTAAGTCTTTTATCATTTTAATAATAAGTAATTAATAGATTATGTATTAAGTTTTCGAATTTAGAAATTTTTTGTAATTAACAAGTTCCTTAGAAATTGATGAATCTAGTTATTTTTCATAAATTCAGTAATCTCTATACATAGTAATATATTAAAAATTTATAAACAGAATAAGGCTTTAGTATTCAAGACAACAATAATAAAATGACTAAATGTCGCTAAAAAGTATTTGCTTATTTTTTAATCACAATGAAAACACCGATAAAATATATCTTAGGTGTAAGAATCTTCTGGATGATGTGATGATTAGTTCAATATCATGAAAATACTGATCATCTATCAGAACTAATAAATTAATAAATATGATGTAATAGCAGTCATTAAAGTAAATTGAAATATTGTGTTAAAGGTAACTTAAGGAATTTTAGATTGATATTGATTGAAAGGATGGCGTCACAATTTTAGCCCGATAATAGCTAATTTTGGGAAAACCTTGATATTACTATCCATATATCTAAAATCTACATACTAATATAATTCAAATTTAATTGATGAAATCTAATAGAATTAGGTTCTTGTCTTATTTTCATGCGCTTAAAATGTACATTTTCACTTATTTAAAAAATACAATTAAATATCTACAAATGAGAATCAATAACAGCAGTATGTTAATAAATATCTAAACACGCAATAATTGTATTAAAATCAGTATCGTATTTAATACATACATATGAAATGTATATTTTAATATCATTTATAAAATTACCAGTTACATCTTTAATCGTACATATAAATATGTTGTCATTCAATCAAATGAGTTCTAAAGACTAAGGAATAATAAATTAAATATGAGAAATATTCTGATTTGGAGAAATCATGAATTTAAAATTACAGGTTATTGACGTAAAAATTTATAAACCATTTGCTAAGAAATATTTAGTTAAAATTTTTCCCACTTTTTAATTGTAGTAAAATTCTCATACAAGAAAATTGGATAAAAATATTTTGTGTAAATCGAAAATTAAAATACAAGATAGAATATTAATGACTTTTTATTATTAATTAATAATAAAGGCTATTAAAAAGTATAAAGTATACGGAATAAAATACAATATTGCTCGCGTTAAATGAAATTTTGTGCGTATAATTTAAAAATTAACGTACTTGTTTTTAGTATAGCAAATTTTACATAAAAATTAAGAATCATTTCTTAAAAATGTGCATTAAAATTACTAATTTATAAATTTACATTAAATTTACATTAGCTTTGAAGAATCATAGCGTATAGTTGAGCCATACAATATATTTGTTTATAAATTTTTCATTTTTCATAAGATTTGCAACAGATAGATCCAACTTTTTATAAAAGTATATTTTTTTTATAAAAAAATATAACCTTTTTGAGGTAGAATAATAATAAATAAACAAATTTAATACATGTACTCGTTCAAGCCATTAACGCTTATTTTAAATAATATATTTATAGTGGTGTAACGGTATGGTTGGAATGGTTGCATCTACGCCACGTTTATTTAACGTTGAATTTATGTTACCTCATTATTAAAAGAATTCGTTTATACACGGTTTCCGGTCTTATATTAAAACCTACATTTAAAATAAATTAACTGAAATGTAATTTAATATAATGAATTATATCATAAAATAATGATATAAAATAATTGCTATAAAATTAAATATATAGAGTAATTAAGTACTAAATTAATCTGAAATTTTTTAAAAGAACATACGTCATGTGACGTTTAACGGAGCCTCACGAATGGATGAAAAGAAGGGAAGAAGGGCAACTGATGTATCTTGAAGCGTCATTAACATGGACAAGACTCATGTAGTACAAGTGTAATATGCGAATGTCTCAGCGGCGAGACGTCGAGTAAATAACGTCAGAATGGAAAAAAGAGTACTGCCGTGTCTCAGTACACCACAAACAATAATTAAATGTCTAAATACGCTAAAAGACGTAATGGAGACATCAGACAGCAGATTCTCTCGTCACATCACAAAATACGTCAAGTATATATACGAATATTTCCGGATTCATAGTATCACGAGACGTTACAACGATTCTGATAAACGATACAACGCGAGATTCTGAAGTGTTACAAAGACGGACTATTTAAGAGCGAGATAAAGTACTTCGTTAAGTTACTTTAAATAGATAACATTTGTCAGAATTTCACCGAAGCATTACATTTGGATGCTCAATTGTCCGGCGTTTTCTCCGCACTTAATATTATTTTTGTTCGTACTTGGAGGTTCGCATTACCGGGATTGATCACACTGCAGCCACACGTATTTTGCCAAAATGGCGACCGCCTGGTTCCGTATTCCGGGACGCCACTGTCTAAGCTTTCTATATATCTGCACACATACGAGCAGTTTAACAGAAAAAGATAAAAATACATATCTCTTACATATACATTTACTTATATTCTTTAATCATTTGAAATACATCATCAATTTATATATTAAACTATAATTTAAAGAATTATAAATTTTATTTGAATTAATTAGGTAATAATTTAGTATCGATTATAAAGTCAATAACAATGAAATTACATATTCTGGAAACGATACTAGAATGATAAATAAATCTAATATTTTTCGGTTTTATCTAAGAATTATTTTCATACTTTTATAATTACGCAAAATAGACGCAGATAGTTGTTGGAACATTTATAATAAATTCTTAACGAAAGCGACGGGAAATTCAGTAAGGGGTCGTTACGAGCCGAAAATCGGGAAAAAAACGTAATTGAAATCATTGCACGCAAAATGCAATTGCGTTATTTCTATATTTATCTCCTGCAACTAATTATCAAATAATTATTTAAAATATTTAAATTTAGGCATCGGATTATTTTTGAAAGGGAAGTTCATTTTGTACTAATAGACAAATAGTACCACTGAGATAATATTTTAAAAATTGTTTGCACAAACAGCGACCTAAATAAAATTTTATGCTGGAAAATATTTTTTTCAACATTCTTTCTGCCTGAAGTACATACAAAGTCATTAAACATTCTGCAATATAAAATGCTTTACTTTGAAATCATATTTAAACGAATAACTATTGTTATGTATGTTAGAGATGAATATTTTTGAGAATTTAAAAAAAGTGGAAAAATGCTCTTTCAAATGAACTATCCGATGATAATAAATTTCTTTAAGACGTGACAAAATGATTTTTTTTCTTCTAAAGATGCATTTATTAAACAAGTTATACAAATATCATAACAAAATGACGAATGATATTTTAATCTTTGAATCAAGCCACAAGTTTTCATAAATATACCTAGGATTACGAACTGTTGAAGAAACTTCTGCTTTAATAATTCATCATAATTCAATCCCAAGATCACAACAACAAATTCAAATACCGAATCACTTTCTATTCTACCAACGGTAACATTGGTTGATTATGAATAATGCTTGCTCTCATTGACACTGATTGTTATCAAACGTTCAACGTGTATATTTATATATATCGGCATATTGTTGAGAAGAATAGAAGACATTCACAAGAAAATACATTCATGAAGTCTGATGGCACAACGCACATAACCCGCAGATTATAAGTTTGCGAAGGATTGCGAAACTCAGTTGGGTGACCCTGCGGAACAATTTCATTTGTCACGGGAAAAATGGTGGTTAAACTCGCAAAAGAGCTTGCGAGCGTGCTTGTAAACATTCGGGGAGCGGGGAAGCTTTGTTATGAAGGAATATCACGAGAAAGCGGAAAATAAGGAGGTGGAGAGGAATAGAAATAAGAAAAACAAAAGAAAATAACGAGCTCGAGTGAGCGGTTAAGTGAATATCGTGTAGAAGTAGCAGATGAAATAGAATATGTTTCGGCGGATCTATTAAAGTTTAAGGAAAAGTTTACCGTTGCGATTCTTTCTCACGAAACTCTAAAAATTACGTGTTTATATGAATTACATAGTCAGTACTACGATGAAATAATTTTGATAAAAAGGTATTCTGCAAAGCCGCAGTTATTAATTGGTGACGTAGGAATGTAATTTTTATTAATGGTCAGACGTAAAATCACCGAGAAGTTGGAGTAATATTTTATATCACAGGAACATTCACTCCATTTCGTAAAAAATTTTCTCTATTTTTTAAATTTCAAAGTAATTATTTTATATCTATACATATGTGTTTAATCAATCATTTTAAATTGATTTACTCAATCAACGCTTGATTAATGCTTTCGTTAAAATTATGCATAAAAAACAAAATAGTCAGACAAAAATTAAAAAGAAAAACTCCATTATCCGATTTTGAAATAAAATTCTCCTATGCATACATCGCTGCACTTCCAGCCCAGCATATAATGGAATGAGATACGTTAAAGGACTTACGCCTACATACACCTCGACGAGATAGATTTAAATATCCACTGGTTCATGACACATAAAGAAAAATGACGATGTTTTATGCGTAGGAAAAAAATAATGAACTGGAAATAATGTGCGGTATTGTGAGTCTGATGAACATTCGTACACAATCAATTTTCAATTTTATGCCTTTTTATAATGGAGGATGCATCAACGTAAAAAATAAATATACCTTAATTGGGATTGGCATATTAGTTGTTTTATCAATTATTAAAACATTTGCAAACTCTCTATTTTTCTCTCTATCTCTCCTTCTCTCTATATTTCTATCCCTTTATCATCATTTTTATTGATTTAGAATAATAAAACAAAAACTAATCTGTTATTGTCGGTAGGAATTTTTACTTCTTATTCTTATACATATCGTACGTGGAAAAAAATGAAAGGAAATGGGAAAGGTAAAAATGAATATTCTGAGAGAGACGTAATGTCAAATCATCTCATTTGCATAATTGCGAAAGAGAACTCGTGAATACTAATTGAATTCCTTGAATTTTAATAACTATCCCCCTCGTTCATTCAACCATATTCGCCCTATTGCTCTTTTACTCAGTCGTCTAATTGATTTTGATCGTCTGTGAAATAGTATTGATGTAGTCAATTTTTTTCAAAAGTTTAGGGAAAATCATAAGTCTAATAAAATTCAAAATTCTTACCAAGTCTATTTGTTATATTTTTAATATAATTTTTATATCAAAATAAGCTTTCTTTTCATTAAAAATTCTCCAATTGAAACATCAATTTATATTTTATATAGTTTGAAAAAATTTGAATAATGATAATAAATATAATAAGGTATATTTGAAAGTTTATTGCCATAAAACTGTGTATATCGCACTCTAATAATTTAATATTTCTTTTGAGAAGCTAAATATTTATTACTACGTAATTCATCTACTAGATTAAAATGTTTAATCTATTAAAAATTACCATAGTAGATGGGGATTTTTATTTAAATCCTTTATGTGATAAATAAATAATATAGAAACCTAATATATATTGCATGTAAATACCACTAAAAATGTCTATATTTAAATTTTTGATAAATAGATAACTACTTGTACTTAGAGCAATATTAGTCAGAAAAATTTAATGTTGCATGTAAGATTTGTAATTTTATTCGTACAATATATTTTGAATTGTTCTTTTCTTATTTATTTGTGATTATTTCATATTATTTATTGTAAGCTAAATAATTTCTTACTTTTGAATTCACTTTTATCGTTACTTTCTATACGTTAGTGAATTGTATATAAAATAAATATTATTGTAAGTACTGTATTCAATTTTTAAAATTGGGTACTTTAATACGAATGTTACTTAAGTATCCGTGAAAACATATAACTAATTTCAAAATTCTATCAGTAAAATATTCTGTATGACTTGAAAAGTTTTATTTTATCTAAAAAATCTAAAAGTAATTTAATTTTATCTAAAAAGGAAAAACAAGTGAATTTCACTTGACAATTAACTTATATAGAGAAGGAAATTTATTGAAATTACTGTTCAAACTCTTTTCTTTCTTGAGTTCGTTATTGTAATTTTTGTCTGTTATAAATAAAATTCCCTGAAATAAAATTTTGAATACAATATTATTGACAAGACTACGTCGATTATAATTAAAATACTTCGTATACTCGTATAAACATATCTCGTCCAATATATTATAGAATGAATTTCAGATCGTTATATATTATAACAAAAATCAACTTCCATCAATAAAATTAATAAATTATAAATAGGTTGATTAAGATTAAATAATTATAATAAAAAGAGTTTTAATTTCTTTAGAAGAAAATTACAAACATATATTTTATCTTATTTTCATAGAATTTGCGTAGGTATCGTGTTATGTATAGAAATATATAATTAAGAATAATATGTAGGATATATATAGAATATGTACCTCCTACATTTATTGAATAAATAGGTGATCTGTTTCAAAATTGTTATCGTGAAATATAAAATTAGTTTTCGAAAATAAAAATTCAGCTTCTAATTTTCATATTCTTTATTATGGAAAATAATTAATTCTAATATATTTTACTTCTCTTAGATAGAAACATAGTATTAAAATCAATCTAAATATAGTTATATTTAAAAAAAACCTCGATTAGACAAATTTATAAGAGTTCTACAAGTCGAAACATCAATTTAATTTTATTAAAAAATTAATTCATTAATCTTAATTTTTACTGTAGAATTCAAAATCCAGTAGTTTGCTTCATTTGTGTAAAATTATTGAAAAAAATTTTTAATACAGTTTTTTAATACAGTATACACTTAAAATAATTGTCGTTTTTATATTTTCATTTTTAATAAAAATTGAATGAAAATGTATACAATCTGCTCGTAGATTTTTAATCTCATTAAAAATTGGCTATTAGTATTTATGTTTTCTACAATACTTATAAAGACTAGAGATTCAATTATAGAAATATGTTTAATATAATTTTCCAATTTGAATGTTACTTAGTATATAGTTGTTATGTGGTGCTTCGTTTGAATAATCAAGGCAAAGATATTTATTCAATGAAAATTCATTATTTATCTACAACAGATGCCCGTACTTATTAATTTGTTTACGAAAAAGGTATATTCCTCGCATAAATGTAATATAACAGCATGTGGTACAGATGTAACAATAAAATTATTTTGAATAAAAGTAATTTAAAATAC
This sequence comes from Wiebesia pumilae, assembly GCA_018907045.1. Lineage (NCBI taxonomy): Eukaryota > Metazoa > Arthropoda > Insecta > Hymenoptera > Agaonidae > Wiebesia > Wiebesia pumilae. The sequence goes on along the minus strand of JACCHZ010000131.1, from coordinate 914,348 downwards.
AACTAAAAACTAGATATTTAATGATAAATATTCTTAAATTATATCGATGTTTCAGTTTGCTTCATTTCTTGTAATAGATACAATAGTAGACATTAATTAGCAAAGTGTTATTATATAAAATTGTACTCAAATTCTGGAATATAAAATGGAAATAAAATTAAGATTGAAAACACCGTACAATACTTTATTACTAAATTAGGTCGTCAGAAATCATAAGATGGGTTAATTATTTTGTTTAGCATAATTTATGATTTACCCAATAATATTATGAGAAAGGGGTAAAAATGATCCCTATATAAATCTTTTACGAAATAAGAGAAATAGTGGAACAAATTAATAAGGCATATCTGAAACAAAAACGAAAAGAATCAAGCAGGACAAAACGAAGTACGTCATCATGATAAAAAATAAAATGTCTCTGTTCCACAAACAGATATTTCTGAATGATATGGAAAACGAAATCTTAGTTGACATCCTCGTCTAGAAGAAATATAATGAAAATGCTATTGTATCGTTGTCGCCGTTACACACAAGGGATATTTATCGATTCCGGTCGAAATATCGATTCCGTAATATCATTAAAAATGACAGTGAGAAACACGAAGATACGTATGTGGAATAAAATCATTTGTGACTATATAAAATGAGTAAAGTTAAGAAAGCACACATCGGATCAAAAATTATTTCGTCAGATTATTTCGAGGCGCAAATGTCTCTTGCAACAAGATAATAAAAAGACATTAAGGATGAAGGGTGCAAAAAAGCTTTCATTTGACCTGTTCTTCAAGTTAAAGCCAAGTTAAAGCCTCCACAATATACATACATTTATATCCATACTAATGCAAGCGCATATATTTTCCGCAAACACTAAAAAAGTGTCCGGACTTTATTTATGAGGTCTTTTTTACATTGATTGTACACCGAGGGATTGTACGTCGTCAATTACAAGGCTATTTATCGTGATTTGCAATCATTATAGACAGATGAAGACCGATTGCTGGCTCTTTTTATTTCTGTTTCTTTGTCTCTTTTTCACTCACTCACTCGCTCTCTCTCTCTCTCTCTCTCTCTCTATATATATATATATATATATATATATATACACAAATATAATATTTATAGATATAATTAGTAATCAGAAAACTAGATTGAAGAATGATCTTTACGTGTATGTTTACGTACCGCGTATTCTCGTCACACAAAAGTTAATATCAGACATTTTCCATAATCATTTGTTTAAGGTATAGTATAATATCAATTACTAATACCATACTAATTACAAAATAAATATTATTTTACTATATTTTTATTTTATATTATTCATACTATAGTACTGAACTGTCTATAGGGTGGCTATGGCCAATGACATATGTTTGGAACTTGAATATATGATTCCGTACTAATTTTGTTTTCTATCGATATTTGAACTTTTTATGTAGTTGTATGGTTTTTATTTAATTATATAATAAATATCTATATACTTTTAAGGTTTTCTAGCTAAAAAAATTGTATTAAATATATTCTTTATGTGTGATAATTATATAATAATATATTAAAATTTTATATCTACAAAATAAACGAATTATAAAATAAAAATATAATGTATGAAATCACTGAAATGTCCATAGCAATTAAAAGTTATTCTCATTGTTTAAATCAGAATAACTATTAATGTGTTAACTGTTACGAAATTCATAAATGAAAACCATATTTCATATATTTAGAGTATTTTTATAAGTATTCAGTATATGAGTTTACTACATCGCAAACGAATCATAGCGTAATCGTTAATAAACATCTTTTTATTAAATATTCAAATTCTCATCAAGTATAATTCTTACGTTATTAAATATACAATATTTCTTTTAGTAACGGCACAAAAAGAATTCGTAATTTTCAAAATTGTAAATAAGTTCATATTTTGCATGACGAGTACACCAAAAAAGATTAGCTTTTAAACAGTTCTTTTAGCTTCTAACAGTTAAAATTTCCATAGTATTTAATAATGTATAAAAGGTAAAGCGTTTCCATTTAGACTAAAGCCTTGGTTCAAATTTTATACGTATACCGGCTTGATTTTATAACATGTGTGTACTCATTTCTTTACATTTATGAATATAATCTTACGTCTCTTCGAATACATTGAAATCTAATGTATAAGAGACTAATCGATGTCTGTTAATTACATGGCTAACAATTGTATGTAAAGATTAAGAATTATACCCATGCACGTAAGATACTATTTACTTGAGAACCGATATATAATGAGAAGTTTGAATAAGATAGCAAACACAACCTATCCGTAATGTACGTATTACGGAAGTGTTGTATGTATTTTTCGTTTACGCTATAAAATATTTAAGGTCATATAATGTAAGCTTATATTTTTCTAACTCTGTTGAATAAAATTATATTCCATTAACTATAGAAAACATTACGTTTACTAAATTTTACTTTGATAAACATTCATAAGAATCAAGTTATTCTTCTAAGCATATTTTTAAACACTTTGGTTAAATCGATAATTATTTTTAATAAAAGTATCAAGTTTAAACTAATACAGATATAATAAAAAAAGTATTACTTACTGTACTGTTTAACTCGACTTAGTTTGATATGGAATGCTGCAAATATACAAATGAACTAAGTTAAATTTATCTTTGATAGAACATTAGGTAATATTAGTTAGTCTAAGTAATAAATTACTGCAAATCGTGAGAAAAATGTCACCATATTTAAAGAATGACTGGAACTCATTTGCATTAATTCAGAGTCGTCAATAACATTGTTAACTTTATTGCATATCAAACACTAAATTAAGAATATGATTATATGAAAATTAAAAAAAAATACTAGTGATCATATATTATAAAAAATTAAATTTTGTATGTTCAAATAAGAATAATATAATAAAAATGTTAATAAATGATACTACTAACGATTTCACTGTTTAAAAAATCTAAAAAGAGAATAAATAAATAATTGTAATGAAATGAAAGTTATCTATAAGAATAAAAGGTTGTTTAGGTTGTAAGATCTGTCAGAATGAAAAAATGATATCTTAAAGTAAACAAATATAGGACTCGAAATCTTGCTTATATTTTTGAAAATATATTTAGATATCCTTTTTTTGGATAAAAAAGTTATAGCGAATCTGAGATTTTCATAGGATGAGAAATTTTCATTAATTTACGGTCATAAAAATTTATCGTTTTAAAGACTGTAATATTATTTTACGAGATTCGCTTATAAAATCCTAAAGTAAATATGTAATACATACTGTGATATAAGTTAAAAATTTAGATCTCTATTCTATCAAAATTATTTAATTTATAAACGAATCAGTTATTATTTACACTTGCACTGACTAAATCTATAGCGCCATTAAAACCCTATTATTATTTTCGTCATAAACACCAATTCATGAAATATTTTTACAATATCAGTATAATTGCTATTAAAATATTCAATACTCTATACAAAATTCGAAACTATCGATATTCTAAATAATGGAAATACGTTTATACTTTTTATGATTTAGTATAACACCTCACTTTTCTATGTCCAAGTAATCCTAGAGTATAAGAAAAACTCTTGAAGTACAAGAACAGGAAAATGTAGTAAAGCCAAATTGCGGGATAGAAATTGAGAGTTTGGCTGGAAGGCTCGATTAAGCGACAAAGAGGACGCAAAGACAAACGCGCAGGATTTTTCGCTCTGAACTTTAAAGACATTTAAAATGCGTGTATCGCGTGTTTTTAGTTTGAACTAAAGAAATCGATAAATGTCGAAAGGCTCCCAAGCGCGTAATAAAAAAAGGTTTTTATTCGTAGCATGCATTTTGAAAACATAAGTTCTGTGAGAAAAAGTAAGAAATTTCACGTGAGAAAGAAAAAATGAAGTTTCGGATTATTTATGAATTTATTTTATGTGGTGACTTAAATGTAAAGTGAAAAATCAACAATATCTATAAAAGAGAATGTAAATAGTATGATAGTGTTATGTATTATGATATGCATAATACCAAATAGTATGATATGTATTAAGCCACATATACGTAAGGTTTATTAAAGTGTGAAAAGAATTGACAGAAATGAGGATTCCTTTGTTAATATGATTACATTCATTAACATTGAATTAGTAGTCATGAATTTATTGACATCGGTCGTGAAAGTCATTAATTCATCATTTTTCGTCTTTCTTTTAAATTCTTTAAGCAAATTTAATAAATAAATTAAGAAAATAAATTTTTATTAAAAGCTTAATAAACGGGTAATTAATCAGATTTTTCAATATTTTACACTGTACAAGTAATTTAGACATTTTATGTAAATTACGAAAGATGTTTTTATATAATTATTTATTTTTACTTACTTGATAAAAATCATACAACTCTCTTATTAATAGCGAATATATTTAATTTACTTGAGCAAAAAATGCAAATAAAATTTTAAGATTTAACGCTGACAGTCTCAAAGAAAACATATCGCCAAGCTCGTTTCCACGCAATTTACTTCTACCATTTCTTCATCCGATCTATCCCTACTTTTATTTTTCCCTGTGCTTTTTAAAAATCGCTCTTTTTAATCTTTGAGCGAATTCCGAGTTAAGAAAAGTACAAAGAAGCGATTTAAGTTTGTCTATATCTTCGCTCAACCTCAGAGAAAGCACACGTACATTGACGCACACAAGTTGAGGCTCAAGCACACAATGCGGGTAAATACACATACGTAGATATTATCCATTTCAGTCGCATACACATATGGAAAAACTTGGCTCGCACGATTTAAGATAAAAAAAAAAAGAGAGGGCGTAAGAGCGACGTCGCATTTGGCCTACACTTGCAGTTTCAGCGCCTGGCTGACAGTTCGCGTGCATGCCTGGCGCATGCCAAGTTCTATCGCTATCTCTTTCCTTTTCTCGCTCGTTTCTGTTACTCTCTCACTCTCTCTCCCTCGCTCTTGCCTTTCGAAAACTATAGATTCTTCTTCTTCTAGTATATACCAAGATCTTCTTTCCTTTCTTTCTTCCATTTACCGAAGCCAATTTCAACCGTCGCGATCCATTTTACCCTTTCCTTCTCTTTTCCCACGTTCTCCTTTCATTTATTTCATTCACATTTATTTTTCATTAGAAAAAAATTGAATAAAACTTTCGCACGTTACGGTTATTTTTAATCATGTTTTTTTAAGCTAAACATCTTCAGCTTATTGACGTATACTACTTAGGTTACATCATAAACTTTATAAATCGCAAAATATTAATTTTCTTTTAGTTCTGACACATGATAGTTAAATAATACAATATATTATTTTGATAAATGTGCAATATTTATTTCTTATGAATATATTTAGAATAAAAAGACCTTCTAATACTTGTCGACTATAAATTATTTATGATTCGTTAAGATTATTCAAATCATTTAAATTTAAATAAAAACCATCCTAAAATTCTGTAAAAATGTTTAAAATACTGAAAGATAAAAATTGTATAAACGAAGCTTTGTTAAAAAATCCTTTTCATTTAGCTGCAAATAAGCCAGAAAAAAATTATCATACAGTTTATCTGTCTTATCTCAAGCCTTATGAATTGTAAAAATTTTTTTCCTGAGAAGAATTATTCCAAACAATTAAAAATTAAAAATTAAGTCGGAACTATTAAATGTTTCAAGAATTTTTGCAGCGTCAATGACATTAGTAAAAATTATACGCATTTTTCAAAGTTCTAAGTTGGTTGATATCCAAGTAAATATAAAAATTTGATATATTTGCATTCATTTAATGCAAATATAGTCAGTATACTAAAGAAATTCATATTTGTTGAAATCCTCAATTAGTCAATTATATATGATTAAGTATATAACATATACAACCAATATATATTCCTTTTTTAATATTGTTTCAATAATAATTCAAATAGTGGAAAGGCCTTCTCAGTTTAAATAATATTTACATTTCTTTAAATTCTTATTTGAATATTAAGAACATTTCATTCCTATTGTAAAATTTACAATGTATAATTTTATTTAATATTTGACGCTACTAACTTTTAATCTGTTACTAAATGTACTTTTATTAATTGAAAACTACGATGTTATTAATAGTAAATTACTGAATTATAAACTGAAAAATCGTGAAAGATTTTTCTGACTAATAATCTCTGATGCTTAACAATGAAATATTAAACTAAACTTATTTCTGAATTTAAATATTAGCTTTTATCGTATGAATTAAAATCATTTCAAATTGATGGATTCAAATACTTATTTAATTTTGATGTATATTATTTCTTTTTGTAAAATTTTTATAGTAAAAAATTTCTTTTCATATTTGAAAAAATACCTCGTTATAGTTTCAAACTCAGACAGACTAGTACGCATATTTTAACTTAAATGTAGGTAAATAATATTTGTCAAGTATTTGAAAATTTGTCTTAAAAACTTATTTCAAAACATTCTAAAAAACCGAAGACAAATGAAGTATTAATTTTCATAGACATATGTGAACATAAAGTAGAAAACGTAAATTATGTGTTTTATGACAGTATAAAATAGTAATAGAATTCTGAGCAATATTTCTCAAGGATAAATTATTATTCGGGTTAAACGGTACAATAAAATGCAAATGAATGACACTTCCTAAACACAGTATAATATATATCGAAACTATTTTAAATTTATTCTCGTTAAATTTGGACACCTATAATTGAGAAAACAAGACTTCATGCACTTTCCATAAAAAATTATAAGTTTGAAAATATGAATTTCTTTTTGCTTAAAATTCAATGTTAATTTGAACTTATGGTATTATAATTATTGTATTATTTAATTAAAAATTGTTTTACTATTGGCATGCATAAAATACATAAAAATTTCACATAAGTTTCAAATGACATATATAAATTAAAATTGGTTCTTCTTTTAATATTCTGTCAGACTTATAAAAAATATCAAATAAAACAAAAGTGTTTGATCGAGAATTTTATAATATTTTATAATATAAAATTGTAAAATTGAAAGGTTGCACATATTTATAGACAAATTATAATACTTTCACAAACAAATTTTAACATGATAATAGTCTTTTGTAACGAGTGAGAGATAACCCTAAGTATATAACCTTTTTATATTTAAAAAGACAAATAATGCGTGATAAAGTAAAAAATACAGAGTTATCTATCTGATAAGTTAAAATTTAAGCAAAAGCTCATATTCATTGGTCAAATAAAATTATACTCTTCTAAAAGAATTTTTTTCAACAATACATCCAAAGCATTCATAAATTCTTTTAAAGTTTACTCTAAAATAAATAATAATGTATATTGTTCAAAATGATAACTATTTTTAATTACTTTTAGTTTCCGGCAACTTTGTTTGTTGACAGTGACAAAAAGGTTTGTTTTTGTATAATTAAACATCATTCAGAAATTTATGAAATATTCAGTAGTACTGTCTCTAATATTGTTTGTGCATATAAATTTATAATTTAATGAAGGTAAAAATAATAACGAATTAAACCTTTTTTAATAAAATATTTTGTTGATTCAACATTTATAAATTTTGATTTATTTTACTTTTACGTGAAGTTTTCAAAAGTTAGGTATATGATATTCTCATTGCCTCTTTTATTAAAAATGCGGGATATTCTTTTATAATGAAAATTATTTATTAAGATACTATAATCAATATTTTTTAAGTACAGTTAAAAGTATAGTTAAAAATATATATTTGAAAGTTTTATACAAATGAAACAATTGTTTAATACTGTATTGAATAAATACTATTATTATTTGTTCTGGGTTAGAAAATATTTTCTACGCTTTAAATTTATAGTTTTGAAATGGCTAAAATTGAACTAAAATTTTATTTCACTCTAGGATTATGATATGATCACGACTCGAAAAGAAAGAAACATGTTGGCATCTGTAGCTCAGTAAGAATAATATGCATCACGAAAAAGAAAAAATTCATCTCCCAACTGAATAATGTCAAGTAAAATTCTACTTTGATAATTGTTCTATTCTTGAACTTGCATTTCTGTTCTGTTCTATTTAAATTGTAAAATTAATTCTTTTATTTTTAATTGTAAATGTAATATAATTCCATCAAAATCCATTAGTCAATAAGCTATAATTATTAGACTAAAATTTGAACGTTGTTGTAAGTACATAAAAGAATTTATGTACTTACAACTTCTTACGATATAAAAGTAATTTAAAAACTAGCAATGTGTTTTTAATTAAGACTCGAATAATTGTCCAGCATAGCGAAGTTATAATTGTATTATAATTAATATTATATAGGCATTAATAATATAAAATATTTTATATTTTGTTTACATATTTAATAATAATTTATCGGTACAAATACATTTTGTACCTTACTAAACATTTAAAACCTCGAATTCTTTTTGCCGATTGTCGGATTATTACTATCACATAGCAAAATTGCAAAAATTCTGTAGAATCGTTTTATCAACATGAACTTTACTTTAAATGTAATTTATCACCCTTTCGATACCACCCTCAATTTATGCATCTTCTCCTATATTTCTTTCCGGACTCTTGCTCATCTTATATATTCCGTATCTGAACGTTCTCTTCTTTGCGTCTCGATTTTTCGTTTCACATTTCTCGCTGAAACTTTGGTATTATCAACATATACAGTATAGCTAGACTTCCTCGAAGTCATGTGTGCACCTATTGAAGTCAATTTCTTATTTTTCACTATCTTTTATTCGTTTCGTGCCCCAGCGACCAAGGTTTCTTCTCCTTCCGCTTTACTCATTTTCTCGCTTCCATATTACTTTTCTTAAAATATATGAATGTATTATACACAATTTACTACTTAATTTCTGCTTAAATTTGACGATATGGAAATAATATTCAATTCAAAATTATACTAAATACTAGTCACTTGAAGCTTTTAAATTTCCAAAATTTTTTAAGTCCTTCTTTAATTTTACCGTCAAATATATCCTTTTTTCTAAATAAATTTTGATTCCGAGAATCAAAGAGTTTGTACAGTTTGTGATGCCCTCCAAATCAGCATCCTAACTTTCCTAGAAAATTCGCACCATTAACTCGTCTTTGTATGCCCCTATATTCCAGTCATCCATGACCTCAAAGAGTGGGATATTGAGAAGTTCCTTTCTTTCGTCTACTCCAATGCTTTTCGTGCTCAAATTCTTTTGGATTCTTCCTTTCGTTTAATCGAGAAAACGTAAAAAAGTAAGAATATAGCTGCAGGGTATGCGCTTACAGGAGGTAAAAGTTAAAGGAGTATCGAACAGGATAGGTTAAATACTCCGTCGTTCGTGTCAGCGACTAATTTACGGGGCTTGACTCCCTTCCCGATAACTGTCTTAAAAGTGCGATTTTAGGGAAGTTTCCCGCTTCTTCTCCTTTTTCCATATTCTCTGTCTATTTCCCTCTCCTTCATTTCATGTTCTCTCTCTCTCTCTCTCATTTATTTTCATTCCTTTCCTTCTCTTTCATGGCGGAGAAGTTAAAAATTTCATTTTTAATAGCTTATCGTTTCTATTAAGTTACTAATTGAAGAAGTATTTGATCGTTATAGTTACTGATTGCAATCTGTAATTATTACTAAAATTCTCTTTATCTCAACTTTTTGTGGTGAATTTATAGCTTTCATATTAATTCAGTCGCTTGAAAATTAAAAATTCATGAATAAAAGATAAATTTTGAATAAGGCTTTTTCTCGTCTAAAATTAAGTAATATATTATGATACCAAATTATTTAAAAATTAAAAAAGATAAAATATAAAGTAGTATATTTTTATGGAAAAGACAAAAAGAAATATTGTTAAATATGCATTTGAATATAAAGCATGATATGTGTTATTTTAGATGTCTAGAAACAAATTTTCTATTTATATTTTTATATGCAACAATTATCATTTCATTTCTAATTTTTGAAATCTATTGGAATGATATTTTGAAATTCTTAACATTCATAAAATCTCAAGATTATCACGCAAGAATCCAATTTTATAGTCACTGTAATGCACATAACACTCAAGAAGAAACTGCATATTATTCAAAAACGCTTTTTAAGTACATTTCATCACGATTGTAATAAAAAAAAATAGAAACAACTGGTGAAATATTAGTTAAAGAAATATTTACTGGTAAAGAAACATGTAAATAAAATAATATGTCCATTCATGAATGAGGATTAGACAGAGTTCTAAAATTACTAAATGTTTTCTAAATCATATTATTGTTATTACCGATCATAATAAAAACTAACTAATAATCGATATTCAATCATGAAAACTATTACAGATGTTATCTTATAGTAATTCAACTATAATTATTTTCAAGATCATTTCGAGTTTGATATAAATGTACATAATATAACCTGCAGAAAATTCATATAGCATTGTTTTATAAATGACTATCCAATAAAATGGCATATTCGGTAAATATACATGAGATTGAAAGTTATTTAAACAAAAGAAATGCTACAACTTTGAGTAAGATTTTTCCAGTACAGTAAGTCTGAATTAGACCTATTAATCTTTAAATTCAGGTGATAGCCTTTTAAAGTTGAATATATGCGATTTGTAGATTAAGTAGTACCTTATGATACTATTATGTATGATGACTAGGTGCCTCACGATACTTTTTGCGGAATGAATAGCGAGGAGACTAGATAAAAAGAATATAAGTAGAGCATGGAACAAAGAATCAGTGTCTTTAATAGTATTTCAAGATGGAAACATTAGTCGAAACCGCGTTCATTTCTCTACTTGGAGAATAAACGTTTTTACACTTGAATAATCGTGTAGTCTTTACCTGAAATCAATATTCCCCGTGAAGCTGTCGCTCGGAATCACGCGCGAACGAATATCGAACCTGCGTACATAAGAGTAATAATGTCTATGTATATATTTTAGATTTATGGTTAACATAGATTTATAGTTATTGATTACAGATAGATGATCGACCTCGGGCTACTTCCAATCACTCGAATATCGTTGTTTTTCAATATGACCTAGATCGGTTGCTTAACTACGTATGATCCTTTAACTAGTCAAAATACTAGCATACGCATGTACATTAATTTATAAAATAATATGCAAAAATGCAAGAATATATGTAGAAAATCGAAATTGACGTGAATGTATTTCTAAACGAAATACTTCATGTATGATCTGAGTTTAAAAAATCAAAGAATTTTGAGTCAATCAAAAGACTTAATACTTCAAAGTATGTTAAATAAAGAGTCTAAAATGTATAAAAATAAATATCCATACAGAATTACTTAACGGTATCGAAATATATAGATTCTTGAATTTCTTAAGCTAGTGTATAAGAGTTATGTGTATTTACATATTTTATGAAAATGATAATCATTAGAATTTTTTAAATAAAATTTTTTAAGAAATATCAACAGTATTATTATATAGACTTTCCTTGTTTAAGTTTGATGTTTGATATTTCGTTTTTATAACTTTACAACCGTATATTCAAAAACAAATAAATTATTCCAAATTCTTTTAATTTTTAAAAGTAAGAATGTGACGCATATAATTTTCATAAGTATAACGCCAGAAAACTTAAAAATTCATTATCATAATTCTATGATGCTCAAATAATAAATCCATTCAAAAACTCATTACATTAAAAAAGTTTCATTCTATCTTCTAAGATTTCATTTTCTGTCGTTTTTTTCTTGTGACTTAAAAAATCTGCGAATCAAAGCAAAGGGAATAAAACGTAGAAAATTCAATAAAGCGGAATCTCTCGATTATTAGCCAACCGTCTTCAATTCAAATTCTTTCTCTTTTTTACTCTATTTTCTCTCTCTCACTCTCTCTCTCTTTCTCACATTCTCTCTATCTCTCTCAATTTTTTCATAAGATGAAAGAATCTTTTATGGCTGTTATACATTTTTTATGAAGGTCGAAAAATTAAAATGTTACGTGATCACCACACGAGTAGTTATATAGCTTTAAGATAAAAATATAGAATCAAAGAGAAATTGATTACTGAATGACGTGTTCTTTAGAAATTCTGTTAATCTTATACAAAAGATTAAAAAAAGAAAATTTAGAAGAAAGTAAAAGAATAAATTTATCGATGCAATTTCTAGTACATTCGTCGAACAGTTGCTTGGATTAAGTTGTACTCTTTTCTACTTCATTTACTCTTGGTAAAATTACGTTGGACCTTGATAACTTTACTTTAAACAGAGAAAATGAATGAAATAATATTGATGATCTTGACGTTATTATTTCTTGAATATTTCAAGAAATCCATAAAAAGTAGAAAAATATGACCAAACAATCTTTGGTATTTAAAAAATAGTCGTTTTACGCGACAAATATAATAATGAAGAGAATATTTACTTAAATTTATATATTTATATAATTAATATAAATATATAATATAATTATATATTTATATTAATATATAATGATATATATATATATATATATATATATATATATATAAATAATTATATATTATATATATAATAAAGCGATATTAATATAATTAAATTTTCTAAATAATTTTTTTAAATCTCTATAAATATCCGTATAAATATATATATATATATATATATATATATATACTGTAATAAGTATATCAAATGATGTTTGTACTTCCGTTTATTTAATAAAAGTATCAAATAATATTATTCCGTATACCGCTAATTCTTCCTTTTCAATGCATTAATTAAAGTAACCAAGTAATGTATTCTATAATAAACATAGATAAATAAGCAAAGGAAGTAATGCATTCGAGCAATTTACGGGTATAAATGTTGAAATTATTCACTTACTTAATATTAAATGTTCTTTATTACACTCGCAAATATTTCATTAAACCGAAACAGCATTTAAATGATAATGTAAGTACCACATCGATCTCTAAGCAGATCCTAGCTTCTCCTTTATTTTTACTTTTTACATCTATTCAAGAAAATTAATCTTTACACGAAATTGCTATTTAAAGGCCAATGTGTAAAATTGCTCGTTTCATCGCACTTGACAAACAATGCACTAGTCATAGCATTTACAGCTAAACTATTTCGCGTACAAGAAAATCAATCGACAACAAGAAAAGTCCTTGAACTTGCAGTAATTTCGTCGTTAAATTAAGGCATAAAATCTATAAGCGAAACAAGTAATTAGGGGCAAATAACTTTGTCAGGCGTATATGCTACGGTATAAGAAACGCCTATGGTATGACAACACTCTCAGTAGTGCAGCTCAAAGTTTGGTCGGACGGCACGCAGCGTTCTCCCCGGGATCTGCGACAGACAAGCCGTCACTTACAAGCCGTTTTCAAAAACAAACTTTCAAACTTTATGCTTCTTAGCGATAGAGAGAGAATAAGAAAGATAGAGAGAGAGAGAGCAAGAAAAATAATGAGATAAATAATAAGAGATAGTTAATGAAAGAGAGGGAGAGAGAGAGAAATTCTACTCTAGTCGGTGAGAAAATTTCTATATGAACGATTTTGTTTATAAATGTTATTCTTAATATTGCACTTATTTAATAAAATAAGATCACAAAATTTTCAATGTTTATTATGAAGTTAGTTTTACATATGCATTATTATATCCTACAAATTCTCTCGATATTGCAAAGATTTGCTCTTTCAAGTCTTTACAGTAAGTATTCTCGAAAAATAATTACATGTTACGCAATTGTTGTTATATTAATAGATTTTGATACAAACAAATAGCTATTAGCATTAAAATAGTAAAAAAAGCAATAAAAGTTTGTTTGATCAATGGTAAAAATATTAATCATAATCAACCACAATCTTACAAGTTAAAAGAGCTTAATAAATAAAGGGAAATTTGAACAATGTTTTCCACATACCTTAACATTTACTTTATATTTACTATATGTAAAAATATACAATTCTATTAATATTTCAGTTTTTCAAATGAAAAATTCATTTCATCGTTTTTAATTATTTAAGTTGCTAAATTACTTTACTTTTTGAGACAAAACTCCTACCTAATAAATTTTTTTTAATACAATTCAACTTTTCTTTATAAAATCAGGTAGCGCTTACATAACTTCATGAACAAAAATGAATAGTACTTATCGACCAATCATGTATGTGTCCAAGAATATATAAAAAATTTTGAATATACGTTCGAATTGAAGTATCGAAATCAAAAATACTATTCATTTATTTGTAAAATATATAATAAAAACTATTTATAAAGAGTAGGCCATTTAGAATGTTTACTTTAAAATTAAAATAGTACAGTGTATATAAATTTATCATTTTTCATTAGAATATATTAAACCATCGGATTATTTTTTAATTTGTATTACAAACAATACAAAAACTTTATGAGAAAATGAATAATAAGAAAGAGTATACGTTTCGCTATCTGTCCTAATATGAGAGGTAGGATGTTTTAGAAGATGCCATCGACTTTTTTCCATAGAAAATCTATTACCTAGGACATTTCCATTTTTTATATTTAATTTGTCATTTCTCATTGTTCAGCAAGCAAGTATTGCGAATTATTATTATTCTACTATTAGAAATATTGATAATACGTGAAAACGCTGAAGTTATATTCTTCGAGATAATTACGTAGAACTCCTTTTCATTAGTGGAATAATTTGTCTCTGTGTATTGAAGGCCTTTTCCACTTTCTCTTGAATTTGTGAGTCGAGTAGTGTGTCGAGCTCTTTATTATCAACATTAGTTTGGAATAGAAAATTCGTTTTAATATCCGGGAATACTTGTACCCGAAATCTTCGCAGTTTACTTTGGAGTTCGTTAAAAAATAGTTGTTGTTACTCTTTTATTTAGTTCATTTTTATAGCAATTGGTCAGTGGCGCTTTGATCATGACACCTTGAAGATAAATTTATTCCAATTAAATCGCGTTTAATCTTTTATATTTTTATTAGTTGAATTACAGTTTCAGTTCTTAGAGTTTTTATTATATCTCTTTGAACAGTTGTCGATTGTGATCTTAATCAAATCTGAGAATTAAACTATCATCGAAATAGCAAAATACTTATATTCTAGCATTGGCATGACGATAATACTATCAGCGAATCTAGAATCTGGAAGACGACTCAGTTATCCTTTTGCAAAGGACTTCTAGTGCAAGAATGTTAATTAATTTGTATAAAATTCATCCAATGAATGACATACTGGATTAGATCTATGGAATTCATGATGGAGGATGTTATTTACGATTTTCAAACTACCTTTTGAGATTTAGCGTACTTAAATATCTCTATTTTATGGCTCAACTGTTAAAAATATTCCTATAACTATCCGACTCTCAATAATACATTCCTCACTAAAGCCGTTATAAAATTCTTTGCTCCAACCATCGATTAAGAAAATGATGCACTTCTTAGCATTGTGATCAGTATCATTGTGTCCTTGTTCTACGTCACTAAATGAGATGAGCGAAATTTAAATAAATCACTTTTGGTGATCTGAAGAAACTCTAGATTCTGTCACATATCAAGTAGAACATCTTCTATATGTTTCTATGGTCGGTATTTGCACTGTTCGTATTTTTTTACAATTACGAGCACATTTGGACGTTAAAGCTCTGCTACCCAGCGAAGTTCCTCGCAAAGAATACGTGTGTCTTCTTATATGACAAACAAACCCATGCAAACTTCTTAAACACATTTTCTATATATACATGTGCCTGCTCAGAGTACTATTTGGTTCATTCATGATGATTACGTTCTAATACGTTCGATACTATAGATCCGTCGCTACCTACCTGTTGTTAGATAATCGTTGATAGGTGCAAAAACCCATGGCGGTACAGCGGTTATGCATGGTTTATTCTAACATCGCTTGAAGCTTTTAGTAGCAAAATGATCAATATATATCGGAATATCTCAATTATATTTCTTATACATATGCATCTGTTCATTTACTATCAACTCTGCATATAAGTTTTTGAGTGGTATGACATGCAATTTGTTAGAAAGTGCAAATATGTATCTCATTGAAGGGGATTAAATATGTGTTTTAATGAAAGTAATTTTCAATTAACAGAGTATGAATTAGTTTTAATAAATTAGTTTTATCGTTAATTCATTGAAACATAATTAATAGCAAAGCAAATGAAAAAGTTCCATAAAAACTCATATAGATGAAAACCAATAAAATTATTCTAAGCTATATATTTATGTGACATCACTTTATCTACATCTATATCACCATGTTACTGTATCTTTAAGTTTAAACCTGAAATATAATAAATAATGTTAAAGAAATTTAATATTTTCTTTATTCTAGAAGTAATTAATAAATTTTAATAATATCATTATTAAAAACTGTTACGGCGTAGCGAGAAAGTAAAAATAAAATTTTGTCTTGGATACAGATAAGAAAACAAATTAGAGAAGAAAGAAGAAAGCAGAAAAATGAAAAAATAGAAGATATTTTATCATTCTGGTTATTTTGACCATCTATTTACTTAGATGCACCACCTTGTTTTTCATGGCTTTCTATTTTCCTAAGAGATAAAATAAAATTTTTTTATTTTTTCCCTTTGTTTTCTTTCTTCTCTTATCAAACTACTATTCTTCAAAGCAAGAGACATGCATGTACGTATGCATTTATATGTGTATATGTGTATATATTTTTCTAATTAATATTTTTAAAATTGCGAATATTATATAAACTTTGATTTACTATCTGTTTTAGGATAATAAAATATAAATTTATTTAATTATGCTATGGATTATAAAATAATACACAAATTCAATAACCAAATATAATGCACAATATGAATTACAAAATTAATCAAATCACAAAGGTACTCAACTCAAGGTTATTATCCAATATTTGATTAATAATGACCTAAAATAAAAATTATTTATTCATAGCATACAAAAAATGAATCGATCACATAGAAACATTAAACAAAAATTTATTACAATATATATATATATATATATATATGATGATGATGTTGATATAAAGTACAAAATAAGAAACATTTTATATATTTAAAAATGAAGTTTATATATAATTTATTATACAACAAACATATCTTGTAATTAAAGATTATTTTATCAAACAATTTATATACAAATTATAACTATTCTTTTAAGATTCCTTTATGAAACAAACACTAGTATTTTAAATAATCACCAATTCACAAATAGTAACCATACCATATAAAGGCATCTATTAGGACATATAAATAACTGCTGCACAAATTTGTATAACAACTCAAATATTTAAATAATATTATTACAAACAAATATACAATACTAAAACATATATCAATGATACAAGCAATTACTGACTTTATATGAATAAACATAATATTTAAATACACTGCACTTGAATGTACATGAATAATATTGTTTTTACCTAAACAAACTTCAATACTTTGTATTGCAAGTCATAAGAAGCACACAACACAAAACTATTAATCTATTATGAAAAACTCATCTAAACTACAAAAAACTACGATAAACTTCTTCTTTTATTGATATAAACTTTTATATACAATAACAAAGAATAATATTATATTTAAAAATTTTATAACATTTTGAATTTATATTTTACTATATCTTTTGTAAACTTACTTTAAAAAATTTAATAATAATTAATATTATAATACCAAATAAAAATCAATGTATAAATATAAAAATTATTAACTAAATAAACAAAACTAATGTAAGAAGAACATGAATCGCTGCACTGGTAAGCAAACACATGGAAAATACACAAAGATATGGAGGAGTGAGAAACGATTAGAAAACGATAACTCAAAAAAAGTATTTAAAGAGCAAAATTTTCACGTGGAAGGGCAGCAGCTGTAGTGCAGCAGTAGAATTTTCACTTGCCAGGAAGATCAATGAAACACTTTTACTTCTCAGAAAGTACAAAATTTTTACAATACAAGTTTAACCTATAATCAACACAATTCTCGGCCAACTTCCAGCATAAGTAGAGTGATTTCATATATTTCAAAATACGTAATAATTCAAAAGTAAAAGAATAAAATTATATTATATTTTCAAAAAATTTTCTTTTTTTATTGAATTTATTTTATAAACATTATTCAACAATTTTTTGCGATTCAACAATTAAATATTTTAGCGTTTTTATTTGAATTACACACGCAATCTCAACCGAATGCAATTCGTTTTAATTACTGAATTACTACATTATATTAAATATATACGTATAATATTTTATTATATTGCTGTACGAGCTGAATTGTACGAACGGTATCAACGGAATGCAGTTCGCTTTGATTACTCAATTTATTATATTTAATTTATATTTTTAATATTTTATAATTTTAATAATTCAATCTAAATTTCTGACACGTTTCAAGCGAGTACAACTCATTTCAATTATTCAAAAAAATATATCTCCACATTATTTAATAATTTAATATAAAATTATATTCCTAACTAAATTATTTTCATTTATTCTTTTCTTTCAGATAATAATAGTTCATCATAATTACAATATATAATTATAATAGATAGCGTAAACAGACAACAACAACAACAATAATAATAATAATAAAGAGAAACTATTCTATCTATTATTCTCTAAACGTATTAGTCATTTCACCCACGCTATTGCGATTAAGATCGTAGGCATGAAGAAAGAAAAAATATAAATATGTAAGATGTAACAAAACAGTCATCTAATGGAAAATATAAATATAATTATATTACAAAGCATTATGTAATTGTTGACATAATAATAATATTGAGATTATTAATAATCTAAATTTTTAGTCGACTGTAATAAAATGTGTTGGCAAATACTTAAGAATACGAATCAATTCTGAATGTGAATGCATGCATTTGTTATAAAAATTATGCATAGGTGATAAAAAAATGCTGTGACCAACATATCGTAGACGGCTTGTAATTTAAATATGACACAGGAGCCTACCAGCGAAGTATGAGAAAAAAGGTCGAGAAATCAATTTTGATATTGTAGAATTCAAGACCTCGGTATGTAATTACTGCAGTATTGCTAGATCCTACAATAAGGTCGTACAAACCTTTAGCTTCATTCGATACTCGTTCCCGTGTCAAATGTTTTCACCTATCCTATTTCCTTATAGTTCACTATATATCCGTACGTGCTTATGCTTTGTAATTATACTCGTTACACTGCAATAGTAGCCAAACAGAGGAATGTATGTAACTTATTCTCCGTCTCTCGCATATTTGTGTTTCTGTCTCTTCGAATCTTTTATACTCGTATTATATCTCCGTTTCTTTAGCTTTCGCTCTTGTTATGCATCGAAAATACAGCATAACTCATCTGCCACTGTTGTCGTATACTATATAACATAACTGACACCATAAATGACGGGTTTCCCATTTCCAGAAGCATCTACTGTCGTTTCCTCTCTCTCTCTCTCTCTCTCTCTCTCTCTCTCTTTCTCTTGTTAGATTTTCTATTCAAGGAAGAAAGATCTTTGATTCTCTTTCTATCTCTATCTGTTCTTCATTTTTTCAATTCCTGTATACAGATATCTGTCAAAGTGAAAATATTACCTGAGATTTTATCTCTTTGTCTCTTTCTTTAACTCCTCTTTTTCTTTCTGTCCTCTCTACGTGGAGGTCACTAGTGAATTTCCAGTAACTAAATATTTGAAAATCTTGTCACGATATAATTGCTGATTCATCATTCCAGCTATTAGAGAACTTATATTGAAAGAGAGATTTTATATAATAATAAAACAATAATTCTAATTTGAGAGTCAGTATTTTATTTGCAAATTGAATCGGTAATAAAATATTTTCGAATATTTGGAAAAACTTAGTGTTCAGAATTAATAATCATTTTTCCATTTTCAGTTTCAATTTTCCAGAATCGATATTAAATTTTACTTTTATTATTAAATGTTGATATTCTCATGAAATAAAATAAAATAAATCATCAATGCACGCTTCAATACAATAAGTTAACTTTCCTAATAACTGCAAAGGACATTTGATAACGATACGTCGCCATCTACGTTAACTCAAGTAGCTGGATATCTCAAAGGGTTTCTGAGATATGTATTTAATAATAAAAATATAATTTAAATTTCTTTCAATAGACGATATCATTTAGACGATTACTTTCACAAAGTTACAATTTAATATAAAGAAATTGTTAGCGTTTAAAAAGTCGGGGAAAGGCAAAAAAAGATCGATCTTTTATATCACTTATATCATTGCAGAAATGTTCGATGAGAGTTATAACTCATGTTGAACAACGTTCCAAAAGAATTTCTCATGATCAGAATAAGAAAACTTAGCCTAACTGGTTTAACGACATGTTGATCCGATCACTGTTTGATAACAGGATTGCAGAAAGACACGAGTTCACGCTGATTGACGTGTAAATCGAGTTCGTTGCAGGGGTTGAGGACAACGTACATTAGAAATGAATCTCTATCTCGGAGATTAATGCCCTTGCGGTAGTTGGAATCGATGTGAACAGTCTGATCGGATCTATCTGACCTCTAGGAGTCATAGGGAGTGGCTTACGTAGTAGACGCTTTACAGGTATTTTCAGTGGGGATGTCGGTCCGCGCAATTGCTTTTTCACGCATCACCTCGAGACATTATTTTGCACCGATCATGCTCGTTGTACCGATTGCATTTGCAGTACCAAACACATCTATAGTACGCCGATTTCGCACCGCTATTAATAATATATGTATCAGCCTTGTTATATTATTTATAACGCTACTCTATTAATAAGACTTTGTCGATAAAAATGTTTTATTTCCAAATACTTCATTTATTACTTAAATATAAAAAATTATGTATAAGTGAATATACATATTGGATATTTTTAAATAGAATGCAGTGAGAGGTATACGCAAGGAGTGTAATAAAATAAAATAAAATAATCTTCCTAAGATACATCCGTTTATAATTTGTAATTCTAACATTTATAAACGTAATTTTTCATATAACTCTTTCATTTTTTTTATGAATGTTAGATTTAATTAAATTTTTAGAAATTGCATTTGGAGCAACGCAAATTATTAGCGAAATATAAATTAATAATAAAATTTATAATTAAATTATTTTTAAATTTTCAATTATTTCAACACGAACATTTGTGTATTTATATTTTTCTTTTACTATTTAATGTGCTATATCCAATTCGTGAAGTTTAAATACTTTATCTCATTTTTAAATAAGTCTTCTATCGAGGCAGACTACAGAGCAGATTAAAAAAGAAGAAAGCATACAATTTCGTTGAAAGAAAACTCCTCTCAATAAGTGCGTAGAACGAAGAAAAGCAATAAAAGTCGGCGAGTTTTTACAAGCTTGTCTTATGACTGCCGCCCTCTCCCTAAACCTTTCAAGAGGAAACAGAGGCTTGTGCTACGCTTCTTCAGCGAATCGACTGATAAAAACGTCAAGACGCAAAACTTTCTATTCTCTTATTTTCAGACTCTCTCTCTCTCTCTCTCTCTCTCTCTCTCTCTCTCTCTGTCTGTCTCTATCTCTACTTCTTTGTCGATTTTTATCGATCAGAGAGTCAAGACATTGCAAACTTTCATTCCTCTCGTATTTTGTCTCCTCTTTTTTCTGCCCTCTAGTCATCGCCATGTGTTTGTGCATTTCATCTATTCATTCGCAACCATTCAAAGTTTTATTCGGAAGAAATAACGATATTGTATTTATATATGTGCCTGTTTTAAAAACAAGGATCTCTCACTTACCCTTGAAATTTAAAGGTGGACTTTGCCCTAAGCGAAAGCAAGAGAAAAGGTAGCTTGGATACACTTTATGGAGCACAACTTTTTTCCAAATAGCAATTCTAACCACAAAAAACAAACATAAAACGAAAAAGTAGGTAATGGTTAAGAGTATTTGGCTTCAGCAATATTTGCCCCTATTTTTCCCTTTCTTCTTTCTTCGTTCTATTATTTCTTTCTACGTTTTACCTTTTTACTCTCTCTCCCCGTAGCTCTTATATTATTTTCTACGAGAAGAAATTCGCAGGCACGATTACTTTTTCTACGTTGTTGATTTCTCCATTTTAGTTTTTTGGCTGACGTTCTGCTTGCTCCTTTCCTACATAGTGTGGATATTTTCCGCAACGCTATTACTCACCACGTAGTAGATATTTTATTTACTCTATAGCACTATTTCTCTCTTTCTCTCTCTCTTACTGTCTCTCCCCTTCTCTCTTATTTTATCAATGATAAGTAAAATACTTGCATTTTTCATGGTTATGTAGTTCACAAGATTAGTAGAGGGAAAATAATACAATAAAAGAGTGTTACAATATCGAAGAGAACAATGTTAACGTATTTTTCACAGCTTTTGTGGACAAATTGGTTAAATTAATTTCTCAAGTGCCCTGACAGTTGGAAAATTTCGCAAAGGAATGCTGCCTGTTCTGGAAGAATTGAGAGGGAGGCGCACAAGAGAAAATTTATAAGGGTAATGGAAAAGCAGGAAATGACCGATTCAGGAAGACGGCCAATCTCCGAGTCATTAAATTCTCGCACGAAAAACTAATAGATTGTTCGCGAATCGTTCGAAGAAGAAAAATGATCGGCGTTTCCTTTTCTTCAAGATTTACACGTAAATAAATTTTAAAGATTATTTCGATCGAACGATGTAAAAGTATTTAAAGTGTAAGTGTATTAAATATGAATTTATTGTAGTGTGTACAGAATTTCATGTATATTTAAGTAATCAAGAATATTCATTCGAGATGTTTTTGTAATAGTTTATAATAAACTCTTACCAAACTTTCTAGAAGATGTGTAAAAATTAGTCCTACCATAAACACTAATTAATCGATGTTTCTTTTTATATTATTTTACTAGATATCCATACCATTAACAGCTTCTTAATTTACAATAAGTGATATATATATATATATATATATATATATATATATATATATATATTTCCTTTGTCAATTATTTGTATATTAATTAATAGTATACAGTTTATGTTTCAAAAATAATTGAAATGTATATCTGATTCCCTTTGTAAAAAATTGTATATGTATTTTAAAACAACATAGTTGTCAACAAATAAATAAAAAGTGACGAACAATAATAGATAGAGAAATAAAACAATATATAAATATATAATTTGGAAATTTTTAACATATTTACGCAGAAATCCAAATGCCATTAAATAATTTTTAATAATAAACCCGTAGCCCTATCGAAGCAACGAAATCCTTTTATATAACGAAATAATCAGAAATTATACTACATCAGGTACAAAATTTACTCTATTACTAGTACTCAGGAGATAAAAACAAGTTATTATTATCATAGTATGTGCATCAGGGTGACGCGCGTATACGAGAACAGCATAAGTCTAGTTACGAATTATGCTCCGCCACAGATACTAGTATTCGATTGAAATAAATCGGATTTGTTGGTACTACTAATGCTGAAAAAAGCTGCAGCAAGTGAAAGAGTGCGAGTGACAAGAAAAGAGCAAGGAAAAGAAAAAGACTGATAAACAGCCAGACGCTGATGCGATATCTCCGGGTACTTCGAAATTTATGTCCGTTTCGCCTTTGGCATGACGCAGCAATTTTTCATAGGTTCTCCTTCTCACACTTCTCACTCTTTATATTTCACTCTCTCTCTCTCTCTCTCTCTCTCCCTCTCTTAGATATCTGAAACAGCACGAGAATTTGTGGTCTGTGAAAAGGCGAAACTTCTTCTAAGAGTGAAGAACGAAAGACTATGTTTCCTCCTTTTTAATCACATACACGTTCGGTTGCGCGTTGCTACATTCACTCTTACGTTGATATACTAGTGGACGTGATCGTAGGAATGGAATGGTGTGCGTGAATGGAAAATTTTATAGCAAGTTTCGTTTCATTGCAGCCGAAGTAATGAGAGTTTTCAGCTCAAAATTACGCATCAACGACTATTTGGCTGAATCAGTGGCGGAAACTTGTAGCCAATTTTATATTTATCTAAATTAAAGTTCATGCAGCTTTCGAAATTACGCACGTTTTCTTGTATGGAATCGATTCTGTTTTCTCTAATACTTTATCGAACTTCAATGAAAAGCGTTACTCTATTTGCCAATTTTATTTATCAATACACAAATATTATGTAATAAAACGTACATTTCAAAAATAATGTTTGAATACTAATATAGTAATAATTTTAGATTAACTTCGGAAAATATTTTTTATTAATTGGTTCAATTAAAATGTTGTTTATTTAACAAAACGGAGATTTATCGCTGTAAGAACCACTTCACTCACTGACATAAAATAAGTAAAATATATTATCATTATACAATTTCAAAATGCAAGAAAACTATATATATTTAAATTTCAATATAAAAATATTTAAGTGAAAATAATCTACATAAATCTACACCGATGAAAATATATTTATAATACAAGTATGTTAAAATATTGCTTATATCTATAAAAAATGTAACTGATAGGTAGAGATTATATATTTATCTAAATATGTGTATATAGATAAAGCATGATTAATTGATTATGTCATAAAGACTAGTTGAATTAAACGTAATTATTACAAGACCAAAATAACCAACTTACTAAAAATTAATATACACAATACATACGATGTAATAAAGCACAAACACAAATTTAAAAATAAAAATTCGTTAAATATCTAATTAATTTAAATGACATTACCTCCATCAACGAATTATTATGTTTAATTGGAAGCTTAGGTGAGGTCTGTCTTCAAGAGGAATTGGTTAAACGTAGTAATGAAAAATTCTTTCCATACGTACGATCTCGAGAGTCCATCCCTAAATAATACAAACCATATATGTACCTCCCTTACACGTGTTTTGATAGCGTGAGACGATCGATTTTACCCGTAAGTTATACATGAAGTGCTCTTGCAACTAGTTTCGATGGTACTTTTGGCAAGTCTCCTGCCTTGCAACCATAGGAAATGACAAATCAACGAGAGATGTTTGCCTACAACCTCTACCGTTGTACGGAGGTGTTGATAATTCTTCTTATTTGCGACCGATCGATCATTTTCGCGTTGTCAGGTTTCCAGAAGCATGAATTTGGTTTAAAGGACGACTCTTTATCTTGGACGTTTCTGTGGTAAAAGCATATACGTGCCTAGGAATTCGCAATGTAACGTGTTTTATGCGCTTGAGTTTTTTACTTTAGGTTTTGATAATATTTTTAATTTTAATATTAAATTCCGATTCTAAATTCGTATACTTTTATTTATGATCCTGTAAAACTATTTTAAAAAATTAACTTATCCAATAATGATTACAAATTTTTATTTATAGTATTCATTATTTATTAGAAAAATATTCCACTTTTAAATCGTTTTTATTTTATGAAATCATTTTTAAACATGAAAACCTTTTGAATATTAAATAAGTTTGTGTAAAATTTTTAAATAAATTAAGAAAGTACTTGTCGACAGAAAGCATCCTTCAATCAATGTTAAACAGTAGGATTATTAAGTTTTTTATCAAAATTGATTATCAATAGTACACTGTTAATGGTACTTTGTAGTCTATTTACCCGAAGGCTCAAACGTGATTCTACAAATTTTTGATATTTTAATATTTTCATGCATTTTTATTGAATACAAAGAGACAAAAGCTCCTAGTTATATTTCAGTATTGTATGCAAACATTTTCTTCAAAATGATAAAATGTACTGTAGCGTTAAATTTACGTACATATTTTTGCTGCACTTGATGAATGCCTGCGGTATTTTTTAACTGTTTTTGTATCTTCTCTTTGAAAGACATTTTAAAAACATAAGGAATTTAAATTTGAAGTATACATAAATTCTTATAAAATCAAAAAATATGACGTATTTCACTTTTTCAAAAGAAATCTTATAAATAAATAGTATTAACACTTTTTATCATATTGAATTTCAAATATTTGTTTGTAATTATTTCACACTAAGAAGTCAAAGATAAGGAAATTATGTAAAAAATACATTATCAAAAATAAATAAACTATAATTTACAAACTACGCTCAATATTCGAAAGATTTTGAGAAATCCTTCGTATTCAAATACGTGTACTTATAGATACTATTCAATATTTATTATTGACACATAAATTTTTTTAATAAGCGCAGTTACGTCATATTAAAATTTGAATATGTAAAACGTGTGTGCCTCCACTTTGATACAGATCCCGTGTCATCGCTCATCCAAACTATCAAGAAACGCATAATCCACTTATTCAAGGCTTCTATTGAAGAGAAACCTTAACTTAAACCTAAAATCACCAGTAGTAACACTGAAGACACAACCTTTACGCAACTAAAAACAAAGTCAATCGCGAGCTACGCGTTGTACGATATTTCTCGAGGCGTTATCCGACAAGAGCCGCCTTCATTGCTTTGACTAGGACAAAAATAAAACTCTTTTCTCACACCGCCCTTACCAAACAGATGACAGATAAGAGCTCTGGAGTTAAAAACGGGAGGAGACGGAGGAACGCATCGAAGTTTCGACATCTGTCGCGAAGAGTTTGAGAGATATATGCCTGGCACGGTGTCTGGAGAGTTATCAGAGATGACAAAGGACTCCCTGGGCGATCCTTAGCCATTTTCCAGTATTGCAGCTGCAGCAGAGGTACTCGCTCTATGGCAATGGGAGGGAAGACGACAAACGATACCGTCGAGTCCACGCAGGAGAGCGTGTAAACGGTTGAATGTTGAAAGTTCGTTTCTGTGACAGGCGTCCGCGAGGCAGCGAATAATGATCTAATCAAATGTTCGTTTTCTTTCTTGATAAGCTTCCAACTATTTTTGCTCCAAGCCATGTGTAGAAGAAACGTCTTTATAACTACATAGACTCTCGGTTATTCTTCATCTCTTTAATTCCTTGGAGCGGCATTTCAGCTGCAATGTTTACTTCCCTTAGAGTTACATACCATAAAATGAAATTTGCAAATAATAATTGTTCAGACTACGCGTAGAACAAAAATGAGGATTTGAAAAATAAAAAGAACGCACCTCGATTATTTACTCAGCGTGTTTATTGCTTGTTAACTTGCCGAACAAGCTGTTCTATGTAATTATAATCTCTTCGAATTGCACATTGACATTAACTCAACTACGATTAATTGTACGATTCTGCGCGACGAAACAAATTATAAATAATATAAATAAATATTATAAATAAATGCAATCTAGTGTTGAAAGAGAAGAATCAAATAGCCGAACAAGCCGAACAAAGTAAAATGGTATAACCAAGTAAAAGCCAAGCAAACTCGTTACGTTGGAAAACTCAAATGCTGCGCGTCAATCTATTGTTGATTTTTTATAATCTTCTTTAATCATAAGCGTTTCAAGTTATGTTAAGCTACTGGATCTCTTGTACACTGATTGATTTACTACCTGCTCATCTCGCTTTACGGTGACGAACCGAAACCGTATACGACTTTTGTACGTGAGAGAAGAAAAAACGGCGGATATTTATAAAAAGACACGCATAAATTAAATATTACATATTTAAACATGCGATTAAGCTAAAAAATTTGAAAAGTTTAATTTTTATTATTCCGTGTTTTAAATAATTGAATTAATTCATCTAAAAATTTTTTTAAGCATTTGGTACGTTATAAATATATATGATATTTATTTACTTAGCGTTTCATCGAGTAGATTATGATGAAAAATATAATTTCATACATATAGTAAACGACAAAATGGTTACTGAGCAAGTAAATTACTTTTATAAGCTCAGTACTAAGTAATCCTTTATTAGTGTTCATACGTTAAAAAACTTAATTTCTTACGTTTGAAAAATATTTTCAGCTTTAAATTAAAATTATGTAGTAAATTCTAGCTTTTCATAATATAAGCACGTTGCTATTTCTCTATTTTTTACACAACATATAATAACATTATAAATATTTTCGCGTTTCTTTCTTGGAAAGATTTTTTGAAAACGTTTAGTGCCTATGAAATAAAAGGCGAAATTTTTAATTTAAAATGATTTAATATTTCACTTTTTATTTAAAAAATTAAACAGTTAACTTTGAAAAAA
The DNA here is from genome assembly GCA_018907045.1 of Wiebesia pumilae. Taxonomy (NCBI): domain Eukaryota; kingdom Metazoa; phylum Arthropoda; class Insecta; order Hymenoptera; family Agaonidae; genus Wiebesia; species Wiebesia pumilae. The sequence goes on along the minus strand of JACCHZ010000131.1, from coordinate 886,337 downwards.
TTTATCCTAACAAAAATAGTTTTAAATACATTATTTTCTCCGTTTACGAGAAAAGTATCCTCTTGCAATATTACTTTATTTACTTTTTCATATAACCAACCACACGCATTCTTTAATAGCTTAGGTATGTCTACACAGTTGTTAATCAGTAAATAAAATGTACAGTACATAAAAAGACATCTTGACCTCTTTACATTTTTATGATGCTTCCACGGGATTTAATTCGTACTCTCAGCTTTTACTTTAAAAGCTTACAACTGTTATAAGCTTTCATACTTCCAAGAAATATATTTTGTCATTATTACTTTATATATGCATATGTTGTCATTTCTCTATTCTGATATTTTGAAGACTATAATAAATTATTTTTTTAACAGAAATAATAGAAGAAAATTAACGAAAAGGGACTAAATCTGATTAGAAAACTTACTGATCTCAATATTACTAATTATCCAAAAATTATTTAGGTTTAAAAAAATTTAGTTGTAGTAACTTGTGTTATTACTTTAATCTTAATTTGAAAATCCTTACTAATTTTCAAAATGATTAACACTTCAGTTATCAAATATTCGTCGAAGGTTTGCAAAAAAATTAAGAAGAATTTGAATTTCATCTGACAGTTCAATCAAACAATTTTTAACTATTATAATTAAAAAATATTTCAAAATAATTTGAGTCATTTACGGTTACTTTGTGCAATGTAAAATAATTATTGTTATAAATTCTTTTTATTTTTAATTATTTATAGTAATTCAATTAAAATGAATAATCCACAAAATGATTCTACTAAGTTTTCAAGTTAACCTTGTTGCCACTAATAACTTTGACACGAACATTGAAAAGTTTCTACTTTGGTATGAAATCTAATTATGAAATAATAAGGAGCAAGAAGAATTTCGAAAACTATAGAGTTAAGAAAATTAAAAAAAAAACAAAGATCCAAAAAAAGCAGCAAATGAATAAGCCTCTTATATTTTATAATCATCCTTCTATTTGACACAGAAATCAAAAGTATCAAGAAAGTAAGGATAAATGTTACCTTGTTTACTCTCTTTATTCTCATTTACGATTATGATAAAGAATTATTTTATGTTTTTTTTTTATTATTCCGAGCAGCAAAAGCCTTTTTCTATCCTTGATTTCACAGTGTAAATGGTACTGCAGCAGGAAAAAGAAATGCCGTGACAAATACAGTAACGGATCTCCGTAACGAGAGTTCTAATTATCGAATGATCCAACGAGAAAGAGAAGATTTGCAAAAGAAAAAGGGATGCAGAATAAAAAAAGTTCGAGGATCAATTAGCTCGAATCTCTTGCGCGTTGACCATAAGTTTAAAAGTTTGGTAGTTCTTTACGATTACTCCTGTTGCTGCTCACCATTCTAAAATAATGTTGAACCGATTCTGCATTATCAGATTCTAAAATGCAATTCTCTTTTTTTACGCATCTTCTCTCTTTCTTTCTCTCTCTCTCTCTCTCTCTCTCTCTCTCTCTCTCTCCTTTCTTTTTATTGCCCTAATTTAATAGAAATGTTTATCTTTGAATTAATATTGTTATTTACAGTGCATTCATTAATATAGAAAAATACCTAAATTTCTTTAAATAAATTCAGTTTTTAGAAGAAGATGTGCGAGATTGAATATTTCTATATATATGCATGACTAGATAATGACTTTATTACTTTTAATTATTAATACTTAAATATGCTTTAATTTATTAAAACATTATAATCAAAGATATGAAGAGATAACTTTATATTGTATTTTTACAAATTAATATTGTACGTAGAGTCTTTCTGTTCTATATTTCAAATATACATTATATCAAATATAATGTTATATAGTAACTTTATATTTGCTAGGTAATTATATAAATAAATTATAACATTTGTTTAATATAATGTTTTTACATAATGATATGACAAATATTATTCCATTACAAATGGATATTAATTTATCCAGCTTTATATATAATGATAAAGAAATTATTTTGATTATTGTTTATTATTTTAATATCTTTTACATCATAAAACTGCTCTTTAAAAATATTATTATATAATATAATATTGTAATAAATAATGCATTCATAAATATTACTATATATTAACAAAGTCATAACGATTAGAAACTTTTTATATAGCAATTATAATTTACGGTAAATTCATGGAATCAAAGTACTTCCCTGAGTAATCTCCATGTTATATGACCGCACAGAGAAACTTTATTAATAAATCACTTTAATAATTAAATAACATAATAAGGTAAGGATTTTATAACTAAAAAGAAAACTAATTACCAGAGACGCAGAATTAACAAAAATTATAATTAATATATGAAATTAATAATTAAAGATTTTTCATTTTTATTTTTATTTTATTATAGATATATTTTACGTTGCAGCTATAAATGGAATACCGTAAATTGAAATTATATAAATCAAACAACTAGGTTAAACATACATATTTAAAAATAACATATATAAATATAATTTTATATGCATAATAAATAATTAATTATCATACTTGAATTTATACAATTAAAACATTTTTATTACAAATGAAGTATATCTGTAACTCGAATGTAACGTAAAAATGCTATAATTAGATGTATATACATGTGATCATTATAATTTCTCATATTATAAAGTTATTTTGTATTGCGTATGTTCAAAGACTCAAAATTTGTAGTTTATTTTACTGATTTGTTATTCATTTTGAAAGAAGAACATTTGCATTTTTTATTTCTTACTACGAATCAATCGAAAATATAAGAAAAAATGTTACATGATTCGATGTGATATATTATAGAAAAATATCTAAAAAATTTATTCTCGTAATAAATCTACGATAAGTTTTTTATTTTGAGAGCAGAGATTTACAACGCTTGTATTATAGTTATAATTAATAATTCATATTTCAATTATTTTGAAAAATTTTGAAAAATTCTCATAAACAAAAAAACTATTTATTTTATACTATTTTCAGCCGCTGTCTTTAGTCATACTTTTTAATGTAATCTAATACAACATTATCCTCTCCTCTTCGTTTATGTACATCGAAAGTTCTTTTACGTTTGAAAAAGTCTATGAAAACTCTATATACTGTTATTTCACGTTCTATTTTATCTGTTTATCTAGTCTGTATCAAAGTCATATACATGTGCATAATTCCCATACAATACGAGGTGAAGTGTATAGTTTCTTCGTGTACATAAATATCTAATTTTCTATGTTTGGTCCTCGCTCGTTGATCTTTGTTACAAATCTCTGCCAAATATTATTTTATTTATTAAAAGTTTACTTTCTTCGTAATGTGTCCGAGTATGTATTTCGCAAATAATAAAGAATAATGTTGTACATACTTTTACTAAAATATTTACATACTTTGATTTTTCCTTGATCATTGGCTATATACTTGTGATATTTGTTGTTAAAACAATTAAAATTCATAAAAACGTACCTAAAATTGTCGTCAATACCAATAGAATTAATAGCAAGGATTTATAATAATATTGGACGTACGTTACCCTAATTATCGCCTTGTAAATACCGATCAGTCGTAGCCGTACACGCTCGAGTCCAAAAATTGAATCGCGCGACGCGATTGGAGCGACGCGGCTTTCCCAAAGAGAATAAAGCGAGGCGATTGGAGTCCCACAGAAGGAGAGGAGGAGAGTCCTCCGACTAAGGCGGACAGAGCATCCGACACGACACTATCCCCTCCGGCAATCGCCGCGAGGGGACTTACTATAAACAATCCGCCCTTTCCAGGGCAGCCAACTACATAAAACGTAAGCTCAACGAGCCCCACACCGCAATGGCTGCTAAACTGCTCTTCGACTCCAAATCACCCTGGCGATTCTTGAACGGCGGTACCGAGAATTAGTTGAGAGCCTCGGGGAATGCTTGTAACCCGTCTTCTCACATTCATAGTATCGCTTAAGTACATTAGTTCTTACGTATTAATTTTCTTTCTTTAATAATTGACTAACTCTTAATACCGTATCGGAATACATATTATTGTTATCCTACATCATCCATACAAAGATGAATTTATCGAAAAAAACATTTGGCATAGTACAGTAATACGTAGGAAAATAGAAAAATTCTTATATAATTGCTGAAATTTATTTTAGTAAAAGATTTAAATAGGAATTCTCCATTATTTTTCTTCATTATTCAAGACATCAACTCTTGAACTGTTTAAATTGATAACCAATGCTAGCACATCAAATTAAATAATTTGGTTATTGATCACTGACGACCTAAATATTTGCCTTTTTTTTAGAAATAAACAGAGTTGAATACATAAATATAATTATAGTTTATATCATTTTGAAGCTTTGAGAAATTGGGAAAATTCTTTAAAGAGAATGGTTTAAATATATGGTAAATTATTAACCAACGAACTTCATTTCATACATCACGTACAATATTATTATATGACTAATATCATTATTTTCCATACTGACAATTATGATTAGTATCCTATTAGTAAAATCATTTAAAAAATAATTATATTTAGTATATATAATTTATTAAGTACCCAAACATTAATTTCATTCGTAACTTTATTACATTGTACACGTAGTAGAAATAAAGTATTTTAGTTACTTTCAGTTAACAAATACCTGTAACTGGACTCATATATTTTTCTTCGAAATCTTAAATAAACAAACAATGTTTATTAAATATTTATTGCATATCGTTTTTAAGAATTTTCGAAAATATGACAAGAAGGAAAAGTATAAATAAATTAGATAAATAGAAATGATAATTATACAATATCGTTTGAAATTTTCTTTTTAATCGAATACTATTAAAAAAATACTTAATAAATATTAGAGTAGACGAATAGGAAATTATACAATGAAACTAAATTTGAATCGCGTACATTTTTCATTCTCATTATAAAGAGAAAATATAAATAATAAATTTTAAAAGTTTCTATCAAAGTTAAACTAACGACTAGTAAAATCATAGAAGATGGAATGTATAACAATGGTTGTACAGAAAATTATCCGAGTGACCGGAAAACTTCATTTTTAATTTAGATTTTCTACTCAAGAAATTCAACATCTGGATACAACGGTTATAATTTTAGCATAATTGAGTGATAAAAAAAATTTTATTTCATGAAAATTTCCTCAGAAAGAATAAAAATATACATCAGTAGCAATTTAAAAAGAAATATTAACTTTTATCTAATAAATACCTTTTGAAATATTCGTCAGTTGAATAATAGTACTTGCACTTTGGTTTAAAATCAAAACAAACCAATGATAATAATTACTTCCAAAAAAGACAAACTGTCCCTTTTAGGGAACATCTGTTTGTTTTCGTATTTGTAAAAAGCTCCTTCCCATTACGCGCAATATCTGCGCGTATTTAGTATCAATGAAAGTCGATGTTCACCGACGGTGTTTGTGAATGAGCACCAGAGCGACTCTACATCTGCGTATGCACAATAAAGGCCCAAGTAAAAAATAAAAAATTAGCGTCTGCTGCTGGTGCCGTTCGTTGTTCAACGTTATTGTGAGAAAGCAAGCGACGATTCGCGCTTGCTCACTTGCTTGCGGTGTGAAAACGAAAATAATGGCGCGTCGATTTCACGCGCTCGTGTGTGTAGCGTACATCAATTATTTCGGCAGCGTAACCGGTACCTCGGCCGCCGTCGGCGATGGCAACGGCAACGGCAGCAGCACTAAATTATATGCGAGAAAGCGTAACGAGGACGTAGAGAAGAATAATTGGCCGGCACAATAAATATAAAGCTCCGTATGTAGGTATAAATATATATGTGCACGCGTGTGCATGAACATGGCTTTCCGAACCTATTCATTTTTGCGATGTAAAGACTTATCATTTTTTTAAATTCATTCTCATGCAAGGACTTCATTTTTTGGCAAGGAAGTACTGAAGCTCGTTTACAGAAAATTAGAGGTTTCTTTTTTTTTCTTCTATCGCGCTTTCATTTCAAAAGCTCAACTTTGTACAAGTGTTCTTCAATAAGCTTTTGTAACAAAAATGAAGAAAAACCTGCAGAATAATTTTAATCATAGATTGAAAAAGCTGTCTTGAATAATTGGGTGTATACCTTCGTGTACCTTTCTGTTCACAATGTTTAAGTTAGTTATTTACAATATTATTTGAGTATATTAATGAACTCATAAAGTTTTATCAAGTTTCTGTACTTTTGCGCATTCAATTAAAACTTACTTAAATCGATACACTTACGTCAATTTACAAACATACTTAGACTTGTAATTAAAATATGTTCAGCAAAATTAATTAGTTTACGAAATATTAACTTTACTCAATTTCACTATTTCTATATTACAAATGAAACTGTATAAGATTATCGATTATAATTATAAGCTAATAATCACGTTTTATTATATTACCGAATCGTACATTTGAAGAAACATAAGACTATTACATATTATGAAATTACTGAAGCTTAAACCGAATTAAAATAATAATAGAAAATATACGGATTTTCCGCTGTACAAGAGTAGATTAGAAATCTTGTATAATATTACGTTATGTCTGAACAGTTTCCTTTCTAAAATATAGAATATTATGATTTTCAATAAATTTTTATCTCTTTCGCAGAAGCAGAACAAATACAAACATATATTCAAGGAAGTAAATTTAATTTAATATATTTTAAATTCTTTTAAACTGACAATAATTCATGAACTTTAGAAAACATAAGCTATATCTTTCATATATTGCATGAAAACATTTAGTACAAGGGGAAAAAAGAAATTATTTTGCATCAAGAACATCCAGAAAAAAGAGTTTTACTTTTGTTTTTGCCATTTTTTTCATAATTACCGCAAAATTTTTATATCAAGTGATTCTGTTTTCACAATGCCATATCATTATGTTCTTTATGCAACGTCGAATATTCATAAAAATCCCATTCGAGATCTCAAGTGTCTTATGGTTAGCGCCAAGAGAAATTGCATTTCCACGAGTGCAGTAATCTTTTTTCGATCTTTCATTGCAACTTTGAGACACTTAGCTGTCCCTCATCGCATATGTACATATATATGTACATGTACCGTAGACGTCTCGAGGCTTCTGTACATCGAGTCGTCTTCTTTCTTACCTCTTTTGGACCCATCCACGAATAATAACGCAGTATCAAAACGAACTTTTAAGCTACTTTCACAGCTACTTCCATGCCTTTTCGGATGAAAAGTCACCATCCTACTGTCAAACTCTCTCTCTCTCTCTCTCTTTCTCTTTCTCATCTAGTCACAGCTTCTGGTACACGGGGTTCCGTTTCCGCCCATTATTTATAGCGAATTCGTGCTCAGCGTATGTGGTTCATATGTATAGGAGAAGGAAGAGAGTGAAAGGAGAAAGAGAGAATTACAGGGAAATAGAGAGAATGAGAGAGAGTGAAGATAAAAAACAAGGAAAATTTTCACAGAAAGAGAATGACATATAGAAACGGAAGGCAAAGAAAAGAAGTGAGACATACAAAGAGTTATCGGACATTACTAGTTGTGCACCGATGATTGATGTAGGTATCTGGCTATAAACGTTTAATTTTCTCTTCATTCGTCTTACTCTCAAAAAAGTTTTCTATAATATTTAGTAATTAGAAAGAAACTATCAAAATTAATTGTGATTTATCAAAGTACAGAGAAAAATCATTTCAAGACCTAACCACTAGAGATACTAAACAATTATGTTTAACATATGGAAAATACTATATAGTTATGTACTTCACTATAATTAATAAGCATAATTTACTGTAAAATTAATAGGCGTCTTACAATAGCAAGTGTGATTAGTTTGTTTTTTACTATCATTTATTTACTCATAAACTTATTTAGTTGTAATTAGAACTTATTAAATTGTTAAATTGTTAAATTATTAATTGAATGAAATACTAAAAATAATGAGAAAAAATTGCTTTTATGAACTGTAAATAGTTATATATGAGAAATATACAATTTATGACAATAATATTATGAAGACTAAAGATACTTTAATCTACTAATCGAGTAAAGTAATGTGTATATAGTACAAGTGTAGTTTTATTTACTGAAGAAAAGTAACAAATCATTTTAAGAGATCATTTTACTAAGTTTTATTAAAATTGTAACCATGTTTAAATTAAATTTCTCGTTTCACAATAAATATAGAGGAAAACGAAAGTATTTTAATCTTTTTTGCTTTTAAGAAATAAATCATAAATTGGTACAGAGAACGAAAAATCATAAGCAAAATAATGTCTTCTATACAACAATGACTATATGCTCTTTCAGAAAAGTTGACTATAGATATTCATAAGCCTTTATCCGCGGTTACAGAGATGTCAAGTCATGGATAACTAATTCACAGCGCAAGGCCTTAGAAAAGATAGAAAAGAGATAGAAATACCGAATGTCAAAAAGAAAGAGTTCGCGGTCCGAGGTTGGGGGGGATGATGGAAAAGCGAGAGGGTAATGGAGAATGCCGTCGGCAGTTTGACAGCGATATAAAATGCTTGGCACTTCGTTCCGTTACTTCAGAGTATCGTGTCGATATGCAAATGTATCCACTTAAACTGCCAAGAATGGACTTTAAAGCTTTCTACGAGCGGTACGTATATGTATCTATATATTGTGGCTGGAGTTAAGGGAGCGGTAAATTTATGGGCACTACTTTAATGCATCATTTGCTTCGCAAATATTTGCGGAAGTCTTATTTTTCGTCGATGGAAACAATTGACTTACTTAGAATAAATCTTATACACTGCACTCAAATGAATTATTATTTTACAAGCCCTGTATAAACGCTTTCACACTAACATTAAATTAGTTAAAACTTCTTGACTTCATCGTAAGTTTAACACGACGATGATTGTTGTTTACACTACGTGACTCTCTACGTAAGTTAATATTCGGATAAGGGAAAAACATGCTACATGCAAAGCTAAGACGCCAAATTTATAATATAATTATAGTATTTAAAAATTTGCATTGATAAGTTTGTTTATATCACTTTTACTTTTGAAACGTTAAAAAAGAATTTTAAACTTAATGTAAATATTTGCTTCGTGTAAAATCCAAAGGCAATCTTTTAATAAATTTTTTTTCAAGTTCTCTTTTATCAATTGTGTGATTATTAAATCATACATAGAACTTCATATTACACGTTAATTGTTCTCATACAGTATTTCGTTTACATCATTATAAATACTCAAATGCATAATATTCCCTTACCCTTTAGGACACGAGTGTGAGCATCTACGATAATAACAATGATATAAACCGTAATAATACGATAAATCATTTGGGTGAATCAGGGAAGGAAAACAAACACATTCGGTGCTGCGTGCCGCGTCCCATGTGCGGAAGTGAAATTAATTCGCAGCATAACCATGAAAGGCGAACTTTAGACGTACATAATGGCACGAAGTACAATTTACGTCGTAAACGCAACACGCTTGCATTCTCTCGCTCTGAGAAGTGTGCACACGTGTCCGACACTTCTAGTTACACTTTAGAATATACAGCCAGCGCACATATGTGTACGTAACAGTAAGAGAAAGAGTAAGAGAGAGAGAGAGAGAGAGAGAGGGAGAATTACGGTCACATGTATATATGAAGGTGTAAATCCGATTCCCGGCAAGAGGCAATAGAATGGCTGGGATGATGGGATGCTGTGAAAGTCAGTGTGACACGCGCACGTCGCAGTCGTGCATCATTCCCCGGTTCAGAAACCACAAGTCACTATCCTTGTGACCACGATATATGGTCTACTGAGTCTGCCATCATCGCCACCCATAGTATATACAGCCAGTAGTTCAATTTTGAGAACGACGAAGCAAGAGAGAGAGAGAGAGAGAGAGGGACATAGTCGCTTAAAGTTTAACAAACGCCTTCCTGAAGTATGCGATACTCATTCTCTTATCAGTTCGGTTTTCACTATCTGTCTTTAACTGATATTATTTACATATATATACATATCTATACTGAAAATAGACAATTGAAGAAGGGACGAAAGAGAAAAGCGCCAAGTTTCGTTTTGAAATATCGGCGTTAAATGGTGTCATTCTCAAATGTATGATTGACATTGTATTTCAAATAAGTTCAATGTATTTACTTATAGACTTGTAGTTCAGAAGAAATGTATTTGATTTTGTTGAAATAAAAATCATGCCTTAATAAAGGGTTACTATATGTGAATAGAGTTGTGACTATACTGATGTATACCGCTCAAATAAAATTTAATTTTATATCCAGAGCTTAATAATTTTTGTTAAATTGATATATCGTTTAAAAATAGTGAAGGGTAAATACTAGAAAAGTTAATGAATATTCATAAACATTTCATAAAATTACAAGTCGTTTTGTTTTCTAAACATGTTTGTATTGTATATATTTTAGTAAGTTATTAAGAAAATTTATCCGTTGATTTTTAGAAAACAATCATATTGTTATTAAAAAAAAATAAAAAATACTCTTATTTACGAAACAATGGGAATGAATTATAATGTATAAGACAACCTATAAAATATGAACCATTAATAGCTTACGTAAAATGTATATAAAATATATAAAATGCGCATTCAAATAAATCATCCTATTCTTAAACATATCATAATGTTTCCCTGTCAATAGTACATCTATAAAGTTCAAAAATCAATATTAGCTGAAATATTAATTTGCGATATGTAGTTAAAAGAATTTTCAATAAATATAATTCTTGAAGAAATATTTGAAAATCTATTTTTAATGTTTAATAACATTTCAAATAAGATTTTTAATTTATTGCATTATGATTTTGGAATTATAAATTTTAATCATTGAATCGTAGGAAATGAGATTCACAAATCGATTAAGTTCATGAATTTGTATTATTTATTTAAATAAAAGAGAGCAGTTTTGTGAAGATATTGCGTAAAACTCCATCGTACATATAATTCGGCTGTTATTTTCATGGGAAGTTAATTTATTTACATTTGCAAAAATGTATTAGATGATAAAGGTATGAACAAAAATTGATATATCTAACCCTTACGATGACAAACCGTTTTGTTAATTCGTGTATATAAACTTAAATTTAATTTGTTTTAATTTGAAAATTCAACTAGCTTCAAGAGTTGTTTCGTTTGTCAAAAAAACATATGTGTGGATGTAGGTGCTTACGTCAGTTTATTAACTGCATAAAAATAGCTTAAGATTAATGTATTTTTCGTTACATAATGGTCTCGATAACGTTTACGTACGTAATTATAAAGCATAAAAAATAATGATAAATTACTTGCCGGTAAATCATAAAAGTGTGAATAATTGAATAATTGAATATTTAAATAATTGATAATTTTTGATCCGAATGAAAACGGATTAAAAATCAAATTACATTGGAAATCAGCGTCATTGGTCAACTCAAAAATGTATAGTAGATAATTTTAACTGTATGTGTATGTACTCATTTAATAAGATATTAAATATTTTTTATTCTTGAATAATGCTAAGGTCAAAGATAGCATTAATTTACTTGTAAATAAGAAAACTTTTGCACATTAGAAGATACAACTGAAGAATGATCGGCTTTGTCCGTTCGGCCACATCGTAACCGAGTAATTAATTAAGTGGCATTCACTTGAATGAACTACTGAGACTAAAAATAATAGAGATCGCAATACTAATTTAACATGTGTCTGATTTTTGGATAATATCCTTTGTCTTCTTATCCCGTAATATATATTCGATACACGAGGTACGATTTTTTACGCATACTCCTCGTTTATCTCTCTTTTTTATCTTGCCTGTATCAATTCATATATATATGAAATATCCGATACGTCGATTGCATTGAAAATGTTTTGGCAAAGAAAATAATATCGAGAAACAAATGAAGAATTCGCTTACATTATTTCTTACAACGTTCTTTCGAATGAAGTCATTGTCGCGCGAAAATCGACGCACTTTTCTTTTTTCGAAATTTTTGCTGCCTCGTTCTTGTCGTCCATCGACATTCCTTCGCTCACCTTTATCTCTCGCTCTAGTGCTTCCACTTCTCACATTCTCCATCTTCTTAACTGTCTCCGACTACAGACCCGCTACCACCCTGATCCCACCTCATCCATTTCCATTACACGCTCTCTCGCTTCCTCTTTCTTTTATTCGTTATTTTATATCTACCCCATTCGATCTTTTTCAGCGTAATTCCTTTTTCTTTCTTCCATTGGATATCTTTATACGGCACATATTTCTCGCAGCCCTTACCTTTATTGTGCCTTCTAGTGTATTTTTCTCTGGGCAAATTACCTTGATAATATTAAGATCATGGGTAGGGAAAGAAAAAGAGATTCAGTGAACGCTTCCCTTATATAATATCCAGCACGCTTAAACCGACACCGAAATTTGCAGGCTCGAGAATCCTATATATACACGCCTAATCGTTTGCCACCATATCCACAAAGGCAGCTTTTTACAAAAGATCAAAAGCCAAGCGGCTACCTTGTGCCCTGTATTACATATACCACTGTTCTCTTGGAGAAAAGAAGGAGCTTAAGTGTTTCTTTCAGCAGCCAACCCGTACTTACAAGTCGCTTTAAGCATTTTAGCTCAAAAGTGTTAGCTGTAAGAACAATATCTAACGCTTCTTAAATTTTGTGGACTTCTCAAGTTTTCTTATGCGCCTACCAAAGTTGAATTTTGTTCTTTCTTATTTTCGTCGGCACCGACCAATTGCGAAATTTGAAGCGACGAGTAGATATCGCTCAAGCAGCTTAGTTCACAGTAATAATGAACTTTTCTGCTATGAAGAAATATTATTTGGAATTTCCAGTCAACGATTGGAAAATGCCATGGAATATCTAATCAAATATTTTTATAATTGAGAAGAAATATAGAAAAATAATTATAATTATATAATTCATAAGCTTTTGAATTATTGAGATTTCATTAGAAAGGATATTCTATTATAAGAGAACATCAACTCCTCCTGCACTTATGGAGGTGATTTCTACGCCAAATAAATAACAATGCTATGCTTTTATTTATTTGATTTAAAATCATTTAATAAATATAAATAATGATTAGACTATATTAATTTCATATAAATTATATTTGTTGAAATCTCGTTGGACATCTTATTAAATATCATAAACATATTTTTAGAAATCAATGTCTTGTACTTAAAGTACAGGTTTGAAAATTTTATTTAACATTACTTTTATTCCTAAGTAAACAAACCTCCGCTATAAAACATAAAAAGACTATGTTGAATTTAATGTTACTTTCAGCACCAACTATAATAATGCAGATAAATAACGATAGAAACCGATCTGCTACGCTCGGTAGCCTTCGAGAAAAGCAGACTTTACGATCTATTTTTCTATACGTGCATTTAATATCTTTCATACGAAAGTGCAAACATCTAAATAATATTCAATAAGACGCGAAGCTCTAACTATTGCGACAACTTCAGAAATATCAGTAACCATCAAGAATTGTTTCTATTATAAAAGTTTCTACGGCACGGGCTCTTCTGCAAAATTACAAAATTATGCGTTTAACGGTATATGCATATACGCAAAATAAATAAAATTGAATATCAAACAGTATAGAATTTTTAATAGAGATGTATTTGCAGCGAGGATAGATAAAATTTTTTTAATATTATATCTATTATATCGTTTCAAAACACTCGAGTAAATTTATTCATCTATTTAAGAATCTATTGCTACTGATTTTTAAAGGTTCATATAAATAACTTATAACAAACCAAAATTTTACAATACTATATTTTACAACATTTTACAATACAATATGATGAAGTTTACATTAATAACGTATAAAATCAAATCGTTACTGAACCATTATTCTTTGCTCCTAAGAAAAAGTATTTCAAAATTCCTACTGCACATACATTCATTTATATGAAAAGTATCGACTGCCTATTCAAGTTTATACTATTAGTTGATTTTTTGTACTTAAGAATTCCAGAGAAAATTTTAGTGCTAATTTACAAGAGCATACAATAGCCTTCGATACCTACATTTATTACAATCATTAGATGTTTCGTAAAATATTTGTTCAATAAAGCATACGTACAAGTAACTTTTTAAATAAATTACTCAGTTTGCCAATGAAATAATATTATTTGAATACCGAATGAAAGTTAAAATATGTGCTTAAAGAAATTCAGTACTTTATAGAATTAATTTAAAATTTAAATAAATAAAAATTTAAAATTAATCAAAAGTACTAATACTTTAATTAAATGCATACTGTACAAATGGCAATGAAATTTCATTAGTTTATCAATGAACATATTAAAAGTTATAAATACGTGTAATATTATTTTTAATGATAATTAATTACTTGATGAGGAATACCTTGGCAGTCGTAAACTTTTATCGCAGTACTAAAAAGTTTTCTATTTCAATACAAGAAAGAAATAAAAACTAATATCAACTCATAGTTTGAGCGAAATTTCAAAATATTTTCTTTCAAAATAAATTCAATACAAGTATTCACAACATTTGACTAATATTTGAAAAATAGTAATGTATTTTATCAAAGACGGTTAATCTTCCGAAAAATAACGAACGTCTGGATAATATTGCTGTACCAATTTCCGACAATGTAGAGAGGAGACGTAAACTTCCAGGGAGCAAAAAATTTTCCGAAATCCGGAGCAATCCGGAAGAAATAGAACGTGATTTTGCTTTCAAAGACCGAGAGCAAACAGAGCCTTTTCGAGATATCCACGGTTGCTGCTCTTATTGCTGCCACTCAATTCTCACGTAACCACTAACAGTACGTGGTAGATATCACCTCTGAGGAATCCACGAGTTCAAATCATCCTCAAAAATCATAGGATCCGATCATCGCTCCACACCTCTGCAACTCGAATTTCCAGCTAAGCTCTTCGTACTAAATTTCGTTACCACTTACTTTCCTCGCAACTGCTTTATCTCTCTTCTCATTCTTTATCTCTTCTCTATCGTTCTTTTTTTTCATCAACTTTTCGCTATCACACCGCTGCACTTAACTGCGTACGCGAAACATCATTAGCGCTGCGATGCCGTATAGTACAATCACTCGAGTCTTTAGGAAACTTTCGATAATCTATGTATCGAAAGGCGTGCATTCACTTTTATAACAGTCATACTATACAAAAAATAAATAAAAAGTGTTTCTTTAAACGAAAAATGCGTCAAAAATTATTTTTATTTTTCCTTTTCCATCCTTAATAATTCGAGTGGATAATCTTTCAATATTGATACCTTGTTAATTTATATTTTTAATTTAGGTTGAGTGTATATTATAACATGACATATTAAATATTACAGGTTGCGTTTGATGCTAATAAATTTATGGTAATTTGAGCTGAATATTTTCGTTATTCATACCTAGGAAAAAATCATTAAAAAAATTAACGATAAGGTCGTAATTATACATTGAATATTACATTTATTGCATGCGTACATGTATTAAGAAAGATTTAATTGTTTAAAGCAAGTAATTTAATTGTGTCAACTATATGAACATGTTATAATTATTATAATAGTTGAAATTTTTCTGTATAAACTATTAATATCCAATTATAATTTATTCAAAAGTACGGATGAGATATATTGCTCTTTAAAAATACAAAAGTATGTAACGAGTCAACTTTTTTCGACGACGAAGTAACGAAAATGTCAATGGAAATTCAGCTGAAATACATTAAGAACGAATTTTGAATAAATTAGCGAAGTAATCATTTAATTCTGGTAATCATAATTTAATAAAATTCAAAAATATTTGTTAGAAAATTTAGAAAATTATTCATAAAAAAATTTATATTTAAAGCAAAATTATTGTTACACCTTTCTGTGCAGTTATTATATTGATTGTTTGGATTGAATGTATAATTGAAAACCCGCGAGTTCAAAACTCAGTGAAAATTACAATGCTTTGAAAAGTCACGAAATTTTCTACAACGGCATAATTATTGTTGCCAGCGTCGTTTATTCTCAGAAGCTTTTGCGAATTTTGCAAATCATGACGTACTATTTAAGTGAACATACGCATTCATTTACAAATTCAACAAACTATAGCTACCGAGTGTCGACAGTTTATAAGCGACCATTGAGATAACAAGGCGTTTATTTCATAAACGCTACTTACAAATTGCCTTGTGACGTTCACTTTGAGATGGTAGCGTTAATTATTCAAGGTTAAAATAAAAATAAATTTCATAAATATACATATATACATTTTGAAATCACGTATTTCGAAGAAGGCAAAAATTTGTAATTACTTCAGTCCGAAGTATTTTATTTAGTATACTAGGGTATTAAATTAGAATGAAAGAGAGACAGACAGACAGACAGACAGAATGACAGACAGAAAAATCGTACAAATGGTATTAAATTATAAAGGAAATGTAGATGGTAAAGTTTTATCTATTACAAGTTCAGACTATTTGCAAGTTTTAGATGTAATAACGCTTAGTTAACCGTAATTATGTAAATTATTGTAATTTTCAGAGTTTAGTGAGGCTTATAAAAGAGAAACTATTTAATTATATAATTTGTCCAAAAATATAAACAGCATACGATTAATGCGTCTACTACATCGATCTAATCTAGTTTTATAATATATTAGGCAATGAATACAAATATAGATTTTACCATGATAAATAAAATTATTGAAACACACGAATCTAAATTGCAGTAATAAAACTGTAAATAGCTTTGTAGTAATAGAGATAAACACTACAGTGAACATAAGAATGCGCGTATAAAATCATATTAAAGAAATTTAAATAAGCAATGTAAAAGTTTATTCCCATTCGTAATTATGAACTGATACAGTTTATTATTTATTATGGAATATTCTATAAATTGATGTAACCTATAGTTTATAATTAAAGTAATATTTTAATAATGATAACTTTATACTATCAAGTTTATTAACAATTCTTGATTATTTACGCATTTATATATACAATAATTTAGAATATCTATACCCTTGGCCACTCTTTTCACTGTATCTTTTTCTTTCACATTCTCATTCGCTTATTTCAAATCGTTTCCTTTTGTTTTCTCTTTAGCACGTAAACGTGCCTGATTTTTGTTTCGTACTTAAAAGACAGTTTTAACTGTGGTAAAAGTGGTACACTTAAATAGCCTCAGACACAATATGTAATAAATAATAATTGTAGTTCGTAATCGGTTACATTATATATTTACACTTCTATATCAGACATATAAGCAATACTATTTCTATCATCGCAATACAAATTTCTTTTTACTTTATATTTTTCATTAAAGCAGACTTTTTCATCGTATGATTTTTTCAAAAGAGCTGGTAGCTTTTTTATACAGTTTACTTTCATAGTATAAATAACGAGAAAAAAGGTGTAATCCAATAAGTCAATAACTTCAGTCAGTAGTGATTGATGTCCAATGCAATATAATGCTTTCCTACCAGTCAGCTCTTTCAGGTTCTTTCTCGCTCGCTCTTTCTTTCGCTCTTCCAGTCACCATATTTATCTCCTCTCTCTCTTTTCTCCTCACTCTCTGTCTATTTTCTGCCCTTTGGCAACTCACTCTCCCTATATCATCACGATAAAAAGATAGAAAAGATGCACATGCTAAGTTCCAATAAAAAAAAATACGGTTTCGCTCGAACGAACCAAATAAATGAACGCACTTGATTCTTCTTTTTCAAAGCAGCTCCATACACTCATCGTTTTGGTCCACCTACTACAACTTACTCCTTTTCTTGCTAGACTTTCTAGACTCACGAACAGTTGTGCAATGTAGATTCAACCACACTTGTGCATTAGAAAAAGTCAGAGAAATAGAGAGAGAGAGGAATGAGATATCTTATGTTTTCTTTATTAATATCGTTAACTAAACTCATGTTACAGCATTTCTTTTTGAGAAAAATTACTTATCAAATTTTTAAATGAACTTAAATCTTCTTTTTAGATGTAGTAATAACTAGTTTCACTAAATTTCTTTCTGTAGAAATGTGGATTTCATACTTACACAACATTTTTAATATTTTCGGTAATGTTAAAGGATAAAAATTCAATTTGTTGTAAAAATAATAATAAAACTTTTTATAAACTCTTCCGGTAATGTTAAGATAATTCCATGTGTTTTAAATCGACATTCTCACGTTTAATGTTTAGATAATACAACCTGTGGATAAGCGTATGATCTACCTTGTTGTAATTAGCAACACGAAAAGAGACGTGATAACTTGCATTAAATGCTGCACTTGCTCAATGCTCTGTCCGAATTTCGTTAAGTCACAGAAAACCAAGTCAAGAGGAATATGAAAGAGTAAGTATTCATGGGATTTTCTACAAAGTCTAATTATAAATATTTAATGACAATAGTTTTTATAATGTTGGAATTTATGAAAGTAACGCACGTTTACATTTTACGAAAAAGTTGAAATTACTAAAAAAAATCAAATAGACACTAATATTTGTGCTGTAATAAAACAGAAATTTCTAAGCAGAAAGCGATACTTTGTACTGCATTAAATTTTGTATTCTGTATTGATAATGAAAATTCGAGAAATTTTAAAGTAGTACAAAATTATGAAGATAAAGAATTTAAAATATACATATTTAGAGTTACTCGAGTGACAAAGATGTAATTCGTATTTTTAATATCCCTCATAGAAAGCAAAAATCGTATTGTACTTAAATGTAATAAATTTGAAATCCTGCAAGACTGAACACCTTATACATGTATTTACAGAAAAAGGTGAAAGCAGGTCATTTAAATAGTGACATTCTGTAACCATTAAGGTTTCTACTTTTGCAAACTAAAATGAAGTAATTGTCCTCGCATTTAGAATTTAAATTGGAAAAAGTATTCCCAAATGAAAAAAATTTACATTATCTTAATTATAATAAAAAATCAGAAATGTATTTCGAAATAACTATAAAATAGAATTGAAATATAGACAAAGAAAACTTTCGATTCTTTAAATTAAATTAAAATTTGTCAGTTACGCGATATCAATGCAATTAGATTTTAAAACTGATTAAGATTAATTAAAATTAAAATTGATTTAAATTCGGAAAGATATGGAGTTTTAAAGAAGTTGTAAAGATAGTGTAATTCTATTTCTGAAGATGTACTTTCAAATCTAATATCTAGACAATGCGATGTGAGGATTTGAGGATTTAACTTGCACAGTTAAGATTACACAACATGCAGAAACATGTATTTACTTCCATCAAATATTGATCTGTGCCCAAGTTTCTTCATACATCGTTATATACACATAAGGCGAAATGAAAACGTTTAAGAATAAATCAAACCAAGAATCTTTTCACATACGCTATAATATTGCTTTTCTTTGTACAATTAAATATATTAATAATATTAACTTATCTTTGCGCATTATTTTTTATTTTATTCAGTAAAATATCCTAGTAATATATAGTAAAAGTCTAAAAAGCAAACATCTTTTTATTTCTTTTAATAATTCAATAATATATTGAGTTTCACGTAAAAATAGCAAAATCTAAAATAAATTGACTAATAAATACTGTTTTATACCAAATATTGTACAACACGTAGTAATCTTATTAACAAATTATTTTAGCTCATTATTATTAAGATAACAGAACAAAGTAGCGTATAAGTATATGTGCGGAAGAAATAATTGCGTATCATTGTGCAATGATCTACTTTTCTGTTTACTTATAAAATCTAAATAGACGTCATTGAAACCTAATTTATTTACAGGCGGCGATTATTGTTCTCTTGAATTATCAGTATTTAACGATTAAAAAAGTAAAAAAAACTAATTCGACTAGTAACGGTTTCTACTGATTCAGCTATACGACTATTAAATTTCAAAGATAGCTTCTTGAAAAAATAAATAAATAACAACAATTTTGCACTCAAGAAATATTTTTCTCGAAATTACATTTTCTCGTAGTAGAGTTTTAAATTCTTTTAAGGCTCGTTATACGTTTATTCTTTCCTTATTTTATAAGCTTCTTCAGTTGCTGATTTAAGGACTTTACCATCACGACTATATTTGGCAACATCTGCACCAGGATTTGATGTTTTAAGGAGCAATCAAAATAGAATGATGGTAATCCCTTCCGGGTTCATAAGAGTTCCTTGCTTCATAATTTAATACCCCCAGTACATGAGTGGTCTCCTCTCCCAAATAGACATTTTTAACAGGTTGGATGTGCAGTAACAAAGAAATGACCAATATAATATAATTTAAGGAAACTAAGAAATGTGATTCCAGCGCAGGAATAATAATCTAATCAACTTGTCGCCAGAAAGGTATCTATTTAATGTAGAACCATGAACACATCGTGGAGTGCATCGTCCTTATTTTTCAGATGGTAGATGTGGTTAACGGTTTACGTCCCTTTGTTGCAAAGACGTTCCGATGACAATTTTTCAAATCTATAATTAACCGATAACTCTGTCTGTGAAATTTATCTGTGTAACTATATTTAATTTGCTATAATTTCTATAAAAATAGTGTTTAAGGAAGGAGTATCCAGAAATTTTAGAATGTGTACAAAATGCCAATTTCTACTAGGAATTCAATTATTTCTTGTATTTTATAATACATCGTAAGCTTTTTAAGACAATAATGCTGCTTCACTGAACGTTTTTTGTTTGCCTAAAATACATCGCTGGAGCTTTCCCAGAATTACTTTCAGATGTCCAAAAATCGTAAATGGCACAAAATATAACCTACTGTCGACGAGAGACATTTTGTACTTCAGTCTTCTCAAGATATCAAGATATTCAGCAGGTGTGCAGTAGTAAGCTGAAGCTGAGTGGCTCTATTACCAGTAAGGTTGCAAGAATATTTCAACATTTGAGAATGGATCATGCTTTGATGGTACTTTGTAGTATTATTCGTTTCATTAGATAGTAAACTTATACAACTACTACACCACCGCTGTCCCTATCCTGATTAGTTTTCATTGAAAAAGAATTTAAATTCGCAGTTTCACTTTTCGTCCAATCTATTACCAGACACTCTAATGATACGTAATCGTTGCGATTTATATCTCATTCATTTCCGAATTTCATGATAGAGGTACATCGTGTTTATTTGACCATCTTCACCTCTAAATCTCGAGTTAAGTCACTTTATACTAAACAAATTAGATCAGTCTTTATCGAAGTTTGGTAAACTGACCATCTGTTCACAAATCGTTCTTAGCTAGTTCTATAACTAATAGAGGATACGTTCATAATAGTAGTACACTGAAACAAATGTAAAAAGGAAAAATGACAAACGACAAGAGAAAAATACATAGAGACAAATACGTAAGAGAAAAGGAATTAGACTAGAAGAGAAATGGCGTTACGTACAGATTAATGTAATATACTAATTGCATCTCTGTGAAGAAACCACGTAACGATCTACTCATTTCTCTGATGCTGATATCTATGTAGGACTTAATCAAGTCATGAAAAGACCATTTAGCTAAAAGAAGTGCGTCTTTATTGTCCGATCATCGGTTATTATATTCTGTGGAATCTTATATGGGAACTCGACGGCTTTTCAGTTTCCGTAAATATATTTTCTCAGTTAAACAAAAGAAATACAGAAAATTACTAATATTTTATATTTACGATATAGTGTGCACAGTGCGTGACAAAACGAATGTATTCCCAATGTACAAGAATGGTAACAATGATGATACTATTAATTATTTTCTATAGTTTTGATACTCAGAGAAAGATGTATGTATATTAGAAGAAGCAATAATGCGAATATCCGTCGCCAATTTGATCAGTTGGAATAGTCCAAAGACGGACAGATCGCGGATCGATGGTGGGTTATTAAATAAGAGCAAAACAGTATCGGAGTAAGCAGAGAAGTGATAAAGTACCAAAAGAAGTAAGGTGGTAGGGAAGTACTAGGGAAAGCATTCGGAATTTTGGCCCGACTACAAACGCAGTTAAGCAGGGAAAAGGAACGATGGAAAAAGGAATAAAACCCGGTCCATATAATAATGCAACCAAGTACCAGAGAAAGGGAACTCGATCCATTGATATATAAATACGATCGAGCTGGAAGAAACTCTACTTGGATTATAGATTTTTCTCCCTTTATTTCTTCGCGAACTTCGGGTTGACGTGTTCAGTTGTATCACCGATCTTTGCAAAATGCGCGTCCATTTCGTAGTGCTCGGATAAGCTGTCAAATGTGTTAACTACTGGGCATCATATCAGCAACTGCAGTGTTCTAATATGAGGTACGTAAATTGCATTTCGTTGTAAATATATAAGGCAAGAGTTGTACACCCTTACCAAAAGCCTCGGCCTTTTTTTTATATTTAATTCATACCTATTTCCATTCTGTAAGAACGTCTATTATTCGACTTTGACACGTCATCGATTATAAGATATTCATCGCTTATTTATTTTAACAAGGATTTTTATATAGCAGCCCTTGCGATACTGTCTTTCCCTCCTTTTTGAGTAGCACAGTACGACAGTGTTCGTATGATTGTGTACAAATGCACAAGAGCGATGGGCTTACAACACGGTCGATCGATTCCAACGTTTGAAGGGTCAGTTCTCAGAGCATTTAATGACTGCCTATTCTCGATATGGCATCAGGAAAATAATTATTCGATCGATTAACTGATACATCGACAAAGGCATCTTTCGCTGACATCTACAAATATTTGCAATACGCTGACATTACCAAGATGAATTATTGATAAGTTAATGTACAGCAAGGAACAAATTTCATTTTCGTTCGTACGAATTAAAACCGACATAACTTCGTCGTTTTATCAACAATGATAAATATATAATGAAGCTTATCAGTTTTATTCTGATATTATAATCATGTATTCCTTTAGGTCAATTTTTTCGTACACCTTTAATTTAAAGCAAACGATTTAGGGCATTTTAAGCAATATAAAGAAACTAGTAATTATTAATAATTATATCTATATATGCTGTGAATTGCGCTTCAATTTTTTCAAAGAATAAACTTTTAATTTTCGAAACATACGTTGGTTCAGTCATAAACATTGTGATTCACTAATAAATGCATGTTTGGGATAAATTTTTATTTCATCGTTCTTTTTTTTTGAGGTACTTAATTATTGGCAAATTATTTTGCCAATTATTATTATTATATTCGGATTAAATCTCTAATTTTTACCATGTAATACTTGTTTCTTAGTTTCCTTATAGTGAATTTTATTTACAAAAAATCCCATCAGCCAAGCATCACTAAATAATGTCATCCAGTTGCTTCTGATAAGAATAAATATAATATTATAAATTCTTATATTTTTTATTTAAGAAGATTGCATTAGAATCATCCGCTTATCCAACTGAAAATAGAAACTTTTCTCTTTGTACGAAGGAAAAAAAAATTAAGAGTCCCAAGGCTTCGTAAAGTTTGCATGCGCGCATCGTAAGCCACATTAAACGCTAACGTGACATAAATAAAGGGATGACTCTCTTCTCTCTCTCTCTCTCTCTCTCTCTCTCTCTCTCTCTCTCTCTCTCTTTCTCTTATTCTACCTTTCTCTTCCACTGGTTCTGCCATACCAATCCAGTACAGAACGCGCGTCGTGAACTTCTCTACGGGCCACCCAGGTAATTACCTATTAAGTCGCGGCTCCGAAGCGAATGTAACTAGAGCTGTGCAACAGTACCTCTATAACGTGAGAGAGACGCGAGTGCTGATAGACGCTTTACGGTCGAGGCAAAATGTATTCCAACGCAGCGCCCTGCTACTGTACCGAAATTGTACCGAAATTACAGCGATGGCTTACCAGATATATATACGCGCGCGCGCGCACACACGCGCGTAACATTATTATTTAATTGAAATAGTCTACGTAACAATGTAATTTATTGGTCCTTTGCCCTGACAAATCGATCAAATATGTGGTAAGTTGTGCGTGTAGATACCTGGAACGGGACAACAACAAAAAAAATAAGAGAAGCTGAGAAAACAAGAAAGCTGATGGACGAACCGCAGCTCGTATATCGCACTAGTAGATTAAAAACCTGAGCACAAGGTGCTCTATAATATCATTTAATTATGGCATCAATTTAAAATTTAGTAGTATATCAAAAGCATATTAATTGAAGAATATACGATACATGGGTTACACTGTTTATTGCAAAGTTATTAGGATAAAATATATCGATCGTTCTTCGAAGATAAAGTATCCAATTCTTTTAATACCGTTTAAATTTTAATTCGTGTTTTTTTTTTATAACATTAATCAAATTTAATACTGGAGTTAGATTTATAATTGACAAATATTAACTATTTTATTAATGGCATTCGAGATGTTAGTGATGTGCTACATATTTTTGAAAGGATTAGATTTGTTAAAGTACTAATGAATAATGTTTGGTTTTAAAGTTCATTAACTAAAATCTTGAAAAAATTATATCTTTTATTGCAATTACATATGTGATTTAATTATATATATAGTATGTATTCATAAGACAAATAAAAATCAAATACGAACTTTCGTTTAATCTACATTTTCGTTTTGAATATATTACATGCAAGGTACTAATAAATTTTAGAAATTAAGGAATTTTCTTTAAAAGAATATACTTTTGAATGTCAAAAAATTTTTTCGTTTAAACTTATTTTCAAATTAAACTTTAATTGTTCGAAAATGTATTCGGTAACTTTAAATTAATAGTATATATGTATGTATAAAAGCAATCTATTCTGGTAAATTAATGATAATTACTTCTAGGATTTTTAATCACTTTATATAAGCTCTAAAAGGCATGATTATATTTCTATTATTTATATTTTCGTTTCTAATACAACATTTGTTATAATAAAGAAACTTATGATAAATAAACAAGTTGATCTTCAAGATGAAACTTAAGTAATCTATGTCAAATTAGCTTTAATTAAAATTATTTTCAATTTGACGAGTATATTGATAAATTTTATAAGACTACATTATACTTTATGACAATTTTTGCTTAAAATATTGAAAATTGATTCAGATTTCTTGAATCCAAATATATGAAAAATATTATCTTACTGAGAAATATCAAAATTTACCTTAAAATTTAAGTATAACGGTTGTTCAACCATTTAGATTCAAAAAAATATTACGTAAAGATAATATAATAAATGACTCAATATCACCAATTTGATTTATTATAATGCATTAAATATGTAAAATATGAGAAATTTAATAAATAATTTTAATTCAAGTACCTAAGCTTATATTACCTAGAACCTAAATTGAATTTATTTCCGAAATATTTATACTCGAATTATGAGTCAATTAATCAAGGAAAATTAATGACAAATAATTGTAATCGGAAGAACAAGAAGAACAACGATACGAACTAAGGAAATCATAATATTAACGTAATTAAATTCTCCGAAAGATCTGAAACTCAATACAGTCAACAATATAGTCATCCTCGTATAGCGTTAGTGACAACGCTTCACAACTACGTTGTGTATACGAATGTATACGTAAGCATCATTGCACCGCGCACTTACGCGAATTTGATCGGCGTCGACGCGCGTGTAACTCATAGCTGCCGTAAAAATGGGAATCGAGCCAAAGGGGCTTGATAAATTTTGCATCAGAGACCGTAAACCATTGCCACTACTCGGATTCCATTACCCGACAAGCCCAAGTAGCTCGAAGAGGCTCCTTTAAACGATATTGCTTCCAAGATTATTTACGGTCTCATGGCAATATCGCATTACGGCGCAGGAGGTTAAGTTCTTAGAAGATATTTTTAATTTTTTGGAAATAAATGCACGAGTGCATAGTACAATTTTTTTTAGCGTGAATTGTACGTGGAATATTGAAAGCTCGTACGACATTACTTTGGTTCATTATACGTGAAAATTTGTCTATGGATGTTTTTCTTCAATTGATTATTTTATCTGTCATATTTATACGTATATTTACCGTTTGGATAATAATTAATGCGTTAAAAAATGATAGTATAACAAAAGTGAAACGTTGAAAATGGGTTTTCGAATTTGAAAAATTTTCCTCTAAAGTTGAGTATTAAAAAATTTGTAATTTCTCATCGGATGTGATTACTTACTCTTAAAAAAAACTGTATTTTTAAAGACGTTCCTCTTTTAGAATACGTACGGGAAATTAATTTATTTATTAATTTTATCAATACATGTTTATATAATATAAATATGGCTCTCTTACATAATGAACAAAATGATTAACTGAGTAATTTTAGTTGGAACTTAGTTATATTCATTAATTAATATTAATAATCAATCTAAAAAAACATGTAAAGTCAGAATATAAACTTTCACAAGCAGTCAATAACACGAAACGGTATCGCTACAAATTTTCGTACATACGCTACATATACTTGTTCTCATGAAATGACGATCAATCTGATTAAAAGAATAATGAGATGTATAATTAACGGTAAGGAATCCCATACATATTCGGATTCTTCATTATTTTTTATTGAATTGAATTTTCTCACGCGTTACACCGAATATTTTAGAGAATATAATAAAGTTATAATAATTATTAATTTGCATTTTTTTAGTATTTTCTAACTCTAACTGATGTTAAAAATAAATCACAACCGATATACATTTGAGAAAATAAATTCTTTCAATGATTGTCTTTTGTGCGGTCGGTATTTTTCTTCTGATTTTCATGCAGATGGACAAATAAATAAACAGAGACTAGATACATAATACATTACATCTCCGACATTTCGAAGTATATCACGTACGCCATGATCGGTGCATGAATAAATACGTATTAAAAAGACCACCTCACTGGTAAGTAAAAATGCGCTCAAGCGTGTCCCCTGTATAAAAAGGCACGTACACTCTGTAGTGGCAAAAAAATATTGTAAATACTGACAGTGTATAAACTTGTTTGCAAAAGAAGAATTAAATTCATTCCCATTCTATTTTAATTTAACTTCTTCTGTAATTTTCTATCTTTTGCACTTTTGGCTCTTATATCTATAGGTTCATCCAAACTTATACGGAGCAATACTAAAGCTAAGGTTAATAAAAGAGAAAAAAGCACGAGGGCGAGGAGTCAGGGTTGTTACCGGCACGTGTGATTGGACTCCGTAAATGAACTTTAACGAGCAAACCTTTCTCTGATATGTGGCGTGCACACTGAAGCTTGCTATTTCTGCGAGAGTCAATTGACCTATTACGTATCACTTTAGGTTCGTTCACTTTCTTACGCGGGAGTAACAACCACGTACTGATTCTCCGCTGCCTGTGAGCATATATGAGAAATTTTTGATGCATAGCTGTACTCGATTCATATACGAGAACGTATAAACTCTTTTTTCAACTTTTAATAAATCATCTCTTTATTGGTATTATTATTATTTCTGTCTTTACTATTCATTGAAGGTTTTATCTATTACTTCTAGTACCCTATTTGTTTTCATATTTTTGTACAAGCTATTTTTAAAATAAATTTCCCGGTAAAATTAGTGAACCCGTTAAAAATTAAAAGTAGTTTTGTGTTACGACAACTTAGATCTTTTCTACTTTCTCTAACGATTTCAATCAATTCTTTGTTATCTTGAACACTCTAACAGATAATTTAATCACATCAATGGCGCTCTCAATAAAAATAAAATAACTATACGTCTTTATAATGATAAGCTCCAAAATACAATTACTATTACAAAATTGATTTTCATTATAATTAATGAATATAATAATTTCAATGAACTGAAATAATATATGCCTAGATTGCACTGATACTACTAGTGACACTTTATCTTTTTACCCGAAAAACTAGTAAATGAACAGTTTAAAAGTTTGCACATCTGGGAAAACATTGCACTCGCGATTGCATGACTAACAATTGCAGACTGTAGTCGAACATTTCTCTTTCGACTGTCTTAAGTTAAATATTCACCTGCGATTAAATTATGGAAAACAATAGCGAACAATAGCAAAGAAAATCTTTGCTCAATGCCTCATTCCTTCGAAGAAAGCCTAAATAGAACAATAAACTTGGGCAACGGCCCATCCATATAATCGTTAATCGAATAAATTTTATTTGAAATAGAAAGCACGATAGACAGAGAGATATTTCCTTTATTTCATTATATTCCATTAATATCTGGATTTCCAGATATTAATACGAATTTTCTCCTAGAAGTAGCGAATTTCTAAAATACAGGTCAAAATTATTACGGGCTATGAAATAGTAACCGTTGATTCGTCGTCGTAAGCCAAAAGAAATGCTGTCGAATGAAAAGAAAATTGTGTAATAATGAATTTTTTCTCGGCACGAACAGTTTAATTTCTAATTCAAATATTATCTTTCTAATAAGTACTCGTTTAGAGTTGTAATTTTGTGGAATATTTCGAAGAAATTCAATCTTTTTTTAGATGAGTAATGATCTATCACGAATGAAAATATAAGAAAAGAAAACTGTAATATTAATAATTTCGCTGAGATATAAAAGACTGTCTTATTATTTGGATCTATTTGTATATTGTCACTCGTGAAAACAAACAGCCTCATTTAGATTTATTGTTTCACTCCCACCTTGGAACTTTGGACGTATCGCACAATTACCGAAAATTGCTAGTTGTTTGCGTTACAAAGTGCGATTATCGCGGTAGCAGTTATATGAACATTCATCGTGATTTATGAATCGTTTACCCAACTTCCGACATACGTATTCACCTTTACATCCAGAAATGTACTAAAATATAAATATTATTAAATTGTGCGTGTACAAAAATGTGATATATTTCTTGTAATTAAAACAAGAAGATTTAATAACGGCATCTAGTAGCATAATTGTCGCGCTTGTTTTATTGACGATAATAGTTTTCGTCGCGACTTTCATTTAAAATTGTGCCGGCATCAGTACTTGCTTTCGCGTGGCTCAGGATATTACATTATATTGCGGCGGTGACATAAGCGAGCTTCTGAGTGATGAGCTGATTGTGTGACTGCACTCTCTAAATCTTGTGTTGAACGCAAGCATTTTCCACGAAGTGACACAGCGAAAACGTGCGTTACGTTATGAATCCGTTTATTGATGTTCATAAAGCAGAGACATTCGAATTTTCCTGACACCTGTTTAAATATGTAAATGTCACGTGTTGAATGAATCGGAGTTTATTGAAAAAGTAAATATTTGCAGTGACGAGTATTTGGAAATGTTTTGTAGGCACAATCGTTGTTCGGATAAAGAAAAAGTCGTAAAAATTAATTACGTAGAGTATCGCTTTATATTGAAAAAAATATTAAACTTATTCATTCATTCAAAAACCTAATATTTACAAACCTTAGATTAAGTTGATGTTTCTGCAACAAAATACTTATGAGATCTCCTTCAAAAGCTAATCATGGAACAATTGATATAAGAAACGTAAGTATCAACGTTGACCGTCTATCATTGTTTTCATTATTGAGAATACATGTAAGCGAGAGAAAATATGGTAAGATTAAATAGTATTTATAAAACAAGATTAACATAAATTTCCTTAGGCTTCTATTTAAATTATGTATTACAAGATTATATCTCTTAACTACAATAATTTCCGTGTGTTTTGCTATAAAAAGATACCGTAAGGAACCAAGATACTTTTCTACTTTATGCTTTACATTAATGTTTATAGTATACTTGGGTTCAAATTTTTATTAAAATGAGCAGTATCACATTAATCTTTTATTATAATATAAATTAAAATACATTTTCTTTAAAAATTTAAAAAAATATAATAGAGAATATAAAACATAAAATGTACAAAATAGCATTGATATAATTTAACTTTTGCTTTATTCCGATTGCTAAAGTGAATCATATATCTTACTTTATATGACTAATTCCAAGATTCAAAAGTTTCTAGAAATAACACATTATGTATAAATAGGAACGGCAATAAAAGAATTCTTACGGGTATACATTTCATTATTTCATTATTGCAAAAATATCTTAATATGATATTCACTTTTACACTGTATACTCGAATGAAAGTGATATTAATTTATTATCGAATATCTAGATTTAAACAAGCTTCTCTAATTACAATCAAAGGAAAGCAATTTACAAAACATATACTTTAATATATATTTCTATGAAACTCATTGAATGACTTTCGATGTTTTTTCATCTGGTTAATTTGGAAACAATACATTAAAATTAGCCGAATTGTTGCATGAATATAATAATTATAATTTCACTCGTCTAACTCTGTACTTTTTCCAAAAATTATATGAACTCTATAAGTTCAAAGCGATGAATCATGCTCTCTGTAGCTTCTTAAGATACGAGTACATTTAGCTCATAAGAATTAATTTAATTTTTCAGTGCACTGCGAACTTCAATAATATGCGATCTATATAAAGACGATAAATCAAAAGAAAAAAAAAGGTAAGAAGCATCCTACGCACACACTACAGATGAAATTCATTTGCTAGAGGGTAAAGCGATAAAAATCAGGATCAATCATAAATGTCATTCATACTCGACTTTAGTTAACACATGATGTGTAAGTATCGTCAAAAATAGACAGAAAAAAATCATTCATAATTTAGTTGGATTATTGATGAACCAGTATGAATAACCAGTTGTATTGTAACGAAACATAATTCTACTGACCAAAAGCTTAAAATCAATAATTATCTCTGAAGGATAGGCAATATTAATACACAGACACGATGTAAAGCTTAAATTTTTGGTTTAACAGAATTGACTGAAAACATGAAAAAAAGAACTAAATGAATTTAAGTTCATATTATACATTTAATTCCATATATATAATTACGTAGATCTGATAATTTTAGTAAAAGATTTTTGGATATTGACTAATCAGTTAAATAATATTGTTTAAAATCAATATTATTACCAATTTTGAATAGGACAAGTTATAATTGTTAGAAAAATTTATGACATATTGTAAAATTAAAGTACTTTTTTAATTAAAATCACAATAAAATATTAATTTGAATAAATAAGTTTGTTACTTTTCAAATAAATTTTGTAAGAGAAATACATTGGAATATTAATAGTTTTTAAAAGTCTTATTAATTTCAAATAGTATACGTAAAAAACAACTTCAACTGTTGTGCAAATAAAATTCAATTATAGTTAATACTTCTCCGATACCTTGTACATGAAATATGACTTTTATTTTATATGATTCGACAATAGTAGATAAATTACTATCTATTACCAGAATGTGACTTAATCCGCAAATAATTTTTTTACATTCCCATTATATATAATCTCTCATGACCTAAAATATATATAAGATAACGAAACTATTATCATTTTAGAAGTAGTGAAAGATATTGATCTTAATGACTAAGGCGAATCACCTTTCATGGGATTGTATGCTAATAGTATCTCTATCGGCTCCTATTTTTTATTGTTCGCATCATTTTACTTTATTTTGATTGAAGGAACGCTAATATAAATTTAAAATGATATATAAATCCACTCGATATGAATAAAATTCTAATAAAGTATACCGTCATAGTATTGCGTTATATTGATAAACGATATACAAGAGACTATTGAAAACATGACAAGGATCATAGAATCACTCGAATGCCAAATCGTATTCGAATACTTAACAAGAAATAAGACCAAATGTATCTTTTTCCTTCTACGTTTTCTCACATTTGTTATCAACTTTTGTTTTTATTATTTACGTACATTCATATTGTCTAAAAAGATTCGTTAATGTAAAATATGATAAATTAATATAACAAACAATATTTATTTATATCTTATTCAAGGTTTTTTATATGATTATATGATTAATTTTCTTTCAAATCCAAGATTAAATATTTTATGACTTGGTGTTTTCTGTCTTACTTTAAAATTTAATTAACCTTTTGAAAAGACTATTTTGAAGTAGAATCACTTTAGATCATTTGCTCGGCGTTAATTCCATTTCGGAAAAGAAGCATTTTGAAGCAAATATAAAAGCATTTTAGTTTTCTTTTCTTGCTGTGTTATCCTGATCATTTTCCTTCTTTATAGTATTTTTAAGAATTATATAAAATTTAATTAATAGTAAACATAAAGTATTTTTTTCATTTAATAACGAAATATAAAAAAAAAGTTTCGCATATGTATAGCAGCATATTTAAGAATTCAATCATAACTTCGATTCCCCTTTTTATTTTAGCTGCTCTTTACTCGAATAAATTATAATATGGAATAGCATAAGTAGTAAATAAACTGCACGAAGAAAACAAGGAAGATATAAAATCAAGTAATATTAAATACTGAATGTTAGAAGTGAAACTTCACTCTCAACTACAATATACGTAATTTACATAAAAGAGCAGTTTTTTATATTACATGCAAAATGTAGTTAATATCTGATTACTGTAAAAATTAAAAAAGAAATATTTAAAAGAATAAGAGATGAAAGGTGAAGTTATATAGTATATAGTTATATAGAGAGACATGGCTAATCTATTTAGTTCATAATTTAATTTTCCGGCATAAAATCAATCAACTTACAATATGATTAAAAACCGTTTAATTTAAACACCAATAGAACCTATTGAAGACTGTTTTAATTCTTAGATGAATTACGTATATCTAATATCAGGTTATTTTCGGTTATGAGATTAGAATCTTTAATGTTTACAAAAGAGGGTGACAAGGGGATGAGGCAGTTATCTTCCAGAAAAGATCATTCATTATAATTTCTTTTATTAACCAATGAATTCAGCAAGGTTTAGAGAGAAACAGAAGATGATACAGGTAATGATTAATGAAAATACAAGATTTTATTAAGATTTATAAGTCATAGATAGAAAAAAATATCAACCAAAATATTCATTCAAAATATTATCAAAGATTATTATGAGTCACATTCTGTTAGGATTAATTTTGAAAAATGAAGAAAAGGAATTTAAGAATATTAAGCAAAAATAAAATCGTAAATTTCCAAATAAAAGAGAAAATTACAAAACATTACAACTATCGTCATCAGGAAAGTATAAAGCAAGAAAGAAAAAATCTTATATCAGTCAGAAAATTTCAGCAATATCATAAACTAATTTGTTTATAAATTTCTTTAGATAATATATTTCTAAAGATTTTAATGCTCCAGATCTATATTCCAAGAGAAAGTTCAAAGATAATCTCCAGAAAGATCTCATGAGCGATGAAGACATCAACAATGAAAGAGATGAATTATATAAAACCAATAAAAAGTTTATTCAAAGTATTTACCGTCTGAGAACATAAAAACATTAACAAATATGAAAATCATAGTGTATACATATGTGATGAAGGATGTAACGACAGAAAGAGAGAGAGCTATAGTCATTAAATCAAACATGTTAATAAAAAAAAACGGATTTCAATAACAGAGCGAACAAATTTATAAATAAATAGTGGTAAAATAAGATGTTCAATTCAAATGCGTTTTCGAAGTTAGTATTTTAACTTTTCTTTCCACGTCAACGTAAACTGTTAATTCTCATATTACTAAAGATGAAAAGATGTTATGGATCAGATATTTAAGATATACGAAAAAAAATTGTTTATTATTTTAAAGAGAAAACCTTAGAAATTACTGTACCCGTAGAATTAAAATTTATGGTCTAACGATAAAATTCATATTATCATAAAAGTTTTCTTTCGAAACTTTTACTTCTTTAACAAATGAGAAACAATTTGTAATTATATATATTATAAAATAATACATTCTATTCATAGTCAAAACGTTTAGAAATTATTCGTATTTTTTAAATTAAATGAATTATTTAAATGAATTATAATCTTATAAATTCGATTACAAAACTTTTTAAATCCATAATTAAACATCGAATATTACCACAATGTACTTTAAAAAATTTCGAAATTGAACACCTTAATGGTTGATCATGTTAAAAAATGAGTCTAAAATAGAGAAGAATCGATTAGTCGAAATTATAGTCTAGTTTTAAGGATGATGTCCACGTATTCTTTATAAATTACGTTAATGCATTCCACAGTTGGACAGAAATCATGTTACTTTATTTATCTATTTTGAAAGAGACCAAATTAGTATGTTCGTCGTAGCTTAACCAAAGAAAATATTAAATTAACCAATCATTAAATAAACATGATTAAACCGTATAATTTAAATTTAAATTCAGCAAACCTACAATTTTATTTAAAGAATCTAATTTTTACTGTAAATATTTTACTTAAAATTATAAATGTAAAAAATTGTAAAAGTATAAACTACTAATATAAAAGTCAAGAAAAAAGACTATAAAAAATTAAAATTCACTTTACATAATTGTAGATGGATTCTTTAGTTTCAAGCATCAAACCAATTTAATAAATGCAATCATTTGCTACGTACGAAAGTCTTCATGAACTTAACATTGATATCCATTCATTAAAAAAGAATAAAATAGAAGCTTTACTTGAAATAAAATACTAACTACTTAATTATAATAAAATATTAAAGTGTTTATATTATAAATTATAATAGATTAACATTGTTGAAATGAGATATAAATTTATTTAATTGCAAATACACCTTTACAATGCTGTGGTAATAAAATATCGTTCTAAGTACGATATAATTTAGAGCCATGCTTTGTTAATTAAGCAATCATGTATATCAGAACGGTAGAGGAAAGAAGGGCGGACTCGAACAGGGGGTTCGAGCGAGAGAATCAGCGACAGTGAGAGCGAAAGAGGGGAGGGAGGGTAGTGCATAGAACATAGAAGTAAGAAGTGGTTTGTTCTTAAAAAAATGATAAAATGGTATATTTAAGTTATAAATAAAGTTAATTCTAACGTTGAATAAAAATAAAAAAAATAAAACTTTAAAATAATGAAAAACACATGATTCTTTTGCGAATTAGAAGCATTAAGTGTCATGTTTGAATGCAAAAAAAAAAAAAGATGTCCTTTTTATAAAGGACATCTTATTTGTTACATCATATAATGTAGAAATATTTTCATACATAAAATTTATTATAATTTAAAATATGTACACGATTGAATATTTAAAAAATGAAAATAAAATTCATAGATAAGTACGAGAAATATCTACTAAATAGATGAATTTTAAATAATTCCTCAAATGACAAACTATTAAAGATTTTTTATTGAACATTCCACCAAATGAAAATACTACTTAGTTTTACATTGATTATCAATTCTAGAAAAGAGAAATTTGTAATTGTAAATTGTAACATACATGTGCAGTAAGTTTTTAATTCTCATGTTCTTTACCAATAATTCAACGAAAAATCTGAAAAATTCTTAATTGATTCATTAAAATAATAATCAATAAAATACTTTTAAAATTTTTGAACTAATAACTTAAAATAATAAAATGAAAATACTAATTCAAAAATATAATATTTCAAGGTCGGTTTCATAAAGCTAATTGGATTAAAATTACAAGCCTAAATATAAACGATTCAAATCAGCATTCCTTTCTAGTAGATATAATTTCAAGCTTCACTTTTATTATTTCAAATTCTGCAATTCGAAATATTAATAAAATATTATCTGTAATGGAAAATTAATTTTATTGCACATCGAAGTTTGAAACAATATTTATGTAAAAAATCTTTTTTGATCAATAGAAGTGGGATTGTTCAAAAAAGAAGTTATTTTATATTACTGATATATTTCTAATGAGAGAACAAGATTCTATGCTTATATACTTATAACTTTTTAAATGAAATTAAGTAGAACTTGTGGGGTGCATGAAGATAGTGTTCGAAGGATTTAGTTTAAAAAAATTATTTCATGAAGATGTAGATAAATTATTAATATATACATTTATAGCCGTATATGTAACAGTTAGATATAAATCGTGTTTCATGTAAATAAAAATCAATATCATAATTCGCATAAGCTTATTATTTACAATAAATATAATTGTATATACTATACTTTTATTTGATTTATATTATTTAAATTTTTTATTATATGCTTGTTCGTGATAACTAATAAGAATTACAATTTCTTTTTATAAAAGGATTGAAAATCGGAATTAAATTATGTACAAAATTTAATAAAATTTAATAAGATCGAAATACGTTATTTATTCTACTATTTAGTGTACTTACGCAAATATAACTGGTTACATGAATTCGTATCATAGTAGAAAATTTGCTTTAATCATTAAATAGAAGTTTAAGCAGTAAATTATCCTTATTTAATAATCCTATTCGTGCCCTACAAAATCCTTCATTAGAAATTGTTGAGTAATAGTTCATATCGTTCTAAATAATATTACCTAAATATTTTATACTAATTTTAAGTTTACATATGTACATATACATATGTACACATGTTTAGAAAATTATTGAATATTTACCCCTTCACTTTATTTTTATTTATTCATTAATTTTTAACAACTAAAAAGAAATATTCATGAACCTTATTTTTATTAACATTCTTTTACGTAACATTTACGTAAATTAAAGAAATTAAAATGCTCAATGTTTCCAAAATTATAATTTTCAACTAGTTTTGCGTAAAAATATAAGAATATAAAAAGAACATGTAAAAAATAGGTTTTCTTCAAGCTATTAATTATTTGTATTGCTTAAGAAAGAAACAGTCGCTTTACTGACCGACATGTCAACTTAGTAATCTTGAACAATTTAAAGAACAGTGCAAATTTTACAAAAAGTTTTATTAGATCTATAACCATTGCAAGCATAAGATAATAAAAATTTGAAAAATAAAAATCTTAAATAGAGCTAATATCTTTGCATGCCAATTTTAATTTTAAAAAGTTTGCATGCTTTTTATATTAGAGACTATACGAATTGATTTCGAATGTATATAATAAGGTACCGTTACTATGTAAAAAAATACTACAAAGACTGATCTATAAATTCGAGATTATTTATATTATTGTTAATTTAGATATATTTGATATATTTGAAAAGTGAATATAATCTGCATTTACCGATATGTAAATTATTAATTACTAGTATCACAAAATATAAATTTTTTCGTCATTGTATCATTTATAAAATTTAATTTATGTATAGTCCGAATGCAACAGATTTTTATACGCGCGATATTAGCTTTTTATTTTGAAAATCATTCTCTAAAACTAAAGTATTAAAATACAAGTACATAAATTTCTTTTATTTTTTATCATGAATGACGTTAAAACTAAATACCTGTTTATATTGGCTGCATTTACAACTTTACGATTCACTAACGCATGCGCAGGAAATCAGTGTAAATCAAAAGAAATGCAATTCGTTCTTTTCGAAGAGCCTTTTAAAAAGAAAGGGACATTATTCACTTAGGTTCGTCATTCGTCTTGTGCTTGAAAGTTGAATGCATCTGCTAGTTTTCCTGAGCATCCTTCTCATCTTTATCTTGACTCTTTTCTTTTCTACTCTTACATGTGTACACTCTCATTTTCTCTCTCTCTCTCTCTCTCTCTCTCTCTCTCTCTCTCGCTCTCTCATTTGACTCTGCCTTAACGGTTTTTTATATTTTTTTCTCCTGACCACCAAACTTCAATTCGTCAAGGTTTTCAAGCGTTGCAACTCACATCATCTCGCGTACACTCGAGATACATTCGATGAGAGAATGGAAGAGTAACAAAGACAGAAGGAGGTCTCATTAAATGCAATGACTGTCATCTGTACCTACAACTATTCCCCGGGCGTTATGATTCTCCATGGAATCTTAATAACACAACCACAACGTAGTAAAACTTCTTGTATACCGTAGAAGAAAATACATTTTTTAACATGAAACTCAATAAGTCTTTTATTAAATTATTAGTAATAAATATTTAGATGAACAAGGATATCATAAAATACCCTAATTCGCATAAGTAATAGTATGTAGTATTCATATTAAATAATTTTTCTTTAATAATCGTAATCATATTAAAGAATTATTAAATAGTATTCATATTAATATTTTAATATTTTCTTTAACTTAGAATTATTTTCTTTAATATAATAAATTAAATAAATAATAAGACTGGATTTTAATTATTACTTAAAAATAAGATAAAAACTTATTTCTACATTCATTGACAACGTATAATATTCAAATTAATTTTTTTCATTAATATTATAGCAGTGGAACATTATTTCTGATACTTTTTAAGGCTTCACTTTAAGCAAAAATAACAGATTCGTATCGTACAATCTCTATATAAATGAATCCATATAATTGTCTTAATTTCATATTTAATTATATGTTTCTATATTTATTTTTGTAAATATTATAATTCTTAAAATTTACAATACAATGGTGATAGAACCAAACTATTTTTTCTAAGAAATTTGTTATTTAAAACTTAAAATATACTAAATTCTTTGTTGATCATAGAATTATGTTATAGGAAAATAATAAAATTTCATATTTTTTTAAAAATTAGAGCAACTAACAGAGATCTAGTCGGATGAGGATTTATATAAATTATACACAAATTACTGACCACATGACTAGACTAAACCATTTTTCATTAGCAAACTAACTAATTTTAATGATTATCCAACGTCATGTAATAAAAATTATGATTGTACCAATGTAAAAATTGAACTAAAAATGAAATGAACAATTATATTTTTGCACTTTTTTTAAATTGAAAAAAAATTTCATTCGTTAACAAATATTTTATGAAATATTTAACACCATTATTACATTTTAACAGTTCAGTATTGATTTTTTTAGACTCAGGAGTTACAGATTGCATGTTTGGATATAACTATAAATAACTTGAATAATATCGAAATATTAAATATTCGATTGTTTCAGTTGTATAAAAGGTATTTCATGTTTACTGTGAAAATTATTTATATCTCATGGTATTATTTTACTTAAATCATTGTATTAAAGGATTCTTTTAAACATAACTTATATAATATTGTTTTAAAATATTATTTTACATTCCTAACGCGTTTAAAATCTTTGAAAACATTTAAATTTAAGTTTCCATTGAAAAAGAAGTGTCTCTAATAATTTATATAATTGATGTTTATGCAAAGTTTCGTGTTCATTACATCAATAATTTGTTTAAGATACTTATCATTAGCAAGAAGCTTTTTAATTTCTGAAGAATTGCATAAAATTAAAGCCCTTATTAAAATTAATAAAAACGTTAATATTATAAAATAATATTTTAGTAAATTAATTCACAATTATTATAAACAGAATTTTATTTCTTGTTACAAGCAAAATATAACCCTCAATTTACAAATAAATAATTTAAGAAGAAAAAGGTGTTTCGTTTTAGGTTTAGAAGATCTTAATCGCATTGAAAGTTCAAGATTTGTCGTATACTACTTAGAGAGACTTGAGTCCCTATATACGATAATCAAGAAGCCAAGTTCATCGTTTTATGTAAGTTTTCGACGTCTGTAATCTTTACGAAAACGAAACGGTATTAATTAAATGGATACAGGCATAGATGTTCCCTTTCATTGGCTTTGCAATGTAGCACTTCTAATTAGCACGTAGATAGTTAAATAAACATCTACATCCCCTCGCACTCCAATGCATGTTCACCTTAGTAAAACTGGCGTAGTAAGAAACAGAGACCTCAGCAGCTCGTGAATCGATGCGACTCGTTACGTTTCTGTATATGTATGAATAAACGAAGATTACCCTCGCAGATAGATAGCTATAAAACGTAAAGCAGAGTCGCTAAAGTAAATGAACACATAATTCGGATTGTTCAACGATTTGACGAAAGGCTGTATACTAGTATAGGTATGCATCAATTTGTAAATTTGTAAATTGAGCTTTGTAAATCAACTAGGCACTGACCAGTGAATGGTATTGTTATCTAAGAGGTACAATGCTTACACTGTAATAACAACTTAAAGTTCTTTGGTTTAAGGCTATTAAAATTCGAGCATGATTAAAGTATAATGAATTATTATGTGGGTTGTGTTACCTAAGGAATACTGAAAACATTAAAAAGAATTCGTTTTTACAGGATACACAACTGGATGGGTTAGTTTTAATTGTTATTGTATCAAAAAAAAAATCATTTTAATTATTGAAAGATAGATTTTAAATTTTTCATGACTATTTATACGATTTATATTTCAACATTCGGATATTATATATTTAATTTAAATAATAATATTATTTATATTTTTTTAAATTACCAGTATTATAGTTCTACAGTAATTTAATAAATCCTATTATCAAGTATTTTTTTGGAAACACTAGGTACATTTTCTTTTCATAATATTGTATGTATCCGTCGTTCATATGAGTGTCTTGAAAATAGAAATACTTCAGTTCGCTTTCTTGTTTAACTGCTTTTTTATCATCTTTTGTTGCTACATTTATAAATAGTGCTTATAATCTAGTACATGCAACTTTTTGTGCGATTTTTTCGAATATAATTAATTGGAATGTAACTCCACACGTAAGACATTTATAAGAAAGAGACAAAGAGAGAACGAGAGGGATAATACAGGGATAGGTAAAAACAAATGAAAGTTTGAAAGAAGAAATATTTATAATGCAATTAATCGAGACTGAAACGTTTACGTGTTTATAATATTAAGCAGTTCAATAAGTTTTGCTTCAGTATTTAAAAAAAAAAACTGAAATAAAATAAATGATAGCATTGAAACGACGCATTACATGGAATCTTAACGAAGAAGAACTTAAACAGGTTTGTGGCACTATTTTTAAAAATGTTAATATATTTGAAAACGTTTAAGATATGTTGGCGCCACGGTTACAATCATGTTGCATGTACATTTTTTACGTTTTATCATAAATTCATAATTCTGCATTAATATACCCAAGTAAAAATTTAAGTTACACAAATTCCACTTATTTGCGTTGATTTAGTTAGTATCAATTTTTCTTGTTAAAATAAAATTAAGTCTTCAAAGCGCTGCATTATCGAAACCACATAATATAATATATATGTATATAAAACTATATCCATAATATTCGACAGTCACGATGACAAAATGTGCTTCGTTTTTTAATTTATATTCTGAATATTAATCGAAATGTTTGATACTATTGATACCATTACTGACTAAAAATGTAAGCTTGTACATCTAAGTCACGAGTAATACACTGATTTATATATCACATTTAATATTATGATGTACTATATATACAACGTACATGAAAATTATATGAGTTTTATAATACATTCATAATAATTTCATAACTAGAATATTACTTGTAAAATAATTTTTTATTATTGGAAATAGCTTCGTTTAGCGCATCGATTTTTTTATTCATATTACTTAATAAGAACTTTAGAAACGTTAACTTTCTTTGTCCTTATTCTTCCTAAAGACTAATTGCCTTGACGATGAAAAATAAAGTTCTTCCGTCTGGACAAACTTAACTACTTTTTTCTTTTTAATAAAAAAATATTTTTTCCTTGTCTTACATCATTCCACTTTACTTTACTTTGTAAGTAAAGTACATTGCTGTTTATACTAATAATATTCGAAGTATACTACTATTCAGAAGTTCCAGTTTCGTTTATTAGCTTCCGTCAACTCCTCACTTCATTTACTCAAGAATTTCCATCTGCTGAAACTTTTCACTTATGCAAAATTATCTCATACTAATAAAATTACTATACTGAAGAAATTTTATAATTATGTACATCTAAAATTGAATTAAATACTTGAGAAATGCATTTATAAATGATGAAAATTTATATTCTCTTTCTAATAATAGGCCTTGAAATTATTTTAAAATGTAATAAAAGTTTTCATTAACAAAAGCCTTTCTGTCAAAAATGGTGAGAGAGAAAAAAAATTTTAAAACTCTTAAGAAGTTCAGGAATATCAGACTCAGAATATAGTTTCTTTAAACAAAAAGCAGTAAAACGGTATGAACGTAAACAAAATGTAGTTAGAGTATTACAAATCTGAAAGGATTCATTGTATTTACAGTCACTGAATACATAAGAGTTAGCCGAACTAAACATTCATGAACTCTTTAAACGCGAATACCATTACTTTACACACATATACGTTTCAAATTTTAAATAATTCCCAATAATTAATAATATTACTTTTTATCTCTTTCTCTCTTTAATCGGTGATTTTTGTCCTATCTTTCGTTATTTTCACCCTAGTAGATCTGTTGGCATTGCTCATAGGATTTAATCTGGTGCGACCTCACAAAGCTCGAGACTTCAGAGGGAAAATCCGGAACATGAGTACGTATGACGCCATTATGCACGGAAGAGTATAAGATATGAAATAAATATTTTAAAAAATAATTCAAAAGAAAAAATATAAACTTGGTGGAGGTAATGGCAGAGATAAAATGAAGAGAGTAAAATTAATAGACAAGGAGATTATAATATAGACATAAAGAAAGAGATAAAAATCATAAGAGTATATTTTAAAGTGTATTCAAAGTCAATTACAATTTCCTGTGGAAAATCTGAAATATACTTGAGTTCTTTTATCGTTATTAACTAAATTTAGAAATATAATATCTATAAATATAAATTCATAGTTTGCAGAAAAATATATCAGTGCAGTAGTATACTTTGAGACTTATAATCATTTACGAAACTTTTTATTATATTTGAATATATAGCTTTAAACACATTTTCATATTGTCCATATTAAAGATGTCTTCACAGAATTAAAAAATTAAATATAATAATTAAAAACTTTTAAACTTCATATGTAAGCTTGATGTTTATAATAAATTCTTTTAGAGAACGAGAGAAAGGAAGTTAAATATATAAATTCAAATACAGTGGTAACTTTAAATTTTATTCAAGTCTGTTACATAAAATAAAAATATTATTTTACAGGATTAAGGCCTATTACTGCTAGCGGATTTCTAGCATACGAAGATTACGACTAATCTGTCAGTGAAACAAGCGCATAAAACAATATTCTTTTACAATACATTTTATATATTACATTTTATATATTACAATCAATATATATTTCATAATTAATTTAAATAAATTTCACAAATTTTTATATAAAAACTGCTATTTAAATTTCAGAATTAAAATAATGAAAATAATTAAAATTGCTTATCTTTATATAATCCTAATCATTTTTTGTTGAATTTTTTTAAAATTGCAAGTTTTGAAAAATAATAGATAGAAAATGTTTTTATAAAAATACTGCATTTATTTACAACATTTAAATATACTTGGGATTTAAAAAATTAAATTTTTTCCTTAAATAAAGACCTTATAATATACTTATTAATATTTTGATAATATACGTCTTATTATGGACATAAATTGAAGAATGAAGTAAATAATAAATTTTAGAAAACAAGTTGTAACTAGTAATAAACGAAATTACTGTTTTCATACGTAATAATAAAAATATTACCACGGTATAATTTATTTGTGCAATGAATTACATGCAATAGTCAAACATGTCATATCTATAAAAATCTCAAGTCTCTATTTTCGTTACAGTATTATAATTCTCTAGTATTTTTCCGATTTAAATTACATTTCGAGAATAATAGATAAGTGTCTGATACTAAGCGATCAGCTCTTAACTTGATACTAAAAGAATTATTTTGTAGTTGGATCTTAGAAAGATAAATTGCAAAATGCAAGTGACTAAATATAAGAAAAGAAGTAAATAACAAATTTTGCTTAAAAATAATCTAATTAAGAAAATGCAAATAAATATGAATTGCGGGAAGAAAACATGTATAGCTACATAGTATGTGTAGTAATCTTTATAGGTGGAAAATATCCTTTATAAATAAGTGAAGTTTCTCAATCTATATTTTATGTTTTTCTTAGAAACTCTCTCCTTAACTCTGTAATAACATAGTATTGATCTAGTAAATTAAATAAAGTAATAATGATGAGATTGTGTATAAAATATAAAATTTTTTAATTATAAAATATTTTCAAAATAAAATGTAATTATTTAGATGATCTCATAAAAATCCAATTTCTTTTAAATATTGTAATTATTGAATTAGATAATAAGCTTAATCATAATCACAACTTAAACTATATTTGGTAAATAAAGGAATTGAAAACAAAATTAATAGAAGAGAAATGAAAATTCAAAAATCCTCGTTCAACTAAAACAATCTAAAACAATATAAAACCATCTAAAATAATATAAAATAAAAATTAATAGTCTTTCATAATTTCAACTAGAACCTAGTAATATTTTTATAGTACATTTTAAACTTATCAATTTCTGTATGCAAATTTTCTCAAAATATATTCCTTTTAAAATATTTTAAGATCAAGACTTTTTTGTATATCCTGCATCAGACTCAAAAGTGCTTATACGTTTTTGTCCCTGGGTTTTAATGTCAAGACCAAAAATGGTGCATTCTACACTATAAATATCTGACAAAGCATTGAAAAACTGTTTTTAAGGTTTTAAGGTTCGCACACTAAAATATTTATTTGATATATATGTGCATACAACTTCTGGATTCAAACTTACCATTCTTATTTTTAGTACTACGCGAAATAAATATCATAAATAAATTTCATACATAAATTTTATATTAAATTTCATATAGTTATATATTTAATTAAATTTTAGTCGATATTATTCAGTTAAATATTTTATTTCCCAGATAATACAGAATTTTAAAATATTCTAAAATAATTTATCAATGACAGCTTTAAAAGTATTCAATTTTAATCTATTTAAAAGGATGT
Organism: Wiebesia pumilae; assembly: GCA_018907045.1. Classification (NCBI taxonomy): domain Eukaryota; kingdom Metazoa; phylum Arthropoda; class Insecta; order Hymenoptera; family Agaonidae; genus Wiebesia; species Wiebesia pumilae. The sequence continues at coordinate 841,737 of JACCHZ010000131.1, read as the reverse complement.
ATTTAATTTTATAATTTTTTTACTTTCATTAACTATATATCATGGTCTTTTAATTTTCAGTTATTAATTTTTATAATTAGTTTTTTATTAGTCAAGAATGTACTACTCTAAAATATATTTCATCTGAAAAAGTTCCAATTTTCGTAAAAACTAAAAACAAAGTTATAAAAATACTATTTTTATAATTCGAAAACTATAAATTCCCAATTAATTTCTAATTTATATTTATACTTGTCGTTTGTATTTTAATAATCTCTTATTAACTTGAAATATGCATACATAAATATGTGTATATATATATATATATATATATATATATATATATATATATATACACATGCGTGTTTGTATATATGTACATACGTTTATATATTTATATAAATATTTTATATATATTTATATTATTATAAATCTTTTCATCGGAGGCAATCAGTTAACTTACTGTAAAAAATCTTAAATTTATAGTTTAATCTTCTAATAAAGCAAGCAACTTGATATGAAAATGCAAAGAATATAAATCTAGCTTCCACTCATTACAAGTACGTAACGTAGTGACTCGAGTTTTCCCGATCGTTACGCAAATACAAATTAAAGGAAGATGACATTTCTCTTACTCTCTGCTTGATATTTCTCTCTCTTTCTCTCGATCAATCTATCTATCTATTTATATTGACATCTCTCTTGTTTACAAATGCGAAAACATGAATTAGTGGCGAGTAACTAGTCATTGGTGCAACCACTGCGTCTCAACGTCGATTGTAATGGAACGGGAAACTACGCGAGTAGTGGAGCAACGAAAAGCGACGATCTTGTCGAACACGAGAATTTGTCCTTCGCTATACATAAACCTCTTGTGGATCTGTTCGCGATAGAGTTTGTTGGGTCAAAGCCCCATCGGGATTCTGCTCCGGTCAAGCTTGTGTCTCCTATCTATATGTCGCTTATCGATGACACTATTCGATGTAAAAATATATTTCGAGCTAAAAGTTTCACATTTGATACACTTTTTTTATTTTAAATAATTCAGACATTTGGTGACAAAGGGATTAAAAATTTATATTCTCTATAGTTTCTGAATCAGTTTAAAAAATCGAAACAGAAATGTGAATATAAAAGTTATGTATACGTTTGAATATTTTACAAACATTAACCAATACTTTTCATTTACAAAAGTTTATAAAAGTTGTATGAACTTCGTAGAACATTAAAAATTTTAAGTAATTCTAATACTCAATGATCAGTACATGTTCTGCAGCTAACTCTTTTTATTTAGAGATTATGCGCACATAAATTTTAATACTAGTTTGTAGAAAATGTTACCCATGTTGCTTATAGTATGTAATATTATATTGAGTTTGTTTTACGAATATTGAAAAAATTACTTTGTTCATTCGTCGATAATCGAGAGTGTGATAATTTAAAAATATATCGACAAAGTTTGAAGAATTTTACTTAATTACTAAACTAATTATAAAGTGTTTGAAATTATTTCTTTAATTTTTCTTATAACATTCATCTACGAAAGTTCTCTTAATTTATTTCTTTTATTTTGCAACGTCCTTTTTAAAAAAGTTGACTTCGTAAGTAATTAGCCGATGGTAGTGCATTAATTTTATTTATTTAATAAATTCATTACAGAAATACAATTACTAAAGTTTCAATGGATATAAAATTTACTAGGCAAATTCAGAAATGCATCTCGCTTTCAGACTTCCACTTATAAACAATTTACAACATTCCTGTATTTAACAAAGTGTACAAATCATCCACCCCAATAGATAAAAATAGCCAATTTTTACACATAAGATTAACATGTTTAAAGTAACATGCGTCACCATTGATTTAAAAATTACTTTTTTTGGCTCACGAAACGAGCTATATTAGCTACATCCTTTCCAGTATACGCTTAGCGATGGACGACGTACTGTGGAATTATTATAACGACACAGCGATCGAACGTCGATTCTTTGTCCTGAGACTCAAGTGCGTGATCGCACATGCGACGATTCCATGTAGTGTAGAGTAATAGGCGCGTGAGAACGTTTTTAATGATAGATTTCGCGGAGCGATGAGAGGATTAGCGTGCAATGCCATGCGGGAGTCATTTCGAGTCCAATAACCGATGGAACTCAATAAATGCATAAAACGTAAGAATGCTTCTTTGGTGTGTATGGCTGTGGTATGCGCGTTTGCATGTGTGCTACGCGCAAGGGGGTACATTATCTCATGCAAAAATAAAAGAGTTAATTATCATGCTGCACCGGTCTCATTTTATTATTTTTTTGAATAATATATAATAATTGCGTCGTACACTGCAAATATTCTAAGTTAATAGTTAGAAAATTAAATTATAAATATTATTCACGATGAAATATCCATTCGTTTGTAAATATCAATGAGAAATTCATATAAAAACATGACATAGATATCAATATGAAAATTAATTATTCAAAGCAGATACAATATTTAAAATAATTTTGCAAAATAATAGTGATATTAATTTCTTCGAATTATTTTAAACGACTGTTCATTGTACACGAACTACACTGTGGGTCGTATACTTCAACTGTAGATCTTCAGGTACTAAATTACAAATAGGCTTGTGTAATTAAATTTTAATGAACTTAACGATAATGTAAAAGAACTTTAAACGAGTAACTAAAAACGTTTCCGTTATATACATAGAAAATAAATTGACATTAAAAGTCAATTAAAAGGGTCTATGTGATATAATAAAAAATTTACATGACTGCAGCTTCTACCAATGTGACAACATGATAACTTAATATTTTTCATAATTATTTATCGTTGAATTAACGCTGTAGAGGCGAAAAAGTGTTTTTAAATCGCTTATTTTCCTGCTCGACCAACAGTTTTATAATGACGTGATCGCGCTCGTTATATCATTCTCTTTAAACTTCTTTTGTGCGAACCTCTGTCGAATAATTACTGGCTTTAATAGAGCATTGATAGTATCACAGCTATTAAATTGACAGATTATAAAAATTCCTTGTGATATTTTTCACAAATTTTTCGATCTTTCAATGAATATTATAATAATCAAATTATAAAGACACACATACATAAATGTATATAAGCATGCTGTAGAAGATACTGGTAATTTTTTATTGCATTGAATTCATGACAATGTTGCCGATTCTAAATATTGAAAAAGTAGAAGGAAAGAAATCGTGAACAAAATTTACAAGGAATACGTGCCGAAAATAATTATTTTCGTGAGTACCTCACGAAATATTGTATACCAAATGAAGCGACTTGCATATATATATATATATATATATATATATATATATATATTATACTTTGTTATTGCACAAAAATTAATATTATGGTATTCAATATTTAATTTGAAATCTTACAGTTTAAAAAACAAAGTTTAATTGTAAATACGTAAGCCATCTGTAGATGCACTGTAGAATAAAAACAGAACTTAATCATTACACTTTTATATTAAAAAAAATACTATATATATTAATAATCTTCATAACTAAAAACTAAGCTTCCATTAATATTATCATCATTTATTATGTATGATCAAAGAAGAACTTTTTTATTTAATATCTTCATTTCAAAATAAAAAACGATATTGCAGTACAAAGTGTAGAAAGTTTGAAAATAGAAGCAGACATCTTTGTACAAAATTAAGAATATAAAATATTGTTTCAGGATTTTCATTATTTTCTATTACACAAATTTCATTAAAATTAAAATTATGTGCCATGTATAATGTATTTCTATACTACAAATATATTATAATGAATCGTGTATTTTTAACGTTATTGAAATAAGCATATACTGCTGATTTTATGACATTACCGCACAATCTATCAAGGACTGTTGTACTATAAATTATGGACAATAGAAATGTATTTTTAAAAATGAGTTTTCTAAATTTATTATAACTTTGAAATATTTCAATAGTTAACTTGATTAAAACTAATTGTAATGCCAATCATTACACGTCTGTACAAATAAAATTAATTATATATAAATAATAATTTTTTGTTACTATTGTGAAAAATTGCACTATCATATTGGCTATGTTTAGCAGAATGTGCATTTAGGGATTAACTGATAATTTCTCGTACTAAGAGCGCTTTTTTCTCTTCCGAATATACATGTTACGAGTAAAATAACTCAATTGCTTCACCTTCGCGATAACCTACATAAATATACGTATATTAAATATAATAAGAAAACACATTAAAAATTCCTTATAGTCCTTGCATAGCAATGTCAGTAGCTTAGTATTGGAATGAAATAATGCAGTTATAGGATGCTTTGTTAGCAGAGCCATTTAAATTTTCTGGAAATAACAAATGAGGCACTTATTAGGTCAATTCGTGGTTGTGCCTCGGTTCTTTCGAGGCTTTCCTTGTTCACTTGTGCAGAGGCATATTACGACAAAAAGTTAATTACCATCGACTTCCTTCAGAGAAGGTGAAATTGTCGACGCTAGTGCAATTTCTAAGAGCAAAAGAGACAAGGATCCTTTCATTGGAACATCTCTTCTTCAATTTGTTCATGGGCTAGTGCACACGCGCGTGTACGCAAGTGCTGGTTAGCGCGAACTTTGTAGGGGTGGCACAAAAAAGTTAACTGGCCAAGATTAACTCCACTGTGGTCGGAATGCCAACTTTGTTCTATCTCGTTCTCTATCTCATTTTCACCCACTGTAGAAGAGAATTGCTATTAGCGGTGCTAGCGCAAATATAGTTAACGTTGGTGTAAAAAATAGAAACTACCGATGATACGTTTTGTTTGTTGAAAGTAAAAATTCAACGACAAAGATATTGATGAAAAGCTGCTCTTTCAAACAGATATATTTTCATCGATCTTTTCATTAAAATTCGTAATAATATACTTAAAATCAGAACAAAATAAAATACAAATATTCTCGTATACACAGTATTCCCATGATTATAGTATTTTTTACAATAAAAGATTAATTATAGTCCATTAATTTTTGTCTACCGTGCTGTTTCATTTGTTTTTAGTACTGTGTACGAATGGAAAACTTTTATCGCATAAAAAGTGCAAAAAATAGAGCTCTTCTATTAAAAAATCAATTTTAGACCTTTTTTTTAATAATTTAATAGAAATTAGTTTTATCAATTTCCTTCAACGATTATGTTTGAGTAAATAATTTTTTTACGTAAGTGAATCGTATTGACGTTAGTAGAATCACATAACACATTATAAACACTCTTTTTAACTATCACTTTTTTCTCAGTATTTAGATAAATTTCCTTTTAAAAGAATGTAATAAGTAAAAGGGATAAAAGTAATCAAATTTTAAAGGTATACAGCTTTGTAGTACTAACAGCATTGTTATACATACCAATTGAAGAGTCACATTGCAAATTAACAGCTTTCAAAAAATAAATCTCCAAATAATTCTTATTCCGCTCTTTTACTTGTCTTTTTTAGGCCGATTCTTTTTCTAATACCTTTGTTCACTTATTATCTCTCGTTTAGCACTATATTTACTTATCTTTTATTCTCTCTCTCTTTCTCTCTTTCTCTTTTCTTTTCAGCATTTTACTTTTATATGAATCAAAACTTTAAATGTACGGAGTTTAAGTGAGAGAGAGAGAGAGAGAGAGAGAGAGAGAGAGAGAGAGAAACATAGAAGGTATTAGTTAACTCTATCTTTCACATTTAGCAAAAGTACTCATAATTTTCATTTTTAATGAAAAGATTTTTCTTTTAATAATAAATGTTTTATCAAACATTATTCTTCGTACTCATATGTACATATACTAAATACAATAGTTGGTACGGTATTAATCCCACCACGACCTTAATTAAATTTTTGTACTCAAATTTCAATGGGAAATAATTTTCAACATTGTATAGATGAGTTCATTCTTTAACTCCTGATACGTGTACGATGCAACGGATATAATCATGTGAAATATCTACAAGTCTCTATTACAATTTTTTAAATAGTCTGGAAAGTCATGTTTTACATCAATATCCTACTCGAATATATATCATGATGGATGAAGACCATTTTAACGTTTGCAAATCTGTACCGATATAATTCCAGCAGCAATCGTGCATCGCGTTAATAATTCGCTCGACGCTTCGTCGTATTTTCTATAATCGCTTGCAAAATTATCGGTGAAAAGTATTTGTAATTTTTCATGAAAATAAATTTGTTTGCTACTGAATCTAATGCTTTTCAGTTATAATACGGAAAATAAATCATAAATATAATATATAATTGATGTTTTGATATTGTTTAAATTATCGATGCATTTTACTAGTTTTAGTCATAAATTAGCGATTTCAGTATTTATTTCTATATTACAATAAAATGAGAGAAATACAAGCCATATTCGATATTATCATGTGATTGTAATTCAACTAATGAGAATGCGAGTATGAAACAACTTCTTATTTCGATTAGTAATTCTTATAGATGTACTTGTTATCAGTATTATCTATAGGTTAGAAGATTTTAACCTTTTCAAACCAATTTCAAAGGTTTAAAATTAATTATTTCTTTCACTAAAGCAGTTATTACTTTCTTATTAATTAAAAAGCTTGGTTTTATTATAATAAAATGTAAATTCAAATATATTAGCCCATTCCAAGATTTTGCTGGAATATTAAAATAGAGTCGAAATGTAATGTTGAAAGTGTAACCGAAGGCTTATTTTCACGGAAACAACATAAGATTTCGAATGAAAACTCATTGCTGACGTATTATCTACAAATGAAATACTACATTAATAACGAACGAAACAATTCAAACCTTTTTAACTGAATCATGAATTCATTAGCGGTGTCTGAGATTACACAGTATGCTAATGGCCATGTGCAATTCATAAAATTTGACTTTTACAAGAAACACGGCTGATATCTTGTTCTCTCTACCACCGCTCATCTTTTCAGTAATCTACATCCAAGATACAAAGGCCGTGCCGCTGTATACCCTTACATAACGTACGCACCCGCTTATATACTCACATGTACACACGCTCGTGTGCAGATATTTTTTATACGAGCTACCCATTCATAATAAATTATAGCGATCGCTTATAACCGTCAGGCATATGAATAACCAGTATTACGACTTGCCTCGATCACGCCGAAAAATATTTGCGTCCGCGTTTTTTACTCGATGACGGCGCTTTCCATCACCTTTCCCTCTTTGTCCCTGCATCTTCATCGTTTTTTTTCTTAACCTAGTGCCCAGCCATAAATTCCGTTTGCGGATTAGCGCCCAGTAGTTTAATTAAACTGGTTGGTCCATCATCGAACGCCGCCACGTGAAGGGAAGGAAATATATGAAGCTTCCAAGTGTTGGTATCCAATCAATCGGCAGCGCCTTAGGATATTCGTTTTTGTTCATGATTCCAACACCACTAGATTGCCGTTACCGATCAGCTACTTTTATCTCTTCATACGTATAACTATCGTGGTAATTGTGCACAAGGGTGAGCCATTAGTCTTTGCCAAAATCAAAATCGGGTGCCACTTACATATGAACCCTGAACAGACCCTATGTTTGCTGCAATGAGTCATCAATGTGGGATTAGCGAGTCATCGAACACCGCAGAATCATAAATTCCATTATAAGCTAAAATAAACAAGTCACTTACAGAATAATAAATAGATACTTGTGGAAATGATTAGTATCCGTATCTTTGAAACGTACGAATAAATTTCTCGGAAGTTAAATGGAAAAATGATTATATTTCATTAAATTGTGAACAATGTAAGTGCATATTGATATTTAAATTTTATTTTAAGTTGTCATAATTTGGAGAAAATAATTTATTACATTTCATAAGATCGCGTTTGAATTTATTATCGATTAGATATTTTCTTTTCGTAAGCAATTCGATAGTGTGCACCATAAATTTTCCCGAATAGAATACTTCTAGCGGATTTTTAGAATTGTATAGTATTTGAAAATATTTGTAAGTTCGCATACGGAACTTTACTGTCGTAACATTATTATGCGTTTTAAAAAAATTTAGCCTCTAAAATATTCAAAAAAATTGAGTATCTATTACTACTCGCATAGAATATTTTCATTTATTTTTTACGTATTACATTTATTTAAAAAGATGTATTGTAAGCTAAATAAAGTCAAAACTAAAAGCTGATAAAGATCAACGAATGTTTTTAAGTCATGTATATTTATCAGTAGCGACAGCTCAATGATAAAAAAATCACTAGCCTACGAATATTCAAGTTCACTAAAAGCGAATACATTTCTTTCTTCGTTACCAGTGTTTAATCTTGTTTAAAAAATCACGATTCAAATCTTCTCTACCACTTTAATTTTACCACTAACTCACGCAAAAAGATTTCCACGTATTTTCTTTTCGCTCTTAGCAACTTTACGAAAATCTTGAATCTTAAAAATATAATAATTGCAAAATATACTATTTTGTATTCCTATATCTATCGATACTATTTGTTAATTATTCATTTTTGCCCATCTCCAGAAATACTACATCTTTCCGAATTCAAGAAATCGTTATTAAAATGAAATTATTTTATATAACTACACTTACGTAAATATAATGATAGATTATTAGAATATTACAATTGGAATATTTACATAAACAAGAATAAGTAGAAATGCAGTAGGTAAAGCTGTTCAAATTGATATCGCATTATGTTAATTCAATGTCGTAACAACACGAATACCCGGTTAATAATGGTATAAGTTAAAACCTGCATTGTCTAGTCAACATTTTCATTTCAAGTTCTCCTACGAATGATATATTTTTTAGATACTGCATCAATTGTGAAAAGGGTCTCCGCAATTTAACAATATTTTAAAAAGAAGAAGAAAACTTAACGTGTCAAATTATAAAATCTTCACTTTAGTCATTACGGAAATTATGCGTTAAATATTTTTCAGTGTCGAAATCAATGGTATACAATGTGAATTAAAAAATTGCTAAATAAATTTAAAAAATTACAGATTATTTGTCAAGGCAGTTCATTCCTCAATAATGTTCGATACTATAAAATTTAAAATATTTATACAATCTGAATATACATATCAGGCACGTATAAATTTTCATATGTTTACATGTAACGACATTGGAACAATTAAAAATAAAAAAAATTACCATATATAAATTTATTAATTTGAATTTACTAACAGAAAATTATACAATACTCGTATAATTAAGAGTTAATCCAAGTTTAATCTTTAAGTTGAATAATCATCAATAGAAAACGCAACTATAACAGTCACGTGGCTCGGATTTTGCATTTGCTAAATCTAAGAGCTTGTTATTATTCGCACACACCCACAAACATTTAAAAAAAATATGAATCTGGACATTAGAATAGCTCTACAACTAAAGTGGCTACGCCTTCTACTTCTAGGAATTACTGAAAAGGCTTCCGATATGCATCAGTCGATAAAAATTCTAGAATTTCCTTTTCATCAATGAACCACTCGATTTAGATCTTCCATGCATTACGACTCACACGCAGCGCTAGAAAGGTACCGCATCAATCTCACGTTTCCCAGGGTAATCTCGAAAAAGAAATAAAAGAAGAAACAAATAAAATATGCAAAGACCAAAGGGTGAATAACTCACTCGGCTTATCCAGAGTGGTCATCTCGGTGGGTGAATAAGCCGCGACTACGTCTTCCAGGACCACGAGCAACAGCAGCAGCGGCAAAATTAGTATCGGCGACGACAACGCCATCGTCTGCGCGACACTGTACCAGCACCAACGGAGGCCTCGCATTTTTGCATCCCTTTTGCAGCGGACTCACGTACACATAAAGGTTACAAGCAACACGCATACGAAACACCCGTTCGCACAACCACACGCGTAAAAAGAAACAAAGGACAAGGCTGCGTTACTTATCACCGCGTAAAGGTATCAGCCCTTGCGATCGTTGTTTACGTAGGATAGTTTAGGGGATGATCGCAGGATCATATCTAAAGCTGGCACCGTGAATCCTTACGCCAAGAACACATTGCATCCGTGTAAGCCCAACCCCAACGTCTTATTATTCATCGATACCTCCGTATTTTTCAAGCGCTGCTCGAATATCCTAAATGAGAGAACCGACTTATATTATAACCAAGCCGAAAGCGGCTGGACGTCTCGTCCTCCGTTTTCTCCTCATCGCCTTCTCATTCGAAGAGAGTAGCACAGTAGATGCGCCGATAAATCCGAACCGTGTATACGCTCCACAAAAGTATACGTAGCTGTCAAGATAACCAGCGTCTTGGAGTTAATTATCAGGGAACTTGAAAAGTCATTCGGCTTTCGTCGCTCGAGCCTACGAGCGGTGCGCGCTTCGATATTTGATTAATCTTTCGCAGATTAGTAAGTAGTACGTGGCACGCGTCTACATCCACGCGATGCCAGTTGATTAATAGCACATTTGATAGGTGTCATTCGCTAGATTTATAAGCTGCTGCTGTAGCACTATTAAGTCATCATCGCTCGATCACGCCTTCGCCGACGCTTCCCACCGCGACTAAAGTCACGTGTACGCTGGAACAAACCAAGGCATGTTTCATCGATTGTAAACGATACCGGGATTCCCATTAAAACTATAAAACGAGACTAGTACGAATGTCGCGTCTTATGGTGAAGGTGTCACGGACACAATATCGCGACGGACATCGACAGGCAGTTTCCGCGCTCCTCTGCACCCCCGAGTACTATCGCTCGATCTACCGCTCGATCTATCGCTCGATCGTATTTTTCATTATAAGAGACGTACGCACCACACACGCGTGCACTTAAGCACTGACAAAATGGAGCGATGTACCAGCCCTCGGGTGAGCAAAGTCAATCCGCCGGCCGCCAAGTTAGCATCTTGGCGTGGAACGTAAAGCGAGAAGGAACCGATACGCTTCGACCATCCGAGTGGACGCGTTTTCGGTTCGAGGCGACTCAAAAGAACAACCCACATACGCGTCGAGTCCTGAGCCGCAGCGACTCGGTACTGAAAGCACCAAAGTCATTGGGGAGCGGCGCGCGTCAGCTACGGACGCTTCGGCCTCTTCCGCTGGTATTCGGTTCTCTCCGCCCTGAGCATTGGAGTAGCGCGCAACGCGCACCGCTTCCCTCTAACGCCTGCGTACCCTGTGTTGTGCGTTGCGCTTCTTACCCCCTCTCTCATACGCGCTCTCTATGCGTTTCTACATGCAGGATGAGCGATCGCGGGAGATCACCATGATTTACCGCGACAGCTAATGACTGACCCGTAATCGCCGCGTTGCACACGAAGAGAGGCACGAAAGCGAGCCTCAACGCCACCGGGGTCTCGGGCATCCTCGAACGCGGTCTGCCCTCTGACGCACCGCTGACGATTACGACGCGTATGTTTAGGCTTTGCCGCAGTTAGCGCTAAGTGGAGTCGTGAAACGGCAGGCGGATAGAGATGGAATAGGAAGAGGAGATGAAACGAAAATTGCCCGATGAGGGGATTTATAGGGTTGCTATTGCGCTTACCTTACCATGATAAATGTCAGTGGCACTCGCGCACCGCTGCTACGCGGAGAATGAGTTTTCGAAATTCGGTTTCTTTCTCGTGTTTTATTAATCGTTGCCCGAAATTTTTCAGGATGTGGAGGAGAATTAACGAATAGAGATTTTCACTGATTTCATCTGATGGATGCGAGAAGTGCGTTACAATTTAAGATTAAATCAGGGTATAAAATATGATGGATAAGAGTGTCGTCAAATAGGAAGCGATGCGTCCCATACATCATTTCTTACGTTGCTGCACTCGTCGTTAAGAACGTCAGGATTGGTTTTTCCTGCAAGATTATATCTTACGTCTGCATAGTACAAGATGTTAGAGCATATGATGAATCTCATCCCTAAATAAATCCCAATTACCTTATTTGAGATAATTAAAAATGACTTTAGAAAAACTCCAACTTCCGGTACTCGTAAGATCTAATTCATCTGCGAATATTCCGCATATGAAGTATGGAAGCTCCTAGTAAGCGTTGTTACTTCTTGGGGATAGAAAGCTCTTCAACGTAAGAGATTAGTAGTCTTTTAGTAACGTTTCAAGAGAATTGAGGGAACCTGCACGACTGTAATATATTCCGAGTGAAATTAAATTAAACGCTAATGCTATGCGTTTGAAACATTTCTAATGTGGATATAATTTTTATCGCACCGCGATTCAGTGCTGTAAAGGTATTTATTTCTCGCGTTCATGCACCTCTAAAAAGAAAACATTCGTCACTTTTCACTTGCTTGCATTTTGTAAAATTGTGACGCTTAAGACGTACCCCGAGCGCGGCGTTCCATTGTTCATCGTGATTCGCTGGATGATAAGTTTTTATAATCAATTTAAACTTGCACGAAATTAGCAGCAGCGAATAACCATTAAAAACGAATAAATATGAAATTAATTTTCAAGCGTTAATCAGTTGGGCGCGAACGAATAGTTATCGAATTTCTAACGAATGAATCGAATTCGGGTCGTCCTATAATTTTATACAAATATGCGTTATCGCTGCAGTCGCAATCGTAGGAGGTAGCAATGCTTTTTGTTCGAACTGAATTAGTAATCCAGCATTGTAACCTCGCTCTAATCAATTACCTCGAGCCAACGCGACATCCTAAAACCAAGCGTGTGGACTTTCTCTGGATTTCTGACATTCCCAAGATTAGGATTTGATCAATTATAAGTTTCTTCGTCTGAAGAATTAATGAGGAACCGCGACAGACTAGAAAGTCGATCGAACCCACATTCCGTATTTGGCACTCAGTGCACGTAGGAGATAACAGCGGAGAGGAGAGCGAGAGATGCTGGAGCATCGTGAGAACTCCACCGGAGCGCGGAATCAAGATGAATTTCGGCTTGAAGGCTTACTCCGTTATCGACCATTTCCTATACCGAATAGACAGACCGTCCCCGTAATCCTTGCCAACGTGTGCCAAATCATAAAGTCAATCCTTATCGCAACGCTGCGATTGTTACTCTTACTATCCTTGATGCTTGGCGAAAAAAAGAAACACTAATGTTTGATCGGCGCTAATCGCCGCAATCAAATTATATTGTCATCGGATAAATACGTATTAACCATTTCAACGAATACAATCTTTCCATGATAATATTGTTTAACCAAAATGACAAATGAATTCTTAATTTTCTCCATTTCTTTCTTCGCTATTTCACTTGTCACGTACGACGAGATCTATTTCTAAAATTTAAATTTTTTAAATTTTTTATGTTGTTCTTTGTTGATTCACGACGTTAACTACATTATTTAGCCATCGTAAATTCTTACCTACTTTTCGTAATAAGTCCTAAAAAATTAGTTAGTCGTTAATACTTCTTAGGTATAATAAGTATTTCCGAATATATTTGCCGCCTTATTTACTCGACTTTAATTGCCCGATAGATAATTACTCTTAGAGTAACATGATAAATGTACTTGAAAACGTACGATTTTCTTATTGTAAGCGAGTTGATTATAATAAGAGTATATATGTGTATATATTTCCGAAATTGTTATTAATTTATATGAGAAAATTTAAATTGTAGAGTGTTAATTAAATTTAGTAGCATAGAGACTACGTAGAAATCAATAAATTTCAAACGCTTACACTTGTAATCGTAAATATTTTCAATCATTAATTATTTTCGAAGTATTTTCATTAAATTAAAAAATTTTTGAAGCTGAATGATTGTAACCATAATTCAATTAATTCTAAACAATGTTTATAAACATAGATTCTTCAAATAACAATACCTATTAATTATTGCTTTTGAATTATTAGTCATCATGCTAAATGGATATTGTTAATTCATTTAGAATTACTTTTTATATTGTATTTTATTTGTACTTATTATGATTATTAAAGATATATATGCAAACCGTAAGTTTTAGAGCGGTATTACATCTGTCATAATTATTCATACTGCATATTCATTAATATTTTATTTTAGAAGGATAATAATTTAGAAAATGTATTTATTTTAGTCAGTGTTTAATAAATAAGCTGCGAGAAAAATGTTTACATGTAACCATTAAGCTTACCTAACTTGTTTAGTCGCCATGCATTGAAATTGATTAAGCGAGCTAACTAATCCAAATGAACAATCAGTGCTTACCAGTTCATCGTTGCAAAATTTATGTAACTCCACCTTTTTCGTTCTAATAAGTCCGTATTATTTTCTGTACAGTTAAATGATTTTTCTCCGACACAAATAATACAGCGTAACGTGCCTAAAACTTGAAATTTTCCAAAATTAGATGTACATGCAAGCTGCTACAAACTCCCAAATTCAAATTGGATGTCTCGTGTACTGTGCAGCCCAGGAGAACCTTTTATGTAGCACGTGTGCATCCGTGTGCGTGCCCACGCCTAAGTTTGACGGGACGGTATTTTACACGCTGTATAAGAAAAAAGCGTAGCATTCCCAACGAAATGAAATCTGATATTCGGGTCTTCACCTCCCTCCTCTCATTCACACACGCACGTCCTTAAGTTTCTCTCAAATTCTCTGTCTATTCATATATTAGTGCATAAACATTACATAGTCCCAATGCAGCAAAAGCTATTAACCAAATCCAAAACTAACGCTCCTTTTCTCTTTCTGCTTGCACGTTTATCTATCCGTTCGTGTATTTGCCTATCTGACTGTCTCTCTCTCTCTCTCACTCTCTCTCTCTCTCTCTCTCTCTCTCTTTCTCTCTATCATTTTTTCTAATTTCATTTTGTATAATAAATGTAATGTATTTTCCATGGTGCTTTCAACTTACTCAACGAGTCAGGACACACGTCATTCTTTGATCATTCTAAAACCAATAGAATAATTGTCTCTTACTGCCTTATTAGCATGGAACTGTTGTATTTTCTCTTTCAAATAATTGGAAAGTATTTGTGGAGTATATAGGGAAGTATAAATAATTTCTTTAATAAAATTAATAGAGAATATTCATAAAAAGTAAACATGTATTATAATCAAACTTATAATTATTACACAATTGAAACGAAATGATTTGTGTATTTATAACATTTGAACCACTTGGTATATGTTATTTCTAAATATAATATATTTCATAATTGTACGAACAAGTACGATCTTATATATTCGACAAAGTAATTGCATTTCAGATATTAATAAAAAATTATATTATTTTAAATTATAAGTTTCAATCAATATAAATTAATTGCAATTAGTACTTCTTTAGAATAAATTTTAGAATATAAATAGAATATGATAGCCTTGAAATTCTTTATCTTATTTTATTCGTATTACAATATCAGTTCAACAATATGATTATCTGTAATAAATTTCAAAGTAATATATTACATCATAAATTCGTACATATTTACTTTTCTCTCAAGCAGCAGTAAGAGAAAAAACTGACGAAACAAATAAAGTTTCCGCCGCCATCGTCGTGGTATCGACCAGGAACTACAGGAGGTGGGAAATCCGTTTATTTGCTTTCGGTAAGGTAACGGTGACTGCGACGTAATACAGTAAAGAAAGAAGGCGAATGGATGTGAGTGAGGGAAGGAGTAAAAAATAAATACAATAAGTGAACGAGAGAGAGAGAGAGAGAGAGAGAGAGAGAGAGAGAGAGAGAGAGAGGAAAACCCAGTTGACATCGGGCTGATGATGCTTGGAGAGTCGTAATGTTAAAGAAGTATAAGATAGGAGTGAAGTGAGGCCAAGCCGTGACTGAACGAAAATTTATGACGCTGTTTATGTTGAGTGGACCGAGCGTAACTAGGGACCATCCCTAGAAAAAAGGTACTTATTACGATTACGATGCTAAAAGATATCGAGCTCGGCATCTTATACTGTTCTTTTCTCTTCTTCGACGAACCACGTGCATTAAAGTGAAATAAAGTTGGTAACACAATATTATCCGAAGTCCTTTGTTTATTTTTTTAAAATTATTGCAATAGTGTAATTTCGTTTAGTACTGCATTTCCCATCTGTATTGTCGGACAAGATGGTGTAAGACGAAGTAAATTCAAAGAAAAGATTGTCGATCACTTTTTTGAATACTCTACACATGTTTTTATATCTGAATGAAACTCTTTTCCTCAACTACACAATTTAGAAACTACTTATAAATGCTAAACACTTTCTTCTTTTACTTGTAAATATTAAGAAAATACTTACATTGTGTGAAATTCAAAAGTTACCTACTAAATAAAAATTAAAAGTTATTCATGAAAAAATTAATTGCAATAGGAAATTTTCAATAGCTTCATTTTAAAGATATTGCCACTTGTTTCTTGGAGTAATTACTTTTGTTATTATGCATTACAGTATTCACACGATATAATTTAAAATTTATCAATTCAATCATCTTAAATGGCGTCTTATACTTTTTATTTTAGCACTTACTTCATAGTTCATTTGTTTAACTTCACTGTAGAATTTTTTATGGTAATTATTAAGTATGATAATTGCTAATATTATCGTAGCATTATGGTTCAAATAAGATTCTTACACGATTAGTTTATCTTGGGTGTAACAGTTACTTATAACGTTCAACTATTCAAAAATAGAATAAAAAGTAAATAAATTGAATAGCTATATTGTAATACGTGAGCGACGAAAAGCAAATCTGATAGCAATGCGATGACAATGGCAGTATTTCTTCTGTCATTTACATAACATTTCCCACACATTGAATGGATACTGTGCGAAAAATATAGAATAGCTAAGTATCACAAGCAAAAGAAAAGATAGAAAACAGAAAGAAAAGAGAAATAGCGAAAAATACGCGCTCATCGAATCATACCTACGAAAATACTCGACGATAAAGAATATGAATCTGTCATTGAATGCAAGGGATTTGTATTTCAAATTTCAATACTCTAAATACGATGCACAAATGTGCCTTGTGCACACATAGATCGAGGTATTCAATGATTCATCTATTTGAGAGACAAGCATTAATTAATTACAGAATATTTATTCTGTTCGTCGAGAAATATTTCTTATGATAACAAGCAATTGACACTAGAATTGTTGTTTCATATGTAAAATATGTTAAATTTCTAATAGCAAATAGAATGTGCGCGCGCGCGCGTGTGTGTGTGTACATAGAATATATTAGTGTTTCAGCGTTAACGAAGGGAACGAAATCTCGGTAAAGGAAAAAATATATAAAAAGCTCAGATTAATGGTAGTAACAGCAACAGCAGTGACAGTTTCCGTAGAATTTCTGCCCTTAGAATGACACAAGCAGCTTATCCCCTCATGGACTGTTGTTATACAACAGAGTGTCAGGAAAATACGAGGGGCGGCTTTTAAAGACGAGGAGCCACGATCTTCCGACAAGACAACGATTTGGAGTTGTGAGGCATACTGTGAGGCATCACCGGATCTTCCTGCGAAAGAAACACACACACACACACACACACACACACACACATATATATATATATATACACACACAAATAAAAGCAGCGGCAAACCAAGCATGAAGCGAGAGGAAGAGAGAGGGGATGTCAGGATAGCAGTCAAGAAATGAAGGACGTGCGCGCACAGCGGTGGTCTAGGAGTAAGGAGTGGAATGATCGAGCTACTTGAAATTGAGAGCACGAGATCGTCATCGGGTGTCTCCAGTTCTCGTAACCACGGATTTCCTCATGCGCATACGAGTATATATATATATATATATGTTGCACAGCTGGAAGCCGCTTCATTTGTGTTTATAAAGGTGACAAGCAAAAGATAAACAAAAGAGCTACTTACTATACATTTTGAATAATTTGTGACGAAGAAAGTAAAATTAATGAATATCTTTAAAAATTACTGTAATATTACTATTAATAGGTACTATAGTTATAATAGTATTGCGTAGTAAATTATATAATCATTCCAAAGAAGAGGTCATGAGAATCAAAAGAAAAAGGCGAGATTATGCATACTACAAATTATACGAATGTTACTATCTTTATTGTAAGAAGTAATTATTCTTAAGTGTAAAAATGGTAATTTACATTATTAGCGTATATGCTAACATTTTCACATTTTGAATTAAAAAATATAATTTTATGTAACAATAATGGCACAATATTTTTTAACATTATTTTAATAATTATTCATTTAAACATCACGGATTGTATCGTTACCACAGTAGTTTGTAGTTTTTCATTTTAATTAGTTTCCAAATTAATTTAGATGAATTTAAATTACGATTGTCATAAGAATCAATAGAAAAAAGGTAATTCGAAAATTCAATAAATGTAATACATGTAGTTACAAGTATGAATCTGCATGTGTAGAGTTGCAGTGGTAAATAATCTATTTTCTAACGTAATCTTACAATCGCATCGATTAACTTAGCAAAGCTAATCGTTTTCTACAGTGATATATAATTTCAAATTTTTTAGCAAATAAAACAAAATAGAAGAAATGAAGAAGTAAATTCTGCTCGTTCATAGTTTCAAATAAAAGAAGTATGAAAAATTGTACTTTCTCGATGATAATAATTCTTTTAAATACAGCAAATTATTAAAAGCCAATGCCAAGAAAATGGCGAACATCGATTAATTTGTATTTATTGTAGTAGTGCAATTTTTGAAACGATTTTTAATACGAATTAAAAAATTTATTCTAAATTATTTTTCCAATTGTTTTCATAGATCGTGCAATCGAAAAGTAAATACTCAAGATTTTAGAGCCCAAAAAATTCTATCTAACACATTAAGTGTAATTTTACATTTCCTGGTTATTATGTGAATAAAATAATTATAATAAAATGTACTATAAATTACTCTCCTTTCGTTATATTTGAAAATTTAATTGCAAGTAATTGGCCATAAATTAGGTTAACATACGCTTGTTCGAAAAAAGGAGTCTAGAAGCGTGCGAGCAATAAAATCTGTCCCTTCTCCCTTACATATCCTAACCCACTCGTAGAGAAACAGATAGGTAGAATGAGAAAGTGAGAGAGAGAGAGAGAGCGAGAGAGAGAGAGTGAGTGAGAGTGAGAGTGAGAGAGGGGGGGCGACTCGTTTAAAAGCATACCGGGAGAACGCGTATCGCGATTCTGCGGTCTTAAAACATTATTACACCATGAATCAGATACAAGCGTAATTAAAGGCTTCGCACGTATATGTAGGCGCCATGTTGAGCGCGCTCTGCTATACTCCATAGCTAGACTGCACTAGAAAAGAACAGAGAATGGATGCATGCGCGAATATGTGTACGTTAGAGAAAACGCAGGGAGGATGAGTCGAGCGACACTTAATTCTGTGCGTGGATAGTGCTTGTGTATGTGTACGCGCGAGCAAAAGCAAACATTGGTGTAGGCTAGGGTACGAACAGAATCGGGCAAATTGTAAAACGTGACGCGGATTACACGCAATTGCGTCCTTGCAATGAGGTTGGGCAAAATAATAAATTATCATCGATTGTCGACGTTAAACACCGTAAACAAGGCGCGAACTTTTTATCTCTCTCTCTTTCTCTCTCTCTCGCTCTCTTTCTCGCTGACAAAATAAACCCTTGTACAGCAGGTAGGCGGTTATGGTATATCCGGGTGTGAATAAAATTTAACCCAGGCGATACGCTTGCACAGAAGCTTGAAATTTGAATGCCGATTCAGGTTGACCCAATAGTTCTTGTTGATGGTGAGTATAATACACAGCGCGTGTAATCGCTCGTTATTCCACGATTTGGCACCAAAGCTCAGCAGCAATTTTTTAGGTTTTCCGTTTTTTGTGAGTTACGCGCTTTACTAGCTTTTTGTGGCTACACTATTGGCCGTTTGTTACGTAGCTGATTTTAACTTCCTGTGTTTCGTTTTTTTAATAAAAGAAAAAACAATTAACAATCAAGAGCTTTTGCGCCATCTGATAATTTCAATAAATTCTTTCAAAACTTTGATAAAGTTTTATGCTTGTAATTATACTTCAACATTTATTCATTTAATACCAAGAAAGTTTTTAAAACTGTTATATAGTAAATATTTTTATGGATTTATTTTTAATGCGTTATGCATTATTTATTATTATATATACTATTATTTTTTATTTTTATTTCCTTTACACGTGTTAATGTTATTCTATATTCGTCGATCCACATTGAAATCTATAATTTTTTATAATAATAACAAAAAAATATTCATGAAAAGGATTACTACAGCTCATTAGTCCAAAGGTGGTCTGTATTAAAAATTTAATGAAACTCCGAAAAATTTTCGTACACTTTCGCGAAATAGTATTTCTTTTGTTTATTAATAAAAGCTAAATCAAAATTTCTTTACGTGTTTGACGAAGATGTTTTGTAAATTGATTCAAATTGATTTAAAAGTGATAGCATTTTTAATTGTTGATTATTAAATCATACTTTAGGAGAACCTGAATATTTAAATTTTTTTATTAACGACCAAGTCTTATATGTGACATATAATTAATAAAAATAATGACGTCATATACATATAAACGTTTTAATAAGGATTTTTGCGAGATACGAGTGGCTATATAATCGGTTTTAAATACTTTATGTTCACATTAAAAATTTTAGGGTAAAGAAATTTATTTGAAAATGATAAATAAATCCAGACACGAGTCAATATTGATTCAACACATGGTGGCTAGTAGTAATTTATGGTGTATAATAATGGTATTCATATTCATACCTAATTATCTTGTACAGCTCGTAAAATATTGAATATCAAGAGATGAGTATATCAAACGTTGACGCTGAATTTTTAACAGTAAGTGCTGTGATTAACAAATAATATTATTTTGATACTTGATATTAACTGAAGGAGCTTATTTACATACAAAAGTAACTATAATACATATGGAATGACATCACATGGAATTGCAGCTTGATAATAAATTTCGATTCATAAATCAATACTCCGAATGAATAATGAAAATTGTACAAATTTCTAAAATAAAGTTAACTTCTAAATAAAGCTAAAATAAACTTCTAAAAAAATATCATGAACTTATAAAAATTAAAAACATTATTTTCTTTTCGTTATGTATATTAGAAATTTAATTTTAAAACTCCGTTAAAATGTACAACAAAACTTTGATTGATTATTAATGGCATAAAATTGAATAGTACATTACCAATATTTCCTAAAAATATTTCAGCATTATTTTTTAAGATTCATAATAAAATTAACTTTGAACAATGTAGTACACTTTTTAAATTGATAAAAGTCTTGAATATATAATTAAATACAAAATTTATAATTTAATTTCATTTTAATAATTGTATATCATTGATTTGTAATATATAAAGAAAGATAAAAGTTTTTTAAATAGTTTCCGAAATATTATAAGATTAATAACAGCATTTCGTACAATTTAATATAATTTAATTAAATTAAAATTAAATCTTACACGAACATTGCGTTAGCATTATAAATTACATTTCATATTCCAATAATATTAAATAATAAATGCTTAATATTACAGGGAAACAACAGATCAATGTTTCTCTAAAATTATATATTTCTAATAAAATTTTAAAACAAATGATCTCATTTTAAAGATACGTTACCCATATTTTAAAAAAATAAAAAATGGTCTGGTATTGATAGCTGCAACATTGTTCGGAAAGTGGTCGAAACTAAAACACGAGATTGAAATAAGTGAAAAAGATTACTATATATATATATATATATATATATATATATATATATATATATATATATATAAGTATAGGGGGTGTGAATATAGTATTATCACTAAGTTGTCATGAATTAGTATTATAGTACTGAATAATAAATTAATTGCAATTATTTTATCATGGAAAATTAATTTTCTTAGGATCAGCACTTGGAAAAAATGTTAATATTTTGTGAATAATCGGTCTTATTACGTGTTTTATTTGAACGGAAATAATATATATTATTATGTTTTTCCAATTAGTTTAAAAATTAAACTATATATAGGATAATATAAAATTCACTTACATAACAGGAAACTAAATACAATTTTTATTTAAAAAATATTTCTACACAGAAAAAATTCATAGACTGTCTTTTTGTAAAATAATTAGTTCAATATGTTTTTACATTCTATTATCTCCTTATAACTTATTCAAAGGATTATTGTTTCATTCATTTTCACAGTATCGTCAGTTCACTAGTTAATATTTCTTTTATTAACGCTCTTTAAAACTGACAAGTTTTTAATATAGTATTTTAAATAAAAAAAATTAGTCTCATAATATAATTGAAAATGTAAACATGAAAATTTGGCTTAAAATTGATATTGATTAAAATCTCTATATTCTGTTGTATTACGAAATACTCTGTTCTTCTGATTTATTATATATGTATAGTATAAATTTAAAGTAATATATTATCAAATGTGTATATGTATTATGTAATTATGTAATGAATATATATGTAATTATTTCAATTAATTAAGCTAACGAATAAAATTAAAAACGAAGAAAAGATATTTATGAATACATAAATATAACCTGTTTTCTAAACGTACATCATGTATATCATGTATATATAATTTAGTTCCAAAAATAAAACACACCAGTAAGTAAATCAAACCTAGTACGCTATTTTGTTATGAGAAAACTGTTGTAATATATTAAAAATTTATAAAAACAAAACAATTTTAAACGATTTTAAACATCCATATAATATCAATATTATATCAAACTATAGAATTATTTTATTTATAAAAAATATCTGAGTTATTAATTGTCTTTAAGTTATGGATCAAATTTTCGAAAAATGACGCTTTCAGTTTACATTTACTTATTTCTAGTTGAATGTAGGATTTCTATTCTTTTAAAATATCAATAAATGTCAACTTAAGTTTAAAGAATTGTTATAACTTTCTTATAGGATTAATATATTTATAATATATTTTTTCTTATTAACAATTATTATCATATGAATGTATGTAAGTCCTATAAAATCAAAGTAATTGCAGTAATAACTTCACAGAAATCAGTGGAAAAATATAAATATTCAATAATTCATTAATATTCACAATTCATTTTTGAAACGATTTAAAAGTGATTTACTTTCATCTCCATGCACTGTTTTCTTTTGATTCAATATGTTTTCCACAATATCTGTTACATATTTATATTACATCATTGGTGAAATATTACTTAAACGTTTCACTACTAATGAACTCGTTAATCAATCCGCATATATGCTTGCCATCCTAGGGATAATATTTTCGATTCCCTTGGAAATAAGTTATACGCATTTTGTAATTTAATCCTTAGTCATATTGACATCTCTCGTGAAGCCTAAGCCTTTGTTCAACTTTTTAAACGTAATTTTGTACACTTTATATACTTTCATGTATGCGTCACGCAGTAAAATGCCGAATAGCTGAAATAAATGTGAATTTCATGCGGAAAACTAACAATTTCTTCAAACGAATTTCTCCATGTTGTATACGTGAAAAGTTAAGGTTTTTGAATCTCTTTCTAGATAATAAAACTTCATTTAAAAAAAAAGAAATATTATTTTAGGATAAGCGTAATAAAACTTAGTAAATTACCAAAATATCAAATGATAATTATTCCTCGAAAAATCTTCTACGATGCATGAGATTTCAATATCATGCTCTTACTTTGTGAATAAATAAAATACATACATATAAATTTCATAAATGCATTTTTACATTAGTGCAGTTAATCATTTTGTTCTACATACTTTCACTGAACATGTTTAACATATGCTACTTACAAAATCTATATTATAATCATAAAATAAAAAGGCTATTTTCCACTCAACAGAATTCTATACGAAAAAGATAAATTCATTATAGAGTATACTTACATAAATATATAATATTATTAAATACACAAACAATTTGAACTTTTCGAAGAATAAAATCCAGAATATTATTGTTATATAAATATTATTACTAAGAATAAATCAAATGGCATTCAAGCTTCTGGCTTCTCTGAATAGCCTATCCAGATAGTGTACATAAAAAATTTTATGATTGCATACAATTATTTTAACCAACTGTTACACAAAAATGTCACCGCGTGGATTAAAATCATAAAACATTTGGTCGCAGATGGTTACATGAAGATAGTTCGGAAATGACTTTTATAGTTTCACACGCTGTTTTTTCCTTTTCCACTTTTCTTTATTCGACTTTTCCGAGAATTATTTTAAACATACATTTTTCCCTCCTACCAGTTATCTCGTGTTCATCAAACCAGCGAATAGACATTAAGTAAAGCGGGTTCTCTTCAAATTTACAATTCATTATTATTATCACCATGCCATTGTAAATGTAGATTGGATGTAAGAGATAATCATAATAACAGACGTATTAGATTAATTATATTCTTTCAGTGCATGACATAAGCTCACAGTCTATCATTAATCCATATTTAAAATACAACACAGCAGCAAGCTTTTCGATAAATTCTGGGCAAGAATTAGAATTAGGCGAAGGCTTCTTGAAATATACCATCGAATTAAAGTATTTCTATTTTTATCTGTGTGCCAGAGTTTAATGACAATAATGTCAGTGTGGTCAGAAGTACCAACTCGTCATTATCACATCGACAGAATTCCAAATCCTTAACGATCGGCGAAGTTTTCCTCTTTTCTAGTAAAATCAATTCGATTGAACCGTATGGCCTCGGGGAAATTGAGCAAAAAATCGAAAACTGCCTAATAATTTACGGAAGAGAAGAGAACATTCCCACTCCCCTGAAACGCACTAATGATCTAGTTCATCCTTATCTTGCCAAGTATCTTAATCAATGCGCAATATACAAAAAATCAATTGTAAGAGATCAGTTGTCATAAAGGAAGAAAGAGAGAGAGAAGAAAATATTTCAGTAATATTATTATATTTTAGCCCATGATATTTTGTGACAGCTATTTGAAATGTCGCTATTTCCACACATTAAAGTTTACAAAACTAATTGAAATAATCTAATAATAATATAATTTAATGAAATCTTATTGAAAATCAATATATAAAAATTATCGTACAAAAAAATCCATAAATTACTATTAATTTTACTGTATGTACCATAAATATTATGGTAAATAAAAAAAATCAAAAGACTCAAAAGACTAAGAAACTTCATTTCCTAAAATGAAGTTTTAAGATTAATATTATTTAAGGAAGAAAAACTGGTACTTTACGTTTCGCAAATTTTAAAGTCAATTCTTTCAAGTTAAAAGTTCTAAGCTTTTAAAGGATTTAAGATTTTCATGAATTCTTACTTGATTTTAAAGTAGCATATTCGATTCCATTTTCATACATTGATTTCGCTTCGATTTAGTTAAAAATTCTATTTGACTGCTATGTGTTTTCCAAAGAATTTACAATTGATTGTTGAAGGGCATCGTAAGGAATTATATATATATATTTATACAAATATAAATAAATCTAATCTAGAATAATTCTATAATCTATAAAGTTTAGTTAGACAAATTAAAAATTTAATACAAAAAGATTTCATTTCTTACTGATTGAGTGAACAAAGTCTTAATTCATAATTAGTGGTAGTAGATAGTTGTTTAATTTCATAAAAAGTATTTTACAAAATTTAGTTTGCTTAATTCATTTTTAAATAATATTTTATTACTTTACAGTACCTACAAAAGTTAAAAAATTGTTGAATAAGGTTTCTATGTTAGACACCGACTATAATTAAATTTTTTAATTAAATAAAATTTTAATATAAAAAAATATTTTTATTAGTTAGAAATGTATAAAATCATTTTTTAACGATGTTGAAATTATTTGAAATATTTTGCTTACAAGGGATTGCCAAAATATTCTGTGCAATTGCGTAAATTGAATAAGTGCGCACATAAAAATACATTAGTTCTTCTCATATAAAAAGACACTGAAAGCTGCGCTTTAACACAATTTTCTTTACAATGATCGTCTTCTCCGTAGCTCCAGAAGTAACGCTGAAGTTTCAATGTCATTGTAGTGTAGAAAAGAATGTAACGTCGTTAAATAGTAGCATACTGTGAGAGAATCCTGCCTGCGAAAATCACTCTCGGAAGCTCAGCGAGGAGGCAGCGAAACAGCAATAAGTTGTTCATAATATGCGTGTAGGATTATGAATTAATGACTCCCCTTTTAACCGCCGAAAGATAATTATTTCTCATACTCATCAGTCAGTCTTTGATTACGTCGGCGTAAGCTTCCTTACGGTCAACTTACCTGATTTATGTACTATCCCATGGGTGGCCAAGCAGAAAATGAATTCCGCCGGTTTCGCACTATCTTTCGTTCTGCTCTCCCTCTCTTTCACTCTCTTTTAGTGCACTCTCTCTTTTCTTCCTCCCTCTTGCTCCTTCACTCTTTCTCTCTTAAACATATACATATATGCGCGCGCACTTAAGCACGCATTACGTTATCTCTTACACGGCATGATGTAATCGATCTTTTCTTCTGTGTTCACTTTGCTGCATCATGTTGGTATCCTTTCGCATCTACCCAAGTAAAATCTGATTTTTTATTAATTTTATTATGCGCGTATACCTATATATTCTCAGATGACTATTTGTCCATACGCGCATATATGTAACGCCTTTGATCATTCACAATGTAAATCTTCAATGCTACTTCAGACTGACAAGTAATATTAAATAATTTTTGCTTTTCTCTATTTATCTAACTATCATCATTATCATCATCGTATGACTTATCAAGATCAATGATATTAGTTAACTAGTCTAGCGCAAATTTGCTGGATGTTGCGTAATTAGTCATATATATAAGAGAATAAAATATTTTGATAAAAAAAATATTGCCACTAATTATTAAATTTTTGGCTTGATTTATTCCGGTATAATTAGAGAGAATAATATTTCTCTTTTTCCTTAAATATTTTTTCAATTCAATTTGGAATATAACTATTCATGTACCAGATACTATAAATTCAATGATTAAATTTGTAGCAGATGTTTTATATTTATAAATGTAAGCTTCCTTCTTATATTATAATATTTCTTCCAGTTATATCGCAAACTTTGAAACGAATATATTATAATAGTACAAATGAAAATGGTGATAAAAATAATCATAAAGAAGTCATCTTATATAGGTTTATGATATTAGTTTCTTCTAACAATTTATCATCAATTCAAATACATTTCCTTTCACATTTAATGGTAAAGCATAGAGTTTCTCAAATTATAATAAAAGTATTTCTAAGACTTGAATAATTTATAATCAATGTTTTTACTACTTTTTAAATCTCCACCACTAATTACGAATTAATAAAACATTTTCTGCATTTGATTCAGGAATAACTTAAATTACCACAGGTGAAGATTCCAGTATATTAATCATTTCTCAATAATATTTAATTGACAC
The DNA here is from genome assembly GCA_018907045.1 of Wiebesia pumilae. Classification (NCBI taxonomy): domain Eukaryota; kingdom Metazoa; phylum Arthropoda; class Insecta; order Hymenoptera; family Agaonidae; genus Wiebesia; species Wiebesia pumilae. Next base: position 814,437 of record JACCHZ010000131.1, on the reverse strand, counting down.
CTTAAGTGTACATCGTTTTCGTTACATAGAGGCACACACAGAAATGTTGAGGTCACAAGCGATAAATCAACTTTTATTTCTCTCCTGCCCCATGCTTACATTCCAAAAATGTCTTTTTCATTCTCACCATTTCTCTCTCATACACACGTGTTTACAATCGCCCATTTGATTATATTGGTTAGTACACAAACGCATTATACATAGCAATCGTTCAAATTTATCAATTCGATGGAGTGACCCTATCGATTATTGGTATATCTATACACGTTATAGAGATCGACAATTCGCCGCAGGAATTGTTTTAAATTAATAATCACGAAAGCAGTCTCGAATTATTTTTCCTTTTCTTTCTTTTTCAAAACTACGGAGAGAACGAATAGCTCATCTTAAACAGGTATAATTAACATATTACTGATGTCAGATACGGCGTATGAGTAATCGTGTTGAGTGAGACCTAAAGACATTTATATTTTTTTTCTTTTATATTTATTGTAGGAAAGGGTTTTCGTACTCGGTCTTACTCCCTGTATGCTTTTATAACCTTTTAATGTCCAACATTTCACGTTCACACAATAAAACGAAAATAGTCTTTGGCGTTAAATATTACTTGTCGGTTTTCTTTTACATATTACAAATCATTGAGAGAGAGGGATAAAGAGAAACAATGGATGACAGTGAGAGAGGGAGAGGGGGGGGGGGTAATTATAGTAAACGTTTAAAATTGAGTAAATTAAATAATGTAAATTTACTAATTTTGAAGTCTATTACGTAATGCAGACATCGCGGACGTGTGGTTGATGGTTGTACCAGAATGAAATAAAGACGCATACACATGAATAAATGATTAAATCACTCTATACAACAACGTGCTGTTAGGAAATTGTTATGTCGCGTGTTAGATTCATTATTATTTAGGGTTTGTTCAAGTGTTGTTTTATTTAATACAAAGAGTGGAGGGGATATTTATACCTGTATGTTTACACTAAAATTGTATATATGAAATAAGTACCCTTCTATTTTTAATGCACATGTAACACTTTTATGTCTCTTTTATTCTTTCTCGAAAATGAAATTAAAATTACATAATTCATATTTATTATACTATGAAGAAGATCAAAGAAAACTGTTTTCTTTAAAACGTGAGATTTTTAACTGTTATATTTAATATGTTTATGTATTTTTGAATTTTACCAGTAATAATATAATTTATACTCTAACAATTTATAATAATTTAGAATGCTATTATAAAGAGCCAGTATGTATAGGATAATAATTAAGTTCATAATGTTCATTGAACTGTATAAGTTTTTATTTACTGATATACGTAAATTACTGTTATAATCATATATATATATACCCATAGATATAAATATCCATATGTGTGTATGTAAGTATGTATTCATAGCCAAAAGGTTTATTTGCTGTCAAGCATTTTTTTCCGTAAATAATTGTTGCTCTGTAACACAATCTTCTTTGTTTTTGAACAAATTGAACTTTCCTGACACGAATAAATTTTAGAGGGCGAACTTAAGTGCAAAAATTAATTATGAGATGAAATTGTTATTAAATTGATCTAATTGAAGAAATTTATTGTCAATACCTAATCCAACAAATTAATGAGCCTTATAAATCCAATATCCATCGAACGATTATTTTATAAATGAAAATATTTTTTATAACCTACTTCTTTTATATTTATTTCAGTATTATGTTTTTTGCCTTTACGATTTTCTAACCTATAATTCATGATACACTTATTTATTTAACTATTTTCATTTTAATCTCATTTTTTACTGTTCGAGATAAAATTACTTTATGCATAATTCCATCGTTTTTACTGTTTCATATAAAATATAGATATTTTAAATACGCTAGCGTTAGATTTGTAAAATTTAAAAATTACTCATCTATTCTAAAAAAAATATCACAAAATATTCGACAAAATTTTATTTAAGGGCGAAAAACCGATTGCGTTTATAAACCCACGTTAAAAATACATTAGTATCTATGTATAGCTCACCATACCCATCAGTTACATAAAAGAATATTAATTTAATGAACTTATTTGGTATATTTACCCGAACTACAATTAGATACAATTTATTTTTTGTAAAAAATTATATATATATATATATATATTTAAACTTCATTGATTTAAATACCGCCATTATAAATTATTGATTGTACTTCCGTTTATGATGTCGTAATCAACATTAATAATGTTTAATAATCTGGCTTATCTTATAAAGAACAATGAAATATCTGAATAGTATTTTCTATATTTTTTGTTTCTTTCTTAAATCTTAAAATAATGTTATATTTTCTTTTCTTGATATGATTTTTTTTATTTTATTTCTTACAGATACATTAGAAATCTAATATTTCTTTCAAAGTAATAATTCATTTATTCAGTAGTTCTTCGATTCTGTGAAGCTCTTCTTGCTAAAATAGACATATATACTTTATAAAAGATAAGTTTTTCTTCAGAAAGCCTAGAACAATGGCGCGCATTATATTACACTATATGATATATCATATTATGGAATATGGATAATCTATAAATTAATGGAGTTAGTTTTATAGTCAACTAACCTATTATTTTCATCTGATATTAAAAACGTCTTTAATCGACAAAATTTTTTACGATATACGAGACATGAAAACAAGAAACCGCAATTTTTAATTGCGCGCATAGCGATCACGCAAGTTGACTTTCTTTAAATGTTGATAGTACACAAGCCACTAACATACGTATTCATTTTTAGCTATTTGAGATGTTTCGGTTGTATTTCAGTTAAATACAAATATTTAATCGTAAGATATTTCTAAAAAAATCTTATACCACTTGTACAAATCGATGTTTCAAACGTCGAATAAGTATCAGCTGAATTTGAAAAAGAAACCTTGAATTTCCATAAAAAGTGGCATTATGTATAGTTTCTTTTTTACAAAATGCAGTATCGCTGTAATAATATAAGCATCTTATATTTCAGTTGTAGTTTGCCGTAACGTTTTCCTATTTCACAAATTCAAAAGTACACTTAACGGATGATATTTTTCAACTGTATATGAGATCAAAGACAAAATCATAAGCCGCACTATAAGCGATATTTAAAAAAACGTTCCAACAGTGCTTATGAAAATTAGATATTAGTTTTTCCATTAATACTGGATGTTTGTTTATTTGTTTGCATTTGCATTTTTACTCCATTTTTATTTCTGAATAACAAGCACTCATTTCATAATTCCTAATTATCTTTTCATCAAATATATTTATTTTTATATGATTTTTTTTTAATTTTTGTCCTATTTATAGTTGCTTTAATTTTTTTTTATTTAAAAGTGAAATTAATTCTGGTTTAATATTGTATATACTTTCTCTTATTTATTGCTTACTCTCGTCCTCCCGAGAAATTAAAAAATTAACCCATGATCGTTTTGCAATATAGTATTCCTAATGTTTTAAAGGTATCGATAAATATCATTTCATCATTAGCACAAATAAATATTGAAAATGCTATGGTTTTCGGTATAAAACCTGTTCCCTTTTTAACCGAATTCTAATACTTAATAAATAGTATCAGAGGTATATAGATTTGATCTATACTCTTGCGAGAGTTTACCTAAGGAAATAATTCAGAAGTTTGAAGGCTAATTTCATATTGAAACATCACTTAACAAACTGTTTTTTCTCCGATCCTCTAATTAACAAAGGGTACAGAACAGCTCTGCCGCTTCGGCATTTAAGCCTAGTTAATGTAGGTACCACGTCGAAGAACTTGCCTTGTTGACCATGCAAGTTGTACCGTTAGGTCTTGTTTACGTGCAAATCGTGCAAATGAGTAACCAAAGTCAGGAAAATAAGTATATGTAATATCTGAAGTACGAACTTTTTTTAAGCCAATACTTGTCCTTTCTCTACCTTATTAACGATATATATATACATGTAGGTTATTCTTGCGTTTATACCTGACAAGTAAATTGAATTTTATAAATAATTTAAATAATGAGCTTATTACGACTGTCGACTAAATAAATGGGTGTCAATAAGTTAATAAGTCTATAATATATGTAGTACATTTATCAAACTTTATGTAATTTATGTAATTAAACTTGGATAAGTGTCCAGCTTTGTTATTTGATTATTTTATTTGGTAATGTATAATAAAAGTTGGATAGTTACAAAAAAAAGAAATAAAATTTTGCGGTTTTCTCTATGAAAATTTATTTTTTAATGCACTAATTTTAGTATTTAAAACAAAAGAAAATATAGAGTAAAGTTGGTAATAAGCAACGCCAACAAAAAGCACTCGCGATTGTCTTGAAAATATACTTCTGATTAATTCTGCGATAATAGTATCAAAAGAATGACAAATTCTTCACTGCTAACATTTTTCATTTTAAAGCTTATTTTTTGCTTTATTATGAGCTTTTAACTATGTTATCTCTCTATTTATATTTTGTATTAAAGAGATACAAATCAATTAAATTATTATTGTAGTTCACTCTCTTCCTTTCTCTTAGTATCATTTAAAAAAGCTTACTTTCTAAAGGAAGAAAAAAGTTTTAATTCAGATTTAATATATGCCTTGAAACTGCGTTAGGATTAACGATTTATTTTAAATTCTTTAATAGAATAATGATAATGTAATCTTCTAGATTTTATTTCATCCATTTTAACTTTTTCGATAAAAAATAAATAAAATATTCAGGAATATTTCTATTTCATACATGTTCTCTTTACTTATTGATGGCTATAAATACAACCATTTATAACGCGCATCTGCGGGAAATTTAAGCGACGGTATCATGCTCGGATATGATTTATAGCCTTTGCCAAGTGGACCCTTTGACTTAAATGACGATCCATCGGTGGTGTATGTCAGATTTACAAAAGAGTTTAACACCAGGTATTATGAGACTGGAGGAACTTCTGAGAAGAATCACCGATCAGTTTTGTTTTAGCTTTGATCATTAATAGTTACACATATGTTCAAATGATTTCAAATTCGTGTATTTTGTAAGAATACAGTTACCGACTGTAGTACAGTTCACCGACTCTCGTTTAATTATCATAGTTTATTATTTTTTATTTTACGACAATCGATAATAAAACTGAGAGGAATATTTATAATTTTATGTTATTTTTTATGTCAAGAATTTCAGATATTTATTTGTAGAATAATGAATTATATTTGGAAATTATATTTTCCTGTTTCAATGCCTTATGAATAGTTATTATAGTGTACTTAAAATAATATATTTCAATCTCGTATTTCATATACTTAAATAATATTTTGAAGAATTATTAATTCTCTAAATGTATCAAAAACATAAACAATAAAAAAATTACGTTTGTAGCAAAACAAGCTAAAAGTAGAATATGACAAAAAATTTATTTCGTTTACTTTAATTTCTTATATCCTCTATTTAGTTATTTTGAGATCTAGCAACTAATGCAATAAACGTTTTGTGTTTATCTAATGTATCAACAAATTTTATAATAATTAAATTGTATGACTACATGCTCGTATTTTCTATTTGTACTTATTATTACTCGAATGCAATATCAACTTCGTTCTTCATTTAACTCTTAATTCTCTAATTATTGCTAGTTTCTCTCACCAAAAAATAAATATTAATAGAGAAATAATGATAGAAAACGTAAGTCAAACTTGCGTATTACCACGTAAGAATATTTTTAGAAACATTATGTTTAGACTATTATAAAATATTTGCTGGTGAAATGATATCAAGTATATCCTTAGAAACTATTTGAAATACAAAAATAAACTTCATTTTTTTATTTAAATTTTTAAATAATATACATTAAACATTGAAAATGTTTTTATGTGTCGGTTGCTTATTTAACAGTGCAATCAATTTAACTCAGCATACTCAGTCAAACTTATAGAAACAGAAAAAAATGATTTAAAATTTAATAAATTAATTGTGAAAGATTTGAAATTAAGCTGAATTTTATTATGCATAATAGTGACTTATGAAGATTTGAATATTTATTGACTCAGTTCTTAATTAAATAGAGTTATTATTAAAATATCAAACTATTGCAAAGATAGTTTCTTAAATTTTATTCCCAGATTTCATGTTTATAACTTGTTTAATTTTTCGTAATTCTCCACACGCTTAAGGATATGACAATACTCTGTTTTGTTATAAACGCGGTATTTTAGAAATAATTAAAATTAACGATTTGATTCATGCATACTTAAATAAGAACAAATATAATCATGAAAATGTATCAGATCTATACATTCTTTTAAATTATTGAATTAATGTGTATCGAAATGCTTTATCTGATAATATATCACTAAAACTCATACATCTCTATTACTGGTATTTCTCAAAATATTTTTATTGCTCCTTATACTTGTCAGTTGATGTGTGCACAAAATAATAATAATTTCTCTGAATATTTTTAAAATATATGCACAAACCACCGATAGCGCGTCAAAAGTATAAATTGACGTTATTTGAAACAAATATATGTTTATTTTTTATTTTTCACAATAAGGTCAAAAATGTGAAATAAACAAGAAAAAAGAAAAACGATAGAAAGAATAGAAGGGAGGAGGAATGTTTTTGTCAGTTAAGAAAGAAATCATGGCGTACACTTGAAACTTGCTTTTTTACAATTAAGTTCTGAGCATTTCTCATGGTCTTATTGGAAGGTAAGTACAGTGTATACTCATGTATCAAAGGAAAAGAGATAGAAACGAACTGTCGGTAGTGCTGAGAGAGAGAGAGAGAGAGAGAGAGAGAGAGAGACAAAGACATACAATAAGAATTGAGAAAAGTACAGTTAAGATAAAAAAAGCAGCGAGAATGCAGTGTCTCATGAGATGAAGAAAATAAACCCGTAGAAAAAATTCTTATCTCTTTCTTTCTTATGCGCTTTATACGTTTCTCTTGTTGTTTTTAATCACCTCGTGTGGACTTCCTTGGAAAATAACAGCCATCTTGCTCAGTAGAGTACCCTTTGAAGAGTACGAATAGTCTACTATGAATGAGGACAAATTTACCACTGTAAACTCAACGTTCATTTCAGTATTGTCACAGTATATACACACGGTTAGACATTCAGCGCATCTACTATCATCATAAAAATTATACAGAGAGTAGAAGGATTCCGGTTCTGCTGGAAAAAAACTTGTATGCGAGCATTTATGTGTGAATCCAAAATTAAGTGGCCATAACAATAAGGGTATGGCTAAAACAATTCATCACATTTTTCCATTTTTTGTTTCGGATGGATTTTTTGTTGGTTTGAGATGGCCTTGCAGAGTCCACTGGGTGCTATGAAGTGTAAGATAAAATGTGACAAAGGTGTGAAAATACAGTTTGGACAAAGATACTTCTAGTATAATTTCTTTCTTTGTCTGTTCCTTGTTTTACAAGAAATACTATACTCATTATTTTGTAATTATATTCCCATTTATGTAAATGTAAGAATCTATATAACAATAACTTCCAATGTAGCATTACTTGCATTTATTCTACAAGTTAATACAAAAATAGTTAAAAGAAATTAAAGATGTGCACTAAAGTTGTGAAAGTTTTGAAATATATGGAAATCCATACATTTATATAGCAAAGAAGACTATTCTCTAAGTGTAAACTAAGTTCTGGTTGATCATAGCAGCTTTTCATCTTGACATCCTGACACGCAGTGAGCAAAGAACTATTTAGGTCACGGATATACTGTTATAATATTTTATTTTCTGTGCACTTTTTTAGAAAGAGAAATAAATAACGGAATTTATTCGAATAATTATTTTTTTTAAATTTTATTACCGTAAATGAAAAGTATATTTATAATTTTGTTACTATCTATAATTAGAATTGAAATGTATTAAGGTTGGAAGAATGATACGTGAGTGTGTAACTGTATAGTGAATAGGAGAAGAAAGATGGAAGAGAAGAGAGGGACAGACAAGTAGAAACAGAGTGTGCGAAGGTATGTGACAAATAGAGATCATGTACCTCTAAGTCAGGCATGTTTACATACAGTATAAAATCTCGAGCGGAAGAGTTGAAAAGTGCAAACATGTAAACAAACATTCATGAAATCAACGTGAGATGATAAACGAAGAACTGTTAATGAAATTCTTTTAATATAAGACACATTCCATGTGTGTAATTAATTTTATACGTTGTGATACGATATTTTTCTATGCTTTTCTATCATTGCGGTACTTTTATCATTTCAATTGTAACATATTATTTTAGCTTTATTATTTATTATTTCAGCTTCTGTAATACAGGAACGTCATAAAAGATGCTCGATTCCTTAAAATATTTAAAATGTAGCGATGATTTCTTAAGATAAATCAGAATCAAATTTTTATAAAAGTGATTCAATACTTTTGATTATCTTCACGTATAAGTTTATTTATCGCTCTTGACGTATCTGGCGATACTTATATTTTAAACAGATAAGCCATCACATTCTACTATTGAAAGAATTGAAAACATTAAAATATATTTTGTTTCTTGAGTTAGTGAGTACAAATGTAGATTTACGCAGGTTTCTGATGTTAAATATTTACATACGAATGATATCTCTGAATTTATCCGTCAGTGAATCAACGGGATTCCGTCAATATACGCAATCGGATTAAGAAACGTAAAGAGAACGTATTCCTGAAAATTTCCGAAATTCATGTACCGATTCAATTAAAGAATATAAAAGAATTACTAATCCATTTTTTAATAATTTTTATATAATACTGTATTGCATGAAATTATATAGATTTCAGAAGTTAAAAGTTATATATGGTAAAAAACTTAAATTAATTTTTACTTCACGTACATTTAGGATTAATAAAAAGCCATAGTACGTATTTGTGACTTAAATTATCATTGGATTACTCGATTTGAGTTGACATACATAATAATGTCAACGCATTATTATGTATGTTAATTACAACGCATTACATTGGAAACCTTTGAACTATACATTCGTCAGGATAAGAAGATGAATTACTTTTGAGCTTTATTTTTTTACTTGCCGACAAGTTTCTCTGAAAACGAACATCTTCCATTTCGAGTCGTTTGTTATTTCAGCTGTACTGCTTGCCGATGGCACCAATACCAAGGCTAACGAGTCTCATTTTTCTCATCTCCGGCTTTTTATAGAGAATGCAAACATTGAATTATCTTTTCCATAGCTTCCACTGCTGGAACAATGACGATCACGGAATGAAATGACGAGAGAAAGATCCAAACACGAAGTCCCTTGAAACTGCACAGTCCGGGTACCGAAATGCGCGTCGATAAACAATAAAGGATCGCCTGCCGCGTGACATGTGGATGCCCTTTAAAATTTGCTTTGTACAAAGCTTCGCTTTACATCAGGTTATTTATCTCAGTCGAGAGTTGGTGCAGGCGCGTAATTGTATAAACCTGGACGACAGCGGGATAGACTACGGTGGTGGTCCATTTTTTAACAAAACGGCTCAAATTTTACGACACAGGCACACGTGAAAATTTGAAAACAATGTTTGTCAGATATACTATTATGCTGCTTATGATTATTTTTAAATCGACACTAGTTTTGCTAGATGGTACATCTCGTCGGTAGATCTGCTTTCCAAATTCTTGTGAGACTCGCATCTTTGGCTTATTTTGAAATGCTTACTATATACTTACTGAAGTAAGCTCTTGAATTAAATACGTAAGAGTACATATATACTAATTTATATTTCATTCTATTGATTTCAGCACAATTATTAAACGTTAATTAAGAAAATTATTTAAAGCTATATGGTAAAATAATACCCATTAAAAGTTCTACAAATTCATTTATTGCACGGTAACAATTTTAACCGAAATTGAATAAGATTTTTGAGTGTTTAGTTCGAAATAAATAAAAACTATTACATCCTTAGTTTTCTTACTAATCATTATTTATGAGATAGTCTTTTATTTATTTTAAAATAGATTTTTTAAATACTAATTCCTATGGTTTTTGATCGATCATATATCACGTATTTGTATCATCTATAAACAGACTCAGGTAATAAAATTCATAGATTTTATATTTGCCCTTTTTATTTTACGTGTCTTATCGATTATTATCTGAAATACCGATTAAAATATTTAACTGTATAATATATATCTATATAATCTATTTTTAGTGATAATAAAACTTATATTTGCATTATAAATGAACTACAGATTCGAAAGTTGTTTTTAAAATAATCACATCTATATGCGTATACATTAAATACCGCTGCATGATCATAATGAAACATTGAAACTTTAGAAATCATACAGTTACACAATTTCTTTCTTAAATAAACATTTGTTATTTTACCAGAACTGTTGTCTGGATATATTAATGGGTAATAATAAATATTTATGTACTTGAATAGAGGATTTTCATAAGATTATTGTATATATTTTGATTTATTTGTTTGTTTATTTATTTATTTATTCGAAATTCTGTTAAATTTCATTTAACGTTTCTTTGTTTTAAAATGTAATATTTTTTTTCTTTCATTAATCTTTCGGGAGGACTTCTGAATATTATGGACATTAAATCTTTCTGAATAAATGTAGGCTACATATTTAAGTTCGTTATTATATTTAAACGTAGTCTGATAGTAGATTCAATAAATTTTTAATAAATGAAACTTAATTGATATATCTTTTCGTCATTAAATATTGTTAGTAAATACTTTTTAGTCTTAAAACTAAAAATAAAAAAAGTTTAAATGTATGAACGTGTATTATCTGTATTATCTTATTTTTTAAATAAGATAACTAAGATAATATATCTTGGAAAATATTTACTCTGTCATTTATATCAACAGGGTCCAATAGTTACGATACTGTTCTTAAATTTTGCCATTTTCTGTTGTATAATACTGTACATATTAAAAATATTTTTTTGATTAAAAAATGAAAATGTTATATATTTAAATATGTATTTTCAATTATGTGCCATATATGACAATTTAATATCGAAATTTGATAAAATATTATACCATAATTGCGCTTGAAAAAATTACTTATTTTTTAAAAGAAGAAATGGCAATCGTAAATTTAAGTTAGTGAAAATTGATACATTAATTAGTAAAGTTTAATTTAAGACTTGTTACACGTCAAAATTTTGATTAGACCTATGGCTATTTACGATTTAAAATTATGTCAAGAAAAGAGTAAAATTACTTAAGCTTTTATGGGATTTTAACTCGTATTTTCAATCGTAAATAACTTTAGAGCTAATAAAGTTCTTGACATTTATCAAGTCTTTCTTTATATTTTTTGCATCTTCCTTAAATAAAGAAACACTAAAATATTTTTGAATATTATTTTTAAATATGACTTTGTTATTGTAAGTTATACTTAATGTTCAGAGCTTGTGAAATTTGGCAAACATCTTTCATAATCCGATCAAAATATTGTATTTTCAAAAAAATGATGATACGTACTTAGTTAATGACGTAATAAATTGCTGTACTATTAATAGTACATTGATTTTTCCACATATCTATTTATTTTCATCAATAAAGTATTATTTATCTGACCAAGCATAAATTTACATCGCAATGTTTTTGCGCAGCAAAAGAAACCCATCATGTTTTTGACGTAACAGATAATAGAGAGAGAGAGAGATGGACAGATCGTCTAACATAAAGGTATCAATCGCAAACTATCCTAGAATATAGTGAGCATCGAAACAAACATCGTCGGCGTACCAGTCTTGATATTCAGTTCACACCGGTCAAAGCTATCGCTTACAATCGTGTGAGGTGTACGTGTACCACGCGTGTACCTGCGTAATTCATACCGTATGCCACGAAACTGGTTTTCAAATGATCTTGTCGATCGTTGGTTATGTTTAAGCGAGAGAAAAAGAAATAAAAAATTGACAACAAAAGCAAGACAATAACGCGAAAATGATCAGATTCGTTTACGGCCTCGAAAAGTTGGTCTCATGGTAGCTTTTTGCAATTTGATTTCCTGAGCCGTATTCTCATTTTATTGCACGTTGAAACAGAGACCGAATAAGAGCGAGACGAAAAGAAAGAGAGAGAGAGAGAGAGAGAGAGAGAGAGAGAGAGAGAAGTTATGTGCTTCGCGTTTATTACGGAATAGACGGCCGTATTTACCTGCACTGACTTTGTGATAGCGAGCGTCAGAAATAATTGAAAATAAATATGAAATCGAAACAGTAAGGCCATAACGACAGAATTACAAATCAGAATTATAATTTAGTCGTAAAAAGAACGAACAAGTAAGCAATGAAAATTTACTCGAGAAAAGTTAATAATTTGAAAAAATAAACGATTTTATTGTATTGTATTATACGAAAAAGTATATAAATATAAATATAAACAGTATTTTTATCATTTATAAGCATATATTGGGAAAGTAGCTCATTCATAATTTGAATATATATATATACGTTAGTTATCGTTTATTTTGATGTGATGGTTTATGTAAACGAATGACGATTATCCGATTAATCGCTTGAGTAATTATCGCCTGAGCATTTTGTCACTGAAGTTTACTTACTACGTTATTGTGCAAAATTCGAACCAAGAAATGAGATAATAACCATTTTACTCGAACGCCTTTAAAACAACCTTCTTTGAATTAAAGAGTGAACAATTTAGTTTCTTACTGCGACATAATTAGAATAACAAATTGATTTTATAACGAACAAAGCATTTTAATATGATCGTCAAATAATGTCTATTAATTTTTTTGAGTACATAGCTAAATTCTTTAGTAAAATATTGACACGAGTATTTCAGGTATTTTAATATGAAATTGGAAAGTAACTTTTCCTGGACTCATTTAACTCTGAATTTAAATATTATACGAGACTTGTTTTTGTTAAAGCACATAGTATACAGAAAGTGTAAAATATTTATGAGAATTGAGTCATCGTTTATTTTTGAGCAGCACAGTTAAGTGTACAGGCACGAGAACCCGTAAGTCAAATTGAACTCCGACAGATATGAAGCTTCGCTCTGCTTAATTAATAAATGAACACAGAAAATGAGATAAAATGACATCCTTAATGTCACACGATGCTCTTGATTTGAGACTTTTTCCGCATGAGTTGGTGAATTTCTTACTTTGAACACAGAAAAGAAAGAGTAAAAGAAACGAAAGGTGAGCCACGCATCGTGGTGAAGAAATCTTTAACGCTGACGTACATGTACGATTTATGCTCGAGAGAGTAAAGCGATAATGGACCTAATTGCTCCTTTTGAATATACTTGAGACAGATCTTTCTTTGATGTGTCCCGAACTGAGCGTTTGAATTCTTTTTTATCGTTTCTGCCACACTTCACAATGATGACGCTATTTATTTGCTATAGAGACTACGACCGCGTATAATTCAAAAATCTTGTAAAAAATTTTTTCTTCTTACTTTTCATATTTGTCATTAAGGCTTATCTCTATTATCATGAATAAAAATATAAGCCAATACATTTCATTTAGCTATAGCACTGTGATGCATTGTGATGCACTGTGATGCACTGTGATGACGTTGAGTACAAATAAATCCGACAATCGCGATTTACATATTTTATTACATTTAGAAACGCTTAAGCGTTTGACTATTAACGAAGAAAACGTTCGTTAAAATAAAATCTTTACAAAAAAAGTCACAATAACATTTTACATTTTAGAATATTTGAATTGAAATCGTGAAAATATTGAAAAACATTTATTTACTCACAAATTTATAAAATATGAACACTGTAAAAATATATTGTATGCATATTTTTATCAATTTTTATGCGAAACAAAATAACCAGACAAATAAGGTGAAAGTATATTGTCCTTATCCATATTAAAAAAAAAAAAAGCTTAACTCAGCTCTAATATTTGAAAGCGCAAATACCTTAATTTCAGTTTATAATTCTTAAGAATTTTCAATTATAAAAATTCACATGTGTAATACATTACATGTATTATGTTATTATTTTCAAAATATTTATTTTTAATCAATAAAAGAACTACTTTACTTCGAAAATGTTTTAATAGCGAATATTCTGCTATTCTGCCGATGTCTTTAAAATAAATATTAATCAATACGTCGATCGATTTACGAGTATTTTTTACATTGAATGTATTCAAGCAATCTTGTGTCATTTTAAAATAAATAAAATTCATACCTTAAAACTTAAGGTATGAAACAACATAAATAACTATCATTAATCTACGTAGATATTTTATTTCAGAATCGGAGTAAATATTACGTTTTTTAGTACTATTCTTTGACAAATACATTAGCATAGCCATGCTCGATAAAATATATTCTTTTAAATATAATACTTTTTCGCACTACGTAATTTCACGTTCATTAATTTTTATGATAATAATATAATCCAAGTTTTATTATATATAATACAAATATAATTTTATACTTAAAAAAAATTCAACCGCAAACCTATCAGAATGAATTAACTATTATACTGAAATTGCCGCGGATTTTTGTTTTTGTATTATATTTTTGTTCACAATTCGGTATTTTCAGATGAAAAATATTTATGAAGCTAATTTTATACAGTAACTAAATGTAAAAGACATTTTATATAAAAACTGCATGTAAATTTTGAACAGTTGTCTTATCTTTTAAATGAATATAAGCAAATCAGTATAAACGTTGCAGAAATTGAAGCATAAGGATTAAATTGGAATGAATAAAAATATGAAGAAAATATAGAATGTACCAACAAGAATTAAATGAATCAAAAGAAACCAAAGGTGAATGGAATTACAAAGCTTTCACAACTTGACCCTACTCTTCTGATGTTTGGTTCTACTATTTCATAATACACGTAGTAGCCACTATTTTATTTGCACTAAATCGAATTATCCGCATAATTAACCAATACATTAATAATTCTATTGATTATCGGGCACAATTCCTAGTATTTATCTGTAGTTAATGGTCGGTAATACTCATAGTTCAAGTAGTTTCTTTGAACTTGAAATGTTGAAGACGAATCAAATCTTTAAAAACAGCAAGTGTACACCAACATCATAATTTACTTCATTCTCTCTCATAACTTCAATTATGCGTCTCATTATCATACAAAGTGACGATATACATAAATATAGTCGTACGATCGTAAAATATAATAAACATTCATATTGAAAATCCATAAAAAAGAAATATATAAATTCTTGGTTCTTTTTGAGGATAATTTAACGTACAATCTAAATTCTTATTTCGATTTTACTACTATAACTTTATAATTAGAACAATTTTCCATTCTAACTGGTTTCTTATCTTACACTTCTTCCGCTCTATAAACTCGAGAATCTTACAATTATATTAAACAAAGTAAAAAATATGCATATATTTGACTTTTAACTCATAATAATAATGATAAATGTATTAATTAAATTATAAATTGAATAATAAATGATTATTAAATAATAAATGGTAAATGAGAATATTAATTAATTTCATAGTATAATATAGTGACAAAGTATAGTAATATATAATATAATGGAAAAGCTTTACAAAAATATGAATACTTTTATGAAAAACGTAAAATTATTTTATAGATATTAAGATTATAAGAGTCATTTATACTTTTAATTATCAATTGTATATGAATATAATTTAATTATGATTTGCGCTCTGCTATAATCCAATATCAATTGCAATTAGGTAGACTTGTGCAAAATAGACATAAAAGTAGAAAATAATTGACTAAATTCATTAATTATCTGTAGACTATACGTATAAAAATACTCTCAAATTTTTATGTTTACAGTGAATAGAATTTTGAAAAAAAAGAACAATCTTTCATAAATCTAGAATTTTCTGTATTTTTATCACATTATAATATATTTTCATTTATATATTTTCAATTTTTTTGAAATTGTTAGCAAATTTATCACATCTTAACTTAATAATTTGTTTTCATGTAAAATAATTGCTTTCCTTCATTCAAATAGTTTTATGGACATATATGCTTATAATGAAATACACATTTTATTAAATTTCGAACTAAATTTTTTCATTATTTTTTTAATTCAGTCTAAATAAAAAGTTACCTAATTCTATATATATAAAAGACAAAATGATAATTTTTAAGTAGAGTCGATAAGAACACGCAAGAAATTTTAGAAAGATTATCTGCGACTATGAAAATGATAATCAAATGGCTTATATATTTTATTTTGTATTTAAAGTACGTGAAAAATGTGATATGATCAAAGTTGAATTTTATATAAATATAAATTATGTTTATAAAATGAAGTCAAATATGTAGCGATGCTTAAGAAATAAGAATACGATTAGAAAACTTAAATATCTTAATTCACTAAGAAAAAATAGCACGTGAAAAATAGGATAGGTACATGTAAACATTCTTTTTGAAGTAGAAATATGATATGCATAAATATGAATTCAAGAATGTACTGAGAAGAATGTTCTCCTCAATCACGTGAAATATTTAGAATTTTATTTTTTCACATTTTTTTAAGAATTAAACATATTATGCAGGATTTAAAAATTCTTCTGATTCGAGAATACTTAAGTTTCATATGTGTATCTTTATAACACATAATAATAATGAAACCTCAAAAATAAATTTAAATACACGTATTCATTAAATAATATTCAAATACAGAAATGAACTATCGGATAACAGTATCAACCATATTTTATATAACTTATTTTATCTGGTGTCATTCAGGCATTTTACATGCTCCGATTTTCTGATGCTATACGTGGGTTGTCGTCATTCTCGCTTCTCGAATGGTTGAAAATACTACAAGGATATTTCAGCGTTGAATTTAACTATCTCTCCTCTCTCTCTCTCTCTCTCTCTCTCTCTCTGTCTATCTCTCGCTTTATCCATCTTGTCCACGAGTGCATGTAAATATATCGTAGAGTGTGCGAGCAAGTAATAAAAAAGTGTCATTCAAGAGCAGATATGTTTGCTTTTCAATGTATCTAGGTGAATATTTAAAAAAAAAGAAAGAATAGGAAAAAGAGTAAAAAGAAGAAGACAAATTTTACGAAGGAGAGGCAAGTATCTCTTACGTCGACATGTGTTCAAAATCTTTTCTATTGACAATCTCTTTTTATTTTTCAGGCCAGTTTCTTTGGTAACTATTGCTGGCTTGAAAATAGTTACATGAAAAGAAAGATTTTTATACATCTAAACAGGTAATTATTCGGTTAAAATGTTGATCTGTGGTCATCCTATTCTATATTTCATTTATGCATCGCTTTAGCCATAAAAAGGAGTTAAAATGAAAGTAATGGGTAAGAGTCATTAATGATGATGGGAGCTTGCGTTATGATTAATTGAGATGTTTCGGAAATTCGCATTGTGATCACCTCCAAAAAGCCGATGGAACAGTAACGGTACCAGACGCTATTAAATTATAAAAATATACGTTGCTTATAGTTGACAATTAAATGCTATTGATTTTACGATAATTTTTGTTTTACGCAATAACACATGCATTAATATTAAAGAATCTGTTCGAGATAAAATTATTATTCAAGTGTCTTGTTTATGAAATATTTCTTATTGTTATAGCATATATTAGATCCTTAAGATAAATAATAAAAAATATAATTTCATTAAATACAAAAATTAGTTAGATATTATTTCGATATCAGCTTGCGATATCAAGAATTTTAATTGTAAACATTACGATATTAACATAATTTCAGTTTTTTCGTATATGAATAAATTAAAACAGCATTTTTAACTCTAACTTCTTAACATCATAATAAAATTTATGAAAATATTAATGTAAAAACAAATTCGGGAAAATTGAGGAATTTATTTTCAATTTATTTAAAAAAGAGAATAACGTTATAATTTCTGAATTGCAATTCCTTAATTTCTATTTAAATTCCTTAATAATATTTAATTCTTTGATTTTTAATTTAAACATCGATGAAAATTTCGCATTTATCTATGCATTTGAAAAAAACATTAAATCGACTGTATCAAATATATTTATAAGTCAGAAATATTTTAGAACAATTTTTTAACATTACTTAACAAAATTTTGGTATTTTAGGGATCTTATTAGTTGATAAATATACAAAATAAATATGATATTAAAATTCATGTATTTATATAATAGGTTAAAACCAAATTACGGCAATTATGAATTGTAAAATTTGACATAAAAAATAATATGAAATTAATTGCATAATATGTAAAATTTCTTCTATGATTTTTTATTTTAGAAATTATTAGTTTATTCCATTTTGTATTATGAATAAATTACTTAAGTATTTTTAATGATATTCTTCACATTAAGTTTTTACGTAAAAGGTTTTCAAATAACTATATGTACCTTTCAATTATTATACATATAACTAAAAGAAATGTTATTATGATTTATTTTTAAATTATTTAAAAATTTATTAATAAACGATTATATCTTCTTTAATCCTTGTAATATACATAAAGCGTCTTCAAAATTTTTACGATTCTATACAATATATTATTTTGTATTCACATTGTTATTATTTTATATATTATTTCGGGTACTTTCGATTACATTTCTAAATTATATAATTAAACGAATACAAGAATAGTTGCATTCATTTAATTATGTAAAATGATATAAAATGGTAAACTACATCAAATTATTTTAAGAAACATAAAGATCTGTTCGTTTACAAGTAACACATATTAAAGTAAAATCTATATACATTATATGATAGATATTTTCTAGTAACTCTCATTCAACCCTATCATTAATTATAAAAAATTTATCTTTCGTAAGAATATTTGTGAAAGCAATTTAAACTTAAAATGAAGATTTTCATAACCACTAACTCCTATAAACTCTGAGATTTTACGTATGCAGCAACGAAAATATTACGCATGCACAAACCACTTAATATTCGATATTGACAAATTCAATTAACGAAAAGTGATTTATAAAGACAATATTTATTTACAACTTGAAATAATGTTTTACCATTTTTGAAATACTTGTCAACTATAAGGTGAATGTTTCGTAAGTAAACATATACATTATTTCTTATGATTTAATGTTATCATATATAAAATTCTAAATATTAGTAGAAATTTTTCGTTTTGATAAAACATGACCGTTTTTTAATTTTTAAGCCAGAATTTAATTTCATACTATGCATAATTAAGGGTGCACATTTAAAATTAAAAATGAGAGTTGACAACTGTGAATCAATTACCTTATAGAATTTTTTAAACTAAAAAACACTTATCGCAACAAAATAATATTACATATATTATATTTGTATTATACATTATACATATATATATATATATATATATATATATATATTATACATATACATATATTAATTTTGATAATGAAAATAAATATTTTATAAAATAGATATTTTACTTGCTACTAATTACATACAAATTTATGCTGATTATTTAGATTAAATATACGTAAAGAATATAATAAAATTAGCAAAGTGTTTAATGATGTTTAAAAGTAATTTAAATATGAAATATATTCTTTGAAATAAACTCTATACATAAAAATAAAAATAATAAAACATTCTATAAATTCAGCTTCCGTATTTAGAAATTTTAATACTGCCTTGAATGGTACTTTGCGTTTAAAAAAAGATATCAATATTTTCCAATTGAGTGAAAGTTTTGAACTAATAATTAAATATTTTAATAGAATGGCTGTTAGTCACGTGAAGTTGTTAAATTTCTTAATTATCTTAAAATTCAAATATATAAGTATATTTCTTTTTGATTTTTCGACAAAAAATATATTTCAGAAGAATAAATAATGAGAGAGAGAGGCTCATTCGATATGTAAATCTAGTGTACGTATTCCTGGTTTAGGGGACGTATAGGGTACGTACAGGGAAAAAATGTTGTTCAAGAGTCTCTACTGAAATAAATGCAAGAGCATCATGGGCTTCCACGTTTAATCGATTGTCTTTTAGATTCGTCTTTTTTCTTGCACGTTGACCTTTCTATGTATCTATCTTTCTCTGCATTTCAACTTTGCTGTTACACCCCAAAATTACTTTGTCTCGTTTCGCGATACTAGTGGCTCTTCTTTATTTAACAGTATGGGCCGTACATGGACGACATCTTAACACCTATTTGTAAGACACTTTTACGGCGGTGCTCGTTCGCACTTTTAGAGGATGGGCTTTGGTCCGCGACTTCGAAACCCACTCAAACACGTGTGGTCACTTAAAAATCTCCCTCTCTCTCGTAATCGTTTGAACTCTCTTTCGTTCCGTTCTTCGGTTTCCGATGTTTCCCTTTATGCCACCACACCCACCTGTTTCCTTCGCCACAGCATCAAACAAAGAGACCAAAGCAGCTAAAAATAAAAGATAATCTCAACGTATTTTTCGGGAACTTTATGATCCTTGTAATTTCGAGAACATATCCATATGCGATAGATGTTAAATTGGAATTTTTATGTGCATTCAAATATTTCGTATTCAAATGAATTTAATAAGTTCTCTATCACTTTCTACATTTGTAAAAACAAAATTTTGGACAAAGACCACTTATTATTAAAATATTTGAAAAACCTAGAATTAATCATGGATTTTGAACAAATGGATGAAATGGATTTATTAAAAGCTTTTATAAATATTTACTAAGAGTGACTTAAATAATTCAAGAGAATACGAAGTCACTTAAAGCTATCGATAAAATAGACACAAATCGTGATTCACAAAAAATAAACTTTATCAATAATGTAACAGCAACTGATCAATGTTCAAGCAAAATATCTTTATGAATAAATTTCATAAAGTTTGTATTGAATATTTCAGTAAGATCTTAATTCAATAGCTGGACAAGGTGAACTTTGAATTTAATTTGTACGATGGAACGTCATTCTCCAAATCATATGAGAAATATAATTTTAAGGAATTAGGTTAATATTGATCTAAATTTTGTTAACTTAACAAATACATATGAAGGATTTTTAAAAAACTGCCCTGAATAAATTAAAAATTTAACGAGAGCAAAATATTATTGTTTCTCCAAAGTTTTATAAAAAATTATTTTAATTACTAATGAACAGAATGAATAATTAAAAACAATTACAATTTTTTACAATAACGATATTTAAATAAATGTAAGAAAATTAATATAATATATGATGCGATATATTGTGAGATATATTATGCCTACCGTAGATTTTAAGAGTGCTAATTACATTCGTGAATATAGTCTTGAATTTAATGATACAAATATTTGAGTAAAATATACTTACAGAGTAACTTTAAATTTTTATATATTTAACAAACATGTCTTTCGAATTCATAAAGCAAAATATTGTTATTTTTATGTAGATCTCTATATTTAAGCAAATTGCACATAAATAATTTTAATTATGTAAATTAACTAGTAGATAATTAAATAATTATTGTATCACTTTTCGCGAGATTTTAATTTATAGTTTAGTTTATAGTACTGAAATAATAATTTTAATTTTATTTTTTAATAATTGTTCTCTATATTTATTAAAAGTTCCAACTTAATTTAGATTAATATTCTGTTTGTCATTTGTTAATACAAATCACATGTACCGACAAATATCGTCGATGTAGAATAATATCTAAAGCTTAAACGACCAAACTTAATTATTTCATTTATTGTAAATGTTGATTAATTTTTGTATAAAAACATACTCAAGAAATATATAAAGTATTGTACATCAATCATAAAGTATAAAGGTATAAATGTTTATAGTTTTATGATTAGAAATGAAAATTTATTGCATTACCTAGTGATTTTTAATTATTTTTAGATTAATTTGTTAGAAATATTCTTCATAATAAAATTTCACCTAATGTAAAAAAACCCTAGTCTCTTAAAAAGTTCTAAGATATATTTGTTAAATTATACGATATCATATGGACAGTTATATTAATGTATATTAATGTATAATATACGTATAAAAAAAAATTAAATGATGATAAATATATTCGACTTTTCTAAATATAAAAGTTTGATTATATCTTTATTTTCGAGAACAAGATGCACTGAAATAGTTAGAAAATTTTATTTAAATAAGTAAACTGTATTAGTTTATTTAGTAAAATTATTATTTCAACGTTATGTTTTATATCATTTAATAATACGATAAAAATTAAATATTAAATTATAAAATATTTATACAAGAATTAACGTTGTATTTTCAAAAATATAATATTTCAAATTTCTCAAAAGTAAATTTTTTAATTACTCTAAAAGCTTTTAAAATGTTGATAACAAATTATTGTAAAGACTTGAAAAATAGAAATGAAAATAGATAAAAAAACTGTTAAGGGCTTTTTAACGGTTAGGTTAGATAAAAGAAAATCTATGGAAAAATTATTAACAGATTTTAATATCTTCGTAATTAAACATTATTCTTTTGTATGAAATTCCATAGTATTTCAATTTTATAACTGAAGAATTAATCCGTAGCATCTCATTCCATTGAAAAATCCATTTAACAGTTGAAATAAAGAGAAATATCACAGTATTTTCTAAAATCCGGTTAGAATTATTAGTTATCTTATACAATAAATAATATACAAGAAAATTTATTTACCGTATAACCGGTGAAATATATTTTTTTCAAAAAAGGAAAATCAAATTTTCATTGATTTTCGACTCTTCAAACCTTGATGAAAGTTATAATACTTTTGTCAACGTTCCGGAGCTTCTTTCGTCATAGTTATGCTTACGCATACTACCGTAGTATACAGAGTGTAGTAATAATGGTGTCAAAAGCGGTAGTCCAGAGAACTCGACTGCGAAATCCACTTTCGCACAGGGCACAATTTCACTAGCACTGGTTTTACTAGCTCCTCCCTATTATGACCTAATGGCATAATAATCTGTATATCCCACGATATGGTTTCCAATTTCAAATGTTGATGGCAAAGCAGGTGCTACGTTAAGTCGTTTCGTTGCTGTAACTCTTCACCTTGGAGAATTATGCTTTCCACACGACACCTCAGAAATCGCGTGGTTTTCTTTTTCTTCTTTCTTTCTCATTCATCTTCTCCCACTTCTTTTTTTATGCGTTATTACTTTTTTGTTTTTATTATTTCTTTTTGCAATGAAAGATTTATTTCTTATGAGATGGCATGCATTTGTAAACATAATGAAATAGAAAAATGAACATCCGTTATTAATAAAGATTTCCATTGATTATACTAATAAAATATCTTGAGACAACGTATCATTTTTATTCGAGTACTCAATTTATAGCATAAAACTTTTAGTCGTTTTTTTCCTATAACCTCTGAAACAAGACAAGATTGGTCCACGCAGCCTTATTCACGAGTCCAGTAGATCGATCCAGAGCGAAACGTGTTTACATATAAATTTATCTTATGAAATACTCCTTTCAGCAACGCATCGTATTATTCAAATTACCATTTACTCAAACATCTTTGAATTTTTATTGAATGATTCTCTTAAAATTAGAGTAAATATACATTTGTTCCTTTATTTACTTTATGAATGTCCTCTTATTACTAATAATTTTACATACAGAAAGCATTAAAAAATCACACATTATTTATATTATATTTATATTAAATGTATATTATACTTTAGATAGTTATAATCTATAGTATTATTTATAATTGTTTCAGTTTAATAATTATATTTAATACTTTGGTATTTATTGGACGCACGAACGATGAATACATAAAATATAACCTATACAATTAATAGATATCCTTTATTTATGCGATTATACAATAGAGTACGAATTTATGTTTTTAGCAGGTACAGATCGTCGCACAACTGGTCGCAATGGGACACTTGCATGAGAATCTCGGAAATCCACTTTGCGATCCATTCAAGGTATGTCATCACAAAACTCTTAGATACATTTTTAAAGAAAAATTATTGTGAACTGATATCAGACTCTTTTTCAGCATTGGTCCCTTTAATCTATAATAAATTTATTAATTTATTAATAAATTTATTATATTATAATTTATTATAATATAATTTATTTAGGAGACACTATATTTGTGAATCTCTAATATTTTATTCTAAGACTTAAAATAAGGATGTCTTAAATGATATCATATTAAAAGCACTCAATATAATGTAAAACTAACGATTAATATTCGTTGCACGTAAAAATTTCTTAATTATTTGTAATTTTTGCGTTAAATTTCCAAAAAAGTTTCCATAAACATGATATTAAGCTACGAATTAATCAACAGTAGCTTCTCAAGTATTGTAATCCTAACTTATAATTTTTTAAACAGTCTAGAGATATCAATTTTATTCATCGTTGGGATTTTAAAAAGATTTTTTAAAAACTGACATCATTCCATTTTCAAATATGTACATAAAATAAACTTTATTAAGCCGCAAATAAATGAGCATGAAAATTAAAGTTGAAGTTAAAAAATAAAATATACGAGTATGAAGGCACTTATATTCGGGGCTTTCAATATATTTGAGCCTTGCTGATTAAAAAACATCTCATCAAAGAAAAGCAAAATATATTCAGAGAGAAAATTCTATTCATGTCATATATTTAATAAGAAAAATGAATTGAAAAGAGAAAGAGTTTTTTCTATATTACAATACTTTACGTAATTAAATATCTTTAATTTATCAAGTAATTTACACATATAAATAGTTTTAATAAAATCCGTGCAATATTCAGAAACAATTAATATCTTTCTAAAGCAAGGATTATTTAATTTTTTTTATTCAACTTTTCATGTACTAACATGAATAGCAATTAAAATATAAGATACATATTCTTGATTTTAATGAATGAAAAGTCCGAGATCGGACTGTAACAATTTATTTTGAAGCATGCTATGGCTTTTCTGCAGAGAGTCTTCTTATTCTCTACTTATTCTCTAACTTGCGCACTTTCTAATGGCCTTCTGATTTTTATGGATCAGGTAAGTTAAAAATAGCATCGAACGTGATTCTAGCTACGCCATTGCTCCCTTGCGTATCGTTTGTTTTAGAGGAAGAGGATTTCTTCTCGATATCTTTTCTGAATTTACCTTTGTGAATTGTTCTTGGAAAACATGATCCTTTATACATTTCTTTTTTGGAAATATATCAGAAGTAATTATTTAGTCTATATGGATTATAAAAAATGATACAGTCAGTTAAAGGTAAAAGTACTTATACATTTATATAAATTTACTTTTTCAAACAGATAATATGAGGTATGAATCAGTAATCAAAAATTTACACGAATATAATGTGTAAAATTTTTATATGATCATTTTACTGCCTTTAAATAACCTTATAAGATTAAAGTTTTTTCAGTAATTCAAGAGAAATTTTCGTAATTTCAAATATAAATGTAAGAAAGTTAAAAATTAAGTATAGTAAGAAAGTTAAAAATTACGATAGAGAGAGAGAGAGAGAGAGAGAGAGAGAGAGAGAGAGAGAGAATTGATAGATGATGATAAAGCAAGAGCTCGCAGCAAATATATTTAATTTCCGAGCTGATTTCAATAGAAGCGGCTGACTTTCGACCGTCCACTTCCCTCCAACCCTCCGCGGTTTGTTCCTAGATCCTCTGTCCTTGAGAATTTCTGAGTCTTTATTATCGAGCCTGCAGATACATCCGATTCTTCTCGAGTCTTCCGCATGCGCTTCCTACGACTCGCTCGGACTCCTCTCCTATCGGGCCGTTCGAGCAAATTTATGAGGCTGTAAACTATACGGTTTACGGAAACTGTCGCAAACGGCGTCAACCGTTCTCACATAAATATTGTTACGTGTCATTAACGATAAAAATATTTTTGGGCATGATTTGAAAAAAACGTTGCGTGACTTTATTTGTTTCAAGGTCGAAGCTGGAACTTTTTGTTTTTGCGATAAATAGTTTTCAATTCCCGATGCCGATGTGCTGCTTTAATGTTTGAGGAGGCCTCGTATCTTAATAGTAACATCAATCATAGTAGTAATACAAAACCCAACGGTGCACCGAGTCACATTCGTGACAATATATTTCTCGAATGTAAAATAAATAATATCACTTGATCAAATTAATTTATTTGAATAAATAAATAATATTCAAAATAATCAAATAAAATATATTAGCATTAAAAAGCCAGTTATTGATAATTATTCACGTAGAAAAGGTACATGTGAAACAAGAAACGTGTATACGTTTCTTAAAAAATATTATATACGTTGATTGAAATGACAAAGCATAAAACGAGAACAAAAATCAAACCTACACTCCTTATATTCAATAAAATATTCACTCTTTGATTAAACATGATTAAGTTGCTTATACTCAATAGAAAACAGACAAACCTTCGCGAATAAACAATTAGTATACTCAGTTATTACAGTTCAATGAAAAATGTATTTGTCAATGTACTGTATCTACTAAAAACTACTAAAATACTACTAAAATATTTGCACTCAGATTCATTTATTAGGAAAAGTTAATTCTAATCTACATATGCTTTTTTTATCAATTAAAAAAAATTTAATCCGAATTAAAGAGTTTGAAATAATAAGAGACTATTATATTTTCGTAAAACTATTTAATTACTTAATACGAATATTAATAACATTGATATTTAAGTTCTTATGTGTACATTATAGTAGTTTATTTATTACATATAGTATAAAGACACTATTTAATATCTCGACGTAATCATTAATCGATAAGTTTCGTATAATTTTTTTCTTTACGTTAAGTTCGTAGAAGAAACTAATTTTTTTATGTAAGTGTATGTATTATGTATTATGTATAATGCGATCGCGATAGTATCCTGTCAGTTTCATTTTCTTTCTTCATGCCCTCCTTCTCTCTCACACTCTCTCTGTCCCTCTGTCCGCAAGATACTTGCTCTCTTTCTTACTTTATCTTTCTCACCTATTAGCTTAAAATACGATTCTTTGACTCTTTTCGCGTTTTCTACTTCTTATTCTATAAATTTTTTGTTTCTAAAGAAACTCTGTATTTAATCTCGGGATTTTAATAAGTTTTTGATTAGTCAATAGTCAAACATAATCTGACAATACATAATTAATAATCATAAATATTTTTCTCCTTTTCAACTCTTGCATTTATCATACTTTTGAAAGTACGAAATGTTAGGAATGCACAATTTTTATCGAGACCCATAAGCATTCATTGGCAACGTATCCTAACTTCTTGAGTATTTCGAGCCCAGCGAGTATTTCTATTGCAATTACATAAGCCAATCGCAGAAAAAACATTAATCCAAATTTGAGATGGATGATGTACAAGTCAGAATATTCATTAATATCTATGTTAAGTATCGGTAAATACGCTTGGAATTTATAGATAATGTACATGGAAAATATCCTTGCTAGCTTTTACATTTCTCATGAATTTATGTTTAAACGTGTTCCCTTTCATTGGCTTGAGCGATAACGTAAAGTTGTCTTAATTTTTGTAATACGTTCATATTGATTGAAGTACGATTTTCGTTTGCATTGTAATTTTGGTAACTTATATAATGAACGTCGTGAGAAAACGACGTAGTAACGGATCTTATCAGTTTTATGTGACGTGCAAATTCTCGAAAGACGATATACAGGGAATTTTAGTCGATGTAATTAATTTTTAATGAAAAATCATCATTTCACTTTACCGCAAAATATTATCTAGAAGAAGAAGAAATTTTGTTTTAAAGCAGTAAACCCGAATTGTAGAATTTATAATATAATAACAAATTTAAGAATAAAAATTATTAGTGAAATTTTCTTTTATGGATCGAAATGAGTAAATTATTAAAATTCTAAGAGGCTCTATTGATTAAAATTAATAATATTTATATTTCATGAGTATTTATTTATTCGCATACTTTCTTTGTCCAAATTTGCTTTACAAAGAATATAAACGTCTATCTTGTGAATAAGAAGTACTTGACAGTAATTTTTCAAAATTCTTCGTCTATATTAATATGCATTTCTTCTCGGTACTACAAAATGTACAAACTTAGTATACATAATGCAATACAGCTTTAAAATTAATACAGTTTTCTTTTGTATTGTATGGAATATTTAAATCACCAAATGATCGGAGCTTCATATATAAAAGCGCTTTCGCAGATATGCTAATTCTTTTTTCCATAAAATTCTCTACGTTTGGTACAATTCATCGATAAATTATACAATGACATAATATAAAAACATTGCTATTTATTTCAACAAATAAATAAATTGAATGTAAATAAATACGACAACCCTCAAAATTATCTCTTAATATACGCAGGCAGACAGAATTCTGGTGTCTGAATTCTTGATATTCGAGGCCTTGTCCTTAATAGAGAATGATCTGAATATCATCAAACCTGTATACAGGAATAATGATTCTTAATACTATATCAAGAATTCTCTTGATAAATTCACTGTCTCGATGATCCAGAATGTGCGCATAGAAGTGCATATACATGTAAGAGTAATAGAAAGAATAAAAAATTGTACGGGAGGAGGAGAAGGAGAACTAAAGGCCATTGCACAGAAACGATCAGATCACGCCATCGCCAGCCCAACTCTGCACGACTACAGCCCTGTAATGGCATATGCTATTACGTGCAACACCGACACACGCTCGTATTCCTTCTTTCCCGAGAATTAGACGCGAGGGCTTTTTCCTAGCTTGGTGTTCACCTTACAGTGTACTGCACGTACACACGGGAGAACCTCCTAAAATAGGCCCGTGAGAGTACACGAACAGAGGGTTTGGAATAGGGAGTGAGTGTGTGTGTGTGTGTGTGTGTGTGTATGTGTGTGTGTGCAAGTCGACGGTAGGTTGAACGTACGTCTAACCTCCTTCACTTTCTTGAAGTAATAACTATTACATCATCCACCTGCGCTGTTTAATCGGCTTTCGATCGTTATGCCGCGATTTTGATTTAGCCATTCGTGCCATCGAGTCGTTTTTTTGCCTTCTTATGTAGGTATCGTACGTATATGCGCGTATTACAAAATAGTGTTCCTGGCTGTGTACGCGAAGTCTAGTTGAGCGATTGAGCAAATGACCACGAACATCGTGTGAGCTAATTGTGGCGTCATTTTCGTCTTAGTTACGATTTTTTTTCATAAAGCTACACAGTACCCAGAAATTAAAGAATTGGTTTATAGCTCTATAATGTAGTTAGATTACTTTTTAAATTACTTTTTAATGGAGATAATCATAACGGCGCTTCGTCCCATTCCTTCTTTATGCAAAACAAGTAATAACAAAATATAAATACGTGGATTAATAGTATATACCTTTTCCAAACTGTATGAATCATTAGTTAAGAATATTATACTGTTCGTTGAATCTAAGTTCCTACACATTTATTGTTATTTATTCTGACTATTAATCAGTTATGCTTATTTTTATTTCATAGTATTATTTTGTCGGTGCCTCATTCTACTACGACATCTTTTAATACTTACATTCTTTTACTAAAGTCTCTATATTTTCTTGTACTATTGCTTATGATAATTACGTAGCTATGGATTTTAGTGTTTATATTTTGAATGTTCTGTAATAATTGTAATCCGTTAATTTTAGCTTTCCTTGAGATGCTTCTATTCAATAACTTACGATGTAAATATCATTTTCTTGAAAATTTTTATTATTTTTAAATTACGATGAAATTAGAATAACATGGTTTTGTGTTTCGTGGAATATTAATAATAGTTACGGTTACGCAAATCTTATATATAAAGCATAGCAACATAAAATATGTACGAAGAAGAGAGGATGTAGTAAAACTAGTAATTAACCGTTAGGTCTTTCAATTTTATTTAGTATGGTATTAATAACAATTGCTATGCTGCGTTTACAATTGAATCCTTATGAACGTGCGTAGCGTGATAGAAAAGCACGCTTAATACTGATCTTCTTTTGAGTGGATTAATTACATGCAGCAGTTATTAGGAAGACAGTGTCAATATGAATAAGTAATATTCACCCAGAAAAATAATAGATCATTTTTACCGAATATACAGCATTGATGTCTGCGTGTAAATTTTCTTCAACTTTTACACGTGATCATTTATTATACTAGATTTACATTTTAATTTTCTTAATTTCTTACAATTTAGCTTATAAAATGAAAAAATTTTTTTACATTCATTTTTAGTCATTTGAGTCATGAGAAATTTATAAAATTGAGAAATAAAGCTTTGGTTTCATAAACTCCCGCAAATATTATTATAAGTAATTATTTTAAATGTACATGTAGTTAACTTCATGATTTATTGAATTATATTAATTTTGAACATTGTTAATATTATGTGTTAATTACGTTTTTGAGAGACGTATGAATAAGTTTTCTTCGCTTAACTATACTTCTCCATTCTTTTAAGTATCACTATATTGTTAATTGCTTCAAATAAATAATTTATGCAACCGAACATATTTATTACTGTTTTAATAAGGATAGAAAGCCGTACGATCTGATGTACAAAATTTAGATATGCATTAATTACGTAACTTTATTCGTCTTTATAATAACTATCTATATTACATTATCTTATCATATTATTTGAAATACGAAGGTTTTATAAGTTATATAACGATTACGAATAAAATTATGTGTAAAGATGTCGGAGATATACTAAATATTTTAGATGTTTCCAAATGTTTAGACTTGTATGAATGTGCAAGAGAAATCGTTAGTAATTTTCTTTTGAAAGATAATAAAACGTACAAGCCTTCTCTGATATTTCAATGATAGACAAAATGATTAAATTAATTTTGTAATCATTTATTTGTAAAATTAAAACATAGTTAATCTTCGATTTTTGTAGATTACGTAAAATACGAGCTACTATATTTCATAGCTATATATGAATAATAAGTTTCAATAATAATTTCTATATATATTCCCTATGTTAATAATGAATTTTCAAATTGTGTTTAAAATGTATTATTTTTAAAAATTACGGCATCTCTGAACACGTAAAAATTTATTGAAAATCGGTAGTAGTACTACGAAATGTTAAATTACATATATTAAATTAATACTTGAATGGTTTTAAGAAATCGTTAGTTCACGACTTTGTAAAAACCAAAATGCTATTTAGTCCTTTTTTGCATCTAATTTAGTAGCTCAATTCAGTTGATTATATTATATTTCCATAAATGAAGCTTAACATTACTTTTCTATCCTCGACAAGCAAAGTTATTTTATCATTCAGTCGTCTTACTTGAAATTCTATATATAAATCATTTATTTCCTATTCAAATTGTTGTTCGGCCTATGTATGGCGGACACGTTGCTACCGCCATTAAATTCGCAATGATGGAAACAGATTCTCGATCCGTACATCCTCTTCGTCTAGAAGCAGACGAGCGACTGATTTTTCGAAGCAGATACCAAGCCTTGCAAGACGAGCAGCTAACGTAGCTTTCTTCTAGAGGTGGTCTTCGACCTTAGAACAGACATTTTTAACATTTCTATGAGCAAAGTATTAAAGCAGAAGCAACTCGATGGAATCTAAAAAGTGATTGAATTTTTCTGTAGAAAAATTTTGAACTCTAAGCATTTTCGAGGATTCTGAAGAGAAGACTACTAACCATTATCTCGGATCGCCGACCTTCCATGTGCGTACTATGTAGCGATCGAGCAAAGCCTCGCCTAGATAGTCGAAATAACTGGATTTTGTTAGCCAGTTTAACTCGTATTTCGTCTAAACTTCTGTCAGTGAAAACTCAGTAGGCGATATGCTGTCGAGCAGTTGTTTCTAATAGCGTGGTTCAAAAAGCGTCGATCAGCTACCTCAGCAAAAAGCTCCGAGTCAATTGGTTTATTCACGATAAATAATGCATAATGGTGATTGATACTGTTAAGCCATGCTTATCAGTGATACGCTGTAACCGCTAATTCGATGTGATTCCTGCTCTCACACTCTAGTGGAAATGGTACAGCGAGACTTCTCGATGAGAAATTCTTTTCTGTTAATATGGGAAAATGCATTTTCAGCTGGACATTTGGTTACTGACTATGTTAACAGGCAAAGATGGATCACCACAACTTCTCGCAAGTGGATTATTGTACCACGGCAAATGACAGACGGAATCGGAGAAAATATGCCATATCATCTGTATTGAAATACCGTGATAGAATAAATGCATCGAAGAAGGCAGTACTTAAGGACTGCCTTACTTAGAAACTCTGTGCAACCAGGCTCAGTTCTACTTGTATCATACAGCATTTTTAAGAAAGCTCCGGAAATATCACTAGCCGAAATGGTTTTTGGCACTTTGCTCAGAATACTTTTCGAGCTTCTCAGACTCCAGGAATCTAAAATGATGCAAACTAATTTCTTGGAACAGCTTCTTCAACACTTCTGAACAATATCACCAATGCAAACATCTTAACATACGAATAACCAACATTTCGTCATTAAGGATCTTTATTCCTGTAGTCGTGTATTAAGCCAATTTTACAAAATTCGAAAATCAGTTAAACGATCCTGCATAAGCTCTCACCCAATCACTCAACGCACCAATGAATGTACGTTTGCGATAAACGTTAATGGATATCAAGTCAATTTAAAATAAGCCTATTTTGAAGTTTCCGAAAAATAACTGCGGTATCGCCAATTGCAAGGTGGTTCAGGTAACTTGTTTGGTCCAAGTACGTGTCGTTTCTTCTATTAGTAACGAAATGCGTTCTGATGTAGAGGGGTGGGATCGTCGAATTCCTAAAGACGAAAATAAATCCTCCGTACGCACTTCCTTTGTATACGAGCCGACAAATAATAGTTCCAAATCTGTCTCCGAGTGACTTACACGATGTCAGTTCTATGTATATAACGAAAATATAGACTTGATATTGTTACATGTCTGTTTCCAGCTATTTTTTAGCCCTTTCCCTTCTTACCGTATTCGTGACAAACAAAGAGAAACAGCAAATGTGTCTTTTGTCATACTCCTATTATTAGAATGTTTATAGCTCAATTTATTACTTTTATATTATTCTCATTAATGTTCTTGATTTTATAAAATATCTTATCAAATACTTTTGTTACGTGCATTTAAATATATTTTTGCCTTAAATAAGAAACGGTTATTGGACAATGGTTGTTGGAAATTGTTTAGATTTATTAGATATATTCTATTTTTTATATTGTATGTTTACATCCTTTTGGTGAATAATAATTTCTTAATAATACATCTCTTATTGTTGTTAATTATGGTAACATGATTTTAAATAGACATATTCTTCATATATCCAAATCAATTCTCTTATAAGTAAAATATATAGTAATTTTAAGCTACCGTTCTTCTGTCTCCGTATTGCAATGTCATAGTACATCATCTACTTACGTACATCTTCTTCTTATTCTATATATCAGGTATTTAAAATTAACTTTCAAATAATGCTTAAAATAATACAAAGGGTATTTTGACGTAACTGGCTTTGTTTGAAAATACAATTAAATTGGTAACATTCTGTCCATATTCTTGCAATTACAGAGAACAAACTGCACTCTCTAAATTCTTGAACGGTGTGTTTGTCGATAGTTCTATATACCTGGACTGTAGTTTGCAATAACAGAATAGGATTGATGCGTTTCGCAATGTTTTAAGCAAACATGGATAGTTAGGTAAATATATGCCATTAAAAGACTTTTCGATTGATAACGGAGGATAATTTCAAAGAACAAACTTGAATCCCTAGTATTTGATTAGTGCATATTCATTTCATTGATCTTTTAAATATTTATTGTGAAACGAAATAAATGCACGTTAATAGCATATTTCAATAAATTGAATTTCACATAAATTCATGAATTTATGTTAACTGTACAGAACTGACTTACAAAATTAGTCAGTAAATTAATCCTATATTGAATTTTATATTTTTTATCGATTATAATTCTTAATTAATGTAATTAGATACACGATATTTGTTTAATGCAACTTCCTAAATAATATAAAATTACTCAAGTTCTACATAAGTCCGAAAATATAATATATATTTCTAATTATATTCACCACTGAATACCATAAAATTTTCGAAAAATCTCTTTCGGCATCATGTAAATATACATGTACTTCGTCAAGAACAAAATATACCCTCCGTTTCAGTTTTTCAGTTTTATCACCTTGTTAGTAACTTTTTGCTTAATCAATTTCAGTAAATCGTCGTTACGTAATAATCATCGCATCGTCGGAACGGTAATTATAGATACGATCCGACGATAATTCAGGCGGCTCATAAAAGCTTTCAGAGCTCGGCTCGATCTTGTCATCGCGTTGGGGTATAATTATATTCGCCACCTTAAACGTGCACGCGCTTACACGTATCGATGAAAATACACATTAGATGAAACGTTCCAAGCAAGAAGCTGCAAGAAGTGATGAGGAAAACAGGTTCCTGACGAGATCCCTTGTGGAAATCTCCCTGAAGGCTCTATGTAAAGGCGACTCGTAGTGATCGTAAATCAAGTTACAAGCTAGAATTTATCAGGTTGCGCTTCGATAACCGCGAACGCATCATCACTCATACGTCCGTTGCTCCATTTCTTTCGTTCCTTTCAACTCCCCTCATTTTATTTTTCATTCGTTCTTTCTCAATCTTACTTTCGCTCTTCCTTGACTTTTTTCTCTCTTTTTAACTCTATGTTTTTCTTATTTCATTCGCACTGTGTCTCTCTTTATTTTTCTCCTCTTATAAAGATCTTTTTTTCAATTCTTTCCAGCTCTCTTTCCCTCTTATTTTCTCTCGTTTTCATTTTTCATTGTTTTTGTATTTTGAATTAATCAAATGGCTAATGTAAAGCTGGCATTTTCTCGTCTACGTGGCATTCGGAGAAATGATACGCATCGGTGTGTAATATAGCAAAGTTGGCACCATTATAAAAAAGAGAAAGCGTGTTAGCGACACAAGTTCTTCTTGCTGTACCAAATTATCCTATTATACAAATTCTCATCGGAATTCGCACCAAAAGTATACGTACAAATGACAATTGAAAGACAACGTATACATTTACAAATGTAATATTTGGGAAAAATTCAGGGGAAAAATTCAAGGTAAAAATAATCGACGAATCCGATTATTGATTTAATAATGTAATAATCTAAGTCAGTATTGAGAATTATAGAATTAAGTTCTGTAATAAGAGTAAATAGATTTATACCGCTATTTGCGAAGAGAATAGCGTTTAAAATTGAAGTTTAATAGAGAAGTATTATCAAGTACAAAATATTAGTATGAAATCTGTAAAATGTATTTTCCTAATATTTTCCTAAGTTTAAAAATGGCTAACATACTTATTTATGAGTACGTGTTTTTAATTTCTAAATCAATTTTTAATACACATTATGAAAACAAATATTTAAACTAAATAATTTATATTGACTTTATGCAATAATTGATTAATCTCAATTTTTTATTAAAAATAATAATATTTAATTTAATTATGATTTAATATTGTAATTAAATAAATTTTCCTAATATTTAAACTTATTACTCCTATATTTAGAATTTCCATCTGCTCAAATAAATTGTTTTAAATATTATTGATGCATATTTTACTTGTATACCATTGAAATATTGATTGTGCAATCATTTAAATACTGCTATCAAATACAGAATTTAAAGAAAATATTTTATATTTTTTGCAGCAATAAAATAATCTGTCAAGAGAATATGTACATTTTTAAAGTAAAGTATTATAATAAACTATTCCCATACGAAAATTGAAAGATCAAAATTTTCTTAATAGAAAAATAATGTTTGTACATACTGTTCAAGGTGAAGAAATAATCTGGTCTTCTGTCTAACATTAAATATGAAAGTACAATCTGGTACATTAATCTCATTTTACTCGCAAATGAATTATCCTAAATTTTAGTAAGATTTATATTGTTATAACGTAATTAAATCTATCTGCACTATTACGTTTGAAGTGACTTCAAGTATGATTGCACACTATTAAAATCAGATTTGGAAGTAAGTAATATTTCATTAATAATTATTAAGTTTTCTAAAGTAATTCTGATATTTAAATCATGGTTTGAAATTAATCAAGAAACAATAGTTTGGACATAATTTCGTAACTGAAATTTCGTAAAAGGTAATTTTACTTCGGACGGGGTAAAGCATCTTTAATAATCTAAAACCGCGGCTACGATTTAGAAATTCATATTAGAAATTCTTATTAGCTTGACTGAGCTAAGAAGAATTATTGGCTTCGCAATATCTGGTCAATGTAGATATAGTTTCCTTTTCTTTCGAATAAAAGTAAGAAATCGAATATATCACTGTTAAAACGGACAAGTGTAAAGAAAATTCCTCCCAGCTCACATACATCTAAAGCTTAATTTCCATTAAAGGCAAAGTGGATAACACTTGGGAGCTCATTCGACTGTATACATATAATGCTTTTGCGTATCGCGAAGTCAAGATATTCGAAAGTGCTAGCATTCGCGTTGGTAGCGGTCGTTCGAAACCGTCACTTCGGAACTAAACGTCCATGACTTCGTCTTCTGTGTCTCACATTTCATGTTCCTCACGCGTCCGAGTTGGTTCAGCTGCAAGCTTAAACTCTTAGTTCTGCCCTACTATTTCTCTTCTCTCTCAACCCTCTTATTGAAGAGAAGGAGAATCGAGGAGTCATGAGGCTGTATGGAGAAGTGCCGTTTCATGCAAGCTATGAAGAAACGGATATGCACTTGGAATAACAAATACCGTGGCTCACGCTCTAATCGCCACTTTGCGCGCGTAACTCGAGCCGCTTATATCATGGTGTTCATCCACATCTATTTCTCTCTAATGTACATAGATATGAAAATGAATTCCATCGAACGACGTTGTTCTCTCTTTCGGCTTAGCTCCTGCTCTCTTCTCTGCGCTTCCATTATTAGACTTCCATTATTCTAAATAGTTACTTCCTGCACTTTTCCTCTCGCAACTTCAATGCGCATTTCTGTAACATAGTTTTACTATCCGTAAATTTCTTTTATTTGCATATGTTAATGTCGCGAAAAATACTTCAAATACAATAACGGACGTCTTTAGCGGCATCTCAATGTTCTCGGATCATTAAATATGTATAAATTTTGAAGTACTCGTTGAAGCTTATTATGTGCAACTACAAGAGAATATTGAATGAAACGTTTCTTTCAATTTATAAGTACATACAAAAATAATAAATTTCAGCCAAGGATATTTTTGGGTTAAATTATTTATAGTTACTTATACTCATGTTACGTTATACGTAAAAGAATATCATTAGAGTTATGACATAAACCTCAAAATATTTACAATTCATGAAAATAATTTCCTGAATCGGACATAAATTTAACATTTACTTAAATATAATTTTCTGTAATTATTATTACACCTTATGCCACATGTATCATTTATACATAGAATAATTTGCAAAACTTAAAGAATTATTGTATTGCAACTAAAATAGTCAAAATAATTAGGATTCACTTCAATTTGAAATTGGTTTAAACATTGTTTCAAACATTAGACATAAAAGTTTGATTAAACAAAATACATCATCTCTTATACGACCTTCGACGTACTATTAAATCTTAATCTTGAAAATAGCTCGAAACGAGATCTTCGGATACATTACTTATGTATATGGTCTTCATCAGTGCCAAGAGATGTGCTAGTTAAAAGCTGACATGCTGTACCCGAGAGAGATGAAGCGACTCGTACCAGTAACTCGGGATTTTGCATACGCAATCCGTGTGACTTATCGGTGCCTGTTACCTAGAGATATGAGTTTCCCATTGCTAGAAATTGAGTGTATGCGAATAGCAGAACTTGTTCTATGGATCCTCGGGACAATACAGTCATTACGTGCATTAAACGTTCATGCAGAATCAACTTGCGGTGGATGTTATTTCATTGACGAGTGGAGTATTATTCTATCACGACGTTCGCACAAGTTCAATAATATTTGCAGTTAAATCGATTTACACGATCACGCAGCATAGCTTGCTAGTTAAACTAATTTTATCAACTGATCCTAAGTCATTATTTATGCATTTGAGTTTACATATTTTTTCAATTTAAAAAGCAAAGTTTTTAACTTTAAACTTATGGAATTCGATGTATACTTTCCATGCAAAATTATTCTAACGCAATTCATTAAATTAATGATAAATTTTGATTTTGTGGAATTACTGATAAAATACAATTTAAAATAATTCTTTAATCGAAGATTGTTATTAGTTATTAGATTTAATATTAGTAACAGAAAATAGATTGATGTCT
Source organism: Wiebesia pumilae (assembly GCA_018907045.1). Lineage (NCBI taxonomy): Eukaryota > Metazoa > Arthropoda > Insecta > Hymenoptera > Agaonidae > Wiebesia > Wiebesia pumilae. Next base: position 776,234 of record JACCHZ010000131.1, on the reverse strand, counting down.
AATGTACATTATTTACATAACATGTTTAAGAACAAAATTTATGATATTAAAATAATAGTTTTTAGTAGAAATTGTATTCGAATTTAAATTTAAGTCGTATTCAAGATATCTGCCAAAATTTATACTACAATATTCCTTTTTTAGTTGTTATAAAGTTTCGTTAATATAGTCAAAAATTTAATTATGATAATTAGGAGAGATATAATTCTTTTTATGGCGTTCATTTGTAAGCTATAAGGTGTTTTATTCATATACATTTACATATAGTTGTATAATCATGAGTATAATACAAAGTCAACATTCTCATCCCGATTTTATATGCGTAAGCTTTCCTATTATTTCAATTATACGATATGACGTTAGAGTAATGTCATATGTAATATCTCATATTGAAATGCAAATTTTATGAAAAATTTTGGCAATAAAATTTTCTAAATTTTTTTACATTTTTTACATACTTTTACATATTTTATTAGAAATATAATATTTTTATTATAAATTCTGTAAACAAAATTTCCAATTAGCTTGTAAACTCGATCATTAATTTCAAGGTATACACACACACACACACACACACACACACACACACTCATATATATAGTAGTTGAGCAGTCTATCAGTGCTGTAGTGATTCTATTTTTTTACTTTATATCCATACCTTCATGTAATACACATGTATAATAGGCAATTAATATGTAGAATCGAACGTTTCAACCATATTCATAAAAAAATGAGGCACTCGATGTTTTTGCCGATCACGTAATCGAGCTCTAGCGTTCTACTCTTTTTGTTCGACAGCGTACATGTTGGGAGGAAACTATTAGTTTTGGGTCTAGTAAAAGGCTCTTGATTTATTCCCTCACTTCATTCAGACTAAATTATGAGGCTCTTGTCGAGAGATACGGCAATTACTGATGAAATTCTTATCCAAATTGGAAAATAATGAAGTGTATTAGTAATTATTTAAACTATTATCTTAATTTTCTAGTAAATATTTCCATAAATAATATGTAAAATAAATTAATTCCATCAATATTAACGTAATTAAGGAACATTTTATACCGGTATTGCTTGTATTACAATTCAATTTATCTACGTGGTTGAATGTATTCTATATAATTAGAATGTATTATCGAGAAATAATATTTTATTTTTAGTGATTATTACAGTTTATATTCTTATGATATACCAATTGAATTGTTTTTCTCCATTTACATATAATTTTCAATAACCTTTAAAGATACTCAACTGAACTACAATAATTTGATATTTTTATGATTTTTAACTGATGCATACATTTCACTACTATACTTCAATATTTGTGCATCCATTTATATGTTTATTACAATTACTTAAGTTTCTGACATTGAAACAAATGTTCAATTTGGATAAATATAATTCATAGCATAACTGACAAAAGAAGGACAAAGAACGATATGTGTTATTAAACTTGTATTTCTATGAAAATTCTTGCTTAAATAATTATTGATGTGAATCTTCATATTATCATTTTTTAAACTTAAAGAAATCCCTATTATAAATTTCTAAACTTTTCAAATAATGTTCGAAAACGACATTTTTATATTAATTTAATATAAAATAATATTAAGAGATTTTAAATTCCAACATATGACACCATATTTTAACAATGTAACAACAATTTCTGTCTATTTAAACCCTAGTCTTTTGACAAATATACGCTAATTGTGATTGCTACTATCACGTTCAGACAACAATAAGTTACTTAAATTAATAATACTTAAGAACAGTTGCATCAATGAACAAGTGGTTATTAATTTGAAATAATCGTTCACGGCGTATAATAAATTAAAGAGAAGACCCTATATTACCTCTCTTATACAATTTAAAATGGATGCAAAGTATCAAATTTATTTAACAATAAGAATTTCTTTAGGACTAAATAAATCGTGATGGAGAATACTGAACATTCATTTATATATTCAACATATAAGTGTATTGTCCTGCACAGCTAATAGATTCCGCTATTACATTATTTAAAGTTAAAATCTAATGATTTAAACTTGAAATTAAATTTCTAAAGCTGACGCAATATTGTGTCATTTATTATTCTAATGTAATTAAGCCGTATAAATTATGTTAGATTGACTATGGACCGAAAATGAAAAATAAAAAAGCATGTACGCTTTCCAAATAAATACTAAAAGTAAAATGAGTTCAATTAGAGGAAAACGAAGAGAAAGAAGATAAGAATAAGTTTATTTTGTATAAGGTGTAACTAAGTATCATAGAATTGCCGTAATATAGGCAAAAGTGGCATCGAGGTTTAATTATACGAAGGTTTAATTCCTAACGTTGGCTATTGAAAATAACGATAATAGTAGTGTAGGGATTCATTTCTCCACCGCGAGACCATACGTTTATTCTTGTGTGTTGCACGCACATCCCAAAACAAAAAATCCAACGTAAGATCAGTTGTTATAGCAAGATCTCCACCATCCCATTCAACAAGTACGAAGAGTCTACTCTAGTCTTACTGTCACAATATACTCTCATACATTGTTAGTTCGAATTAGATAACAATAAGACTTATGTAATGGCTTAATAAAAGAATCATTAAATATCATTAATAATCATTAATAATCGGAATATAAGCTCGTATAAGATAAGTGTCACCAGAAGCAAAACTGTCAAAACCTTGTTTGTTTTAATCAATTCATATTCATTTAATCCGATGATAAACTGGGTAGTGTAGAGCATTTCCAATTTCGATCACCAAATGATAAGACATTTAAATTGATTTACTTACAGACGTTAGAAAAATATTTTCCTTTATTTTCACGAAGCACCAAATACGTTGTTATATAAGAAAATGAAAATTTCTAAAGCTGCAAAAGTTTATTTCTAGTTCTGATAAATTATATCGAGAGAAAGGTTTTTTAATTTGCAAGAAGTTTAATGTATGTTGCAGCTTTCTGTTTTTCATTGTCCCGTATAAGGTAATGCAGTGTCGGCTTTCGTAGAAGGATTATGACATGAGGATGACTCGAAGAAAGGAACGCGCCGGCATCGGAAGCTCAGTTAGAAGAGCATCCGGCGTGTAAATGTTAGATCCTGGCTTGAATTCCCAGACGAATAAAACCACGTGCCGGTTACTTTCAAATCTTTTTCCAGAATAATCTTATTATTATTTATTTTTTGCTAAAAAAAAACTATTACAATTTTCATTTAGGTAAGGATGATATATTTTTTTGTTCAATGACTCGAAATATCATATATTTTATACTGATTTTTAAAATTAATTTTAATTAATTTTTAATCCTTCTACAACTTTCGTGCATTATTATAAAATCATTGAAAGCTACATTTTACATAATAATGCTGTAACTTCTATAAATATTTATATTTCAATTATTTTAATAATATCACAGAGAAAATCAGTTAATTTTAAATTTATTTTAAATTTATTTTAAAAGTATCATCACAGTAAAACTTTATTGTAAAATTGATATGATGATAGATTTGAAATTTTCAGAAATCGAAACAAGGAAAATTTGAGAAAAAAAAGTATTTGCCGAACGAGTGAACTCGCTAGGTTTTTACTTGCTGCTATAATAATACGTAACTGTATGGACATTATAAACAACGACTGCACCCTATATACGGCTGTAACTTAACTTTTTCGTCTGCCGCCACAAACACTTCAATATCTCAACATCAGTGGCCTTAGTACACCACTTACACTTTGAGATGTGAATTACTCAGGTATGCTGTGAGTATGTTTTCTAGAGCAAATTTTTCGATTATAGTGTGCCTTATGAACAAGCGCGTATTAAAATAATTTACACTGGCATGAATCTCAAATAAAAATTATAAGATGAATGACTATGGATTTCTTTAAATATTAAAAAGTTTTTCTAATAACTTTTTGTTCGTTATAATATTATAATTGAATGTGAAAATTAATTTTATTTTCAAATTATACTACTCATCGCGTCACTTTTTTCAAATCGCTAAAAACGATAACATAAGTAGGAATTTATAAAGAATAATTATAAAACTTATACAATGAAAAAATAATTTTTAATTTGTGACTCTGTTTTGTAATATTTTTCTTCTCTTTTTATTTGTAAATTGTAAATATTGATCTATCAGATTTAGGCATCTTGCTTAGACTAACCTATTAGATTACTAGAGCGAGAGCAAAATACTGGATGGTCTCTTCGATGGAGCGGGTGGATAAATTGTCGTTCCGTGAGAAAATAAGCGGGATCAAAGCGAAGAAAAGGTAAACACAGGGAATTTCAGTTTCCCGCGGTGGTAGATGTGTTGCTGCACAGTTGCAGATGATGAATCTTAAGACAAAATGAGAAGGTTTGAATTTTCGGGTCTCTTGATCCAGTGGCACCTTCTTCCTTCTTCGTCCGCAACTACAAGGTGGATGATGCAGCAGACTCCAATGCGCTCTTTTTATGCTCCTGTAGATAGCGAAGGTGCATCAATTCAGCTTCGTTGTCCTTTGCTCACTTTTTCTCTGTTCTTCTGGTTCTGTTTCTCTCTCTTTCTGATCTCGTTATATTGTTCTTCTCTCCTTCGTTCGTGGCCACTACAGCAAAATGGGCGTGTACAGGCAGTCCTTACACCGATGAAAGGTCGAAAATGAGCGAGGCGAAACTTTTTAGTGCACGCATTTATTACGTACACTTAAAAAATTTGTTACCTGTCGTATGCTCATAATTGCAGGTATGGATTTATATCACCGATTGCTTTAAACGTACGAATAAATGAGATTTCCAAGTGAAGTAACTAAAAATTTATACTATTCTTTTTTAAACAACTTTTATAAGTGTTAGCTATTTCTGAAATTCAAATAGCATATTAAAATTAAAAAAATTGAACAATTTTAAATTTCAATTTCTTAGAAATCTAGTTTACTTATTTAATAAAATGTCCTTGTTCATTCATTTTTCTCGCTTCTTTGTTGATTCGCAATAAATTTCTTTAAGACATTCATTCTCGTAGCTTAGCTTTCATCGTTTGGTTTCTAGTTTCTTTAATAATATATCGTACTTTTAATAAAAAAATTATTTATTTCACATATTCTGAGAAATGTGTCTATTCATTTACATGAATAGACTTTTAACTAACTAATAGAATTTCAAAATATTTATTATCCTTAATTTATAATCAGTGCATAACCAGAAATAAATTTTATAATTATCACCTACGAAAATTACTCTTAATTATTATATTTTTTTATCGCGAATGTTTCATCAGATCATCTATTACGCTCATACTGTTGAATAAATATAAATCTCTTTTTAATTGTATACGAAAAAATTAAAAACGTATCGCAAACGTTGTGAATTAGAGACTTACAATAGGTCGATTCATAGAAATTTCTTCAACTATTTTAATAAGGCCATGAATGGTACACATCATCTGAATGATACATTTAACAGAAGCCAAAAGTTTGCTTAATATTTTTGAAGAAGATCAAATATAGCAAATGCTTTATAAATCGTAATGAATTTTATTATTACACTTGAATAAAATCAATGAAAATGATACTGATATCTCTCCGATTTCCCAACTCAGTCTTTTAGCCGACGTTTACGTATCCGGTATGAGAAGTTGCGGAGGGTCGTCCTAAAAAGGTTGGTTTGAGGGTAGTTTTTAGTACATTTTTTATCCGACGCCCTGTCCGCCTTAGTGACTCTTCTTCTTCTCCCCTCGCGAGACTTCAAGCGCCACGCTTTTTTCTTTTTGGGGTAGTGTCGACGCTCCAAATGCGTTGAACGATTTTTGCATCGGCGATTCCTTTGTCAATGCCGATACATTGTGCAAACCGTATATTCGTGCACGAGTCTTGACCGGTATTCGCAAATCGATATTGGGAATAAAAAAGAAAATAACATACGTCATTCATTCGTATTTATAATGCATAATATTAATCTTTATCATAAGACTATATCAATTCAACTTGCATATAATATTCAATATTATAAATTAATTGGAGGTTCGTTAGTTATTGCGTAGAGAACTTTTTTAATTTTTAATTTTTAAAACTCGTCTCTCCATTTATTGAATATTGATTTCATGATAAAAATATGTTTTCGGAAATAAAATTCCTTACATGTTAACCATTTTAAAGAAAATAATAACGTGATTTTTAAATTCATACAATTTTTTATCGATCTATTGTTTCAAAACATTTCACCTTCGTTCTTTTATTTTTTTTATGATACATAGTAAATTAAATAGTCTTAGTTACTTATTGTTGATACATTTTTTTGAATGAATTTATAAATATATCAGGACAATAATTCACCTTTTAAAAGAGTCTCTTCATTGTTAAAAGTTAGAAGTGAACTATTATCCTATCAAGTTTTATTGTTTAAAGATATTAAATATATTATATCTCATTTAGTATAAAATAGTTCTTTTGTTTTTTACTTTGTTTTAGTCAAAACCGGTGTAGTTCAACGCAAAAACTGAATTTTAATTGTATACAGATTTTTAATAATTAAATTTTTCAATAGGAAGTGAATCATAATACATGTAATAAATTAATCAAGAAATATTATCGATAATTGGTTTCGATCATTTTATTCATTCAATCATTCGTTAAATTCAGGGTTTGATCAATATAAGTAGAGATATCTGAGTATCTCGTTTATTGAAATGAGAATCAAAATTTATAATTCTATAACTCGTTTATCCACTAGAAACACAAATTACATACCAAGAAACGGTTGAGAAAGTAGACTCATTGAGTCTATGTTACTAATATTGATCACTCATCAAAGGGCCCTTCACACTCTCTGCCTTAGCATTGGTGCGAATTTCTTCATTGGAATCTTCGCTGTCGTCCCTTAAAGATGGCTGCCAACCCTCGCCTCTCTAAATAAAGACTCTCCGTTATAAGGATTTTCGAGAAGCACCGCCGCTCAATCTCGTAGTGGGATTCTGCGGCGCTATTATCCAACTCTTCCTGTTTCATTAGTGTCAGGTTTTATCGTACATCCATCGATCTGCACGAACATCGGCTTACAGGTATGCAGGAGGTGAAAGTGGCAAATAACATACGCCGGGGTTGAACGACCCTAGTAATAGTGACGGTTATTTATAAATGTGATTTTATCGCGTGCTTATACTTAATTATTATTACGACTATGACGATGTCTACTCTCGTATTCTTGTCTTATCACCTCTATTTTCATGAATCACTGAATCTTAGTGTATCGATTGTCGATCACATCTTCGCCAGATCTTGTCGAATATTTGCTTATAATATTTTCTTATAAATAATGCTCATCGTGTATTACAGATATTGCCGAATCCCATATCCTTTTAATTTTGTTGCTCAATAATTATCGTAGATGTAATTATTATTAATTTGATAGTTCATAATTATTTTCATAAGTTTCAGTATTTATAAAATTTGAAATAAAATTTGAATTATTTAGTTCTTCAATCACTTTTACAATACATTTTATATAAATTAGTTTCATAAAAATAGATAGTGTATCTGTACTATTCAAAGACAACATTGTTGCTTCATATGTATATATGAAGTATATCATAAAATCTAATATTACAATTGTGAAGATAATTTAAAGAAGAAGATTTTCTTAAAATATTATGAAATACGAGAAAAAATAATTAAGAAAATTGAGTTTTTAAGTGTTAATAGAAAAAATGATAAATGGTAATGAACAAACGAGAAGCAAAAATCTTTTTTCACTCGTACAGCCTTTAATACGATGGGCTAGATATTTTTCTTTTTCTTTTTGTTTTTCTAAGATTTTATTTATATTACCGTATAAAACAAGTGATGAACAGATAAGGATAGTTTTTCGATCAGTTCGCTTCCCAGGGATGCTTGACATGCATATTTCGTAAAGTGGATAATATATCGAATTATATATAAAAGAATTAAAATTAGTAAGTTACATGCTCATTAATGTAGCGCTTTACAAATATTTACCGATCATTTTTATTATGTTGATATGTCTAAAAATATTGTTAATTTATAATTGTCTGAATATCAGTACTCTAAGCATTATATATAGTTTAAAAGCAAAGCGTAAGTACAAGTTCCGAACTTGTCAAGGGAAAAGCAACCATCGATCTGGGCCTCACCTTGTGTCACAAAATTACAGACTAACTATTGGAATGTTAAATTATTGATTACTTAGGTTTGACTTCCGAGACGACAGATGTGCTAAAAATTTCTTATAAAAAATAAATTTATTTTTTTGCAGTATTGCTCATTTTTCTTAATGTATTCGCTGAAATCACAAGAATGGCAGATTTTTTAATTATAATCTTTACGTCGTTGTAAAAATAATATATTATTATATACTTTGAATAATCACTTATCAAGATAATGATACACTTGTTGCTGTCTAATATAGCTACGTTCTTTTTAAGAATGCGATGACACATTGCTTGCCTATTCTAATATTCGAAATATTTATTCATTTTGTTATTATCTTCATTATTGCTTTACACTGAATATACTTTAATCTTCATTACTCTTGCAACGACAGTTTCTATATGACCTTTTCGCAATTTACGAGTGCTTGAATTTTTTTGTACTTAAAAGTTTTACAAGTATCACCTTTAAAATTCAATAACTTCACAACCGTTTGATTATACCTTTACTGAAAGCAAATTCGAACTTACCAATAATTTATATAAAACATTTTTAATTATTCGAGTTCTTTTGACGAATGAATGTATAATGGATATATTTAAAGTGATTGAGCTTATATCTGGCACTTCCCTTTTGTTATCTGCATCCGCAAATTGTACGTACATTTAGAATCTAGAATAAAAATATCCAAGTACTTTCGTTGAAGTTCACAAATGACTCATGACTTCGTTATGGTCAATTGATAATTTCGAATTTGCCATTATTAATTAAGCGCTTAAACATATCTTGAAAAAAATTTTTAGGGTCAATACCTCTCTTACATAATTTATTCACAGCATAAGCATATATATATATATATTTCTAGTCCATAATAGATTTAGGTTTAAGGTAGATCAAGGCTACAAATACATCCTTCAGCCAAACGGATACACCCAGTTAATTTATAACCATCTCAGTCCTCGTTCAACCAATTATTCTATCGGACACGACAAGCAACGTTTTTCTACGTTCGATGTTTATTCGCAAATACTTTGTATTGCGAATCCTGTAGTAATGGAAGTCAAGTTATGGCTTCTATAGTAAGCATATATAATCGATATATAATCTATTTATCCAAATTTCAAGCCTAGATGTAATATCAGGCGCTCTTTAGCAGTTTGGCTGCAGAAATTTCGTTTAATCTCACATTCACACCAACATTTGCACAGTTTCTTTCAGGCATGTATATTTTCGCTTTCGTCGCATTCAATTACCATTTATATTCCGGGCACTCTGACGAAATAATAGAGTAATTTGACCCTAGTCGCAACTCCCACAATTACCGTAATATTTCAGGGTTTAACTGTCACTTGCAGGTGAATGGACTGACCTCGCTTATAGCAAAAAATATGTTAACCTTATAACATCCATTTTTGTGCCTATAATCCGAGAACCCGCAAAGCCCTCGTATTCGCCATTGTCACGTTGCTTGCAATCAATTATTCTAAAATTTCGCTCCTTGGTTGGTGGAATGATGCTTCTGCCTCTGCGTTTCTCCTTGAAACTCGGTATTCCTGTTCATAGTTTCCTTCCAGCTTTACTCCAGGAATGCTTATCGCACATATTAAGATTACTTCAACAGTCACTATTATAACAATCATGGAGAAAATCATCGATTCTCTTCTTGTAATGGCACACTCCAGGAATTACGCACAAGCACAAACGAAAATAATTTTTACATATCTTGTTCGTGCTATAGATTAACAGCCAAAAGAGTTATGAAATTAAGTTCCATTAATAATCGCTTATTAGACTACATTAGAATACATATACACAAATACTCTTTTAAGCTTTAAATTAATGTTCCATTTAAACTATCTCTTTTCTTATAAAACGAAAAACATCCTACTTGCTGCCAACGGAACTTTTGTCACCCGTTTTCGTCTCACTCGCTCTTTTTTTACTCTCACGCACTACATTTAAGTACAAAATTAAGATGAATATTTTTTTATTCGAATAGTTGAATGATTAGGAATTTAAAATACTTTTAAAAGTATCCATACGCTATTTCCATTAAATTTAAGAAATCCAACATAATGAATTGATCCAACATAAAATACCTCAGTAATGAAATTTGTATTTGATATCAATTTTCACCACCTAATTCTATTCGTTAACTACAGTAGATCTACTATTTCTTTGCGAGTAACATACAATTAAATGTATATAGTACTTTGATAAATTTATCAGTATTCTCTACATTTATCATAGAATTCGAGCTGTGATTTTAAATATGTTAGCAGAGTTCAATATGACGTTCCTCCCTCTCTCTCTCGTGTTCTCGTTTATGAAATCAGTTCAAAAATATATTGATATTCAAAAATATTTGTATAAACATTTCGTTTTGATGAGCATCATATTATTCAAAGTGTAAAAGATATTATATAGACTCATGAGGACGATCCATTTTATAACTGACCATAAAATTTTGACAAACTTCTCAACTTTGATATGAGTATTGTTTTCAATGTTTGTAATGAAAAAATTGGTTCATATTGGAATATTTTTAACTGTTGAAGATCCATAATTATATGATTGAATTAAATTATTGTATTGATATTTTGCATTCATGCATATATATGCAGTAAAGATAGATATTAAAAGCAGTATATTCAATTATAAAGCTTTTCTCTCTTTACGTATGTTGAATTATGGGCACCGAGCCAACTTAACTCAACATCCACGTGCCTCGGTACCTATTTGCTTGTAGCTTTTACGCAACTCTTCTGTTGCGAGTTGTTTTCTTTTTCTGGACGCCCGCTGAGAATACTTTCCTTCATCCATACATCGCATCTAGTTGTTTGTCCTTTGGCCTCCCAGAGGATTTACTTGGCGTTAAAAGTAGTATATGTATATTTACCGACGGCAAACGAATTCTGGTGAAAATTTTGCCAACTATATTTACCGGAAATATGATAATCATATTTCAAACGTTATTATTTCACAGATGTAAGTAATATAATCATAAATATCAGGGTAAACCAAATTTAATTTTACTGTGTAAGGGTTAGTTTGTTAAGAGATAATTGCTTTATTATTAATTTCATGAAAATTTAGAAATATGATTTGATTTATATTAGCTAAAATTTCATTATTACTCTATTCTCTAAATACGAAATAAGAATATTTACCTACAAGATTATGAAGATTATGAAAACTTTTATTTATTTTATTAAATATAAGAGTTTGATGAATACGTGCTAACTAAAAGTCCTTAGTTTTTTACTTTAGTCTATGAGTATGTTAATACAACATTTATATAGAATATATTTTAAAAATATCGATTGTTTATTATAAAACAACTACACGAGTAATTGTACGTAATTAACATTGACATTATTCTACTATTCTTATTTAAAAGAAGTAGTAAATTTCATTAAATTTACACAAATAGTAATATATTAATTAAAATGATTTAAAATTACAAATCCTATTGTGTAAAAAGTGCCGTGTTAATTTATGTTTTAATAAAATTGTTTAGTTTGATTGTTTTTAAAATGAATACATTTCGTGTGCTAAATTGAATAGAACACCGGAGCAATATTAAATTTTCTGCCTCCGTTTGCTTTTGACGTAGTCGAGTAAATCACGTGGTCATCATGACAATCAAGAAAAAAAGGAAAAAAGAGAAGATACACACGTTCAATCGTTCAATCGAGCTTAGGAAGAAGAAGAAAATGCCCTTCAGGATGGAAATCTTTTTTTCTAAATGGCTCCGTCTATACGCTTCTTTTTGTTCCATTACGAGGGTCAACGATGGAAAAGAAGAGCTCGCTATTCCATATATCTTTATATTTTTACAACGTTTTTATTTACACGTTTTATTTATAATTCGGAGCACGAAACTCCGAACAGTCAAGTCAAACTTATATTTTGCTCCGATTTTTAATGCGTGACTTTTAACAAAACTTGACGAGCGATTTCATTTATAAAAAATATAATGATTGTTAGTGAAAATGCACAGTATAAAATGACAACACAATGACTTGATCTCATTTAAAACACCCTGCTGCATTTAATCAATACACTACCGAAGAAAATCACTCGACAGGTGTACCATGGCATGTGCTTCCAATCGCATTCGCGATCCAATTAGTCACAACGCGCACATACACATCCGGCATTGGAAATAAGAACCGCAGTTCGCGTGTACAATTTTTCTTCCTCTCACTTTTCTAACAATCAAACTGGTAGAGCCTCGAAATACTACATTCGGAATGGCTGCAACTCGTCCGTCGATGGCTGCTCACTCGAAAAGGAACGCGAGTATTTGCAAATGTGTATAAACACGGTTAGCATGTTGAAAATTTTGAACAGTGCAAAATATCGGGATGTACTTGAAGTCTTAAATTAGCAAATGTTTATGTAATCGTATGTGTGAAGGATTCCATTGAAATCTGGCTAATGAAATGAATAAATAAAGTATGTAAAAAACGTCGCGAAGAAAGAATCTCGAGTTATCCAAGATAACAAAAGAGGTAGAAAGCAAGAACAAAAAGTGAGGGAGAGAGTGAGAGACTGAAAAATGAATCGATTATTGAGACTTTGGTGTTAAAAATAATACTAATAATACCACTTAATAATTAAGCAGAGAATATAGCAAGTAGCGTTTGAGATGTGCCTTACATATTATTATTCAAAGTTCATTATTCAGAGTAAAAGATATATTGCTCTGATAAAATAGATTAGTGTATAAACATATATATGTTTGTGTAGTTATATAAATATACATTGATTCAAAAGTGTGATTAGATGCTGATAGTAAAAAGATGTCTCCTGTTGAAGTAGGAAAATAGTTATGTTAAGTTTGAAATAAGAGTATGAAAAGTGAAATAGCGCGGTAGAATAAAAGCGTCGTTAAGCGTGTATTCTTTTAATTTACGCCTAGATTACTGAAAAATTATGTATTCACCTTCATTTATCTTTATTACTTTACTACGATAAATAAATCAATCGATTAAGATCATTTGAAATTTATGTATCTTATGCATTTACGATTCTTCCTGCAGTTTATCGTTTTTGGCTAATTGAATTGTACATATTTTTCATTTATAAATACCCATAATAAAGTTTTAAATAAGTTGTAGAAATTATTAATGGTATTTATTTTCAGTGACGTACATAATAGTTTAACATTTATTCATTATTATATATCATTAATATATTCGCATATTTTTTTCTACAACTAAAGTTTTTTAAGTAATTTTATTTTAATGCAGAAAAATATATGTGTATATTTCTATATAATCAATACTAAAGTAATAGATTTCAATGTATTAATAACGTGACTATTATGAGTAAATTAAGACTAATGAGTCTATAAAATTACAAAACAATTATTACATGAATAATTTTTCCAAGTAAGGGGCTTATTAGCTACTATATGAGAGTAGATATGTATGTACGTATATATAAATATATATATAAACAAAAAAAGGAATAAAAAAGTAAGAGAGCGAGACAGAGTGAAAGACAGATATTGATTGTTCCGTGAAATGCTGGCTCGAAATGTCGTATTATTAATCGCATTTTCGACATGTTTAATTTAAGAAAGTTGAACAAATGTTATCGATTCTTCAGAAAGGATATAACCAAAGTTAGTGGAAAAAATGTAACAATAGGGCTTATTAATGTTTACAAAAGTGTTCATGAAATACTGAGATCATCAAAATATATTTCGAAAAATATAACAAGAAAAAAAATTAAACAAACAGAAACCAAAAAAATGAAATCAATAAAAAGAATGTTTTAACTCAGTTTCACTATATTTTAATTTCATTTTTATCGTCTGCAAATAAATACTCTACTGACTACATTTATTGCCTCATTTTTCTTGTTTTCATTTCTCTATCTCGCTCTCTTTCTTTAAAAAATAAATTATCTCTTTCTTTAAAAATGTGTGTGTAGCTTTTATTTTGCTCAAAGAAGCAAGCTCAAGCTCTAGTGGCTTTAAAGGTTTTGCTTTATAGGAAATAAATGGCAATCTATCACCTTTGCGCTCCGTTTTCTCCTAAGATTTTGTTCTTTTTCTTCATCAGTTACTCTAGCATATTATGTATTTATTATTTCCATTTTTCCGATTTTAACCGTATTTTAACAATATTATATAACATCCTTTTTAATATTTAATAATTAAATTCTCAAATATTGTAACTTGCTCTGACAATATTGGGAAAATACTTTCACTAAGAATGTAAGCTACGGTTGTCTTCTTTAAAAACTCAGAGAACCTGAAGTTTTGAAAAAACAATTTTCATTTTTCATCTTTTAGAATGAAATTTAAAATTAAGATTTTTATGTTGTTATCCATCTAGCTTTAAGTGTATTATAGTATTTCATAGGTGACATCCCTTATTCTAACGGCTTTTTCATTTTTAAATAAATAAGGATAATTTTTCTTTACTTGTTGTATGTAATTTAATCTTAGAAAGAAGAAAAAGTAAGATCTAAATTTCAAATATTTGTTCCGTTCTTACGAAATATTAATAATAAATATGTTTGAGACGGAAGTTTTTTATCTTTTATGTAATTTATAACTAATGTACTTATGCATAGTTTTATTTATATTTTTTTATTTATACTTATTCTTATATTTATATAATTTTCTTAAAAACTGAAAGAAGAAAATGAACTTGGAAAACCTAAGAAATGTATTTTTTTTTCAAAGCTATAAAACTACTGATAACCTAGTAGTTTTATAAAATATTACAAGAAAAATACTGCCCTTAAAATTTACTTTTTAATAACTTCAAGTAGTTATTACTATTTAAAAATAATTTACAAAATGAATATAATTTATGATAGATTTCCGATTAATTGAATTATTAAACTTGTGTTTATGTACGTAGAAATAATTTCAAAATGGTTGAAATTTATCTATTAAAGTATAATATTCGTAGATAATTTTTTAATATCAATTATTCAGCAAACTGAAAATACAATTATATTGTTAAATTATATCGGAACAGCAATAATTTAACCAGGTGTTAGTAATAATGCGATGACATTAACGTTATGATCATCAATTAGTCGAAACAATCATCAGTCAATATTAATTGAATAAAAAGTAATAAACAATTCTTATAAGTATTGATACTTTTGATAATAATAACGTTTTCTGTTACTTTGAACTGTATATAATTATTACTATTCAGCAAAAGAAAAAAAGGAAAGGAAATTTATATAATACTAGTATTCTTGAAATGAAAATTAGTCTCCTCTAACAAGAGCTGAAAATAAATTTTTTTAATTAAAAAATTATATTATCTTATTTAGAACTAAAGATGTAAGTGTTTATTACGTAAATTTGTAAAACAAAACTTTATATCAAATTTTTTTATACAATGAACGAATCAAGTGACTTTTAATGCTTAGAAAGTTATTAAAAACTGATAGAAATTATTCATGAATAATTATTATATGTATACTTATATTTTGGTGAGTGTTTTTTTCAAAAATTATAGAAAATCGTTCTACGGATTGATTTAGCCGATCCTTTTCGAATATATTTATTTGACAATTTCTTCTAAGACTTAAATAAGAATAATGCCTAGGTTAATAATCGTATAAAAATATGTTTAAAGTGCTCCTCATTAACTTTTATGTACTGCAGATATCGAAATATAAATTAAAATATTTATTGTTAGAAGAGTGTACTTTCATTTTTATGAGAAAAAAAGAAATAGTTTTTCATTAAAATATAAAATTATTTACTTCCAACTTAACAATTTGATTTGAAATATATTGGATATTTAATTATATATGTCTGAAAATGTTAATTCTTATTAAAATTAGGAACTTTACTATCTTGTATTTTAGATTATTCAAATTTCAGAAATTCAATTTATAAATAAATGATGTAGAAATATAGCAATTATTTTGAGTATAATATTTTTTTCATTATTTCTATAATTTTTTTACAAGTATTACCAAAGAATGCAATAACCTTTTAAAGATTGTATTATTTTTAATAATGAAATTGGATTAAATGTTAAATGATGGATTTTGTGAATATTGATTTCCCTCGAATTAAATTTATACAAATTATATCTTGTTCAAAAATATTTTGTTAATATCGATTTTATCCTTGTTTAATTTCATGTAATAATTATATACTTTTTATTTTTGCCCGTTATCTTGTCGATGATAAGTTACGCATGCAAATATATTGGAATAAAGAAATATTATTTAATTAATATTTATTTGTCCCAAAGAACGTATGTTGGCTTGATAAATGTGTTGAGGCATTGTGCTGTTTATTATTAAGGAAGTATTACTACTCTTTAGAATACGAACGCAAGTACGCAGCTCTAACACATGTATATGTAGGTAAACACATACATACCAACTCGTAACAGAAGCACGAGTAAACACATTTACACGAACTTCACTCTATTCTTTTTTGCGTCATTTCTAAGCGTTGACTTCTTAAAAATCCAAATATTTACTTTGCTACAGCCTGTTTTCGACTGAGGTAGAAGACAACGTACTTATCATTCTCATCTTCGCTGAAACGGTGAAAATGGTATTATCCAGATACGATTATCAAATATTTATCCTCACTCAGAAAGACACATAAAGTAGAGATAGAATAAGACAAAATTTTTCTCGGTTCTTCAGTGGTTAGTAAATACGTAAGGTCCAATACATAAGGAGAAGCGTTAGTAAGACCAGTAGAGATACATTCAAGGAAAATGTGAAGAGCGAGTGATATATACAGGTCTGTAACTGTACAACTTAGTTAAGGTGTATAACTCTTAAACCATTAAATAACACGTCCAGGTTATAATTTTTTAAACCACGTTCATTTCTTGATATGAGATTTCGATTGCATTTTATTAAGCTCGTCGTCAAAATAAATACTCTTTACTTTTAACTAATTCTTTTGCATTTGTCCTAGTTTCTTCGCAGAAACATTATATTTGTACTTGGACTATATTTATGTAATTCTTCGTGGCTAATGAGAAAAGGGAAAGTAAAAGAATAAGTGAAAAAAGTGCTATGAACATAAGACCTAAATAACAAAGAAAAATTTATTACTGCATAAGAAGCAAGTAGAGAGATGATTTTCTTGTTGAAAAAAGAGAATTTAAGTAGGATTTTGAATATAAGTATCACATAAATAAAATTATTTGTACCATCCTAGTTACTTATCTTCAATAAAACTTCTAATAAAATACTGCTTTTATATTTTTATATGAATTTAGTAAGTAGTGACCGGGAAACTGAAACATTCTTTTTTAGTTATAAATGCAAATTAAATGAATAACTAAAATTATATTTACAATTATAAATACTTAATTGTAACATTCTTTTTTTTTTGAAATTGTAATGTTAGCTAAGGCTAAAATATTTAAGGGAACTTAATCAGTTGAGAAGTTGATTATTCTATTGCAATTTTCAAAAATAAAACTCTTCTTTGCCAAACGAATGTTATTTAATACTTATATTTTATACTAAATAAATTATATGGTAACGGTCTTTTAAATGAGTGATTTTCTTAATTGTACATAAGGCGCGCTGCATATAGAAATCCTGACAAACATTACTTTCACTTTCCCTTATGCAAATGTATATACCCGTGGACTATCCAACATAACCTGACAATAACACTTCAGGAATAAGAGAATTAAAAGAAAAGGCAAAAATGGAGTTTATATGAGAATTGTTGATTTTACATTTTGAAAACTACAGTGATGTACAGACTTTAAGACATTTTTAATAAACTTTAAATGCATTTTTCATAAATTTATTCTTTTCATTATTTACAAAATATGTAACTAACCTATAATAACGTTTATTAACCTAAAGTAAAAGTAATAAATATTGGAGGGTTTAGGGCGCTTAGGTTATTAAACACATAAAGTTTTGCAAAAGATTGATGAGGCAGCATTAGATATATTCAGTTTATGATCTTTACAGATTTTTGATAAATTAATACGTTAGTTACTTAGTAGGAAAAAGCAGCGTGAATATATGAATACTAATTTTTCTATTATTAATGTAGTTGGCTGGTGACATTCAGAAATGCTTTTCCTTTTTTACTATCGATTAATAATACATCACTTGCAAAAGACCAACATTCCATTAGCTAAGTTCATTCGTTATAAATTTTATTTTTAATAGAAACTTTTATTAAAGAGAATTTAAAATATTAAAATATAATTAGTTCAGGAAAAATTAGATATTTAAATGTAGATCAGTATGTGTATATATACATATCATTGTATGAAAAAAATAACGACCTCGAGCGCTCGTAATTTGTAACTCAAATTTTATCCGATGACTATGAATATTGTGAATTTGATAAAAGTAAATACTCCATACTTAAATAAACTTTTTAAGGACCTCAATAACTCTATTCAAAGTCTAAAGCTATTCTGTTGATATATTTTCTTAAATAAATCCTTCAGATAAACTTGAAGTAATGCTTTTTACAATAACTATTTAGAAGAAAATGTTAAGGATTTGAGACGATTAAACAGCAGACAGCAAAGATGAAGCGATGACAGACAAATTTTTACAAACATTGAAGCCTTTCCATTCTTTTATACTCGCAATTTAATTGGATGAATATCCGTTCATGAGGAGTCAGAATGGACGGAGATGGGTAATTACTGAATCTCTGGAAATCATTTCGCGGTGTTCCACAAACTATATCATAGTCAAAAACGAGATTTAACCGTCCGGTGCAACTTCGCAGGTGGCTTTCACAAGTTATTGCACGACTTCTAACAGTATAGCAATGGTTCTCGCACCTTCCTTCAATTTTCTTACTCTCTTACCTCTTGCGGTGCCTTGATAAATTATTCACCGAGTATTGCACTCTTATTCACTTCTCTTATATCATCAACGAGCAGATGTATACTTTATTAAAGACTTTACTGTCTTATAATAATTGAATGAATAAAACAATGGACTTACCAATTTATTATATATGCAGTAAAACTTTTCGCTTACATGAAAAAAAGTTTCAAAGGCATTCACGATGCTCTTAATGTTAATTCAGTTTACTTTTTAGATGGAAATTACTGTTAAATGAAGTTAGTTTTCAATTGAAAATAAATTTCGATCTTCTGATTCAGATTAATTTGATGTAAAATTTACTGGAGACATACGAATAAATGATTATAATGCAAATATTGCTATAAAAATTCTGTAAAATAGAACATTGCATTATATCAATTAATTGCTGTAATGTATTGCAAAAATAACAACCGTTACAAATTAATAATATAAATAAGACGACTTGTGCTGCAGACTTTCCAAAATTTTATTGTCAAATTTAACGACAGAATTAACAATTTCAATAATTTCATCATTTTTCACAGATATAAATATGCATTAATTTTATGTTATTCGGGTCGTATTAAGATGATATAACGTTAAAGAAATTTAAAATTATATCACCCCAAGAGAACAATCGAGATAAATTTTCTTTAAATTCTCGCATGTGATATAACATTGATGGTTTTACGAAAAACTTGCGACAGTAAAGAAAGTCATGGAACGATTTTTCAATAACTATAAACAACCAAATCTCATTTATGTATCAGATAACAAAGATTCCACGAATTAGTTCCAGTAAGAGCTTTTACAACCTTAAGATGAGCGATAATAATGCGCACAGTCAGAAAAGTCGTTGAAACTAGCATAGATACCTCATGAATGATATTCATGGAAGTTGTAATCGAAATGAATAAACGCTGAAGCTCGAAAAGAATACGAAGCAAATCGTAATGACGACGACAAAACGACGAAGAAACATTTTATTACAAATACAGGGCGTGAGGTTTAAGTAAAGCGCACCCGCGCGACGAGAGACACCGATCAGCATGACTCGTTAAGGCGTTAAGATCGAGCACCATAAATCAAGCTGATCGAATCTAACAGCACTTTGAATTTCGCTTTCACGCGTGCTCGAGGCGAAATGTCAAAGATATCGGATCAGCGACGCTTTTACACCCACGAAGAGTTTTTCACGGGGCTTTTCCCCGGGCGCATTAAAGGGCGGGGGGGGGGAATCGGCGAGGCTCTGATTTTCCCGGTGTTACACTCCAGGGGACTCTGGTGGGACTTTACACGAGATTCGCTTTTGAATGATATGTAATGGAAGTACGTATAAACTTTCTACGTTACTATTAAATCGATTAGATCGAAGGATGTTAGCATTTCCAAGAATGAACTGTTACGTTGGATCAAAAAACTTCTTCTTATAACAAACTTGTAACGTCCGACATTGTAATGACATTAAATAAGAAATTCTGTGTTTTAAGTAGAAACAAATTTACTTTGAATGAATAACATTACTTAATAACCCTATTATTCTCAAATTTACTATTTCCTTGTAAAATATTTTATTAAAAATAACGGCGCTCATCTGGCACATAAATAATTTTAATTCAAAGTATGGGTATTTATTTTAAAATAAGGTCAGTTTCTTAAATAAATAGTATCCGGACAACTATTATATAAAGAAAATGAAATAAATTGTGAAAATATATTAAATGTCATATGGATACATGTATATAATACACATATTTATAAACATGCAACAATTTCTTAGTATTTATTTACACTGTGTCTTCGAATTTCTTTTCTCGTTGTTGTAAAGTTCGATTTGATTTTGAAAATCAAGCTTAACAGCGAAGATATAATATTTTATAAAGATTTTAAACTAACAAATACAACTTTATTCAAATTTCAACTTCTAATATTAACTTGACGATTCATGTAAAATGTGTTTTCATGCGCTAGCAGTGATCATTACAGATAATATATAGAAGAGTAATCACTAGTTACTTATAATTAATATTTAAAAACACTTTTATCAGCATAAATTACGACCCGTGATAAGGTGTACAACTATACAAATTAATGAGTATATTAGATTTTACATACCATTTTAATAGTAGAAAATATACGTAGAGAAGAAGTTTGGAATAATTTCTTCGGAATAATAATTTAATAAATTATTAAATAATTTATCACTATTTGAAAGAGCTACTAAATTCTTAATATTTTTCTTTCTAGTGTAATTATATATATAATATATGAAATAATTTATTAGTCATAATATACTATTTATTAGCGTCTTACAAAGGAAACATTACTTGTATGAAACATATTTGTATATTTTTCTAAGAAGATTCATTTTAAGTTTTCAACAGTAATATCAGCATTAAATATTTGTCTTTAAACCAGGTTAACATAAAAAGCACGTTAATGTTTACAGAAAAACATACATTAGCTTGACAAATAAATTTATAGTAAATATCTTAGTCAAAACTTAAGTGAAATCCTGTGAGAAAAACTTTAATAAAATGTTTATTATTTTAAAATTCAGGAAAGGTTTGTAAAACAAATTTTTGTAAATCAATACGAAATCACTAATAATCACAGTATAATGAAAGTACGTCAATAAATTATTATATGTCATTTTTCAGGCTGATAAAAGAAATTTCATCAATCGTAGAAAAAAAGTTTTATAAACAAAATAACCAGCGAAAAGATATAATTTCTTGATAAACCGAAGCAATGTATTATTGCAAAACGTTCATCTAATGAACTATGTCTAAGCTTTACATTGTAATATGCCAAGTTTAATGCATAGCAATAAACATGACTTGAGAAACAAAATAAATAAAGCAATTACAGAGATACCAAAATTATAAGAAGAATTTGCTAAACTAGGTAAATTTGCTAACTGATAAAGTTTGTTGATGAATGCTAACCAATGAAAAATTATTCCCATTAATAATATCGTTCTTTGTTCTTGAAGCATAATTTATTTATTTGTTTTTATAACACGTATAACCTTGAAAATTTTAAATTACAATTAAAATGCAAAATTTTTTTAATTTTCAATAAAAAAAGGTAATTCATTAGATCAATAATTAATGCACATTCGACGGAATCAATATTTTTTAATACAAAATTAGTCAAACATTCTTACATACGTATTCAGCATACACATTGAATTTATAATATACTCCTTTTTATTAGAATTTCAAAAGTACTATATTATTTCATAAATTTGTCGAATATTTATAGACAATAAAATTTCTATTTTTTGTATTAGTTTATTATTTGATTAAGGGGTTCAATATATCTTACTCGTTTAAGGTATTTTATCAGGTAAATATGCTATAAAATGCAGGAAAAATGCTATAAGATTTATTATGTTTCTTGAAAATTTGAAAAAATGATATAGTCATATATTATATGTGCATTATAATTATTAATTAATGTATAATCAATGCATAAAGAATTATCTATACATAATGTATTTTTAGAAGTGTAACGTTTAACATATTAATATAGCAGATTCTTCTCAAAGAGAAGAAATATGTATGTTAATAAATAAAAAAATTATTCATTGATTTTTATCTTCACACTATAAATGTACAGTTTATTTCTTACCAATTTTTAAATGTTTTAATGTAATGGATATAAATACATTCATAGATTAGAATAATGGGTAATGATCATCATTCTGAAAAACTAATGTAGTCTCTTCTGGTATATTTAAAGGTTATGTCACTTCAATGCATTCGTCAACTATTTTATTTAACGGTTTAAGTAATTAAAATAAGATTATCCAAGTATTCGAAATAGTAATAGAAAAAAAATCATTTATAATTTAAATTATAATTTGAATGGTTTGTTTGTGGTTCTTTATAAAAAATAAAAGTGCTCATGCCAATTTTCATTAAAAAAATTCACAACACTGTACTGAAAATCTGTGATGCAACATTAATAAGAACAAAGATTTAACTTTTTGACATCATAAATAAATCAATGTCAGAGCTGAGGCAACGAAAATAATAAAAAAGAATAAAGTTATTCGCGCTGTTACAGAGAAACCTCAAAAAAATCTTTGATGGTACAAAGTTTCTATAATCTCGATCAGATCAATAAAAGGAACAAACTAATCCAATTATTTAACTGGAGTAGTCACTCTTTTTATAAGCATATATTGTCAATCGAACATATTGTTAATAAAAAATTTTATGCAGTAGAATAATGAAAATATTATCTGAATCAAAATGTTTGAGTACACGGATTAATTAATTTTTTACAAAAAATTATGAAATAAAGTTAACCTAGACAGCGTATTTTTATAAAAAATAAGCAACTTAATCTATTTAATTCAATAAAAATAAAATAAATCTACAATTTTGAATTATTGGATAATACTGTATTAAAAAATACGATGAAAAGTTTAACCATTTCTAAAGGTCATAATATGAAAAACTACAGATTTCAAAGAAGTGCTGCAATTTTCGCCAATAGAAAGGTCGATATAATTTTTACGAAGCTTATTAGACCAAATGTATGAAAATTTTCTTACTTATGTAGAATGATATGAAAAATTCAGAAAATTCAACGTAAATAGCTAATAAATTTTAATACCACGTTACAAGGATTATCTATTTTACGAAAACGCAAACTCATCTAATTATAACATATTTTGTAAAACGTATTGCCTAGACTAATATTTATTTTTAAGTACATCTATAATGTGCATTAAAAATAAAATATAATAAATAATAAGTATAATATGAATAAAATATAGGCAGAGATTTTAAAACTGGTTTAAACTTTAAATGGTGTCCGAATTAATTAATTATTTATACTTAACTTGAAGAGCAAGGTTTATTAATCTTATCCTACAGCTTTTAAATTTCTTGTCAAGTACAACCGTATCACATTAGGAAAAAAGAGGAATTGTTGTTTCCTGCAATTATGCAAAAAAAGGAAAATAATTTTATACTCCCACAAAAAAGAATTGAATCTTACACAACCACGAAATTTTTTAGCCTGCTAGCTTGGAAAATGTAAAAAATTATAATGTTCCTACATTTATCCTACATTTATGTTTACGAAAATGTATCGGCGTTTCACGTCTAAACACCTAATGGGCGCAGTGCGTTCCACGTTGGTGTAGAAGAGTGGGTAAAGAAATAGGGAGAAAAAGAAATCTGTCGTTCTTTTACGAAAATGTCGCCGCATTTTTCATTAAATTGAGAAAGTGAGCGCGCTACGTTAAAAGCAATGGGTAAGGAATGCGAGTAACGACTGCTGAGACAAGATTTCACCTACGCGTGTATATTTGATAAAGTACGCGTGCACACGCTCGCTCTCTCTCTCTCTCTCTCTCTCTCTCTCTCTCTCTCTCTCTCTCTATCTCCTGGAATTTTATGTTTCTACTTTGGAGAAACTCATAATGGACGTCTCTATTTTACTTTTGCGACGTTCTGGATGTTTCTAAAATGAGAAAGAAATGATATTTCTACTATTGCAAAATTATGTAAAACAGCGAAAAGTTAAGTATTAACTATTGACTTAAATCTTGATTAATAGGTTATTTACAATATACAATACTAGTTTGTTGTTTAAAATTCTCATATTTACATGACAAATTCATTTAGTTAATATTTGCATACAACTTTTCAAAAATAACGTCTCAGAAATTTTGAAATCAAACTTTTCAAACTTTAAACTTTCTTAGTGTTTACGTACTTCATTATTGAACTAAATAAGAAAATTGTTATTCATTTATGAAGATTCTACAAAATAATTTGCTATTATTCATTATCAGAGTTATTTGTAAACTAACTTTAACAGTAAATTACGTATTAAAAAATCACATTTTGAGAACAATTAAGTTTTTCATTTTTCTGCGAAAAACTGCACAAAAGTTTTGATGCAAAATTCACTTTAATAGATGATCAGACAAATGGAATATCGTGAAAAAGTTAATGTCTATATTTTGAATGACAAGTAACCGGCAAATATGTCATTTTGACCGATAACTTGATATGATTTTTGTACTTCACTGGCTTTACTCAAAACGTAGTACATGTATCACATAGTACATTCTGCAAAGTATTATGAGCAAATTTTAAAAAGTGCAAAAATGAAACTTACGGCTTTCGAAATTCTGAATTCCGAAAGTGGAACAATGATTTTCTACAAATTTCGCTGTAAAATGGAACATTGTTACTTTTAAATAATCCATGCATCTATTATAAATAATGTCAATAACCCAATAATCCAATTATCAACAAAATTATTCACTATTCAAAACTAAGAATCGAATCAGCAATAAAAAATAATCGAAAAAAAACTTTCCAATATATTTTGTAAGCTTTTAATAGCGTAATAGGAATTGGTAATTTAGTAGTATTAATGTGCGAGTATAATTTCATTTGCTCTAGAGGTTTCTTTATTATTTATTTATTGCCGGTTTACGGTAAATGTTTCGTATGTATTCATTCACTTGTCGCATGATTATTCCTGAGTCTCTTAGTAATGCGCTCTGAATCGTCTCACCATCATACGTGACGTAAAAAACAAACATTTCAATTCATATTTACTCGTTATTTCAATACCCTTTGTTAGCAAAAAAAATTATATTAAAATAGAGCAGTCAAGGTTAATTTTTGGATTTGGATTTCTCAATATTTATCTATTGAATTTTAGTAAAATTAAACATTATTAATTTTGTAAATCCTATTTTCCAACCCAGCACTGGAAAAATTTTCACTTTTAATATACGGAGTCATTCGTCCTTCTATTTAGATCTTGATTATGTTACGTATAAAGGACGCTATTTTTAAAATATATTATATGAAATAATATTTTATTTTTATTTAAAGAAATTATAAATTTTATAATTTAAATTAATTTACTTTGGCATTAATTTTCTGCAATGTATTGGGGTAAATAATTTAATTAGAAAATACGACTAGAATAATCCATAAAAATACTTTTTATGGCAAACTCAAACAAAGAAACCAGTACTGCAATGAAAGCATTAAATACAATGAATTTAATAAAAGACTTTTTATATGAAAATCTATGAAATTTATAAATTACATATATTTTTTCTTTAAATGCTTTTTAAATAAAATTATTCGTATAATAACAAACTATTCGTATAACAACACAGAATTCATGTGTTTAAATTAGAGTGTTCGTTGTAGCAGTAAAACAAATAAAGTTCAGTCATATATCAATCAGTCGAATAAGAGGAATAGTGATGTCCGATCAACCGTAAGTTTCACGCACTGAATTGCAGATACAGCGTCCGTTATACAAAACGTAACCAAGATCCAGAAAGAAAGAGAAGTCACTTTACGTACAAAAAGCGGAAGTTGGTCGGATGCTCGACGGGCAAACATAACTTACGGCGATAATATTTAAACGAGATCTCGTATACAAGCAAATCTAGAGGGACGATATCGATCTTTTCAATGCTCATTTAGTACGTATACGGATGTATACGGCGGCGTCCCGAGCTGAGATTTTCTATTTTCGAAGGTCGGAGACCCTTTGCACAAACAAACGCACAGCTTCACCGGTTGCCCTTCCGCGGATTGCGTTTACACATCGAAATGGTGGCAAATGAAATTTCTCCCCTTTTCTCTTCTTATCACCCTTATTTTCTTTCGTTCTTTTCAGGATTTATACGTTTACTGTATCGTTATGATATAAAGTTTGCTGTAATGAAATTGTTAATCCATATTATGCTTTATGACAGTTTCGAGAGATTGCGGACATTCGTGAAGCAAATTTATATTTTAGTAACGTAAGTTTAGTAACATCTGACTAAAACTTCAATATATCTGCATATGGATAATGCTATGTACATAAAGTTACTGGGTACTTTTAATGCCGTGTTCTATTTTGCAAGTTTTCAAAAGATTTTTCCAACACTTTTGTAGTAAACTGCTGGCTACAATGTATATTTTAGGGATTTGAACTAAAATTAAATTCTAGCATTTGTTATCAATAAGAAAAATTACGCAAGTTTTTCAGTCTACGAGGTTGATAAATCAGATAATGTTAATTCCTACAATATTTAAGTAGTTCATTCGTAAATTAAAGTAAATAATGATTAAGATAACGTGGATGTATTGGTAATCGAATGAATATAATGTCAAGGTTATTTATTTCTCAAAGCGAAATGTACAGCTTTTACATTATCGAAAATTATCAACTCTTAAAAGAAGTAAAAGCAACCAAGTTTCCTTACCAACCAAATAAGGCTTTCGGTAATAAAAATATAATAGGATAACTAAATATTGTTCCAATGTTTAAAAGCAATAATTTATAAGAGTTACACGAACCATTCGTTTAACTCAAAGTACAAAATTGCTCTTTTCTAGAATGAATATGTAACAACGAATACTACGAAGTTACCTAAGATGGATTGTGACACGAAGTAAAATTGATTTCTTGCTATTGAATTCAGGAAACTTAACTGTAGAAGTATGAATATATTGCTATAAATATATCTGTAGTAAAATACTCTCTTGTTGAATGATGGAAAAATTACTATCTAAATAAAAGGAATTTATAATAACGTCATCATTAACTTTGCAAAAGATAAAAAACTTTGAACTTTTGTTACAACAGTGTCAACGTAGAAACTCAATAAGATTGAGCATTTGCTTTTTCAGAAGATCTTGCTAATTTTAATTAGTATGAAGAGACTTGCAGTTCCGAAGAAGAAAAAACAACTTAATATTACGTTTAACATGGAATAATACATTAGTGAAGAATGTATAATGTTTTTAAAAATGTGTAACTGTCATATCTCTTGATTGAGCATTTTTAATGGATCGTGATTGCTTGAAGACACAAACAGCGAAGCATTGTGAAATCCATTTGAATGCCATTCTTCAATCGGAATATTATATTTCTGCACCGTATGCACTCACTGCACACTACACACTGTACACTGTACACACTGATTCACCTTTTGGTCTGTCGGACACTCACCCTACGTCCCGTTGCGCAGTCCCGCAGCGCATACAACATCGTACACGCATACTCTCCCCCTTGTTTCTCACCCTATCGCTGTCTTTCTCTTTGAATTCAATGACTCGTGTGCGCGTTCACGTGCATCGCGTCACGCATAATGACAATTTCACACGAATGCCGCAGGGCACGCTTTCAGCCAGACAAAGGACGAAATTATATCGTCTCCCAACTTTTATGCGACGATTTTAAATCCAAACGCGTCGTCGCATCATTACAGCATCGTCTATCCCATACTTTTCTCCACGTTACTTCTTGTAGCTTCCGCTGCTTTTCGACAGCGAAGCAATATGTTACGATAAGCGACGAGTGACTTTACCCCTGGGAGGTTGAAGAACGATGACACATACAAAGCGAAGGATTATGAAGTATATTAAACTACTTCATAGGATTCGAGGACTTAAAGTGGTCCATGTAAATATTTGACTCGCTTAATGATCAGTGATCATTGGGGTTGAATTGTCGTGGTGATTCAAAAGTACTCAAACTGCATTTAGTTGAGGTTCGTTGGTATAATCGTTTTGACGTTCTAGACACGTGAGTGAGTGGCCCCTGTTGGGAATTAGAGCGGCATTGATTTTTAAAATATTTGGACACGTGTACGAGTCGTTCAGGCTCAATTGAGGAAAATCGAAGCTAGCCCTACACGCGCACATTATATAATAATAATTTTGAATCTTTTAGAAAGATATGTGTCATTTTAGAAATGTATTTCACAATATCATCCGAAATTGGCAAGACTTTTGTTCACTTTAATATAAAACAAAATCCAATAAAAAGGCATTTATTATTTCTTATATTTTTAACACATAAATTTATATTGTAAATATTTTTTTAAGTAAATGAATAGTAAATATCTAAATAATTTCAAAATAGTGTAGTTTTAGAGCTGTACAAGCCAGACGAAACCTTGAAAAAAAGTATTGTATTTACTATATTTTTAATGAATATATTAAATAATCAATTAAAAATCGATCATGAAAAATTAGTGTGTGCTACTGCTGTTTATTGCACTTTTTTGTATTTATTATTTCACAAGATTTTTCTTCGGAATGAGAATATTTAAAATTTTAATTAAATTCATATACTGTTGTTATTAATAGATACAAAGTTTATGGATCATTATAAAAAATAATTAACTTTTTCGAATCCTCAATTTTATATTACAATGACGAGAAAACCTATTATCATATTTATCATTTGCGAAAAATATTTTAATACAAGCATCTTCGAAAAATATGAATAAAAATGTGAAGAAAGTATTCGAGTAACATTAAGATTTTCTTTTGAAATAAGAGTAGTTTTATCATTTATTGAATTTTAAATTTTTCATTTAGTATTACATAATTAATGTGCTTGATTAATTTAATTTACATTTTCGGAAATATATAAAATAAGAAATACGATGTTCTTTGGAAGATAAAAAAAATTTTAGTACAAAAGAATCTCTCGTATCTTACAAATACTGAACTCGATAATGCTTTTTAAATTTAATGAAAATTTTAATTTTACGATATAATCTTTAAGGTTTTTATTAAATAAAATTATTAAGCAACACTGAAAATATAAATAAAATTAATAAGTATAAAAATGAATCTATAAATAGCCAAGACGATGCATTATTTAATTTATTTATATAAATCATAACTCAATTTTCAGAACATTTTAAATAGATTTATGAAAATATTGCAAATAAAAGTATTTTAAAAAAATAAGTTTTCAACATTAAATTAGATCTTTTAATAAGATTTATTAATATTTAAATTTCTAATCGTAAATTTACCAATTAAATTCTAAACAATCGTACTGAATAATATTATTATATTACTATAATGAAATATATATATGAAACATATATTAACAATATATATATAATATTCTATTCTATTATAATAATAATATTATAGAATAAAGAAAATTGTTATTTACTCTATACGAAAATTTAACTCGATTGATAATATCTTTATATAGAAGAGAGTCTAGAGTATAATTTTCGCTATATCAACATAATTAATAATGTATTAGCAACATGATAGATTATTTTATATTATATTCATTCAATTTATAAATAAGTAATATATATATAATTTAATTCAAATAGTAATTTTTCTTCATTGTATTGGTTACAATTACGGCGAAGTACTGGGAGACTTATATAATTGATATAATAATCGAAAATCGAATAAGAATGGTATTTAACACCATTAATAATTTTAAACGTTTTTCATAGAAAAATACTTTTATTATTTAGTACGTTTAATTCTATTCATTCTGTAACATGTTGAAATAAGTTTTAAGTTTAAATTTGCTGCTAATTTCGAAATGTTTGTGTATTATTTAATCGGGGTGAAATTCGGTAACATACATATTTTATCCACTCAGAAAAATATTATATTTTTATCTACTCAGAATAATATTATATAGTTCCGTAAGGTGTAAAATGAATACTATTTGACATAAATTGCATTGTCTTTTTTCTGTCCGAAAAAAAGATAACATTGTATTTTTATATACATGAAAAAAGTATAAATGCATGTGCATAGCGTAGTGAGGTATAATAATCAGGTATCAATAATTCACATAAGAAAAGAAAATCACATTGAATTGTCTATGTTTACTGGTCATGAAAAGGTAATTAATTATCATAATCGCATAATGGGTGTGTAGGTCTACCGATTTTGACAAACAGGCGATAAAACAATTTAGTTTACGTTTTTCCAGGTCAAACTTATTTTACTTATATAGTTATAAGCCATCTCAGTGGAATCATGTGGAGTATTTATTTCTTAATTGTTTGTCTATGTCACTTTTAATAAAGACACTACAATAGTTGTAGCACAATTTAAGAATACAATTGACCTGTTCAATAAACATCTGTTTGAAGATCTGCGCATATAAATGTGAAGTCATGTATGTATTAATATAATAAGCTTAATATGAAATCGATTTGTCATATGTAGAAGGTTAAATATGAGTTTTGCTTCTTCAGTTTTTCTTTAAATATAAGTCTCAAAAACAAGTTTTCGGATTAATAATAAATGAAAATATTTGAGATTTTTCTGAGATGCTTGAATAAATGATTTGTATAACATTTATACTGATGTTAGTTATAGTTTTTTGCTTAATGAATAAAAATATAATCTGATAGAATATTTAGGTTTAATAAAAATTTACTTTAATAAAAATTTATCATGCTTGATGATAAGTCATTCGCCAATATAAAAAGTCGCTAATTGAAATAAATATAAAAGTAGGCAATTTATAAATACGATGTTTAATATTGGAAATAGAATAATGCTTCGAAATATTCCTAACTTATTAAATCAATAATTATTATTGGTTTTATTATTTTTATAAATAATATGTTTATAAATAAATATTATATTGTTTGTTTGTATTTTTTCTATATTGTAGAAATAAAATGAATTAATACACGCTAATAAATAATAAAAAATACTTTTAAATTAATTATCAACGTTATTATATAACAAAGGATTTGTATAATCTATTTGTCTAAAAATCAAATCTATTTTCTTTAAAATGTAATAATCATTGCATTAATTTAAACAGAAAGATTAATCTTCATACACATTTGTTATTTTTATGTATAATACTAATTCAATTTTACTCTATAAATTGTATTAATTTTTCAGTAAGGATTTTTCGTTTGTAAAGCAAATATGACTTTTTTATGAAAATAATTATAGAGCGGTGTCTTGTATTATTTGAAAATTATCAGACACTAATAAATTATGTTTACATGTTTTATTTCAATAACGAATGCTTAACTTTTATATTACTTTACAAGCCTGATTACGTATAAGAGTCAATACATATTGAATAAAACATTTATGATCTTTAAATAAAACATTTATTTTTATAAGCATCTAATATTATCGGAAATGAAATAATATTATTAAGACTGAACACTGGGAAATGATAAGTTGATGATAACATAAATATTTTTATATTGCTTCTTATGTGGATTTAATGATATTACAGATATCGCATTATGTTCTGGTCGGTATGAAAAGTTTCAAATCTTTACTACTGAACTGCTATAATATGAAACTATTTTTGAATACTTATGTTTCATTTACTTAGCAAAATGGGCAAAGGCATGCACAGTGATTACAATTATTTTAATAAGCTTACGTGATTACATTGGTAATAAATTTATATTTTACATTAAATAATGAATAAATTATCGAAATCAAGTTTAATAGTTTAATTCTACTTTCGAAAGAAAGAATTGTTAAAAGAAATGAGTAATCTTGTAATTATCCTATTTTTCGTGTTTTTAATAACGAAAGGAATTGGATTCACATTACTGTTTTTACTTTTTCATGCTTCTGATCTCAATATTAATGTATCACGAATATTTCAAGAGCTATAACGACAAATTCTTATGAATTAAATGATTAATTAAATCAATCGGATGTTATTATAAAGTGAAATAATGTGTTCGTTTATTTAATTATTCTTGAGCTTTTGAATATTTTATATCAGTAATAAACATCGCTGTAATTAATAAAATTAATAAAATAATTAATTAATAAGCATTCACTGCGCATTCAGATTATTATCAGAGAGTAATATTTCTAAGTAAATTTCAATGTTTCTAGTAAAAATATGAATAAGATACCATTTTTTAAGAGCTTAAGTAGTCAGTCTTAAATCAGAGAGCTTACAAACTCATCCTTCGTAACGTGACTCAACTGCTCTGCGTATTACCGAAGCCATACGTACTGCACGTACTTCTTTCTCCCTCGTGACTAGATGCGCCCTTCCTTCCTTCCTTCTTGCCTTGATGTCCTTCTTCCGTTCTCTCCTCTACGGAAGCTCGATCTATAGATAATCCAGCGATTTATTTCGCACGCCTGAGGACACTCGGGAGAGTCGATGCACGTGCAGCATTCCAAGCTAGGAATCCCCTCCATGGTCCAGGGCACATAGCCTCGTCTCGTGCCGTAAATAATGTCCATAAACGCACCTCGTACCAGTCGAATTGAGTCCAAGAGTCATGCCGAAGAAGAGAGACAGAGGAAGAACGTTAGGAGAACTGAGACGAAAAACTAAGCGACGTAAATGGCTCTGTTATATCGTAGTGAACGCACGTAAATCTTGTTTTAAGACTTCTTTATGCGTGCGATGTAATTGTCTGTAGCAAGCTTCCGAAACGTAGAACTTGTTGTATTCATCGATAATGTTCGCGGAGACTTTGAAATGAATGTAAATCGATCTTCTTGTTAGATTGAATAAAAATTACTGAGGATAATTAGCATAATTCATGAGCTCATTTTTAGCAATTATCGACAGCAGTTGTATCAACTAAACTATTGAACGAAGTGACTTTGTAAATATCAATTATTTACTTACAATTTTATAATCCAATTATTACAAATATTGAATACGCTGTATGTAACATTCACATTAAACTGTAACTAAATAAGCCATGCCTTCCTTTTTTCTTTATAATATTTTTTTGGACAAAATTCACATTTTCTTATTTAATGAAAAGAGATATAATATCTTATAATTTTATTCACTGAATACTGGAAATGTATTTGAATACAAAAATTTAATGATTATTACGTATATTTGTAAATAACAATCTCTGTGTTTGTATAAAATAATTTTCTGTATGAATTTCATTCGCATACATACGTAAACTATGAATTTTAAGTCGTGACAAAATTGAAACGCATTAGATTATTTATAAAAATTAGTATTCACAATTATAAGTTCAAAATTATGATATTTTCAGCTGTGGCAATGTTAAATTCTTTCGACCGCGTGTTTTTTTAAATATTATAAAACTTAATAAATGTGTCCAAGTAATGCAATATTTCTATGATGAAGTTCTATTGAAAATGTTGTAATTCTTAAGTTATCTTCACTATGTAATCAGTAGTATTCGGTATGTTCAAATTAAAGAAAAACTGTATAAAAACAAACGTTTCTGTTAATCTTTTTTTTGTTTATGTCAGTTATAAATATACTTATATTTAATTATGTATCTGCCTTAGTCTGTTTCAACGAGTCTACTAGCACTACTACTACTTCTTCTCTCTCTCTCTCTCTCTCTCTCTCTCTCTCTCTCTATCACTTTTCTACGTATCACTTTTTATCAATTTCTAGATTTCTTTGCTTCTTCTCATTCATATATGCAAGCACCTTGACCCTTAAGGGATTCGGTCAACGATCACATTGCATTTTATTATCTATTACTATACATTTCGATTACCACCATCACTTTATTACAGCATCTGCTATCGTCGGAATCCTGAATCATTTGCGATAAATCTTTCGTACTTTCTATTTATTTTTAATTTCCTTCTCTTCCTCGCGTGGTCGAGCATTCGTTCACTTTCGCTAGTCTACTAAAATGCACAGATTTCTACGAAAGGGACCTTTGATGATTACACGCTCATGATTTATTCAATGAAGAATTTATTGCGAATGTAAAATTATAAAATTGTGTACTCTCTTGATGTAAATTGTATGATTGTGCGTTTGTAAATCTGAACTTCTAGCAAAACTATACAAAGTATCGTTGTCCTTTTTGATTTATTCGTCAACTTCATTTCTTTTGTTTTCTTTCTGTTTAGTTTATATATTGAATATTTTTAATAGAAAAAAATTACTGCTGTATTCATATGTATTCATCGTACAGTTTTATTAAAAGAGAATTACAAAAAACGCTCATTTTTATTTAAATAATTCTAATTTTTCAACGTTCAATGTTATACATTCAAGCATAATTTTATAACAAAATGAAATAGAAATTTATCTAAAACAATTACACAGCATCTGAATTGCATAAAGAAACGTAGTTTGATTCGATGATTAGTATAAAAACGAATGAGAGAATTTCAATATCAACTTGTATTTGTTCATTGAATAAGCATAAAATTAATTTTATGCTTAATTTCTTCAAATAAATAATTTTATTTTCATTTCATTACAAATACATATTCTAAATAATAGATACGTATTATTAAATAATAAGCATAAATGTTGACGAAATAGTTAATAGAGATGAAAAGTTATCGATTATTTTTATTTTAATATTATAATTTGCATTTCAATAATTCTAAAAACTATGAAAATTTTTTTAAACTATAAACTATAAGCTATTTTTAAATAAATTAGGTAAATAGGTTACTTTAAAAAAGTAGGTATTTACAATTATTAGTATATTTTTAAAATTTAGAATTTTAGACATAAAATATTATTTAAATTATTTAAATAGTTGTATGTAGTAAAGTCATTCATATTATGAATTTTATGAATTCAGTTATCGTTGAACCATTAGCACTAATAACATAATGCCAGTATATCGCTCATGAAAACAAAAATTCTATTTTTTAAAATAGTTTATTTACACTTTCATTAGTTTAAAAATTTTTCATTTTCATAGATTTGAAAAATTTTAATTCTATAATAGTTTAAATTATATTATAAATACTTATAAACATTTGATTATATAATATTTATAATTTTAAACTACGTGATTATCAGTATTATAAAATAATTAATCAGTGTCTTAAAATTCAAATGATTTATTGTAAATTTATTGTAAATTAAGAATTTATATAGTTGAACATACGTATTTATTAATCAATGAAAATTTTTTATGTATTAAATATTTAATTTGAAAGCGAAATTGGAAACTTGGCTCATTTTTATTCAGCAAAATGTATCGATTTTCATGAAATTAGTATACAATATTTCATAAAACTTTTAAAAAATGTGATATTATATGAAATAATAAATTATATAATAATACAATTTTTAAAGAATGCGCTGTCGTATAGAAAGTTGAATTTTTAAGTAAAGAATAATATCCATTTTTATTTTCCCTTATGAATGTACAGATTTATGATATTAATATTGCATAATAAATCTTTCAACTCAAATTTATAAATCATCGAAGATTTATAAATCAATAAATATTAAAGTATTAATATTTATTTAAAAATTAGTATAGAAGCATTATTTTTAATGTTTGAGATTTTAATGTTTCTAAAAATTTTAGAAAATTTTAAAGTTTCTAATCTTACATAATTTAAATATTTATATTAAAAATACCAAAAAGTCCATATTTTTATTATTGCAAGATTATAAGTACAACTTCTAGAGGAAATTTTCAAATAATATTCGAGAAAAAACATAGGAAACATGAAAATGAATTCATATAAGAGTACATATATTAATACTAACTGTATAATAAATTTGGTTATATCTTTAAAAGATGGAATCTCTTCATTATATGTATTTTAATATATTTAAAGCTGAAAAACTCTGAGATATTTCGACTTACATGTAGTTAGAAATGCATATCTGTCCGAATATGCCTATGAATGTGTATGTACACGTGTTTATACGAAAATTTATGTTCCATGTATATATTTTCGGATATATATATATATATATATATATATATGAACGCTTTTTGTACAAATATTAATTAATATGTTAAAATTAATATGTTTATATGGAAAAAAATACGAATACATATATGTTTGTAGTAGGTATATGTATGTATATAGTCACATAGGGGTCCGTGTGATTTAAGTATACAACCCTCTAAAAGTCTTCGACTAGATAAGCATTCTATAAAATAATATTGATTCTATTACTGTCGCTAGAACTGCATTCTGGTTTATCAGGGACCTCCAATGATCAACTTTATTAACTTGAGTAATGTTTTTCATTATCTTAGCTGACGCTTCAATATAGCAAATATGGTCCTTATAAGACTTTTATTAAATAAAGTTTTCAGATTTTTATAATATCTTGTTCTATTTCTGTTCGATATCGAAGATTATTTTATTTGCAACAGTAGCAAAATTGTTTGCTCTTCATCCATTCCGTAACATGGCGCAATCAATTGTTCGTGGCTTCCTCTAGTTTCTATTAATTGTCAGTAGGAGTAAAAGCATAAGAATGTTCATAGTTAATTATATTAAAGGTATTTTAACATCAAGTCCAATAATTACGCAAAATTCAGAGTATGTTTAATATTTAGATTATCATTTCTTATACTCCTCTTAAGACGCGTTGAATAGAAAATATATTGTTGGAACTAAACCTCATAAGTGGTCTCTTACTCTCCTCTACATAATTTTTTAGTCTATTTAGTGATCAGTTTGTGTTGCTTTCGTGTAATAAAAAATCTCTCGTTCGATTCATCATTTGTTCAATTTTGGCAATAAAATTTGAATAATTTATCTCTAATAATATTCGAACCACCTTTTACTCGTAGTGACCCTCGAATAACATTGAATTTAGTTCATCTACATCAAATAAATGAAAAAACATCAACCCATCAGCTATTGCAAAGCTAAACTTTGGTTGATTAGCTGGTGATTTTAACAATGTTGAGTAAAATTATCCCGTTACGAGTAACTGTCAGTTAATTATCATGTTCAGAGTAACCCAAGAGTTGAAATTAATTGACTTACAATTCCTCATCTAATACTTTCTTGCTAGTCCAAATAGCCCCTTTGATATTCCATGTCTTAGGTACTTGCTTTTGCATTGGATATTTACAAATTGATTTTTATTGGCATTAATTTACAAATTCACGTTTGCTGAGCTTTTACCAAATAGTCTATAAGTATTTAAACATAAATCAATTTAAGAAGGCACGTTGATGATCCCTAAGTGATTTTTCTTCTAGTAAATTTCAAGTCGTGGTTCTTATAATTAGTTCTGAAGAGATAAGAATATAAGGTCTAGCACAAGTAAGATAAATTCCTGACAAAGGTTAGAAAACCTATCCGATTAACGATGATTAATCTTATTTTAACCTTAATAGCCTCCACTATTCTGTCCCGAAAATTTTTTCCATAATGACTAAGACGTGTGATTCAAATACGTTTATTGCTCTGTTTCAAGCGGGCACTCTTCAACTGTTGGAAACTTATATAGGTTAATCTGAAAAAAGTTTATACTGGGAACCTGACCTACTTTCAACTGCCCTATCATCGTGCCTCTACCTAACATCCTTTAGCGCAGTGCATATAATTACCTTACTTACAGCTGCATAGCAGATCAATTATTTGGTATGACAAGCTTTAAATAATTATTTATTAGATTGGATTTGGATGTTGGATTCTTACATGATAGTAGATTAGGCAGCGGCTACCCTTAGGAATGATTAGCTTTTTCCATAGCTAGACAACAATCTATTCTACTCTTAGTTTACCCACATCCAGTACATCATCTATTGCAGTAATTTGTAGTATCACCAGTAGTTTTATTTATTCTTCAGTCCTACTAATAGAGCTTTGCTTTTGATAGCTTCACCTTTAGAAAAGGATTATTTTAACTTCTTTCCTCTTCTAATCTCATCTAATCTTAAAACTCAAAGGCTGATCGTAAGAACTAGTTATCTAGTTGATAGTTCCCTATTCCAGCGCTGATTATACTGCCATGTTTTCCGCTTCCACATTAGAACTTTTTTGAAGTTTAATTCGAGTTTTCTACATCATTGAATTTTGAATTTCATGATCAAATTTACTCTACGCTTATTTTACATCTGATAATCAAAATATAAAAGCTCCGTTTTAAATTTTATCCAATTCTATTTCTATTCGCTTTGGTTATCTCTTCCTATCTTTGCATTATCCGATATCTTTTCCGTCTTCTTCAGACCCACCACCTTCAATGCAGCACTATCAATTCAGAACTAGTGATTCTACCCATTCATTTGTGTTATTTCTGTTATTGCTTTTTATTATTTTCTAATCTTCGTTGATCCTCTGATGTAGTGATAGAATAAATCCGAATCTACGCCATATGCTTCGTACGCCCAAAAGGGACAATTTTAACAAAAGCATATCAAGCAACGTATTCGCTCCCTTTTCATAGTTAACGACCATGAGACTCAGATTGTCGACCACCTGCCAAGCTGCGAGGTTTTTACTGTAATTCTTGGTTAATTTAAGCTTCACTACAAGTGTAGTCCTTCCCTATGTCTCTGAGTCACTTTGAACAACTTTACATAAATGAAGTACTGTTCTTCTCGACCTGTCAATCAGACGTTGCATTCTTTGTTCTGCTTGTTCGCAGCACCACGGGAGAGCCGCTTGTATCCGAGTCGCTACTTTAAACCACTCGTGTGAGCGACAATATACTATTGATAGAAAAGGCGTTCATCATTGAGTAATTGAGAGTCGAATCAATTTTGAATTTAAACTGAATTAAAAATTGAGTACATATTATTCTTATTTATTATTATGAAAATAAATTGATTTAAAATAATGTCACGGTCTGTGCCATCTCCGCATAAGAAGCCAACGCCTCCGTCCTTTACAATAGAATTGTCAAATATTCAACATTTGCCTAAAATCTTGGAGGAGAAATTCGTGCTTTTATGATCCTCAGAGAAATGAAGGATATAGAATAAAACTTTATTTTACCAACCCAGAGTTGCAATAGAATGAATATTACGCTATACTCGAGCAACTTCTGTGATTGAACTTTGTAAGAAAAAATACATCGCTTCACAACTACCCGCACGCAAATAACAACGCGAATTGCTATGCAATGACTGAGCAAACTATCGTTACTCACGCGTACGTATGCATCTCGATAAAGCAAAAGTGTAATGCTCAAGTAATGTACGACAAAAAATTACGCATATAATGAACGACATACGTGTAGGGATACATATGTGTTCCTACGCTTCGTGTCGTTGCAAAATTCGTTGTCGAAATTCTTTAACGCGCCGTTTCTCTGCCGCAAAGCCGTTACGTTTCACGCTTAAATGAAGAGATAAAGCGAACGCCGCTAGACACGCGCCTTTATGCATGCCGACACAGTGCCATGAGGGAACTAGAGAAGTCGTCATGCTTAGCACTGTGTCATGTTTCAGCAAACGATATCGACTGCTCCTGACACCGCCACGTGGCAGCATCGAGAGAATCTTGAATCTCATTGGGCTTCTACTCGCACGGGTACGAGAAACTGTCGAATAATAAATTTAGGAAATAGATGGCTAAGTCGATACAGATTCGGATCGAACTAAAAATTATTCTAACTATATGTAGAGATCTACATTGCAATTTTTCAATTTTTCTTCATTAAAATAAAAGTGGATACGAGGAACGAATGATTATAATTAAAATAGCATGACAAAAGTTAGAAGACAATTAGATTAGAAATTCATTTATAATTTATATACCAAATTAATGATGAGCAAAAATATGTACTGTTAAACATGGAACTTAATGTAAGCGTCATATTTCGTGCTATGATTGTTATTCGAGACAGAAAAATAAATATTGGTATCGATAACTCGGTAAATTCTAACGTGAACATATATATTATGAAAATGAAAGATTCCAGGTTTGATTAAAATAACATGCCACTTTCTTGAATATTCGTTCAGAGCATTTATTGTTACATTTGTACAGCACAACGACAAAATACACATCCATTTCATTTTAACGGATCGTGATGAAGAGAAATAATATTTCGAATGTCGATGCTATACCTAATGGTGTACAAGCTACAATTTTGATCAATTATCTAAGTTATTGTGATAAATAAAAATAATATTTGAATCATCAATGTAGCAAAGGAAATATTCGAAAGTTTACGTCTAGCAATATTTGTTGATTGAATTGATTATTACTTTCTGTTTCCAAACATGATTGTTTGCATATTCAATAGCAAAGTTGCAGGATCATTATTTAGAATTATTGAAATTCAAAACTTTAAGTAAAATACATTACCATGGGAAATATCGCCCTTCTTTCCGTTGTAGCTTTCTAAACTGTCGTCGTAAGCTATGTTTCTTAAATGAAGAGCGAAAGAAAAAACGCGACATAAATGTTAAAACGAGAAGAAATAATCCTCCACCAGCAATCCAATAAGAAATCTACAAATTTGTCGGTGAAATCTGTCAAGAATAGAGTGGAATATTGAATTTAAGAAAGAAGGAAGCACTCTAGTACAGCGGGTACTTTGGTTTCTTGCAGCATAACGGCATCGACGAATTATCTTTTAAAGTCGTCGGCATAGAAAGGAGCAGGTAGCAAGGAGTATTTCAAAGAAGAAACAAGTAATGAGAAGTTACGCTCTTAAAAGTTTCATCTTAATGTTAATATGTATTGCCAGTGATTATATCGAAGATATGTACGTACAAAATGTGCAAGTAGTAAAAAGAAAAACGGAATTTATTTTTGGCATTTTATAGTAAAGTGTATATGACACATATTTCACAATACTTTCTCTTGTATATCAAACCGAAACATACCGACGCTACTTAATAGCAAGTTAGTTGAAATGAAATACAAAATTACAGTGTCTTTCATGGTTATCGCTATATATATTTACATAACACCATTTAATAACTAATTATCTTTGTATAAAGTGATGCCATTCAATGCGTAATTGACGTATCACCTTTCGTGGATTATTTTTAGTGCTCTTTAAAAGAACATAATTAATCTCATGCTATCTACATGATCTAATTTTTGTACTCTTATAAATATAAGAAATATACTTTCAGAAAATAATCATTATTTAATATTATATAAATTATCTGAATGACTGAATATTATACGATATAAAAATTTTCACTGAAATAAAATTAGTTTAATTTTTAAATAAATATTAAAAAATGTCATACTAAAATTTTTATATGAAATACTTAAAATTATTAATAACTTAATTTTGTATTTATTTAAAAAACTTTCGGTTCAGTAACAGTAAAAGCGGTATAAAAGAGAAATGATAAGTAAACGTAATGGATTTTGGGTTAAGTCAATTTATACACTGTAAGCAATAAAAATAATAATTTAGAAATTTATCAATAATGTTTGAAGGAGCTTACATACATTCTTTCTTTTTAAATTTAATATAATTTTTTCCAAATATAGTACAAATTTTTGGAGATATAATATATAGTTTGTAAAATTTGGTGGTATATTAATGTAGTTTTTTTTCTAATGTACACATTTTATTATCAGTGCATATCTGCTTAAAAATACACAAAACATTCTTAATATTATGTATTGCGCAGGTAAGTATATAAAATTAAAGTTCTTTTTTACACGTAATATACTTACATCCAATTATCGTGTAATTAATAAATGTTATTGAAATTTCTTTAGAGATAAGGCATTTTAACTCGAGTATCGTTTAAATAACTGTTACTCTCATTTTTAAAATATGATCCTTAACGTTTACGTTAATGAGCAATTTGATCGTAAATAAAAAAAATTCACATATAAGAAAGGAGTGATAATAAAATTACTATTTATTCAAATAAATGGCTTAAATAAAAGGTTAAAATGGATGTTAGTCTTTTTTTATCTTTTCTAGTACCTGTTGGCTGCATAATATTGTCCATTACGCGTGAATGTTGGACACTGCAGTGTACATTTTTGATAGGTCGACATGTACACATATCCCAAACACTTAGATATCTTTTACCGTATCAGTAATAGCGGCTGCCAGTTAGCGAGCGTTGGTTTCCGTCATTGCAGTGCCGTTATTGTAGTCTACGAGAAGCTGCAAAACGTGTGGCGCGCGTACCCTACCGGGTGCAAACATCTGCGTATAAATTATTAGTCGATATTTCAGGTGTGACGTCACTTCCGGCAATGTGCCGGCTGGCTTCCGCCAAATGATGGATGGTCCTCCCTCTTGTACCACCCACTCTTTTTCTTAATCTTCTCTCTCTCTCTCTCTCTCTCTCTCTCTCTGTATCTACCCTCCTACCTCTTTCTCGTCCTTTCTGTTCTTTTTACCATCTCTCTATTGATCACTCTTGATTACTCCTTAATTCGTTATCTAATTTTATTGAAGAATCTCGATTTGTTTATAATATGATAATTTCTTAATCACAAGCTTATGTTCCGAAATTTTAATCAAATTCAAAATCATAGATGAAGATAAGGAAAAAAGGAACAGAAACCGAGCAAAATTTCATAAGCGTAGCATATTATTACGTCGATGTATGATAAAGTATATTACTTTACTAGTAACGAAATTGCTCAAAATACTAATCTACAATAATTGAGTTTTTCTTATAAAAAAAAACTTTTAAGTTATAAAAAGTATCGACTTGGCATTCGTTTATTCATATATAAGAAAATTATAATTATTAAAATATTTTGAACGACTATACGACTCATACGTAGTACATATCCAAGTAACAAGGCGTATCAAATAAAGTATCAAAATAATGCAGCAAAAAGTAATGAGAAATTTTCTTAGTAAGTATTTACTCAATATTAATGTTTATATTCAGCTGTTTAAAATAGATTCTAAATGCTTAAGGTGCCACTTCAAGTTCAACCTGCGACTTTCAAGATATTTCATCTATTATCGAAAAACCTACCCTTGAATGTGCTTTTGAGTTTCAAAAATAGATAACAGCTCTAAGGGTCCATATCTGTAGGATTGGGTGGCTATGGTATCAACGGTGTAGTGTTCAGCCAGGTGCAATGGTTATACGGTGCTATTCCTGATGAAAACTCAATAATTTCGAAAGACACTTTGTATTACGAAATATTATGCAGTAATTTTTTCAGGTTACATCATATTAACCTTTTAAATTTTATTTAAATTGAATTCCAAAAGAAGGATTTTCAATTTCATGTTTTAGACGAATTGTCACAGTTTTTCTATAGTTGAGATTATCTTGATATTGTGTATTCATTTTTCTCTAATTTTTGCCTTTCTAATAGTTTAGCTTTCATAGTACTTTTTACAATCAAGGACTTAATTATAATAACAACGTTGAGTTGTTAATGGAATTAGAAATTAATAGAAGTTTTGAATGTTTTTCTTATTTTAAACAAGCAAGAAAATTACTTATAATTTATCTGATCTAGAATTGCTTCAGTTGAAATTTAAATTCGAGGAAATTTAATTCATTTAGCTTTAAGAATTTGACAACAAGATCATAATATATATATATATATATATATATATATATATATGTATATACATAATTGTCATTTATTAAATTATTTTGCAAAATATCAAAAAAGAAATATCTCCATCGATAAATAGTTGTAATAGGATGTATGAAAATAAATTGGACCCCGAATGAAATTTTGAAGTTTGAGAA
This sequence comes from Wiebesia pumilae, assembly GCA_018907045.1. Lineage (NCBI taxonomy): Eukaryota > Metazoa > Arthropoda > Insecta > Hymenoptera > Agaonidae > Wiebesia > Wiebesia pumilae. Next base: position 732,126 of record JACCHZ010000131.1, on the reverse strand, counting down.
CATTGCAAGTAATATATTACGAGCTCAACGCGATAAATTTTATGATTGAATCATGCAGTGTTAGAACGATATCTCTGTTGCCTAAAACCAATTTATCACAGAAGTTCTTTCGTTACCTCTGGAGGTGGAAACAATCGAAAGTAGTAGCTTGAAAGGTGCCATAAAAAAAAGGAGCAAACATCAGTGACAAATCCAATAATGCAGACTCTTCTACATTACAAATACATTGTCGGATTTCTATTAAATGTAAGTTTTATGAGTTCTTATGTGTATTATAACTAAATGACGTCGATTACAAAAATGTCGACCTTATATTGCTGAGGTTTCAAGTAATTAATAAATTTGCCATTATACCGTTTTTATTTTCTATTTATTTATAAAATTGAAAATTATAAGAATACGTTTTTCATATAATTACAATTTATGTAATTATTTTAACATTTTAGCTGATCATTGGGGATATAAAATTTAACGTAAAAGTAAGACATTAAAATTGCAAACTTTTAAGAGCGAGTGCGTGGAATTTTACTTTTACTTATTTCTCTACTTCATAATTACCAAACGGAAATATACAGATTCAGCTAATGGCGTGATATTTAATTGTCTTTCAAGGATATTTGTGCAGAACATTTTATTACTTAAAAAAATAATTATTAAGTGGTAGCGTTAACCCTTTGCAAGATACTTAAGCGTACCACGAACACGTCAGTTATCAAAGATCTTGCAGTAATTGTTCATTAGTATTTATAAGTTGAAAATAGGTTTTAAATTCAAAACTTATTCAAATATTTTGCAGTTCTTACCTTATGACAGATTTATTTTACAAAGAAAATGTTATATAGTCTAATGCAATTTTAATAATTCACTGTTACTTTCATAAACACATAAAAAGCCTTTGGTGATAAAATAGTTGCAAGTTGAATAAAAATAAAAAATTCTGTTAAGATAAACTGGCAGAACAAGAGAGTGAGAGGGACAGAGCAATAAATACACGGCATACCAACGCTTGCATCTTTGGTTTTCTTGGCTAACATCCCGATGCATGACACGTAGTATTTTCTTGATAAGTGGGAAAACGTGCCCAGCCTCTTTACTCTCAAATCAAATGAAGCAGCTTTTTGAACTTCCTGTAGCAATATACGAATGCTCTGCAAATTATCATGTACGTATTGCAGTTCTTATGTACGATACACGCAAATTAATAATATATAATTATATATAAGTATTAGACATAGGTACGTTCGTACATTTGAAGCCTAATTAACATATCGGTACATTCTTAGATGTTTATCTAAATTTATTCAGGCATTTTGCACAAAAATTCGATAAACACATTAAAAATAAAAAGTTTTAGAATTCGAAACCAAAGAATGTATAGTGTAATAAAATTGATAAAATCACTAATTGTTTTCGTTTGGAATCGCTTGAAATGTATTATTTTATTCCTAAAAAATAATCTTAGAGCATGATGAAATTTTATTTGAAATTAAATATTTTAATAAACTTTCAATTTGGTATTAAGTAGAGTATCTCGATATTTTGCTTCATTTGCTAAATACATCCATTGTGAAATGTGATCAAATAATTGAAAACTTTAAAATAAATAAATGCTATAGTGAGTTTGAATATCATGTTAATAGTTATATTTTATAAATTATTAATGTAAAAGCTAAAAATTAATTTTAATATTATATGCTTTTGCAATGATATACATCTTAAATGATATTCCAAAAGATGTCATAAATTAGGACGTATATTACAAACAGACTAAGAAAAAAATTGAAATATACGTTAAGGATACTTGAATTTAAAAAGTCTAGTTTTCGTGAGCAGTTATCGACTGCAAATATCTTCGGAAGAGATTATAGTGCCTTAAATTGAGTAAATTGACGATGAAGCCAATGCAGGTCCACTTTAGTAAACGACATCATACATCGGTGCTTAAAATGTTTAAAAGTGACAACGGATGCAATTAAACCAATTGTCAATCGGTATTTAGATTTAATTAAGCCAAGAAGAGAATGCATTGACCTTTGATTTATTTTTTCTCTTTAGCTTTATCTGACGAGCTTTAATATTTTCTATCAGTTTGTATTTACTGGAAACTATTTTTAATAATTAGTTAATTTAAAATGTGTATTATGTATTTATATAATATTTAAAAATATATTATATAAAATGAGTAAAATATTCTAAATTGATATAAATCAGAATAATAAGAACTGAATACAATTAATATAACGAATATTCTTCCTTATGCTTAGGTTTCACTATTCTGTTTTTCTAAAGATAATTCCAAAATATATAAGTGTAAACCCTACAATTTCCGATACTTATATGTCCAGTATGTTTTGTGGCATTACGTCGTCTAGAATTGTTCAAAGCTTTCAACAGTTTTCAACCTTCACGAAATTCGGATTGAAACGAGTAACAAAAGGAATGGTAGAAAGGTATTCATGATTAGAGGGATCCGAATCAATGAGTGGAACAATGTTTCCTTCTCTATTGTGAATCGCGTATGCAAATGATTAGGAGAGTTTCTGAAAAGTTTTTATTCGATTATATTTTTAAATATCATTTTCTACAATGTAAATCATAAAACGAAACAGTATTAATGAAATAATTTTAATAACCTAATTAGAACAACGAGTGAATTCTTAATTTTACGTGAATTTTTGTTAAGATTTTATTAACAAAACTGAGGTTGAATTTGACTTCCGTAAGCTGTGTCATTAACATTTTCTATTTCCTTGCGCCACTAAGGTACACTATTTTTTAATATTTATAAAAATTATAATTAAAACGTTTGCTGCAGATTATTTAGAAAAATTTTATATTTAGCATCAAGAGATGACATTTATTAGCAATTTATTAAAGAGATAACAATAAACCAAAAAATTAATCGGTTAAAAAATCTTCGTTTCCCTAAACAATCAGATATAAATTTTCTTTCGCAAAATTTTTGTCGCCTTTAGATATAACGGTTATTAATAATATTATCATTGATATTTATCAATTTAAATGCAATTAAATTCTTATAAAAGTAATTTATTCCTTTAAAATTAAGTAGTTACAATAATAAGCCTTTCAAGATTAAGTCTTGTCTACACGAAAGAGCCTTTATATTTTTTAGTTTCGCATTTTCTCATTTTTTACCTTAATTCTATCGGTCTCATATTCACTGCAGGAAAATCTTTCAAACAACCAGCATTTTCTAAATCGATTCTACTTTCAATTGTGTTCTATGAGTTTTTTGAAATTTATTCCCTTAACTGAATCTAAAAAACGTCCCGAAAACACTAGTCTACAATGTACATACATACGCACATGTATAAATTTAGAGCTAAAAATAAAAATACCAGTACTGTGATAAAAGGTAATCGCTGTACCATACTACAAAATTCAATAACGAATGAAACTGTAGAAGAATGATGGAACCCTTATTTTAATTATGTATTACTAAATATATTATAAATATTCTTAAACTTACGGACTAGACTGTGAAGTAGCTCAAAATATAATATAATACATATAATATATCTATGTGCATGTAATATAATATAATACACATATGTGCAATCTTAAATTTTTTAAATAAATATAGAACTTTTTATTTATCTTTATAAAATCTATATATTCCGTTCCGTTAAAATTTCAGATATAATTAAGAAAAATAAACGTCGAAGGAAAAAATTCTTGTAAAAGTTTGAATTAAATAACTTTTGTATAGAATTAAGTTTTTTTTACGTTAAAAAACGAAAATTTATATTAAGTTTCTTATACAGAAATTTTTACAAAACATATCTTTAGATAATGATTAATTTTTCAAAATGAGTTCTATCAATGACGTATATAGAATAAAATTAGAAAAATAACTTTCATTTTCATAAATACATTCGATATTATTAGAATTTTAATTTTTTAGCAAATATTTTATTATACAATATTATTTAAATAATGTTTTAATTCTTGCCATACATAATTACACTATGCACGTTTATTTTGCTTTATATATATATATATATATTAAATAAATAAATAAATAAATAATTTATATATTAATATAATAATTAATAATAAATATCTATTTTTTTTTTAAAAATGTATAAATATATATTTAGTAAATAAATTTATAATTAATTAAATACGGATCTATATATTTATTGTAGAATAAATAATACTATTAATTAATAAATATATATTAATATATAAATATTTAATATTAAAATTTTTAATATTAATTTTTAAAATTATCAAAATAGTGAGAATTATTCTTTAATGTCTAAATTCAATAATTTTTAATTTTTTTTATTAAATTAAATTTTAAAAATTAATCCCTAACAAATATTTATAAATACGAATTATTAAAAATAAAATATAATTTACATTATACTCATTTTATAAAATACTTTTTATTAGATCGACTATTAAATATTATCCCTAACAAATTTTTATAAATACGAATTATTAAAAATAAAATATAATTTACATTATACTCATTTTATAAAATAATTTTTATTAGATCGAATATTAAATATTATCCCTAACTAATATTTATAAATACGAATTATTAAAAATAAAATATAATTTATATGTTTAATAAAGATAATTAATATAATTATATATTTTATTCTATCAAAATAATCCTTTTCATCAGGCACTTTATTAAATTAATATTATAATTAATATTATAATATTATATATTATTTTATTATATCCTTCTACAATAATTATAATCTTTACTAATATTATTAGATGTAATGCATCTAGATGATTTATTTACTGAATTTTAATAGAATTAAATTTAACAGCATTTATCTATTTAATTTCTAAAGATCCAAATATTAAACCTGCTAATTTAATAAATTATTTCTTAATCCAAGCAAACGCCTCAATATTATATCTTTTTTCTTCTTTATTTATATATTTTAATGAAAATAATTTTATAATTTTTCCAATATTTATTTCATTAATCGTTAAACTAGGAATTTTTCCTTTCATATATGATATATTAAAATATTAACCAACTTAAATTGAATTAATATTTTTTAATCTCAACTATTCAAAAAATTATTCCATTTAACATTATTAATTCTCTAATCAATTATATCAACCCTAATTACAATTCCTTAATATTTATTATTATTATCATAAATGTCATTTATGCTTCTTTTATAGGACTTCAATCTTTTTCTATTAAAATTATTATAGGATATTCATCCATAATTCAAACTTCATGAATTTTAATACTAATAAATTCTAATGAGAAAATTTATATTTTATATATTCTTACATACATCTTAATTAGAAGATCACTAATAAGATTATTTTACTATTTAAATATTAATTTTCTTCAAGATCTATATAAAATAAAATTTATAAAAAATATTTTTATATATATATATTAATTATACCTATACTATCTTTAGCGGGACTTCCTCCTTTTACAGGATTTCTTATAAAATGAATGGCAATTAAATCGATAATTAACTTCTCCTTTAACTTACTAATAATTTTTATTTTATCTTCTTTAATTAGAACTTTTTTTATATACACCTCTTACAACATTATATTACATACTGTTTGTTCAGAATCGGTCACTTATAACTGGGTCTACGGCCTGTATGTATATACAGACATAGGGTATTCAGTACATACTCTAAGTGTGGAACTCGTAATGATCGGGAGACTGTAATATTTCTTAATATTTTTTAGGTTTCTTTTACCCAGTACCGTTTATTGTCTTTAAACTCCCTTTTGTTTCTTGTTTTCGCCCGTAAAGATTTGTGTTTTTGTTTTATTTCGAAAACTTTTATTGTTTCACCCTTCATCTTTCGATTTTTATACCTATATATTTATTATTATTATTACCTATAAAAAGATAACTAGACTTTTTTCTAATCTTTCAAAACTGAAAGTATCAATTCTGCCTTATAAAGTATTAGTGAATGCAAAATATCGTACAAATTACTATTTGAAGTATAACGATTTAAAGAAGTTAGGTGTCAGTGCTTAGAAGTCGTATTTATGAACAAAATAAATGTTTTTATCAAATTATTAAAACGAATATCCGTAAAAATTAATGAAGTTTACTTGAATGTCGATGATAATCCGGTATCAGTTAATATAAATTATTTCAAATAGATTCGTGATAATAGTATATCGTGCTTATACACATTAACGATTCTCTTCTGCAATATGTATTAAACTTGTAAAAACTGTGTTTTGTTAATACTTAGAGTAGAGTAGTTTTGTTTAAGTCTTTGTATCGAGTACAATTGAAATTGGAAAAAAATACTTTCAAGCATAGAGCAGACTACGTGGAATTTTATTTTCAAAAGATTTACTTTTCAAAACAATAAAACGGCAAGCTTAAGCCAGTTAAATCTATTTGTGAGCATAGAAGCCCAATTTACGAATATTTACATTCTACGGGAGATTAAGTTGGAATCGCTCAAGTTTGCGTGATAAATTTACATATTGAAGGGTCAAGCAAGAAAAAAAAATTCTAAAGTTAGTTGAAAAAAAGTTATAAAAGAGTTTCCGAAGCGAATCGGTCTAAAAGAAAGTGCGGTTAAAAGTTAAGAATGGAAAGTCGATGAAAAAGGCCGAAATTTGGTTACAGATTTGCAATGCAGACTTGTACTATTAAATTGAAATTATTGCATAATAAAAAAGAAAGATAAATATTCGATATATTTGCTTTTACATGCATATGGGAACATAATTACCAGAAAAAAATATTGCTTGATTTTTTTCAGACATATCAACTTCTTTATCAATATTTTAAACTTATATTTACGTATATTAATATACATTTTCCTTATTAACAACCGAAATCAGCGTTTATTATAAGCTTCAATTGCTTAGTTATTAAAAAATCGGATTTCTATCAAAAATATTTTTTCACGAAAAATATTTAATGTACAGAACATCATATTTAGTGAAAAAAAGTTATTTTTCGTAAATTAAAACATCCGAAATATATTTATAGTTGCTTAAAGATATCTTCAAAAGCATTGCTCATCGAGTAAAATAATTAAAAAGCAAATATTCATTTTTTTCCGAAAGTGGCAAATATTGGTTCATGTGACTAAATATTAAATATTAAACAAATTCCTGGTGCATCAAGACAATTGTAGTAAGCAAACAAAATCACCTGAAGATATTAGCTATTATGATTATGTGCGGAATTTAAATAGTGATCTCTTCAGAACTTCGCAATGTGTAAATTACAAAATTAAATGAGAACGCCTTGTTTTCCATACGCCATTGCAAGCTTGAACAGTACAAATTCTTGCAATGATTTATCAAGTATCTTGTAGAGCAATAAATCAATTTCTTACGTCTGTTTTTAATAACCCACATGATTTTTTATCATTAACTTCATCGCTGAAATAAGTATTTATTACAAGAATGGCGATTGTTGGGCATTTTTTTAATTTTCGTTGCTTGACATTTAAGCTTGTCATTTGTCGTAAAATAGCAACTTGCCCTAATTTGTTTTCGTGATTCATTTTCTAGATCTGTAAAATTTTATGTGTATGCAGTATGCTCGACTAATATCGTTACTGCACCGGTGTAATCACGAACTCTCATGAGTAACACTCATGAGTAACACGTTGCTGTAAGTCACTCGACGACTCGTTAAGTACGATGAATAGGTTTTGTATGCTGCGTGACTCCATATCACCAGCAACTTCTTCGCAAATGAATTGTTATGATTTACAATACTAATTGTGTGCGTGTGCTTGTGCGTAAGTGTACGTACGGATGAGTGTGTCAAATTCTATTAACATTTTAATTGCTTATTATCTTAATATACCATAATGCTAATCTTCTGAACGGCTTGATTAAATCGTCGAATATTTGTATTGTAATCAATCAGACTAATTGCTACAAATGAATGAAAGATCACTAGATTAAGTAAATAAATGGAAATCTGTCTCACTGAAGACGAACATCATATTTAATGGTATGAAGTTCGGTTATACGTATAAAAGTCTAATGTTTAGCGGTAACATTTTTGCAAAACAATTTATTATACGTATCATTTTACTCCATTTAATTCATTTTAATTATATAATGTTTTAAAGAATATATACACTTAGCAAGTACGATCGATAAATTAATATTTAAAATTTCCTCTACAAGGTTAATAATATATAAATATTTCACCTAATTATTTGAAATACTTTTCATTGTATATAAAATGAAACATAGTCTTCTATACTTTTGAGAACTATGTGATTTTTACAACTTATGCAGTCACGGCTAATACAATTATTTTATTCGAATAATTATGGATACATCTACGTATTGATATAAATTAACAACTAATACGCATGTATACATTTTGCAAAAAAAGAATAAATGTATAAATTATATATCCTTGTATGTTGTTTCATCTTAAACAATAAAGTCCTTAATTTCAATAGTAAGTGAAACATCGATATTTAATACTGATATTTCGAAGTCTATGGTCCCATAATCTTCATTATTTCGAAAAAAGCGAGCTTTACAAACAAACAAATAAAAATATTAAAATATCAGGTTGTTTTGAAAATTTGACATTTTGTATGCCAAGAATGGTACATGCAAAATAAAATGGAAGAGAGAGAGAGAGAGAGAGAACGTTACGTTTGATCATAGTGGTAAAGTGAGCGAAAGCTCACGCGCATATAAAATTCCGCTCACGCTAATGCATATGCTATTGTCTCAATGTTTGCAACGAATTTGCGTACGTGCTCGAATATGTCTAGTACCGAAATGGGCCAATGTTAGTATTTCTCACCATGGTTTATATATACGCGACAAGAATGTCATCTACTTTACCTTTACTTCTCTCTTCTGCTCTTACTTATCCTCCCTCTCTCACGCAGCAATCTAATTTTTTCCCCTCGTACAGGACTGTCCCTTTTGTTTCAATATCTTATTCATTTATCTTTAGTGATAGTAATATTGTAGTAGAAATATCAATACCAGACCATAATCTGGAGTGAGAACGTTCGTGTATCTTCATTATCTTCGCTTTCTAGCTTCTCAATTTAACTGCAGTTCGAACATTAACAATTGCGGAATTTTCAAGGTCTTGATTAACTACATTTTTGAATTTCCATTAAAATAATTGGCTGGTTTGGTCGGTTGAGAACATTGAGTTTCTACTTAAATGATAAATAAACTATTCAAAAGATACATTTTAAGTTATAAAAAATACTTCTAAGTATTCATGAGATATAGATTCGAGTATAGGGAAGTATTTCGAGTAGATAACTTTGCTGGAAGGATCCGCTCAGTTTCTTAAAGTTTGCTTAAAAGAATGTCGTTGCTTCAGTTTATCAATTTTTTTTGTAACAATAGTCAGTTCTTCTTGTGTGTATATTTCGACTGAATAATAAAATTTTTCTGGTCAATTCTACGGTCAATTTAATTTACGTGCCAAGTTTTTCTTTCAAAATTTCCTAGTGTCAACGGTTATCGAAGTAGTTACATTTTCTTCAATGTTTCACACACATATATATATATATATATATATATATATATATATATATATATATATATCAAGATTGCTACACCGCGTATCTGATCTTTTAAAATTAATAAAAGTCAATCGTGTAAAGGTAAGTTTAACGGTAAGTAGTTGTTAATTCTCATTTGTTCCACGGACTTTGGTATCAGATGTAAGTGGTTGAGGCCATTAATTTTTTATGAATCTACCTGATAAAATTTAACTGCAACTGGACCAACATATTTATTTTGTTTAAAAAGTTAAACGAGTATTTAATATGTCATCAACGAGTGTGACATATAGCTTAAAACCTCAAACGAGGATCCCTAATTGAATTTACTAATCCTCTATTGAAATTACCGCTTACGTGTTACTAGGTATATTCGATGAAGGTTATATTGTAATTTTAATAATGATAGGATTGCTAGAATTGAGTATTAGCCAATAATGCAAGACCTCCGCCGATTTAAGCGAAGCATGCCGAACCGCTTCAACAGTAATATTAAAAAAGTTAAAAAACAAATTTTGTAGAGAACCTAAAAAATTAATATATTAAATGTAATTAATCAGCTTTATACTACTATATGTTACCAAGGATTTATATTATTTCATTGCGACATTTAATTTTCGTCACTCTTTTAATTTGGCGAGTATAACAGTAAAATTTGAATTGATCTATCAACGGGAAACCAAATTTCTTTTCAAATATACTAAAATTATTTAAATTCCGTTGAAATACTTAGTAACAGGCCTTCATGAATAATTTACTGCATGTACAGAAAATAAAATTTTCTTTTTATTATCATTGCTATTTCGTTTAAATTTGATTCTGCAACAAAAAGATGTCATTCTTTGGGAATGATTCAACTTTTACCTACTACTAGACAGTTAGATATTAGCGATACCAAATAGATGTAATCTCGTTTACTATCCTTATGCCTATAAATGTTCAGACAATATACTTCAAGTTTGGCTGAAAAAGAGGAATCTTGATCAGCGAGTTGCATGCATTGCCAAACAGAAGGTACAGTAAAGAGCTATGCACGCTTTCTAGAATAAAATCTAATATGAACACCCACATGCGATGGAATGGGAGTAATATATGTATATATGTATAGAGAGGGAGGGGTAACGTCCAAGTATGTATAAAATGAAAGTACTCAGCATCGAGTGTTCTTCACGTCTTCTGTAAAGCAGAAAGAATTCTTTCCGATTCTGTAAGGCATGAGAGTGCCGAGTCATCGGCTCCACTCCACTCCACCCTCTCCCCCACGCGCGGATTGTCACCCCAATCGTCTGTTTTCTATTTCTATAGTTCTCTCTTTATATGTGTGTGCTCCTACATAAGGTAAAAGCACATTAAAGCAAAGCGATGAAACAAAATTGTTTATCTTTTGGTAGGTGAGATTATTTCCTAAATATATCCATTTATTATCAGATTAATTTTTTAGCGCTGAAATTAGAAAAAGCTATTAATATCGTGAAGTTATATTTTATCCTATATTTACTGTATTAAATTAGATAATGCAAACGCACATTTGGTGTAACGCTGTGTAAAAAGAAATATTCTTAGATACGACAAACGTTTCTCTTAAAAAAGAGAAACTGATATCATCTATAATAAACAATAAAATACCGTATAAAACTACAACCAATATTATCTTTACAGATACAATTATAGTAATTGTCTTCAACGTAGTTCTTTAAAGAAAAAATCTTCTACGTAAGCATTTAGGAACTGTAAGGGACCTTAAATGAATAGAAAACCTTTGGCTGAGAATATTCATTAAGAATTTAGTTTTTTATTTTTTCAGCTTTTATTCTTTGTTTTTTTTATTATTAAATTTGCAATAATTTTATTAAATTTTATTAAATTTAATATTATTATTTATTTATTTATTATTATTATTATTTTACTTTTATTAAATTTACAATTATTATTATTAAATTTACAATATTATTAAATTGTTTATTATTTACTTTACTATTATTAAATTTACAATAAGAGTTTGTAACTTTAATATTTAGTATTAAATATTTCTATGATAAAATATTTGTTAATAGACATTTCATTTAAATGCAAACTCGGAAAAATTATAAGTTTAAGAATGGGCTAATAAATTATTCCACAAAAACCTGTTAATATCAAGAATTGTTCATTGATATTTTCTGAAGTATAAGAAAAACATAAATTATATTAGTATTATGTAAAATTAGACGTAAAAATAAATAAAAATGAAATAACACTTTGTAGAACATTTCTAGATTTAATCTAATAAATATTTCATATAATCAAATTGTATAATAAATTATGGCAATATATATACATGTGTGTGTGTAGTTAAATGTACGACAATAAATCTAGTTAATATTTATTTATGATTGAAATGGAATTTTATAGAAATGCTATTCTAATAGTTACTTTTGTTTTCGAAATTTATTTCAGAATGCCGTTGCGTTAGATTGGCTTAAAAGTGAAATAGTACGTAAATAATTACGCACATAAAGATAATTCCTGATTTTTTATACTTCTGCTCTCTTTTTGTACTTTTAGAATTTTTTGATTCATAAATTGATAAAAAGAGACCAGAACAAAGCTTTTATAAAGATAATGGAGGAATACAATGAAAAGAAAAGGAAATCGATAAACCCGCCTAAACGAAGACTCGTTTACGCGGACGATGGTAGTTAATTCCGGTAGGAGAAATTCAGAACACTTTGATCGAGGCAAAGTTCGCAGCTCATTTTCGAACTACGTGGTTCTGAAATCCCGCATTACGTGACCGAGATACTGCTCTCCAATCTTGCACTCCCTTACTGCCTCATTCCCGATCTCTATCTTTATCCGTCTTTCGGTAACTGAGTCAGAATGCAACTGTTCGGTGCCCTTGGCATTTAAGTTTATTTCTTCGTTATTGAAAGAAAATTAAGGCTTCTATCAGTAACGTATAAAAAATTCTTACTCAAGAACCCGATTGAAATGTAAACCTTCGTTGATCCATAATCGAAAATATTTTAAATATTTTTAAGCTGTAAAATAATAACATGACAGAGCTACAATCGTAATATTAATTTTTAATGATTAGTTTTGAATTATTTTCAGTATTTATAGCAGTTCTGTTTAGATATTAAGGCATTGCTGAAAGTTGATCAATATTTTATATTCATTAGCGTACAAATTTATCTTTTAGCGAGAAATTAATATTCGATATCTTACTAACTGTGCGCGCGAGGGGGGGAGGGGGACAAGATAAGTCGATTTTCTGAAATTATTAGCATTTCAAAATATTTGTCAAACTGGAGATGCAGATGTCTGTTGCATTTAGACTAATATCAACTTATGCTTTATTTATTGATTTTTTGCTCCATTCTAACTCTATTATCCGGTGCAATATTTATTGAACGACTTTATTTACTTACTAAACAATAAGTTGCATTTAATTTAATTTCACATTATTTCACATTATTAATTTTAGATTAATTTTTCTTCCCTCAGATATGGCTGCATGTGTGGATAAGTCAAAGTGTAATTTGGGTACCCTGAGCTGCTGGAGCAGGAACTCATAAGGAGGCTTACCACTAGACCATGTGACTGACTAAGAGGAATGCAGGAGTACTTTACATTATAACGGTACGCAACAACAGAAGTTATATACCCCGCCTCTTGGTTATCACCGGTAAGGAAAATTGTACTGTCACTCATCTGCGTAATTTACAATTCCGAACAAAGATAAACACATCAAGTAGAAATTAACTATTAAATATTCATATATAACCTCTTTTATGATGTTGGTAATGTATGTTTTTGTAAAATGTTTTTGTAAAATAAAACAATATTGCAGAATAATACGTTTTATTCATAATGGAAAACTAAAGAAAAAGCAAACTCAACTGACTAAACACATAAGAGCTAACTTTTTCTAAGCATTTACGAAACATAGTTTTGCTAAGAATGTTATACAACTGAGTATTTTAGTGAAAAAAAATTCATTCAAAAAAATACTTTAAATCAATCGTATGTTCAATAAATGCAAATTCTATTGTTTTACATTTGTAAAACAAATCTAATATCAATTCCATTGATTAGTTTCGCTATATAACTTACTGACTCCTACATGATCATTTGTACAATTATATTTACAATTTGGTCACTTTAATTACGCAACAGTATCTCGAACATTTATTAATAAAGTATGTATATTGAACTTAGACTGGCTTACCATATTATCTATGTTGCATTAAATTAAAATTGAAAGTAGTAATTCTAGTATTTATTAGCTGTATAATTAAATAAAAGTCAGATTAAGTTATTAAACTGAGTAGCTAAGAATAAACAAGAGAGTTAATAATGAATTGTGGTACTGAAACTTCGAAATATACATGTATAGTAGCGTTAATTTAATACAAAATCTAAATATCAGGTATATAAAACAGAAAATCTTGAATGTGCATTAATCTTACTACATCAAATGCTACTTTCAACATAATTCTAGAAAAATTAGGTAATTTGTCACTCCTTGCTTGACAAATAATTTAAGCTTCTAATTTTCTTATATCTAATTTTAAATAATATTTGTATTTAAATTGGAATATGATATTTGAGAAATTAATTAAGATCCTTCACTGAAAAATTTTACGTAACTTATTCACATTGAATTGCATTGAATTATGAATCTAGAAAATTTTGAATCATACATTTTTTCTTCGCATGAATATCACGTGTTTCGTCTGTGCACTGGCATATTTCTCATGGTATTGTGGAAGAAAAATTTCCAAATTTTCTATTCAATTTTTAAATATTTTTTGTACGGATTTTAACAATATCGTACACTTTCAATATAATATGTCTTTTTAAATATTGTAAATCATGTTGCAGAAAATTTAATTCATTCCTAAAGAAACATCTTTTTTTCTTCTTAAAATTATAAAATAATTAAGTACACATAAACATGAATATAATAAGTGAATCACTTTTACTGTTCATATCTGATAAGCGAACTTCGAATATTAGCCCGTAAGCTTACTGACGAAATATAATGTTTCATGGACGAATTTTGTGAATGAACTTAAAAAAAATTAATAGTTCTATTTATATTGTTAGAAAAAGAGTTTCAAGGTTCGATTTAATCTCCATCGAAACGGAATCTAGTTTTTGAGTTTGCGAGATAATGAGATACAGGTTAGTTACTTATAGATAAGATTTCATTTACTTTAATTTATGAGTACACGGATATTATAAAGTTTCATAAAAATATATTTGTATATACATTAGATGAATTATCGATCGAGTTTATATCTGTACTTTATGTTGGAAGACGATTATGTATTAATTTATATTAATAATGCTTTGAATGTTAATATCTAAATCAGATATCTAAATTAATCTTAATGTTTTATAAATCAAATAATTTATTTAAAAAATGTGCTCCATTTGGAAATGATTTTGTGACTCGAGTTTAATTTTAGAAGAGTTGCTGATTAAATAATAACATTTATGCTCAACTACGTGCGAATATAAACATTACTAATAAAAAGAAGAAGATGTTAGCTTTTCAAAATAGTTGTCAATGAATATAAAAAAAACTTAAAGCTGTACACGACAATAGTTAGAGATTTGTTTTTTGATTTTTGCTCCTTATATAACATACGCATTGCCTAATAACTAACTGTATAAATAAAGCATTAATATAATTATTAGTTTTTTAGTAATAACCATGTATTCCTTAAAATCTGATTAAAATTTTCTTAAAAGTTTATCGGATATTTTATTGCACTACTATTCGCGCTGAAATACTTCTGTAATGATAATCATACTACAATTATACGCAAAATTACTTCCATTTATGATAGAGGATTAAGATTCATTGAGAAATACTACGATGTAGAAATAAAGATGCGAATCCTTTAGTAGAAGCACGATATTGAGTTATCATATAGAAATACGAATAAACTTTGATATAATATTAAAGTATATTCCGCTGTTTTTATATAATTACGCCGTATGCAATTTCATGCACACTTGGTCCATAAGATTTATAATTAATATATTTGTAAAACTACCTTCATATCTAGATGGATATTTTAAATAAATTAAATTTATTTAAAGTTCATACAAATTGTTAGTAAACGGGTTTAACAGTGAGTCGGTTAACCTGCTAAATTTGCACGTGTGGGTGTGTGGATGCATACATGTATCGATAAAAGAAGCAGAAAGGTAATGCGAAATTCAACATTCGTGAATTGCGCAGAATTCAGAGGCATAACTCAGAGGCATAAATGGGGCACGCGCTTTCGAAATTTTATCCTCGTCTAATGCAGCGCGAGAACGACGCCATAGTAGCTAAACCTAATGGACAAACAAAAGGGCAACTGTATGCATTGCATTCAAAAGTGGCATGGCCCCGAGACAATATGTACGGTGTACGTACAATAGAACGTACAAGGGGTTACTAAAATTGAGTTTCTTCGTGGACGTGTCAGGTTGACTCCCGCATGCGAGGCCACTTTCGCGCTAATAATGTACACGCGCGTATTTATCGCAGTGCGCAGCATTTCTTCGATATACTTCGGATGGTAAGTGTTATCACAAGCACTTGACGTTGTACTTTGACCGATTGCTTCTTTGTTACTTTTTCAAATCTCTCTCCTTCTGTATTAGCTAGTAGTCTCTCTCGCTATGCATATAACTGATAATTGGGAAACTTCGTAATAGCTCAGGCTTGCGATAAAAAATGGATAAAAAAATTAACGTTCACTGAATAAATCGAGATTTAGCGTCGTCATGATTGGTCCCAGGTCAACAAAAATTCTGTTAGTCAAGACTACCATTTCATATTTCCATTCGATTTTCATAATAACTATTTTACTTCAGAACCCAACACATAAGTTGTCTAATAATAATATTGGACTGTCGTGTTTTACCGATTATCTACGGTAAGAATATAATAAGTAACTACTTCTTTACTCTGATTGTTGATTATTGTTAGTGATGAGTATTGAAAAAAGAAATTTTCTTTACGTAAAATTATTCATTTTATTCGAATAATTTTCATTATAGAAATATAGTCTGATGTTGCCTGATCAACCACAATTAAGCACTCAATTTAATAGAAATTAAATTTTTGACTTTTTTATACCTTTTTGGCCTCTAACACTTTTATCTGTATTTTATTTTCTCTTCTATATCCAACCATATCTTCGTTTTAATTACACGTTCTTATTTTTCAAATATCACCTGATTATAATTCAGTGATGAGCTCAATTTCTTAAGCAATAATTTTCACGTTTCTTTTACTTAAATTTTCAGCTTTATATTTACTTAAATCGTGTATTTTTAAGCATAATTATGTGCAACTTGTATTAATCATTTTACAACTTTTTGGTCTTTCCATACCTATAAAAGTCTATATTTCTGTTTTTATAACAAAAATTCTTTGATGCGTATAACATGCGTATAACGTATTATGCATCTGATTAAATTTTCTACCGCAAAAATGACCGCTTTGTTAAAGAACAATTTTGTTAAAATAAACAAACGTAACTTTTAATTTAATATAATTATGATTGTTTCTTTTATTCGTGGTTTTACATTAATTAGTACTCGACATTTAAGAAATTACAATTAAACTGCATTTAACATAAATATAATAAGAGAGCGTACATCAGTCGATTATTATTTTAGCAATGCTGTTTTAACTATCGTTTCCGTTCAGTCGTACTATGTAGAGCAAAAATGTAGTACCTCGAAGTATCTGATTCACCCATTGCGTAGTAAAATTTATGATTCGACAACCATGCAAAGTTAATAGTTTATTTTGACTCCATTTGTTAAATAGTTATTATAACTAATAAATACAGTTGAATAGTTACTGCTGCGAACGAATTCGGTTCAAAATAATTTTATCTGTATTAAATGGACCACCTCCCTATTAATTTCACAAATGATATCTAATTTTAAATCTAGACTCCTTGAGAATTTACATAACTGCGGGAACAAGATATTTTTCTCCGTAAGTAATTCGATAACACGTTTTCAAACCGAGTGCAAATACCGTGTAATAAATGAGAGTTTAACCTTGACTTCGCGAAAAACAAAGAAAACAAATTTTCTTTTCCCAGAACGAAATTTCCGATATTATATTAATTTTGAAGTATGGTCAGTTACAATAAATAAGGATAAAATATTATTTTCAAATTTCAATTCATCCGAATTTATTCTTGATAATATTTATTTTAAATAAAGTTTCGAAACTCGCTTAATTCCCCCTCTTAATCATGTCTCACAAATTCTCTCCTTCTGTCTCAATTTTATAATACCCAATTCAATCTTGATGACACGTTTCGCGGATCGTTACGTTAGGGTGATGATATACTTCAGCAGGTTTCTTATTAGAAGAGGAGTGAAGGAACGTTATAAAATATAATTCTACATAAACAGGGACTCGCTCCATAGTTCATGTGTAAGAGTAATACAAGCCTGCGTACTCACTTCATTACCGCAACCCAATGAGCAACGTCGAGAGCTTTTGCGTATGCGGTTGCGGCTCCTCATGTATAAACCCGCATACGCGTACACGCGTGTACTAGGAACGGCCAAGATACATACGCGTGCGTAGTCGCGATAAAGCTTTCGCCTTATTAGGCAGTAAACCAAGTATTAACCCCAGACCGGTACGCGTCTTTGTGTTTAACCCACGAAATGACGAAGGTTTCGTGCTCTTTAGCATCTGAGAGTAGAAGCGGCGCTTAGGACTTACATGATCTTTTGCATTATTATGAGATTAATCGAAGTTATTGTGCCATACTTCCAACCGTATTCCCTTTAATTAACAATTAAAGTGGTTTCGTTATAAGCTTGAATAATTAAACCGAATATTAGCCTACGTAAAAGTTATGTACGATAGAAATATAGAGAGTAATACATATTTATATAACTGTCGTCTAATACATGAGATTGAAAATATAAAAGATACAACATTATGAGTAGAATAGGGAAAAATGATTCATTTAAAAACAAATATTATTCTGTGTTATTTTAAAAGAATTTATAGTGGAGATATTAGAGTCGCTAGTAGCTTTCTTTTTAACAAAAATATTGATCACGAATATCGACAGGAAATACAAAATTTTTTTATTAAAATTAATGTTTTGATTTAAACAAAAAAATATAATGCCTTCTAATATATACATATTACTTTCGTATTCTTATGCTAATGAATTTCACATTTTATGTTTATTAAAAACACTGTCTACATAGTATTTTTTACAAAGTTGCACGTACCAACTTATTATGAGAAAACTATATGTCTTGTCCAGTCATAAGTACATGCATTTTGAAAATATTTATTTTTAAGTTTCTTTGCATTTTAACTATATTATCTTCGTGTAATTACTTTAATGATTTTAAAAATAGATATGTTGAATGTTTTATGGAAATTGAGTCAAATTATTCGGATTTTTTCACTTAAAATCACTGTGTAAGTCAACTTTTCTTTTTCCTGACTCTTCCTTTTTACGCATACACATCTACAAGCGTAAATACGTGAAACCTTGGTTCAAAAAGCTTCTTGACCATTGCTATTCATTGCGTATCCTCTCGCTATATATCTTATTTAAGACATCCTTCTTTTTTTAAAACAACTTAAGTAATTGTCTTTTATGAGATCTAATTCTATTTGTGTCATTATTAAATGAAAAGTCTCTAGTCTAAATTAATTCTTTATTATCAACATTAATTTATAAAATTTATCTCTTAAGTATATTTTACAAAAAGTTCAATATTAGCTAATTAATTTTTTGTAAATCTTTATCCTGTATATAATTTAATGATTTCTTTTAGGTTTCTGACAAAAAGCCGTAATAATTTGAGTTTCAGAGATCTTTCAGGGCAATGATAAGTGTGTGTGTGTGTGTGTGTGTGTGAGTGTAATAAATAAAAGAAAAGACATTCAATTTATACTTCAAACATAAAAGATTGATAAATAATAGATGGATATTACTTTTTTATTGAAGCATTAAGAAAAAACTGGTTAAAATATTTAGAAATGATAAGTTATTAAATTCTATAAAAAAATGTATAATACTATTTGACCTAAAATCTGAACAGATATAAATTATTGTGTATAAACATTAGTATTAATATTTTTTAATATTTAAATTAAAAAAAAAAGTAGTTTTATATCATTTCAATTTACATATTTAGATGCTTTTATGTAATTTAATAAAATAAAATGTTTAAAATAATAAAAATAATAAAAATTAATGAAAATGTTTTTATAATTAATATTTCTATTAATATTTTATCACATTCTTAAGACACATTTTGATTTTAGATTGCTAATTTACAAAGTTTTTTGGATCAAAAACTATTTTTGAAGCAAATATTTCCTTATAATTCATAATTTTAGCTGGAAAAATAATTTTTCTGGTTAAATATAACAATTTAATTTAGTCAATTACACTTAAATATACAGGAGAACATTAAGTAATTAAAATTAATATATAATTTCTAAAATATTTCAGATTTCCGTTACCTTTAAAAGTTTGTCTTGACATAGTATGACATAGTATTGCATTTAACGCTTTAAATAATTTATATGTAAGAAATAATGTTTTGTTTAATTTTGAAGAAATAAAATATGGTTATCACTCAATTTTATTCAGCATATTTTTCTAAAATTTTTATATTCTTAGTAAATTTGTTGAAAAATAAAGAAATTCTAAATGAGGTACAAAAGCTTTTTTGGTGCATTATGACACTTATATTCTTAAAGAAAATTTTTCATTTATACTAGACGGACTAGAAAAATTACTATTCCATATTTTCTAATGGAAATGTAAAAGACTGCGGACATATGCATATACAGAGAGAGAGAGAGAGAGAGAGAGAGAGAGAGAGAAACATGCCAAATATATGATGTAAAAAAAGTGCAAGTGGAAGGAGATAAGAAGGAAAAAAAGTAAGATTGACGGATCGACCAATCAGTCGCTTCGATGAAGTCTTCCGTCTTATCTCCTTTCTATTCTTCGGAATCTCTTCTCCTTTCTACTCTCGCCTTCTCCGTGAAATCTCTTTGCGGGTCTAGAGTAAAGCTCCAGGTATGAAAGTTTTAGAAGAGAGAAGTAACGCAATCCCCTTTAAAAATCATCCGGTCGATTAGCTCAACTGTTGGTGGATTATTACACACAGACAGGGGATCGTCAGAGCACTACTTTGCCTTAGTAGTTACGTAAGATGAAGGCAGAAAATACAGTGCAGCTACGAGTTGTGTGTGTGTGTGTGTGTGCGCGCGCGCACGTATGTATGTATGTATATTCGTATGAACGATGAATCCAGAAAATTCGTGCATCGGTGCTGTTAGAAGGACGAATTCAAAGAGAAGAAGACAAACTTCGCACAAAGTCTTGTCGAGGACAGACACGAAAGATTACCTTCAGTTCTACTTAGCTTATCCTTCCTGTACCACGTCTCCGTGAGTCTTTCTCTCCTCGTTCCTTCTTTACCACACTTGTAGACTTTTGCTTTTCCGACTTCGTTCTTTTCGTTCTTTCTCCCTCAATTTCTCTTTGTCGGGGCTCTCTTACTTTTCGATTGTCGTTGGAACTTCAACGATATTATTTTCCAGTCCCTTGAACATCCAGGTGTACGTGGGAGGAGAAAAAGAAAAGGGACGACAGAGGAAAGTCAGAGATGATGGAGAATCGAAACGGAGGTGCGCGAGATGGCTCTTTATTTTATCGCTGCCCAGTTATATTGGAGTATAAATCATATTCAGTAAGTTGAGCCATTATCCGCCGTTCTACTGTTAAAGAAAACGCTCTACTTCGCGGTATAGCAAAAGGATCAGCAAGTGTAGCAAGAACAGCCTGGACTTATCGAAGACATACATTATCATGTCTATTGGTTACTTTTTTTATTACAGCACTACTCATCACTGTTAAGGAAAACTTTTATGTAAAAATTTATTACCATTTCTAATTCGTATGACATCCTCGCTATTGGCTTAAAGCATCCTTATTAAATATTATCTATTACATTATTTTCAATTAACAAGCGAGATTGCACGAAACAATGCTGTTCAACAAATTATACTTTTTAGAAGAATATTTATTCATTTTTTATGTTTCGAGATGTATGGATGAGAGTTAACGAAGTTTTTCTATGCGGTATTTATAATAAATTACCGTATTTAATTGATCGTAGCACAGAATAAATTATCGAGTATATGAATTTTTGGATCTTATAAATTTAATTTTTATTTCTTATGTTACAGGTTAAGACACTAATTTTGTATAATAATAAGCAGAATATCCATTTCCCACTTCAAATAGTTTAATCTGAAACTAAGCGTTTGTTATGAATGCTCAACCATGGAAACACTTCGCATGGAAACACTAAATGTTCAAATTTGTACATTGTAGGTTTTTAAAAGTACGTAGTAAAGTGTTGTAAATTCGCAAATACTTTCATCTCAATGAAATTTCTTTTTCAAATAAAGGAGTTGAAATTTTTTTTCAAACTTGTTTTTTCACTGGAATTATATATGAAGATAAGATTCTCATTAAATAAGAGACTTCTTATTTAATACATTAAAGTAATATCCCTATTAAGGCTGTAAAGATAAATATTTGATTACAATGTCTATTCTGGCTGATATATTTCTTATTTAGATGATATATAACTCTAGGCAGCTTAAATTACGTGATGTATCAATCTTTAAAAGATTTAAACTAACTATACAATTTTGAAGCTATTCTACGATTTTTATCGATTCGGTTTATTCGTAGCGACTCATACTTCAGAACCTGTATATTACCGGCATAAGAAATCCTCATGAGCCTGAAACTGCGACGCTGCAAATACTACAGTCTAACGACGGCGCGACTAGAGTACATGGGTAGCATAAGTGAGGAAGAGAAAGAGGGTGAGAGAGCGAGAGGGGGGGGGAGAGCGAAATAATACCCGCGGAGTAGATGATGCCGACGCGTGCCACGAAAAGAGAGATTTTATTAGCTTCGACATGCATGTTTTTGGTATTCTGAGAATCGCGCCGAATATCTCTTACTCTCGGGAGAACAGCAAAGAAGCATCGAGGAAAAAGGAAAATAGTGTCGACACCTTTAAGTACTGTCTTTCACCGTTTATTGTTCTTCGTTGTTCTCTCTCTCTCTCTCTCTCTCTCTCTCTCTCTCTCTCTCTCTCTCTCTCTATTCTTCGACCTTGGTCTATTTGCGACAACGTCTTCAGTCGCGCATTCTATATGCAAGCAATTTCTATGTACGATTACCTTGTACCATTACCCACTATTGCTATCATCTGTATAAACGCTTTGCTTTATGTAATTTTTGTAAATGTTTTCTTTGTTCTTCTTTTGTATCTTGAGTTTGTCTCTATCGAATCTGTCCCTAAAAAACTTGGTATCGTCTAAAATATTAATAGATGGGAGAAACTATTGTAGCTTTAAAGACTTATTTTTTCTAAATTCACCTATACGGTATATATTACTTTATTCTTTTACAATTTACAAAATGAAATAATTTGTTTTCAACTATAAAAACTGGTTGAAAAACTTCTTATAAAATGACAAATAAAAATAAAATAAAAGACGTATAACATTCTGGGAGGATAGTGTAAAATTATAACAAATATTTCCAAAATTTGCATACATAATTTCAGTGTTACGGAGTTTTTAAATTAATAATCAACTGTTATTATCTTTCAATTTATGATTAAATGTGATATAAAAATTACAATAATAGTAATTGAATTTTATATATGATAGAAAAACCTGAATTTAACAAAATATCGGAACAATTTTTTTGAAATGGTAAAATTTGTTGCTCTATATCAAGTTATTTTTTATTTTCTATCTGAATTTTGACATATATATAGGTATTATGATTAAATATTCTTTAGTATTCTAAATTTTAAAAAGTACATATTTTCTACACGATTAATATTTAGTACTACTAAAGTTAATTTGAACGAATTAGAAGAACATAACAGCTTATATATGCGTTACAACCGATAAAATATCTATTTTAATTCAAATTGAATACTTTCCTATAAATATTAAAAAGTAAAAATAACACTCAGCCGACATTTGGTTAATTGATTTAGGTAATTTGAAAAACTTTTCAAATTTAAAAAAAATCTTTAAATAATTCTGCTACTTGCATTGAAAGGAAATGCATAAATCAATCTTGAACCGATCTACATAGATATATGAAAATTTTCTTTATTAGACTCTCCGAATTAGTAACTCTGTGTAAACTGATTTCAAAGAGTGCATGTAAGACATATCTTCTTCTAAATTCATTTCTTATATAAGAAGTAGGTAGAAATTATTATAGAGGCCATTTAGTTCTTATTAATTTATTAATATTCTATTTGTGTTAGATTCTTAAATGCTGCATACTTATAAAAATAATAATAATTGAAGAGAAATTTTTTAAACTAACTTCTCTTTCTTAAAGATCTAAAACTCGAATCTTTGCATTATCCATCCTTGTAACAGATGTTCTTTTCATACTAAGATTTTGATGATTTTACGAAGTTGTAAGTAGCGTGAAGATCTTCTAATTAGTACAGAACAACAAAAACTTTCACTCCCTTTCACTTGCTTTGCCATTTATCTCTCTATCTGTCTTGCTAAATATATATCTTACTGTTTAGCTTTAGTGTTTCTTCGAGGGGTGTATAAATAAAAGAAAACGAGGAGAGAATAATCGAGAATAGAAAAGAATGAAAGAGAGAGAGAGAGAGAGAGAAACAGAGCGAAATGAGATCCACCTTTTGCTCCTCAAGCTATCGTTGACTCCGTCATATCCCGGCCAATAGTCCTCCTTCTTTTTCTCTTACATAAACAGTAGGTTTTTAACTACTACTATCGCATCAGGCTGGATCTACCTTATCTATTAGGAACATTGCTTCTCTTCTATCTTTCAACTGAGAGCCTACGTAAAGCTACTCTATACTCCACCCCTCCTACTCACTATGTTTGTCTCATTCTCTGTACATAAGTCTATCTACCTTTAAGTCTTTTTCGAGTGAGAGGAAAAGTTTTTCACTGACTTATATGTAAATAATAAGAATTATTGAGAGATATACTATATCAGTGAAGATTTTACTTCTATATTCTCAGAGTAATGAAATTGAAAGTTGAAAAGTTGCTTATTTTATCGCATCATACATTAGTAAATTGAAAAGAAACTTATCGTACTAGTGTGTTTGGCGTACTTAAATTATTTGGAGAATGAATCAAAGATAAATTGAATTAGAAAATTTTGTTGAATAATTTCTGATATGATTTAAATATAAATCGTATATTTATAATAATTATTATGAATAAATCAAATAAACTTTACACGCATTTTATTATATAGTGATTAACCCATGTGAAACATTTATTGAGAAATAAAATCCTTAAAAAAATTTTTTTTAACTAATATTATAGATAACAGTAAATTTCAGTTTTGTTTATATTATATCTACAAATCTATAATTTATATATTTAAATATATTATCAATATGTAAAAGTGAAATATATAAGTAGATACGAAAATTGTACATGTTATCATATTTTATTAAAGCTCTACTTATCTATTTTCCTATACTATCTATTGAACAGAAATACTTCGTTCATTGTCATTTTTAAATTAAGAAAACCTTAAACATAACGTACACACGTTACAATGAAATATCCGATGTAAGGTTGTATTATATTTTCCATTTTAAAACTTTGTTTTAATTATCAATATAATCATGTTATTAAATTTCTCAATTTCGATGAAGATAAAGGAAATTGCAAAGTTCTCTATAGTAATTTAAAAAGTAAATAATTATAAATTATATATTGTATTAGATTTGAATTTAATTACAATTGAATAATATATTGTACTAATAAAGTGTATTAGATCGGCGTACAGTGAAAGTAAATAATGAAGTTTTATAGATATTTTATATCATAGATATTATTCATTAAAATTATTTTATAATAATTAAAAAGTTATTTCATTTCCACTGTTGCGAAAAAAGAACGGAGCTTAAAAATAATTCAATACAAATAAATTCTCAATCAAAACATAAAATAGCATTTGGTACATAGTATTTAATTGTAAATAAGTATTCGGATACATTTGTTTATGAGATGTCATAAATATTTTTCCGTACACTTAAAATATTATATTTAATTAGATTAAATATTTTACCAGATAAAACTGTGTAACTATTATCAGTATTTTGTGATATTGTGTGCAAGCTTTTTTTACACTCAATAAAAATTATTCAAATACTGCGATTATTTTAATAATTAAATAACAACTGGATAAATCTGCTTGAAA
Source organism: Wiebesia pumilae (assembly GCA_018907045.1). Lineage (NCBI taxonomy): Eukaryota > Metazoa > Arthropoda > Insecta > Hymenoptera > Agaonidae > Wiebesia > Wiebesia pumilae. The sequence goes on along the minus strand of JACCHZ010000131.1, from coordinate 706,277 downwards.
ATTCAAAATTTGTTGTTTTTTTATTCGCAAGCAATTCGAATATATTTATTAAAAATCGAACCTAATATATATTCAAAATTATTTATGAATTTTTATTTTTCAATTAATTTTTATTATTTTTAATTTATTGAGAAAGTATCGTACAATTTTGTGAAGTATTTTTTTTCAAGTGAAATGCTTGAAAAAAGATTCATTAAGATGTGTTTACAAGTTTTATAAAATATTTGTAGATATACACGAGCGATTTCAATTTGTTGGTATTATTCAAATTGTAATTAGGCAAGGGTCTTAAATTTTAACATTTATTTATTATTACGTGTTTTCATTTCTAATGATAAAATTTCTATAAATCGTTGTATGGTCATTATCGTTAGTATAGTAACTATTCAATGCATGATTTATTAGAACAGACTAACCATGTGTTACGCAGGCACAATATTATCGCTTTTTATTACAGCTGGTAATAGTATAATTGAAAGAGTATTACGAAAAAGTAATCGCAGTTTAAATGGTTTGAAGAAAGTGAATTAAATGAAGCCACCTAAAAAGACATGAGTAAAAAGGGGCCCAAATAACACCATCAGGTTAGGCAATACTTAAGCAATTTAATCACGTTCTTAGTTAAGGAAAATATATACTATACCGTACTATACTTTATATACTTTATAGTACTATATTACATAGTATATATTATATAGTTCTGTAGTATATAGAATTACATACTTCTATACACCAATACAGGAGATCATCCAATAACGTAACCAGACAGGAAAAGAAGATGTACCTAGCCTATCAAAAGAATAACTGGTTAAGGTAAGAAAGAAACATGGAAACAGTGTTTGGTCTATCGAACAACTTATCCAAGGAGTAATTACAAGGTCTGAATAAAAAACAAGAGTAAAGAAGATGACTGAACAAACGGAATGGTTTTCGGTATGTCTATTTCCTGTAAATTTTGTAACAAAGTTGGAGATGGAGTCGAACCTTAATCAACTATTCGATTTTGAAGATCAACCATGATACTATTTGCGATGTGCACCCCTAGATACGTGCATATTGCAATGAATGTAGAATGACGGGACGGTTAAGCCTAGTTCGAGTTTCAATACTGTCACCGTGATTTTGTGCACATATAAAACAATGAAACAATTGTATCATTTACACATATGTATCTACTTTGCTGTTATGGCATGTCACCGTCAGGAATGTCACTTCGCTTCGTTGATGCTGTTATATACCATTACCGCCATCCGTCGGACTGACCTTCCCCTCCCTTCTCATTCTCCTCGACAGTACGATAATTGACGTACTGCTGTTCTTCTTTTCCTTGGACGGTAGGTTATTCGACGTTCTTTCCTTTCCTCCGGTAACCAAACCGTAATGTAGTCAGAGTCGACCAGACTCCCAGGACCCCTTTCTGTCTGGAAGAGGGATCACCGTATCATCGTGTCTGAATACCACAACAGACCACCGCAATTTTCATGTTACGCTGGGTATCAGTGAAGGGTCCCAATTGATACGTTACACAGCATTACTCGTCTTTTCCCGATCCCGCAGCCCTTATCTACAAAAGAACCCTACCCCGGCTGCCAGCTATCCCCGAACCTAGGGGAAGAACATTGAGTACGAGCTACGGTAGAGCAGCGCAAGTAGTCGTCGTCTCGGAGTCCGTGCACAACGCCAATAAGAAGATGAGAGGACCTTTTGTCCTCTCGACTTTTCTCCAACACCGTACGCATCTCAACACCCAGCGACCGAAGAACAAATGTCGTTACAGTGTTCAGCACTTATAAGTGTTAAGAGAAAAATTTATTTCAATTTGAATAGCAGTATGAAATAATAATCTAATTAAATTCATTGATGCATCTCTTATAAAATTATGAAAATAAGGTTCATTGCATTCTATCATTATTTCGGTAGGAAAAAATCCTTGAATCAAATTTAAAATTAGTACCACTGGAAGTATTAAAATCAATTTTCATTTAATTAAAGATGAGTGAAGTTTTATTCATATTGAAAAATAATAAGATTACTTTACGAAATCGCCCTCTACAAAATAATATCTTTTCAAATGCATTCATATAGTCTCACTAAGAAGAATAAGAGAATTAAATGATATCTTGTCTATATATGATATATTGATATTGTGCATGTGAAACAATAAGGCTTGTTAGAGAAATTACGAAGATAAATAAACGTTTAGCCAATAATATAAAATGAGATGTAATCTTCATGGAAGATTAACAGAGCTAAAATTCATAATTAATTCTAATAGAGTAATACAAGAATTATTATATTTGAACAACATTACTAATTTTTTGTATTAATTGCATATATTTTTTAAAGAATAGATACGCAGTGCTTTGTGTAAACTAATAAAATGCTCATAAAAAAGAATTAATGTGGGTGAAATCAAAATATTGCAATTATTCAATCATAAATTTCGAAATTATCGTAATAAAAAGAACTATCGAACGAAAATTATCTTTCACGAATTAATATGAGGATTTTTATAGAATAACTAACAGAAAAATTGCAGAAATAATTACACGCTGGTTAATAACGACATTACTTTATTAGCGACTAATAATCACTTTGATTCAAACAATATCGTATTTATAGATAATTACAGTCATCCGTGAATAATTTTAAAATTTGAATGTACTATTAAACTACGTACAAAAATTAATTTTCCGTATCTGATACAAGAACAGCCTTTATTATTTTGAAGTAAACATTTTTACATCTATTTGCTTTCAATTTCTAAAGTTGAATTTCTGCATCCAAAAGTGTATTCCTTTAGGCTAATCACGTACATTGAGATATGCAAATTAACGTGTGCTTATTTCTGATACAACATCTAAAGATAGAGATAGCAATCCAAAAACCGTAAAACACATTTTGGTTTATGCTTTGGTTTATCTGACATCTTAAAATAAGATCTTTTTCAAGCTCATTTCCAATATTAGCGTTTATGTAAGATAATTTGACAACTTCCAAAACATTAGAAAGAGCAAACGAAATTATTGGTAAATTATTGATATTTTGTGATTTTTGTTTCACTTCGTCCACTGTTTGTGTCTATCTAACGCTTAATCAGCACTATTATTGTTAAATGTTTATAAAAACGAAGAAAAGAAACTTCTGTAGTGGTGACAAGGCAGTGTGCTTATGTAATTTCACGTAGTTGCAATCTCATATTGCGATAACATATTTCAACCTAAATATCCAATACTCTTACGTGTATTAGTCCGTATATCCCGCACGAACATCGAATCGTACTCTCGTTGCTTTCGACCTACCACTGGTTCTCCAATTCTTTTATTTATCTGAATTCTTAAAGGATAAAGAACTATCCAAAGGAGATTTATCGATGATTATATCGCAGTCAACGCATTTAAGCGCCGCTCGAAAGTGTAATTCAGCCTTTGAAATGATGATTTAACGGAAAAACTCAAAGAACTCGGATTTCATCAATGATTGCTTTTGAAAATCGAGATTTTTCACCTCTTCCATATTACATTTTTATAGTACAGCTGGATATTCGCATTACTTTCAATGAGAACTCTGCAAGCTGAGAAAAATATATCGAGTCGACATTTGAAAAAATTACAACATTCTTTACCATACAAAATTGTCAGTTTTTCGATTGGTTATAGTTTATCGAAAAGAATAAAAACGAAAGTCCATTTATTTAGAATATAAGTTGAAAAAAGAATTACTATTAAACTTACAGGACTAAATCATGCTAAGTTTAAACGTACAAAGTTTGTAATAAATATATCCCGTTCGTGTAATGTATACCCTATTCTTATTGTTGAAAATCGATAAAGAAAATTACGCCAATAAGTATATGACGAATAAACATTTGGTTCTGAGAGAATAATTATGGATCAGCAGGATTTTTAGCTGCAACACGAGGAAAGTCTTTAACTTGCGTACACCTTTCATCGGAAAATTATAAATTTCATTATTATGATTATGTATTTTTCGCTATAATTTTATACAATAAGTGAATTATTTTGACTTGACGGTTAAAGGAAATTTTTAACGGTCTTATCTGGCGTCTACATGTATAATTTGACATCAAATATTCCTCGACATCGATGGCTTTATCGATAAGTAGAAGTGATGGGAAAAGATCTAGAAACTAAGTACATAATGTAAAGAGAAAAAAAAGAGAAAGAAAAGAGAGTAAGAAGAGCTATGACTCGGGAATCTTAACATTCAATTTGAGCCACTTACGTTCTATGGCTTTAGTACTTTCGCTCTGGTTTATCGATGCACCGCGAAGAAGTGTCGACAAAGAAGAAAAGGATGCATAAACAAACAAGTTGCAAACGTTCAGGGAAAAATAGTCGAACCACACTACGAGAAGGACAAAGAGAGAAAGAGAGGCTAGGAAAGATAAAAGTTGTATAAAGCGAATTGCCGAGTAGACGTAGTCCTCGTCGCCTAATTTATTCCATCTTAGAGTTGGTACCGCTGATTCTCATTCTTAAATTGTGCCACAGGGTGTTCGCCCGAGTTTGCGTACATAGATCAGCGAAATGATATATGTATATATGTATGTAGACGGATAGATAAAGAGACAGAGAGAGAGAGAGAGAGAGAGAGAGAGAGAGAGAGAGAGAGAGAGATAGGAAGTGAGGCAGAGATATGCGATCTCTTAGTTGGCGTGAAAGTGTACCTGACAGTCACTCTGGAGTCTGTTTGAGGGCCATCTACATGTAAATTTAATATACACCTTCCCTCAACCAACTATAGCTTCACCTAGTCTCTGCATGCATCTCTTTATGTATGGATACGCTAAACAGAGGAAGAAGAACTCTGCATCTTAGTTGGAGACAGACAGAGGAAGATACTCGAGAATGAAACGACGGAGTCTCTATTTGCCGACACGATTGTCAATGAGAGTAAAATCGTGTCGAATCCAATTCAAACGCCCCTTTCTTTCACTTACTCATTCACCCTCTGCTTCGCTTTTATTCGTTCTTACGTAGATTTAAGCTAGAGACGCTACTGAAATTTTGCAGCTGCTTTTTATTCGGTCTGGACAAGTGGCGAAGGGCGAGGAAACCTCTTTAAAATTCTGAATTTCGATAAAGACTTTTTTAGGTGACTTTCCTCGATTCAATCGTACAAATATTTCCAATGGCAGAGTTTCCATTCATTCCATTAATGCATTTTATATATGAAAGATTTAATTCAATAGTGTTTTATTTATTCTGGTACGATACAATTGTAAATGATTTCGATACTTTATTTAAAATATTTTAAATTCGAGTTCATAACATTCTTGGTTGGTTATGAGAATGATAAATTCCTTTCTGTGCAACGAATAGATGCCAACTAATTAATAAACAAATTCTTTATTTTACAATAGAAATAAAATAATACGCAAAATTATATAATAATAATTATTGTCCTCGGCATTTAGAATAATATAATGATTGACTAAAATTGTTATTTCAACTTTTAATATTAAAATTTATGCAACCGCATCATTTGTGTTGCAACATTTAATTGTTTGAATTCAAATTATTGTTCAACGATGTTGCTGTATTAAAAACATTATTTCTAACATGTAATTTAATTAATTTTATCTCTTTAAAATCTTATCTTTAACAATTATTAGGAATTTGATAATTTCTAAAGTTCTAAAGACTCGGTCGGAATATAGTTGAGTGATATTAATAAAAAAAAACAAGTACAATATTGTCAATAGTGCCATTCTTTCATTTATTTATCCTGCTCATCTATAATTCAAGTATATGCAGCATATCTACATTTCGACGTTGAAGGCTTTCTTAATTTCAAAAGATTATACGATGCAAATTCAGAATTTGCATAAGGATCTTTGCCCAAGAATTTTTTGCAAATTCCATCACCTTGCCATTTTTCATTAGTATACAATGAATAATATTTTGCAAATGCAAAATACTTTACAGTTAATGATTTCATCTTACATGGCTGTTTTCGTTCGAAAAAATAAAATTAAATCTATGGAATTTTTTTTCAATGTATTACCGTATCTTCTTCGGTATATCATAATTCTCTCTATGGAAGTCATTTAAAATCTCTTACGTTAGTGTATTCCCAAGTATGATATCTCGACACGATATCGCCCATAGGAATCGATACGAGCGAATGAGGCGTTAAAATAGTATTATTTATATGTAGTAGAATTATGTACATTGAATCAAATAAAAGAATATTTATTTCAGTTTGATCATAATTAATTTATTAGATTAAATCAAATTAAATAAATCAATATAAAGCTTTATAATACAATGAAATATTTTTACAAATTTTAATTTTAATTATGCAAAATAGCGAGACCGTTACGTTTTCTACATACAAATGTTACATTAATTTTAAATGTAATAAGTACAATATATATATATATATATATATATATATATATAATATCTAACATCATTCGAAAATAAAAAATTCCAAAAATATGTGAATATTTTAATTTCACCGAAATAACACAAATTTTATTTAGAATAACGTACATTGACCTAAAAACAAATCTTAGGCTAGTAGATTCAATATAAGATTAAAATACCTTAATAAAAAGAAGCATAAAAAATAAACTAATAAGAAAATTGTATATAGTAATTCAGATAATGTATCTTTGTAATAAAAATAAATTTCACAAACAAATTTTAAATACAATTTGAATAATAATCATTATCTACTTGATGAGAAGTTTCTCATCAATAGATTTTTATTAGTTTTGTTATACTAAAAAATCTGTATATTTTATTTAATTTCAGAATTATGTAGGATATTCAAAATTGTACATGATTTAAAGGGTAGCATTATCAGAAATGTTAAAGTATATATAATTCTAAATCTTTGCGTGAATGAGAAAATTATTTAATTTGTTCCAATGTACTTAAATTTGAATTTATAAACATAAACCTTTTTTGTAAGATGAATTCAACAAAATTAATTCAACGAAAATTCAACAACGTTTCATAATCGACATGACAATAGCTAAAGAATTGTGTACGATATTGTTAACATATTGATTTTTATAAAAATGATTAATGCTTGTATACGAAAATTATTCCAGTTAATCAAATTTCTAAATAGTGTGCATTAAATGAGAAATGTTCGAGAAATTATAAAATCATAAATGATTCCATAAAGAATTCGGTTTCCCGATATATCGTGAATAACTTAAGTGAATAACTTAAGTGAATTTGATAACATTCGTTGAAGTTATTACAATAAATAATATGAAACATGTTTTTACGAGAAAAGTAATTTCGAAGTTTGCTATTTAAATACAGGTGATCAATTTAGTACAACAAGAATTATATTCGATCAATGAAAACGCAAATGCATTAAAATTTTCTTTACTATTTTGCAAGACTTTTATAAGTAGTAACTAAAAGGTTTGAAATTTAATCATTATAATTTGGCTTGATAGTTTCAAAATCATCTGTCGAAAGAATTAATTTATGCTTATACGAAATGAAATTCTTAAAAGTATTCACTTGATATCACGAACCCCTAAGTACGAGAGTTTGTCGAATTTGCAGATGTCAATCGGTAATTCATTGACGTACGACTTTTCATGCGTATAAGGTTTCATTAAAATATTATTTATCAAAGTGGTTTGTCATATTTTTTATAATCATTATTAACATGATCACTAATATATATAATGTAATTGACAGATCTTACTTGAAAATTCTTGAAACTGTTAATTGGTTGTATAAAAAAAATTTGCAAAAGTATATATATATTATAGTTATTTATTATTTAACAGTGTATCTTTTACATTTTGAAGTTTGCTAGAATTCTTGATAACAATTGAGGTATGGATTTATGTTACAGCAGTATCTTCTGTAGATATATGGTTACGGATTAAAATATAAAAAATAGAGAAAATTAAATAAATTGATACCAAAAATAGACTTTTTGTTGTCAGCAATGAAATTTCGAAAATATACTTTGAAATATATGAGTTTTATGAATTTGTTATGAAGAAAGAGAAAGTTTTATTCATTTATTTGTGTATAGGTGAATGGAGGTACATGGTTTACACATTTTCCAACATTTTAAAGCTTATGTAACTTACTTTCAATAGTTACGATTTAAAAATAAGGAAAAACTGATTTTGAGGCGCGATTAAAGTTTTTAAAATACGTTTGACGGTCTGTGACTTGCTTTGCCATTTCTGCTAGAGAATCAGCATTTATAATAATACTAAATATTGAGAATTTTACAAGTACTTGTGCTCAATGATTTGACGATACATTTGTAATTGTTAAAATTACAATCATACGTATTACTTACTGAACAATAAAGTCTTTTCTCTTTGCAGATATTTTATAATATAAATAATGATATTGATATGTGAATAAAGTTCAAATTATTTTTGGAAAAATCTACGTTTTTTTAAAGTTCTTTCTATTTCTGTCAAATCTTTGTTTCTTGATGTATACGACAATTTTTCTTTCTCTCCATCCTCGTATGCTTTCATCCTCTAGTTTTCTCTTTTTATACGTTTTGTTTTTCTGTCTACTTTGTAGAAAGATATGAACTCTGAGAATCCCGGCATCTTACTCTTATTTTGATGTCTGGTACATTGAAATTTCGAAACTCCTTTTTAATTCTTTTCTTAAGGAAAGAACAAAACAACGAGAAAATTCAAAATATGTGTTCACGCATTTTCAACGCTTAACACCCATGCACTCAGACGTATGTATAGTTATATTTACAGACAATATCGGAGATCAAGCTCAGCTTGTAAATGAGGCAGAAAGAGAGAGACGGCGAAGTGAGTGGAAGACTTGTGACTTATTCTGACATCGGCTCATAAAAGTCATTCCAATATTTACTGTCAGCGCGTGTGCGACTGCTTGGTTCTTTTTATCCAACCGACCCACGCGGCACTTATTTCTTTGTTATGCTTTCCGCAGCAGCTCGTTGTGCCGGAGGCCTGACGATGAGTTCAGGAGTAAGAAAAGAGAGAAGTAAGTTCGCCTGTACGATTAAACTGCCAGAAGCCTCCACAGGAATTCAACAAAACTCGCCTTGTTTCGCAATTGCAAGCTAAGTTCAATTACAAATTCTCTCTGGTCGACCTTGTATCTATCTCTCTCTTTATTTATTTCTCTCTCTTTGCAGGCTTCGCATCTACCTTTAGCTTCACATCGCCTGCAGATAGTTCAACAGATAAACCTTGAACAGGAATTGAATCCCAGGAAATTGTCCCCGTTTGATGCGAAAACGCGGTCCTACAAACTAATATCTCGGTATTAATCGAGATATTAATAGCAAGAAAACTGTTGAAATATATTCATGTAGAATTATAAATAATAAGTGTGCACATATTTAAGAGTTTGTAGTTACATTGAGTATACTTAGTAGCAAAAACAGAACAATTTATTAACATTCTAGAATTATTCAAGTACTCGTATGTTCGACATGTGCTTAGCGATTGCGTCTTTATATGTGGTGTGTAATGCATTAAGCATTTCATAAAGAAACGACCATGATTCTTGGGGACTGTTTCACTTCCGTCGATTCGAACATCCTAGTAATAATCTAATCGCCCCATAATCCAATCAACAGCTATTTTATACAAATTTTATACATACATAATAATTAAAAGAACGTATTGAATTTTTAAAATATTTAATTAATTCACAACTTTTCTTCACCGTAGTTTAAACGAATTTTATTTAACTTTTTCTGGTAGTTTTCAAAAAATAGATTTATGTCGGTTATACCGATTTAAAATTGGTTTGTACAAGTAAGAAAGTAACAAGAAGAAACTTCGCCTCGCGGTTACGACTCTGCACTTGTATAGACTTGTGAATAATATTTATATAATTCTTCGGGATATATCTCAAACGTATAAAGTAATCTCGATCTACACTGTTTTACTGACGAGTCTAGTATATTGATCTACAACGAAACATAATTAATTTAACAATGTATATGTGTGTGTGTATATATATATATGTATGTATATGGGACTTCGTCACACACAGCTGTTGTTATACTAATATTTGATTAAACTCTATTCGAATACGATCACTATAGTTATATAGTAACATTTGAACAATATATTACAACATCATGAGAAACTTGTATTGTTTAATGTAATTAATCCAATTAATTAATTTTAATGTAAATAAATTCAGATTTTAGTATTTGATTCTTTGATTAAATTAAATTTATTTTATTTTTATTGAATAATTTCAATAGAATGACAGTTTTCATCACTTAACTAATACAAAAGTATTAAAAACATAAAAATTCAGAAATGTAATCAAATGTAATGAAATTTTGATTTTTCAGAACATTGAAAATGTTATATTTATAATTATTACTGGAGTTATAATTTTTTGCATATTTTAATTAGGATGATTTATATAAAAATGGGAGACTTGTATTAATGAACTACAACAATAAGACCTAAAGTAGAATGAAAATACATGTTCTGAAAGGTACACTCTACTAAGGTAAATTTGTATACGGATACTAAAGCAAGAGTAATGCACTATCGTCCATAAGTTTCAAAAACTCTCGTGTAAGAAATAAAAAGAACTATCGCAAAAAAAACTATAAAATACAGTCATGAAACAATTAACAAAAAGCAAAACAGCTACATAATATATATATATATATATATATATATATATATACATATTATCTACATAATATAATATAAAAAGAACAAAATATCTAGCACTGTCAAATTTATTTATACATCTAAAAATATTATTACATTTATTAATATCTTCGTAAACGTCCAAGGTGTCTTGCTTTTGATTATAACTGCCTATTCAATGAGCATAGATATGGTTTTTTTATGCAGCATTTATATTTTCAATTTGATTCTTATTGAATCTGACTAAAATTTCCAATTCTTCTGGGAAATCTATTCAACCGTACTTATAATTAAGAAAGTAGTAGATTTTATTAGATTAGATTAGGTGAGGTATTAGACAAAGACCAAAGACCCTGTTACACTTGTTGGTTTGAAATTTGTATTTCTAACTTGAGTATGACTGTAAGTGATATCGATATAACGTAATAGATAAAATAACTCGTGTCGCATTAACAATTAGAAAATTTTTCTAGTATTCTAGAATTTGACAAAAGACTTTTGAAGATTTCTTGATTGTGTACTATTTACGATTACTCGACTAACTCAGTAAATACGACGATTTACTTAAATAATATATTTCTCCGAATTGAATAATTTTATATTTTTTAGAATAAACATCTAACTAGCTTAAAAAAATAAAAAAAAAATAATGTAAAAATATAAAAAGTAATAACTTGTTGCAATAAAAATTAATGTAATCACTAACATTTTGATTTCAGCTTGATTCCTTATTCGTATATTCATTAGTCAATATGCTATACAGATATAGCGCAATTAAAGCAATTTAACTAACAAAATTTTTAATATGAGTAATAGCATAAATATTATTTAAATATTATAATTGGTGTTTAAAGTAGAGAGCGTTGCTTAAATGAAAAATCATTTATATTTTATACTAGATTTAACAATGTATATGGATAAATGAGTACATGTTTTATCTAATTTATAGCATACTATAAGATTGTTTCAATTAGTACCGCTGTAATCTTCTTAATATTATTTTTTCAACACAAATTAGGAATGTAAAATTTTGCGAATTTAAGCAATGTAGACCAAATAACGTGGATGTTCAAGTTCAAGAAAAGCAGCACGAAGGAGGATAATATTGGTTGACGGGAGTAAATGCTAGAAAACTAGTTTTTTCAAGAACCTACAGAACTGCTTCTATATGGAAGAAGCGTGAATAATTTATACGTTAATGCTGTATGTTATCGATAATTGATATTTCGCAACGGAAAACGTTAAAACGTATTTTCCCGAAATTTTAGTTACATAATTTTTTGAAATTTACTAATACAATAGTAAAATACTATTTTATTATACATAATAAATTATTAAAAATCATTCTAAATTAATTTTCATAAATGAATAAAAAAGGCTTTTTAAATAATTATATTAATCAAAGAATGCATATTTTTAGTAAAAGCGATACTTTTCTGTTTCAGAATTTTTTTTAATATTAAAACATTCTTAGGATTTCTAGGTTTTCTAAATAAAGCACTATATACAAATAATAAATAATTTTGATTCCTATTGTTTCAGATGTGAATTTTGAACTTCATTTTTTATGTAAATTTGAAATTCCGGTGACGAGATGCTTCAATTACTATCGTTGTCTCTGCCAGTTTTTCAAAATATCTTCTACGAATTTTTTACAAACTGATGAAATATGTGTTAAAATACGCAATATTCGGCAGCTCCCTTATTTCTTTTGTTAAAAAAAGGAGACTCACCAATAAGTATCGTTTTAAGTGAGTAATTAAAGACATAGTAAGTCAACACGCCATAACGTGACGACTGCACTCCCAGAAAGAGCGAAAAATGCAGTTCCCTGTGCTTGCGCGAGCAGAAAGTCAGCGAGTGTGAGTGAAAAAGCTCTCAGCGCCTGTTACTGCAACGAGAGCAAGCAGGCGCAACTGAGCCGTGTTTATCTATAAAAAAAACTTAGTTGTGCAGCTCAGCACTGTTCTTCGCGACCGTTCGACCAGAGCAGTCCGGAGAGGCTTGACCTGGCCTTAGACTACCAAACTCGCTGCATCTCTTCTCTTTTTATCCATCTCGCAGCACGTTATTCGACGTATTCGTATGCTGCATTCGTAGCATTTCCCCCTGGTGTCACAGGCGAATCACCCCGTCGCTAAAGAAAAACGACTGCAGCACCCTATTTCCTAAAGAGCGTCTTTCCCGCCCAACAGGTCCATTCGAAGGGGGGACCGGCCGAGGAACTGCCGCCCTCATCCGCGATCCCTACGACCAAAGCTACGATGTTTACCGCCACCTCAGGACCGCCGGCGACAGCGGGAAACGTCGCATTCAGAAGCGACCTCTCAACGACACCTTCCTCTAAGAGAACCCTCACCGCTGGCGTCTGCTGTCCAAGCAAACGGAGAAGGATCAAGAGCACTGACGTCACGATCTGACGTCACGGCGAAAAGAGACGCTGCTGATCGAGGGACAATCGCCGAATTTAAAAATGAAATATTTCCCAAATTCAGGATATCAATAGTACCCGAAATAGTACCCAAAAATTTCATTATAAATAAATGTTTCTATTTCAATCATTGTCAATGTAAAAATCACTTCTGATACTGAGAGATCTTAAAGTTATTTAAATACATGGATAATCGATGATCGAGTAATCCCGTATCGTTGAATTAGTTATTTAAGATACGATTGATATTTAGTCTGTTCATGAATATTTATCAAAGCACACAATGCAGACACTCACACGGATGCGCTCGCACGCGCGCAAACAACTAATACACGAGCGAGCGTAAAAGCACAGTGAAGTTCGATATAAAAGTAGAAACTTATATGCTTCTGAAACTTAGCATCGCGTACACAAGCCACGGATATCTATAAAAGTGACATAAGGAGACCTTCAGGAGATCATCCGATTTTTAATGGTTACACCGGGAACGTTAACGCTTTACGGTATATAAAAACTCAGCTCTGAGACGCAAGAGTAGGTCACGTTAAAGGCACCATGAAGGGCATCAACAATGGCTGCATCGTTTGGATTAGCTGCGTATATATCCACGCTTATGATGGAAAAATGCTCGAGTTTCACATCTTTGGAAAGGGTCGGAAAAGAAAAAAGAAGGAAAGTGTACTAAACGCGTATAAGGGAGTAAAGAGCAGATGAAAGAAGAAGAGATTGCTAAGGTTTAACGATAAGTTACGGCGCTACAAGAGAACTGGTATTAAAGAAGAACGAGAATGTACTACTTAGTAAGTAGTACTAAGTGGAAAATAGATTTTACGCTGATACTTCAAAATTAGAACCAATCATCTGGCAGTGATATCTGTCTATAAATGGTGGCTAAACGTAACACATCATTTTAGAGCATTTTCTACTATTTTTGAACGGTAATTATAATAATAATTGTATTGAGTATTGTATAAAATTTAAATTACGATTTTTCATAATTGTATTCGATACGGAATCAAAGTAATATCAATAAAAATTATTATTTAAAATTAAACCCTCGTTTCTTCTTATACTCGTTTAATTTTTATCAATATAATATTATTTATTTTGTATGCGGATATAATAACTACTTACCTTATAATGATACATGAATAGACCATTTTCCATCGATCGTCAGATCCACAAAATAAGCCAAGCCTGCAGCAACTAGAAAGAAAAAGTAAGTATTATTCTTTTAGTATAAATCAATTGAACATTTCGCATGTACCGATAATGACTTTGGATGTATCTTGCATATTCCGAAATACCTAAACATACATAGACGTATGTAAATGAAGCGACCAACCATCACGTTTCCTTTTACTCTTAAAATCATCCATTCAGTCACGATATCTTTTACTTAACTGTATAATTTGCACGAATGTAAGCAAGAAAGGACGATAAAAAGAAAAGAAAAACAAACAAAGCTGTTAATAAGAGAGTATGATATCATTAGATGTTAATCGAAAACGTAAAATCGTTTAATCGTTTTTAATAGCATTCGAACCAAATTCTTTAGTAAAAATCAGTGTATTAAATTAATAAGTAAATTATAAATATTTTATAAATTCACTAAATTGTACATGTGTTTTACCCATCGTGAAACTACGCATTTTTCGTAAAACTGATTTAATGAAGTAGACGAAGAATATTCATTGTAAATGAAACAAATGTTTGATAATACATTGATTCTACAAATTATCCAAACGTTCATCGAGTAAACTAATATTTATTCTGAATAATCGTAGATAATTGATTAGATTGGTACTTGATAATTATAAAAAATCACAAGCATAATACATTTTTATGAATTATTTTATAAACGTCAATAATTTCTGTAATTTTTATTTTCTTTCAAATTGAGTTCGATGCTTTAACAATTCCTCCCTTATCTTTAAATTGTGTGAAAATGATAAACGGCTTAGAATAAAAATCGATCGTTGTTATTATCTAGCCACGGAATGTCTTGAAACGAGATGTCACGCATCACTAGCTTCCATGTTTCGATTGCTCATTCGGTAAAAGCATTATAACAATAGTGGGAAAAGACATTGAATGGATATTACTTAAAGAGTCTACTGGAACTGTGAATGGTGATTGACATGAGGCTCAACCGACTGTGCGATAACTTCCAGTAGGTATATTAGTTCTCGTCACTCTCATGGACAGCGCTGACATGAATTTATTACGTTGAGTGTATTACCAATGAAGACGGTGGATTAAGTCGATCATCAAAATTAAGCGTTTTAAAGCGACTGACGTTGCACAGCTTCGTTACCAACTGGACCTATCTTACACCTCTCCTTTCACATCCAGAATGAAAGTTTGTTAACGTAACATTTAACCCGTAAGATAGAGATCATTTGTAGAGAGTACGGATGTTGTCAGTAAATAAGGTCGCTTTGTCAAAATAACATAAAAATGAGGATATTGGTATTATATGGGTAGTGATCTTTGATTGAAGTTTACTCTATTGAATTACTTGTAGATATATAAGGATCACGTGCAAATTATATAAAAATAAGGTAAAAGTAAACGATTCCAATGGCTCAAAAATATAATGCCATTTTGAAAGTTGTGAATTTCTATTTCTCTTTCGATATCTATTATTTATTTGCATTTGCTCGATTGATTTGACGTGTAATTATTTAAGCTTTGATTCTTATGTAAAACAAGAGTTTTCATTTCAAAATTTCATTTTAATATAAACTATGGCGCGTATTTAAATTTAAATTAAAATTTTTAATTTGCGAGTATATCGCAGATGTAAATAAAAATTCAACGCAAGCAAATACCACAATGTTAAAAGTTGACTCAATTGGTTTATGTGATTAAATTTTGAAGTCGTATTGAATTAGAATAACACTTATAGACTGATGTGCAAAGTAGATGTGTAGAATCAGCCGTCGCCTTAATCGATCGTTTCGTTTTCAATAGATATGCAAGTCGTACAAAGTTCAATTGATACTAAATTACAATCTGTGAAGTTCTCACCATTGAACACAATTCGGTAACTATTACTGATTTGATTCAATAGTATAATTATTCCTTTCCCTGATGCTGTCGTGCATTCAATGTACAAATGAGACTGTTAAACATAAAATCTATTATCCTGACAGCTTTTGTCTCTCTCTCTCTCTCTCTCTCTCTCTCTCTCTCACTTTATTCTTAGATCTTACATTGCAGATATAAATAATACGTCAAAAGTCTTATTATTAAGGTATAATAAACATTTCAGATAATATAAAATACAGTATAAAATATAATATGAACTTTAACTGACGCTGACAAAGTTAAAATTTCAAAGGCTTACTTATTAAATAATCACAGCCATAACATATATGTTTCTTATTCCTGAGTTTGGGAAATTATATTTTACCAGTCACTGATATTTTACGTTTGGGGAACAGATAAGACAGAGAGTGAAAATTGTTGGAATGAAAGATGGAATTTTAAATAATTCCTTTATTCGGTCATTAAGATGAATTACTCTTCAAGAGAAATTAATTCTGCAAATTTTATCTACATCACGAGATACTTATATAAATGTAATTGCTAATTGATATTTAAAATATTTTCTTAATATTTTACCTTAGAATATTAATACTATATTAACATTTTCGTAAAATAGATATTTCGATTCAGATGCTGTCAATCACATTATAATTTAATTAGAAAAATCCAGTATCTCAAAATACTATTCATGTAATCCCGTAATAACGAATTATGAAATTTGAATTCAAATATGCAGCACAATATTTTGATGTACTGAACTATTGATGAGTAGAATATCGTGTTGGTAAATTTTACAAATGTAAAAATTGCATATTTTAAAAAAAGTTTCGTCCTTTCGTCGCGTAAATCCAAGTTCCAACGAATACGAATATATCAGCATGTTTATTAAGAATGAAAGCAGTTATTTAATAAATTGATAGCATCTCGATAAATCTAATCAAATCAATTGGTGACATACACTGGCGATTTAATATAGTATTAGGTAGTAAACAAATTTAAGTTTCTAAAACATTTTTAAAATTTGCTGTCACTTAAATATATGCCTTCATATTTTGTTTTTATAAAATTGATGAGTCGAAAGGTAATTCACAAAGCGCAAATGAGCATATCTCACAACGTTGCCGCACATACATTTCCAATTAACTTACTACCCGAATAATAAGCTTTTTCAATAAATTTTTTATTGTGCTCAGTTGCTCCTTATTATCATTAAAATAATACTATTCCATCAATGCGATGCTTTATTATGCTTTTCAAAATGTCTAGTTCTTTCAATTACTGATTTTTCCTAGAATTATTTTCATATATTATTACATTTTATATCATGAGAAATATAAAAATTATCTTGATATAATTAAATACAGTGAATCTTTACGAGAAAAAAGCAAATCCAAACCACAATTATTCAATGGCTACTAAATAAATTAGAGTAAATTTTGTGGACTTTACTAAGTCAACGAAAAGAAATCATATACAAAATAATTATAAAATTTGTAAATTATAACTAAACATTTTAAACTATTATTGCGTGTTAAATCTGTAAATCATTGTTACATTATTATTGCCAATTTACACTTAAAATACGATTATTAGACGCTGTATCATAAGATCGACGAGAAGTCTCGTGACCAAAAATCCTCAACCAGTATTGAGTCGTGGTGCTTATAAAAGGAAACCAAAGTTTTCAAGATTCTTAAAATTTATTAGTGAATGAACTAGTTCTTCACATACATTAATAAGTAAAATTAATAATATTGATTTTATTTTTAAGATATAACGAATGGTATCCCATATAAGAAATTAATCGACACAACTTCTGTAATAAGATTCGTATCATCTAATGATATTAGAAGTGTACTTTTAATTATAATTTATGGAGTATTATAAGAATTATTAAGCTTCTTTGAGGTTAGGAGAGGGAGGGAGGAATTGACGAGTTAAAGATGAAACAAGCCAATCGCTAAAAACATTATTTTTACTTCGAGTACTTGCCATTGTTTTAAAAACTAATCTAAAACTAATATGTTAAAATTTCCTTTGACTATTTTTTAGATAATTTGAAGAGAAGAACAAGAAATTGTTTTGATTAATATTAATGACGTAGTTTAGAGTAACTTTCAAAAACATGATTTTTCTATGCATCTCATGTACTGTGAAAATTGAAAATAACAGTTATTTTATTTTCATATATGTAATGAAAATTATACGAATTGTTTAGAGCATATAATATTTAAAAATAAATTATTGAATTTACACTTCAGTATTAAACCGTTACTTTATTCTAACCTTTTAATCAATATTTATTAAAAAATTTTCGTTCCGTTAAATCACTCACGAATGTTTTTGTACGTTTATTATTTGCTTATATAAAATAATCAGCTGTGTATCTAATCTCCCTTTATTAATCATTTCTGCGTTGTATAATTTGTATATGACTACACGAATTCAATATTATTTTCAATAAAGTAAACGTAATTTTCTTCATATCATTTATATTTATAGCGAATGATTTAGGTTTATGCGATACACTTTTTGTTAAAACAGTTAATTGATATATAAAAATACTTCAGAATCAAAATATACAATCAAAATTCTTTCCGAACCTATAAAAAAATATTACAATAGCACTTATCTATAAATAGGATGTTTAAAATCAAGCTGTAAGTACATAAACTACTTTTATGAGAATACCTAATTTCATGTAAATAGAATATAATTTCAATATAAATATAAAATTTACTTTGGTGAAGTAATTGGCGATACGACAAAATCAAAGTAAATAAGGTACTTCCTATTGGATTGTAAGACTTTGGCAACTTATTCGTCAATAAAGAAGTGTGCGGTATGAGTAAGCTTTTTTTTGCAAGCTTTCCGAATTAGTAGTGGGAAAATCTTTACAGCAGAAATAAAGAGAGAGTGAGAACCATGTAGAAGGAGAGGGAGAAGAAGAATCGATAAAGAGAAAGTCAGAGAGGAAGAATGGAGATGAAAAAGAAAGAAGAAAGTATCATATCCCCACGGCTTGGCGTGTCTGCCAAACTTCATTTTCATGGCGAACAAGTTTTAATCAAGTTTGAGTAATTAGAAGAAAACCTCGACGAGCGCGTGAGTACTACGTACACTCTATCTCTCTCTTTCTATCATTCTCTCTATTTCTCTATTACTCAATTCCTTCCTCGCGCTTTTCCATTGAAAACGACAACGAAAGCTTAGTGTCTCTGAAAACACCGTACCTCGCAACTCGATAAGTAGAAAATTGGCAAATTAATACTCTCGCAAACTTCATATATCTAACTTATCGTGCAATACCGAAACGAGAAGCTGCATATGAAGAAGCTTTAAATATAATAGTTCTAGGGAAAAAATTGGAATGATTTTGAAGAAGGGGTGCTTTATACGAGATACTGAAAATATAAAATGGACATTGCTTCATTTTTCTTTATACTATTATATAAATGAAAGAATATCAATCAAATAGAAAATCACGTATTTGCTTAAATTATTATAAAATTAATATGCTATGGTTGGTTGACTAATCATCAGAAACTTTTGTTTTTTTTAAATATTAAAAAAAAACATTGAAAGTATACTGCAGATGATAAACTATGCTTTATAAAAAAATGTATTGTAATAATTTCAAAATAATATCCAATCCATTGAATTATTTTACGTATTTTTTCATGAAATTTCTAACTTGGCTTTTAAATATATTTAAAATATATCACATTATGATGCACTCGTGAAAAAGTGATACTAACCTGTAATTAATTCAAGTGATTACTCATACTTCATTGCATTATAAAAGCCCTACTTGAAAATAGTGAAAATAGTAATAAAAATCACAAAACTTATAAAAGTTAATGTTACATTAACTTTATTATAGTTTAAAGCCTTCTTTATGGTTAAAAGTTTTTAAGAAAATATTTTTTTACTGTAAAGAGTATTCTATAGAACAATATTTTAAAAATGGAATATTTATTTTCTGCTAATATTTTCGTATTCATTTAAAATGGAACAAAAATTTATATTTTTGTTTAGAAGTTAAAAACTCGCATCAGTGTTAGATGTATTAGTATAAATGAGATACGTTTTATAAAAAAAAAAAAAAAAAACACGCGTATTTATATATCTTTTTATTATAGCATAACAATATTCGACAATATATACACGTTGAATATCCACAGTCTATTCGTAATTGTATTATACATTTTTATCATGCTAAACCATTTACTTATAACATTGTAAAATGACAGCTTTATTCGAAAAAAAGAATATTATAAAAATTTGCAATAAATGCATTAAAAGAAATTAAATAGAAGTTATTGCTGTGCTGAAATCCATATCACTTCATATTTTATAAATTGCAATGAATCGTACATAAATGTCGAATAATATAATACAAAAATATTAATCCAGGGGATGTATTAGAAATGATAGAAATAAAGTAGAAGCTACGCAAATATATAAGAATTAAGTTGAAATTATGTAAGTTAAAGCAAACGGTATTTTTTATAAAAATATATAGAAATAAAAGCTAATGATCGATACATTTCAAACAACTGCATTAATTATATAATAATCGTAATATTAAACAAACATTAAAAAATAATTGAATATAAAAGAAGACGGTAAATAGAAAAATGGCGAACCTTTCAAGTTTTAAATTTCTAAACTTTACGGTGGCGCTCAGGGCATCGGAGCATTACGGCTGATGGTGTCCCCATGAGATAGATTTGGTTTTAATGCAATCCTACTCGTAATTTTACGCTTTGAGCATCCAAAAAGCCACGTAACGAGAGTGTACAGTAGTTCTAGTAAAAATTGAGAAACAGGATCGCTTTTAACAAGCTTGTCTTACTTCGTTACAATCAAATCCTCGAATAAAATTCAAATTTGACTGATTTCCTATATTTTCTCTCTATCAATTTCATAAAATACTCAATGTAATAATAATACTGAAGCTTATTGAATTCTACAAGGCACTTGGAAATAAAAATTTTATACATATATACTATGTACATATTTTATACATGTATAGTCGTTCGAGGCTGATATTAAGTTATCTTATAGTAGTGAAGATTATATGATTAATTCAAGTTACTGTAGATGTACCTAACTCGTCAGTTCGTTATAATTACTTAAAGTTAAAAACTCCTTCCATAACCAGAGACAGTAATTGCTAAGACTACGCAATTCGTCGTGTCAGCAAGTAAACAAATTAGATATGTATTCATTAAGAGACGAAAGATTATTTCAAAGATTCGACTTGGGATGAAACTTAAATGACTAAACCTGTGACTCGGTAATACAAGCGATTGTAGACTCCCTAAATCAATAGAATTATAAATTATAATTCTAGTATATGAAAAATATGGTTGATGTCGTACAAAGGATCAAAAATACATCGATATTCTGGTACCTTTTTGCCTTTAAAGTTTATCAAAACCTTAACTAAATTTCAAATAAATAAAAATTTCGTTTTCTCGTGCATAATGTTAAAAATTTTTTTATATTTTCCGTTTTATATAATATCACGCTAAATTTAAATACAATTTGTACTTAATAGAGAAATCAATATATCTCGTTTATTTAATTAATAATATCTTATTTCAAATTGCCAAAAATACGATGATAAATAAAATTATTCAGAGGTAATAAAAAATGAATGTCTTTAAATGTATATTATTATTTATCTTTAAATAAATATATTTTTTTCGTTGCTACTAGTTACAACACAAATCTATCGCAACCTACTTTTTACTTACAATTCGAAGATGTAGTTGGAGTTTCTTGTCTTCGTTGCAGAATCGAACATTGACTGCGAAGACGACAGGAGACGATAAGTTTCAAATGGTAAAGAGTCAATAGAATAAACTCGACTTCGAACACGATTCGTTTCGAATTTTTCATCATTCGAAATACCGATATCGCGTTAATACAGTTTAGTCCCTCCAATAGAGAATTGGGTGCTGAAATTCGTGCATGACATCATACATCATGTAGGATCATCCCAACTTGCTCCTCGATAAAGTTCTCTGCGAAAAAGCCTCAAAATCACCAGATCACGCAATGCGTGCAGAATAATACTCTTGTAAAGAAGAAAAGTGATGTTTAATGCACATACACGTTTCTTTTCGCAACGCAGGTATAGATTCTCTATTACGCGTACTTCGAGTCTTCTCCTCGGAAAGAATTTTGACTAAAAATTTTTTTTTCTCCACTTTTGTCTACGCTTCTAAATAAAAATGTCATTCGCGTACTCACGTGCAGAATTAGTGTGGGTTATGAGGGTACAAAGTTCATCGATCGTTCAGAAATCGAAAAAACACTGACTTATTTGATATGATCATCACTAATCTCAAATAAGACATCGAAAGCTGACCTTACTATACTTTAGTTTGCTCAACGATTGATCTCCATTACCTCGAAAGCATATGACTCTTCTATCACAATCAGTCATATTACGTGAATCCAATAGCAGCTGTGCAACAAAATGTAAGAAGTGCCTTCAATGGGATTATAATTATATACTATGGTAGAGTATTGTTATAGAATAATATTACCAAGTACACGAGGTACAAGAAAAGTAATTTTTAAGATTATCGTCTATTTAAATTAGGGCAATTATATCATCATTTTTTAATAAAATCTAATCTTATTTCATTCGTGATTGAATTTGACATTAATGAAGAATCTTTTTAAATAAACGTTCATGCCTTAATCATTAAAATAAGAAAGACAGAGGACGTCAAATACATTTCAAAATCTTATATTTAGTTATCCAATAAAATGTCAATATACAACTTTAAAATATATGATTCGAAACAATATTATATATGGAGAAGTAATATTCCTATGCACATTGTAACTAAAGCGCTAGTTATTCAAAAGATTTCAGAGTTCTTGTAGTCTTTGCAGTCTTTGAGATGTTTGATATTCTTCCTCACTTTATGGATCTTCATTTTTCATAACGATTACCTCCTATGATGCACATTTTCATCTTTTTGTCACACTGATAATTTACCTTCTGCAAACATCTTTGATTTATAATGTAAATTTTATTCTTAAACTCATCGCTAATATAAGCAATATCATCAGCAGATTTTGATGAAAAAATCTAAAATAATTTCTCATTTCTTTGTCTGCGTATCTTTAGCTATATAACATGGTTGTCTATCCAAGAGTTTATGTTTTTTGTTCGTAGCATTCATTGATAATTTAATTATTTTGCTTTTTAATTTATAATATTTTTCAAATTCGTGAGATAATTAAATTCGTTTAAAACGACCTTCTGTAACTCATTCTTTTCTTGCTACTGAAGTCGAGGGATTCCTTGCCTTAAGTTCTTCCATGCTAAATTTCTATACAGTCTACTTCATAAAATAATTTTATTACAATTCGAAATCGCATAATAAAGTACTATTTACAGTGTTAATAATCTTTTTACGCAGATTGAGTCTAAGAATAATATCAAACACATGCCTCCGATACTTCTGATTGGCATGATCTTATAATTTTTGTCATCGATGCTCTTCTTATGAGTGAACTCGAATATCTTCGAAGATTCTTAAGCGGTTATTATAGTTCTTTGTTCATTTTATAGATATTTTTAAAGAAATTAATAAGAAAAGGTCACGCTAAGATTAATATTTATTTTTATTCTGTAAATAAAAGACTGATTATCTATATTCTTTTGAAGAATACAATTTTAGTTATTAAGATTATTTTGGTTATTCAATGTGCTCATACTATATAAAGGGATTTTCACACATACTCTGGTATATCATCTACAATAAAACTTTGAATCATATTTTTACTAAAGCTTTCCCTTTGTTAATAATTATCTTCATTGATAACCTTTCCTTCATTTGGCATTTTATTTTTTTTTACCAATATTATATGAATACGTTAATTGCATGTCTTGTATTGAAAATCTATTTAGATTGTTCTTTTTTAAATCAACCTAACAATAATTTGTAATTCATATTGTACATAAATTCTTACTGATCTATCTAATTATTTCTTGTCTACATTAAGCTATTCTATCGATATTTACGAATAAATCAAAGCTTCTTAAACTATTTCTTTCATTTATACTTTCACTGGAAATGATGGATCTACTCTATTGAAATAAGATCTTTTCTACATGACACATTAATATCATCTTATCTGTGCTTATATTCAACGCTGATTCTTTTCTCAAAATTTCACATTCTAACAGAGAAACTCTTTTCGTTTTCATAAATATTACTCCATTTTATCCTTTCTTAAAAACAATAATCGTCAGAGTTACTTTTTGTTGCTAAACTTGATTTAATTTGTTGTTGCAGATACTTCATTTGCTATCGTATCATATTCGACTGCTCCATGTATATTTTCTTTGCTTTGATGAATTTAACAGATGTAAGACTTCAATACTATATAGTTATTCCTTTTTATTATGATATCTGTATTAGTTTTATTTATAAAATTACTAATATTAATATTAATAATTTTCTGAGTAATACATTTTATTTCTTGCGGTTCCTCCTATAATGTTTCTTGTTTAATCTTCTTCACGCTTGGCAGACTGAACTTTATTTTTTTTATCCTAAATTCAATTGAAATGAATAATGAAGCCGAAAGATAATAAATAAGAAAATCTATATCTATAGTTATTTTCTTCAGCTTACGTTATCCTTTAAATTATTATAAGTAGGCTGCCTCGTCATGTTTGTCTAAACTCATCATTTTTTATTTAAATTTTTCACGAAACTACATATTTTTACGTTCTAACACAAAACTTCTACTAAGCTTCAAAATTGATGAGATTTTTTTCTTACAAATGAAACTAATTTATTTTATAAATTTCACGTTTATATTACGTAACTGCAGCATTTTGTTTTTATTCTTAACGGAATTGAATAAAACTAATAGAAGTACTAAATAAATATAACTACGTAACAATCTCTCTCTCTCTCTTACTGTAACTCTCTATCCGTCTTTATCTCTTATATATGTATATATTAACTAGCTCTTATAAATGTAGAAATTTAATAATGAAAATATAATATGAAGCTTATAGTAAACGCAACTAAGCTTTTAATTAATTATGATAAAAATTTATGAAAGTATAAAGAGCTATTATTCATTAAATGACGACCATGTGTTCGTTATGATTTTTAAAAGTTTGATACATGAACCGTAAAATATTAGCAATCATAATTTATATTCAATAAAAACAGCAGTATGAAATTTTAATTTTATTATAGAATTAATGAAAAATTGCTAATAAATAAAATTTAACGTTCTTTATGCATTTATTTATTATTTATTGCAGCCTATGAAAACAAAATTATAAAAATTTGATTAGTGATGTTTTATCCTTACAGTACATAAGACTATTATATTCATTTTTTATGGTTATATAATGTATTATGAAAATGAAATATATTAAGAGTATAAAACTTTTACACCAGTTAAATAAGTAACATTCATAAATGTTTATGTAAATTCATTTGGTTAAAAATTGTACGTTATTTTATAATTCAAAATATTTATATAATCCATTCGTAGTAAACAATCTATGAAAATATATTTAGAATATGAAACGTAATATCTGCGAAGCTGTAGCCAAAATATCAATAAATAGGTACAATGTGATGTAAGTTAGAAAAGTACATTAAAATTTAGTTCAACTGATAAAATGTACTCTTTTGATTTTTTCTCTCCCTCTCGTTATTTCTCTCAACTTATATCTGTTTCAATTTATCTATCTACTTATTTATCAATCTAGCTATCTGTCTATTTATCTACCTCGCTTTTTCATTTTACACCATCATTTATTGATTTTAACTGAAACGTTATTTTGTACTCTTAAATCCTTTTCCTCTTTCCCCTATAACATTCGGTTTATTTTTCTTTGTTCTATTCGTTCTTTTCTATTACTTTAGGCTTTATCCGTTTGTTCTCTCCTTTTTCTTATTCTCTCTCTCTCTCTCTCTCTCTCTCTCTCTTACTATGTCTCTTATCTATGCTTACTCCTTTTCTCTTTCTTTTCTTTGCTCATTTACCACAGACTCTTTCCATTCGATTTAACTGTCTCTCATTGTCCTTTTCCTTCGTATTCAACTTAGATTCTGTGGTTACTAATCACACTGAATGCATTGCGCGTTTCAGAATCACCATTGTTCGTTGTTCTTTGTCAATTACGCTCGGACTTTTATTCACATAGCGTACTAGCTTTCTGCTCTTTCGTTTTCAGTCTTCCGGTTTTCTTCATTTTTCTTCGCTATCTAATCAAATTTAACGTATAATAGAATAACGTAGCTTAATATAAAAATGGACACTACTAAATCTAAATTAGGCTATTAAATTACATTTCTAAATTCTAATTAACCGGTCTTCTTTTTTTTAATTTTTTAATCTTAATATATGACAAGGCACTAGTCTTAATTAAGTTTCAGTTTCTTGAATGCTTAACTTGAATGCTTAAATCGAATGTGCATGTTATTACTTAATAAACTTTTCATTCAATTTTTGTGTAACTTTTCGTTTTTTCCTTTGCAACATTTCACTTTGAAAAATTCGTAAACTTGTTATTAGAGAATCATTAAAATTATCCAAGATTTTAAGACAAATTATCCATGTATAAGTAAAATTATTCATTTTTTTATGAAAATAAACTGATTCTTTTACTTTCTAAGATACTGTACGTACAAATTCATGTATAATGAACTCTGGGTTGTAAATTTTATACAAACCAGATGAAAATCAAATTTTCTGACAAATGTCTGACATTGTCTTATATAATAAAAAGGAATAAATATCTACTATAAATAAAATTTATAATATTTTAGTACGTAATATTGATTTTTAGTATACGTTAAGCCTATAATTATCAACAATATCATAAATTCAAGGAATTCATTATTCGAGAGGTGGAAGCTTGGTCATGTTTCGTTATTTTCAGAGAGATCGATCGCATCGTTCGAACTCAATTCTCCTGGTAATTGTCTCTTGAAACAATAGACAAATACCTCAGACACACACTGCATTTCTCTGTTACTCTCACCTGCTCTGTATCGTACAGTAGGACATGGATACTACTCGGTCAAACAAATCTTGTCCTATTGGCTTGCGCAAATTCTGTATGTCAGCTAGTCAGATAGAATATCGCACGTTGCGGAGTCGGCGTGCAACGCGTCTGTTAATAGTTCAAGAATAGCCTGCTTTACTCGCTTGGCTTCTAGGAGTAAGTTACAGATGCAGAAACATTTGCAATTATAGTACGAGTTAGTACGCTTTTCCGGCTCCCTCGAGGTCTACCACGAACGAAAAGCTGCTGCAGGCTCATGTATATAAACGAATACTTGAAAATTTTCGTGTGCGCGCTCGCAATGTTTTTAGCAATAAAACTACATCCTGGACTAAGAGCCCATTCTCTTAATTTGTTTTAGTCATTTATTCAAAGGGAAAATCCGAGAGACTTACGTCGTTTTACTACGTGGAAGTATTCTTTAAATCGTTGGCCTTTGATGATTATTTAGACTAAAAAACTCGAGATTAAGTATTTTTTACACTTTATTCATTTGATCCGTTTTACTAATCTTTTCATTGTAACACACACATATAATAAATTCGTAGATACGTATACATGCAAATATATATGTATATTATTTTTTAATTTTATAATGTATAATTCATATACGTTACAATTGTAATTACGATGACATTAACACAAAATATAGAGGAATATTCTGATTAAAAGCGTTTGTATGATTTTAATTATAAATAAATAATAAATTCTTTATCTCCTTGAATTTATTAAAAGTATACATACGCTTCGAACAAAAGAATATTTATCCACCTTCGTTACACAGTATCTTATGTAAATACGTTATCATATGTAAATCAATATTTAGGGAAGCATTTGAGATAATCTACCTTTTAGAAAAATATAAATGTTATGATACGCAGATTTTATGAAAATATGATTAATGAAATAAAACTTGAGATAGAATATTTACTTTTATTGTAGAGTTTAATAAAGCTAAAGTATAAGCTAGAATTCAAAGGTTTGTATCTAGACGAATGCTTGTAATAAGTTAAAACAATATAATAGACTAATATAATGAATATAATAGACTAGAAGGAATTTAGTTTATTTATTTATTATAAAACAATGTAGAAAAAAATACCAAATTATATAGAATATTTATTTTTAAAATGACTTTCTCTCTATTTATTTGAACTTGAAATGTTAACTATAGATCATTTTCTCATAGATATTCTGACTTTTTAATAAGAAAAAAGTGAGATAAAAATAAAAATAATATGTATTTGAATGAAGCATAAATAATAATATAGTATAATATCAATATTTTCCGTTAAATATGTTTATTTAGATTAGTACACCGAGCATTTAATAACCGAGCATTATATACGTATACTTACTAGACGTTTAATATTTGTATATGAATATATAGTTATGTTATAGTCTCATTCCAAATAATCTTTATTTTATTAAAATTAAGAATTGTTTTAATAAGAAAATATCAAGTTAAGTAGAATTTAAAAGTATTAAAAAACAAAAATGATAAAGTTATATATTATTGTAAAAAATACATAATAAATAAATAAATAAATAAACATCACGTGAATAATATAGATTTTATAAATATGCAGTTTTCCAAGTAGTAAAATCAAAGGTACAATTAATTCTTTGATGAAATAAAACAATTTCTACATACGGCTTTTAAGCATCACAATGTTGACTCGATTAAAGTAAATTTTTAATAAAAAAACTATAAACTCTTAATTTTCTTTATATTTGATTTAAAAAATATGTAATATGATTGATTGAATTGTACACGTGTATTCTCAAGCATAAAAATTGCTTCAATCGTTTCCTTGAAATGAATGGAAAACCACAGAATGAGGAGGAGAATTCCGAAATATATTCTAGTAACCATCATAGTGAATTGAGAACGCTAGTTTCTGCTGAGAATGCGAATGAAAAATATCTGCAATGAGGCTAATAATGGTAGAGTTCAGCTTTTAAAGAACAAAGTCAAATCCTTGACAATTCACTGTCTCTTCACTATACATGCTCCATTCAACTTTTTTGTCTCAATTGCTCTCTCTTCTCTTCCTTTCTGTTTTTCCCATAACTGCGTCATATTTTCCAACAGCTTGTACGGTAGTAATCATAAATATGCACTTATTCAATAAAATGTAGCCAGTTTTAATTATAAAATCAATAATAATATCTTGATAAAAATATAGTTTTGTACTTAAAATATGAACATAGTTGCTTAAGAAGAATCTGACATTCATTTTCGCGTCTTTTCAATTGACTTATTTTAAATAAGAGATTCTGTCCATATTTTCAATTTCTTTAATAATATTTATTAAAATCTGCAAATCTTAGTAAGAATGTCATGTACAGTACATGCGTCTTCATTATATATGAAGATTATATATTTGTCATTACTCTTCTGTTCCATATTTCAACATTTTCTTTCTTTCCCTCTTTCTCTCTTTTACGTCTTGATTTTCTATCTCTATATCTCTGTTAAAAAACAAACACATGTATATATAGTCAGTTTAATTATATTTCTCAGTGTGTTCTCCTTTGCATGTCATTATTCTGTATGTATCGGACATGATTTCTAATTTATCATGCAAACAAAGAATAAACAGGGGAAACATTACAATAGAAATACTATACCTAAAATTCAAAGTATACGCAAATCATATGTCTATTTCAAGAAATTATAAAAATATTTTACTTGTAAAGAAAATAAAACATAAATGTATTTTAATTAAGCAAAAGTTGTATATTTTATATAAAATTTTCAATTAAAATTTTTTTATAACTTATAAATTAAGTAATTTGTACGACAACAGTAACATGAATTGAAAATTTGAAGGACACGACGTAGTTATCGTAAACGCGAGATTCATGAATATAAATATTCATATAGAATCAAGAAACATCTATATATCTAATAAATTCTCCTTTCAATGTGAAATATTGAAATCAGATTTCGTTCCGATTTATTTACGAACTACTAAAATAATAAAATTTTTATATTGTGTCTAATTTTTTTAAATATTTTTATCTTCATTCTTTAGTTAT
This sequence comes from Wiebesia pumilae, assembly GCA_018907045.1. Taxonomy (NCBI): domain Eukaryota; kingdom Metazoa; phylum Arthropoda; class Insecta; order Hymenoptera; family Agaonidae; genus Wiebesia; species Wiebesia pumilae. The sequence goes on along the minus strand of JACCHZ010000131.1, from coordinate 676,025 downwards.
CAAATGTCTTGTAAATTATCTCGAAACTTTCAAATAATCTGAACATTTTAGTTTAAATACAAAAACTAAATATTTCAATTTTGCTCATACGCATCATCGAATTTCCCATACTCTATAGTTTAATCAAAAAGTGATGAAAATTCATAATGTTATCCAGATTGATACTTCAATTTTAAATATTTATTTAGTGCTCTGAAAATAGCGCTTCTGCGTGATTATACGCTTATAAAAAAGTTGGTTGCATATTGAAGAAAGAAATAATGGCTAAATTTTTTAGGTAACCGTTGGAACTCTATCTGTAATTCCTTTTCCAATTGAAAAAATTTGACTAATATTCGTTTTATATTCGAAACAAAATTGCCTCAGATAAACGATATGAGATCTTATATTTTATTAGCTTCCTTTCTAAGGCGATTTTTTAAATATCAAACATAATCTCTTAAAATTTTTCTACCTGTCCATTATGATCGATTTACCAAGATCACGTATAAACTTTAATATCTTTATAGCGCTTATATCATCCATAAATTTATAATGGTAACATAGTATCGTCACCAAAAGTTTCAATTAAAAATTCGAATTCACTTTACTCGATTTAATACAAACTTTCAATCAAACTCAGTCATACTGTATTTTGTTACGCAGAAAAATCCATGAAAACGCTGTCTCGGTCATCCAATCAGTAAACAAACACAAAGGGTTGCAGCTACTCAAAGATTAATAGTTGCGTCACTAGCAGCGATATAACTTACAAAAAAGCGTGATTTCGAAAGAGAGGGCGTACAATAAAAAAATTATCATTTTTTTTCACGAAACTCCATTAACAATATCGCAAGTGTATGACTACAGTAAAAAGTAGGAGTTTCCTATTTTATTCTTCCATTTGATATGCCCATTGCTTACAGAAATGGCAGTCATTGAGATTTTACTCGTTTCTCTTAGATCAAAAAATAAAATTCATTCGTTAGAAAAAACTTAATTTGAGAAAAAAACCATAACTGTTAAAGATGTATGGTAAATCTGCAACGGAAATTAATACTGTAAAAAAAAGTATTACTCACGCTATAAGAATATTCTAACCGATTTATTAAAGAAAGCCTTCAGCCAATTATCACGAGTATAAAGTTTTAACCCTGAAACAAAGTTATCGAGAATGAGTGTCGTTTCTATCTCTATAAAACGGAATTTTGGAAGAAAACAAAACCACAATCTACGAGAATTACTAATCGCTGTCTTAAATTCATACTTCGTTAAGAATCCAAAAACATTTTTCGACATTTATTAAGTCATATTAAATGAATTGTAGCATAGGAAACTTTATAGTATTAATATAACGTTGTGTAATAGTCCATTCGAATAGTGCTTCCCTTTAATTCAGACTAGATGATTTCTATTTAATATGAGTTTGGTTTTAAGGAAACGCTAATTGCTATCGGGTTCGTAATAAAATAATATATACAAGAACAAATGCTTAAGGCGCGAAAGCTTAGTTGTAATGAATGCTAAAAGAAGAACTTAATATGTGAATTATTAAGAGCTACCAAGACCATGACCGTGAACGATGTATTAATCTGAAGTACAGGTAATAGAGATCCAAGCTACTTGGATCGACCTGTATAATATGAAAATCGGGGTATGTATGTTGCACCAAAGTGTACAAACGTGTATCTGGTAGCGTATAATTAGTTATTTAGAAAAATCACTTCTTCTTGTTAGTTTTATCCTAATACGTTTGTTAATAATTAATGCAAAGATCTTTCTCCGAATGGTACAATGTTATCGATACTGCGCGATACATTCTATATAACTTGATACCCATATTACGCGTGTTTGCCAGGACTAATCATCTTAGAGCTCTATTATACATGTTTCAGATTATTGTATCGTCTACTCTCGCTATATCAAGATATATCAATCACAAAGGATCTTTGATCTAATGTTCGAGAAAGCAATTCGATTGTTACGTTTATTCTACTAACTAGTTTATGCATATGTAAACATGAAGCGTTATTTAGCTGCTTGCAAAGATGCACACGTACAATTATTTCACTAGTTACAATTCGTGTAGTTTACTATAAACCCATTGCTATGGGTTTTGCGTTACTGTGTTACATATTCTTATGCCCTCGTTGGCACTGCTTTTGAGCGTATTTAACACTTTTTGTTCAATATCGTATATACGTGTGCAGTAGTTATTCCTGGAGAACATTACAAATATAAGTCAGCAGTCTTATGGTTGTGCCCAAGCTACTGTTATTTTTTCATAAGTTATGTCGTAATTTCAGCTTATTTGAGTCGAAGACGAATTACAAAATAACAATAGAGATTTACCAAGCAGACATTATGAAAATTGTATTATAAAGGAAATTTGATTTACGTCATTGATTTTAACTTACATAATAGATTTGGAAAGACTTAGTGAAGGAAATCACGTAACTCAATGACGTTTTTCTCGTTACGTATGATCGGCAGAAGTGAATTGCATCAGAGGTTTTGAAAAATGCGGATTGTTGTTCTATTTATGAAGGAGTCGGGTGAATAGAAATGAAGTGGATTTAAATTTTCTACGACAGTGAACGAGGAAGTTCACTAGTAGTGAACCGAGACGGACGATGTGGTCCAAGGTAGAAAAAGAAAAAACCCATTTCTTCGGTCCGCTTAACAGCTGTTACCATTCAGCTGGTTATTGCGAGGGTGACGACCCTGGCGATGACATCCGCTAACGGCGACTGCGAAGTTGACAAATGTGGGTGACTCTACTTTGCATCTTTGTGTACATTGTCAGTGGTTTCTCGGGTCACTTCTTCCTTCAAGTTATCGACGAACTATCTTCCCTGCAGACCCGATGTATGCCATTTTTAAATTCGCATGCAGAGTAAGGTTGCAATTGGACTCCGTCATCTCTCTCTCTCTCTCTCTCTCTCTCTCTCTCTCTCTCTGTCTCTCTTGACCTCTTTATTATCTCATGCTATTTCTCCCTATGCGATGAACAATGTACTTACCACTTAATACAAATACCCGTCTAACGAGTCTCGCATAAAGATCATGAATGCACGAAGTGAAAAAAGAAATTGTGCACCGGAGTTGAATAAACTCAACACCCGTCAACATGTTATATTATTACGCATGATAAACTCTGTTATAAGTTATCCGGTTTCAGTTAATTTTAAATTAAAATTGTATTAAGATTTAAAATTATCCTTTAAATTACCTTCTTTTATTTTTTTATTTATTTATTTATTTTTTTATTAAAATAACTTATTAAACATTTTAACTTTTTTTAACGCCCTTCAGAAATGTAATAAAATATAACAAAATTTAAAGTTATTAAATTAAAATGCTTATTAGAACATTTAACGCTATTAGAATTAATAATTTAGCTAATTAATAATTTCCTATTATAACATAATTTTAATAATACTCTACATGTAAAACAGCAATATGCTAATTTCTGTTAATAAATTTAAATAAAGATGACTTTATTAAATGAAATATCAAAATATACAAAAATTAGAGTAATTAAATTTGATAAAAGTAAACTTATTCTCGTCATGATGTGTCAGATGTCCAAAACAATCTCGTGCATGATTGCAAGTAGACATAAAGTATATAAAGTCATAATGTACAGGTTCTCCGAGATTCTCATCGTCATGCAGTCGCATTAGACTGTACTAGTGAGCTTAATTCACGGATCCTTGGGTAGGATAGACATCGTAATACTCTTTTTATATTCTTAGACACGCGAAATCTTAATGACGAACACATGCTCGTGCACTTAGAAAAAACACGAAGGGATACTTATCACGTAATGCAATAGAATACCATTCGCAATTTGCCATTTTACTGTAATATATTAATTACAAACAATTAACTATTCTTTATGGTGCGAACCATTCCATATAAGTCGTTACACGTAAAGAATCGAAAGCATGAAAGCAAAAGAAAAAAAGTGAATTACCCTCGACAAGAATGAGAGAAAGTACAAGGCACCTGGAGTGTAATAATTGTTTCTGGATTCTCGCGTGCTGTGCTGTAGTTTTCTTACCACTATAAGTTATCTACGACTTTCTATATGTCTGTCTCTCTCTCTCTCATTCGCATCCATCTTTCAAAGCATGTAGTACTCACGTGCCTTTTCAAAACTTGTATGCATGCTTATACTACTTCGGTTTAGTAACTGCCTAACTACTCAACATTTAATACAAACTTGAACCTATATATATATATATATTTGTATTATACGCGGTTCCCTTAAAATAATTGTTTATAGTTTCTACATTTGTTATAATTATAATGAGAATTTTGTATCTTACAGGAAGTTCACTATACTTAAAACTTCCTGAACATTATGCAGGTATCTTTCCACATGTTTAGCAAAGTATATCGATTAACGAAGTAAATTTCTTGTTATACGTTCGATATCAATAGCTATTATTTGTTAAATCATAGAATGTTTTACAAAAAAATTATTTTTATTGTTAAAAATATACATACCGTGTTTTCAGATATATTAATGATAAAATATGTATATATTTTTGATAAAAATAATTAATAAATAAAAGTAAAAATTCTTGATGTTAAGCTTTATTTAATAAGATTAATTATATTAATGAATATAATACATAATTTCTTGCTTTGCAAGTTTTGACGTAATTTATACAAATTATTTTATTAGAATATAGTACCATAATATAGTACCATAATAAACTCTAAAACTATTCAAAGCTTGAGCCACATAAAATAAATTATATAAAACCTAATTATAGTCTTGTTCTTGTCTGAAAAAGATATATTTGAAAGGTTTTAACAATAAGAAACCGAGAAAAATTAACTTTACTTTTAGGTTTAATGTAATTATTATCATTGATCAATCACTACTAGAGTTTTTAAATAACGATTTAAGATTTTCAGTTATATTCAAAATTTAGCACTGTGTTCCACATACTTTTTTACATACTTGTCTTTTATTTTCATTATCTGTAAGCAAATTACAAATTTTTAAAATTATCGAATGTTATTTTATAATTATCTTTGTACTTCCGATAATGTAAACATAATCTTCAAAAAAAATACAAGTTGGAATTCAAATTGTTGCTTGACGTTCCTTGCTAATAATTATTGCTGAGAAGATCTCCAAGTTCATGTAAACTTGAATAATATTACAAAACTAAATGATTTTTCATACATTATAACATAAATATTTTCATAGAATTTCAAAATTAAAAAAAAAAGTTTATCATTTGAAGCAATTATCGATAATTGTCATTATAATTTTATGTCAAATAAAATTAAAAAAATAGCTTTTCTCAACTAAAAATAAGTAGTTTATTATTAATCCTCATTTTTCATTTATCTATCTTATAATTTATATTCTAACTAAAATAGATTACGATTACAAACTAATTTTAGCTAACAACATTTGAAATCATTATACTTGCTTAAGTACAATAACCGTTGTAATAATAATTGACTATGAAATATTTTAAATATTCTCTTACGAAATAATGTTGACATAATTAAAAATAAAAAGTCTGAATAAATATCGTGTTTCATTACAGTGTCTGTCTTCTTCAATCTTTAGCTCTTTATTGCAATTAAGGTGTAACATTTCTTTTTACTCTGGGATCAACGTAGTAACAATGATAACGAAGTATTGACGATTATCTACTAGTTGCATCCACCTAACAAAGTTTGAACTACTCAATTCACGGAAGGTGTTATGATTTCGATGAAAAAATTAAAAAAGAAAGAAAATGAATTCGAAAAAAATGATTATCAAATAGTATTGTTCTGCAAATGATACAGACCTGATAGTTCTCGTTATTCATTATCATTTGCCAATATCTATTCGAATTATATCGATGTATTTGTTAGTTCAGATCATCGATCTGAATTTATGAGATTATTTTTAAGTCAAGATTATCATTTCTGATCTTGATACTTTATTTCACTCTTACTTGTTATTTGGTCTATTTTTCAGTTTCAACTTACTTTCTCTGATTATCGGTTAAATATTATTTTTTTGCTTTACCAGAAGAAAACGCAATAATTATTATAAAAATAGTAAACGATAAGAAGAGAAATTAAAAAATATCTTAAACTCAAGTGGTTATTAAGAGAGTTTGTTACCTTCTCTCTTATGTCCGAACTTCTGCAATAATTAATCAGTTCCGTCACTTCAAGCAGCGTCCACCTTTATTTCCTCCTACTAAAATTAAATGAGATTCGTTGCTGAAATGATGGTGAGACGCTATCGATTTATATAATCATATTACATACTTATACCATTTTTTAATAAAAACTTTATGGATAGATAAAATGTTTTTATAATCATTATTGAAAAATTTTGTAATTTTTCAATACAATGTTACTCGATTATTATAATTACAAATTTGATTAAGAATCATTATAATTTATTTAAAATATTTATTACAGTGGAAGAGAAAGAAATCTTTTTTCAATGGGAAAATGTTAAATTAGTTTGTCAATTAAGAATTTCGTCCAAATGCATAAATTTATATATTTATTTTTGTAACTGACTTAATTTTGAAATTGACTTCGGTAAATAGCCGATACACATTGCTTCATTGAACTGTAGTCTTAGAATTAATGATTTTCAGCATTTTAATGTAATGACTGTAATTAGAGATAGGAGTTTAAATTTTTAAAACATTTCGTATATTTTACGTGACATAATTCAATTATTATTCGTATATGTAATTCTCTTGAGTAAATAATATAATATAAATACTAGTGCATTTATGTGGATATAGGATTAGTGAACCCATGCAGAAATCTATAACAAATATTTATTTTTAATACAAATTTTCGCAAGAGTATGTAAATTGATTTAATTAATTTTCTGTTTATAGTAACTTTTAATTTCTTTTAAGTAAATGAAGACAAGGACTAGTTTTCTTATGCCAATGAAAATATGAAATTCAATGGAAATTCAAATACGATACTATAGGGCATGAAAGAGACGTTTTTGATAAAAAAAATATTACTTAATGTAATTTCAAATAATAAAACTATATATAGATGCTTCTGTCATTTAATATTTATTATCATAGAAATTAAAAATTGTAAGAAATATATTTATCTACGTGCATACAGATACAGAATTATATTGTGAAAAAAAACTACAATTTTACTACTTGGTTTTCAACTTTTCTAAAATTTGAAAATTGAGGTAAATAATTTCTTCTGAGATTTATATTATAAGTTCTCTTATAAGTTTGTAGATATATAAAAATTTTTTTTTAATTAAAGTAAAAAACCTATACCTAACTCGCATCTAAGAACAGCGAATTTAGTTAAAGATGAAGTTTCAATGATGCGTCTCTAATAATTCATGACCAGTGAATGTTTGATAGAAAAACACGAAATCTTTTACATAGATTCGACTTTTATGATACGGTGGTATGTCTTGTATAAATTCTTAAATTTTTTATAAGCCTGTTTGAATCTCTGTTTGGAAGTTTGAATGTTCAAATGAAGAAATAAATATGCCGAGAAAAATGGTTTTAAAGGTTTTTAAATCAATTTTCAAATTCGCACGCCCCTTCAGCTTCGCTGTATCAAGAACAATAATTAGGAAAATTTCAATGTAAAATCAAGGACATTGTACTCCAGAATAATTTTACTTTACGAAATTGCAATAAGAAAATCAATTTTTCGAACAGCTAATCTCCTCAAGTAATTTCGTTAAAACAGAAAATTCAAGGCCTGCAATATTCTTTACAAACTTTACATAAAATTTTTAATAGATTTACGAATGAGTTACTCACTTTTACTAATTGTCAGGTTCAAATTTTGTATCATTACTGAATAATCTGAGTGAACTGCGAAGAAACGCGAGTGTCAAACTTAACCTCAGCGGTCGTAAGCGCTTTAATATTCATAATTCATAAGTCCGTCACCATTCACCTTTCTCAATTAGAATTTACTTTAACTTTATAAGACGGATATTCTATAAAAAATAAGAATACTATTCTAATTTTTATTATTAATCAGAATTGATTTCGTGGAGAAACTACAAATGACATTTATCAGTATAATATATAATATTATATCATTAAATATTAATTTTATTAATTAAATTTTTACTATGGTTTTTTCAGTTCACAAATATTCCTTAGAAAAGTAATCTTACACAAGAATTTTATTTTATCAAACATAATCAAACCAATTTAGATTCGTCAACATTTACTTTATCCTTTTGTCTGTTACTCTATTCTCTACATTATAATATTAATATAATTATCACAGTGTAGATTAAACTAATAGCTATAAGTTGGATATGAAAAATCATATCTATTACAGTACTAATATGCAAATTGGCTTGTGCAATAAATATTCTTATTACATGGTAATAATAAAATCAAATATATTTTATTAAGAACTTCCACTTTTTATGAGAATATGTACTCAAATAGTTATTTATTAAGCCATTACATATTATTAAGGGATTCCATGCAATCAGGGGATCGAAAAAAGTGAATTTTTGTTTAAAAGCGTATTTAAAAACATAACTCGCGAAGGTTACGTTTAAAATTTGTCATTGCAATACAACGATTGAATAAAAAAAGTGTTTAAAAAAGTAAGCTCAATCGATATTCTTTTTTCAGTAACACTCCTACATCTGATTTTAGAAGAAGAAGAAACATTTCTACTCATATAGTTATTTTAACTTCTTATTTAGAATTTTCATTGCTATTATAGTGAAGAATTTAAAAGAGAAATTTACAATTTTTATTAGAAAAATGGATATTGCTTTTTTATAATATGAGATGTAATAATTGGAATGAAAATTTCTTCATTGAAATACGTTATTTTTATATAATAAATAAGTGTGCAATATTTCCATTTAAGTGGTAAAATACTTTTAAGGGGCATGTGATCACCGGTTTTGAAACTATTGTACAGAGTCAAACGTGTTGAAATTCTTTTAATTCATACAAGGATTAGTCTATCTTACATTTACAAAGTAAATTCTTAGTTACAAGTGTAGTTTCTACAACATCGATTTTCTGCTGCCTCCAAAGTATTTTTTGCGTCACATCTGCTCCGTGGTGCTTTTAATAAGTACAGACTTATTAAATGCACCTAATCTTCATTTTTATATTACGTCTTATTTTATGTCTAGTTTTGCAGCATTGTTAGTGAAGCCGCAGTCCTTTCATTTATACAGTTTATTCACCTGTTTTAACAATTAATAAATCAGTAAGTCCATATTTATGGACTAATTTCCTGAATTATTTAATTAAGGCTTAAAGCGTTTTAAGTAAAACTACTAAAATACTGTTATAATAAAGAATATTTACTTAAATGTATACAAATAATAACTATGAATTGAAAACATCATTTTATAACGTAATACGATATTGCTTAAATTATTTTAATACATTTTTATCCAAAGCATGTTTTTATATGTATCACTATTGACATATTGATTTATTGACAAACGTTGTAATGATTAAATTTTTCTTTTCAAATAACATTTATTTATCACGTACATTTGTTGTTCTGGTACTTTTCACTGCAACATTTCATGCAAATTTTTTAACGCCTTTTGATATACGAGTACCCTTACTTCTCTGTGGGGACAATATTCTTTTCTTTTCGTGTTTATTATAATTTGTACCATCAAATACTCGTCTTTTTACCCCCGATGTAATTTACGTACTTGTACTCCATATTTTTCTTCCAACCCGATTTAAACTTATTAATCTTCATGCCTTTAATCATCCTTTATATATAATGGAATGTAATTATTTGTAAAAAAAAATCGCATCTGTTCCATAAAACACTTTTCACGAAAATATCATAATATCATAATGTATCATATATCATAATATATCATATATCATATGATATCATAATATCATAATATATCATAATATATCATATCATAATATAAAAATATCATTGACGGCCATATAAACAAGTAAATATTTGTCGATATAAATGTCCATCTGAATTTGTCCTGTTTTTTCTTCTATAACATCATTCATAACAAGTTTTTCTGACACCGCCTTCAGGCACTCGTTCGTGCTTTCAACAATAATGTTCTGTTTAGATGCATCGGAAAGCGATGTCATGTCCATTACTATACAAAATTTTCGCAAAACTTTTAGCTCTTAATTCAGTTGTTTCGTTAAAAACAAGAGATGACTCATAGGCAGATAGAAAAAAGTTTATTGGTTCTAATGAGCTGCCCATGTCCCTTCGTGCTGACGTGCTGAACGTTACTTCAAACGATTAACTTTAAAATATTTGGTCAGCTGTTATAGTCTTCATTAATAAACAATCGACAGTTTGAAAATTACGATTATACAAATCTTTTAAGAATGAACAATGAACTATTTTACATTTTATAGAAATATATAGAAAATTAATTTAAGCTTAATTTACTGTATAATTTACCGTATAAACATTATAAATTAAATCAAGAATTTGTTGACAGTGTATAATCTGTAAATTTGCTTAAATACACGAGAACTCCAAATACCTTCAACACGTACAGGAAATACAATCTGAACAGTATATCGAGTAAACGCTACTAATTGCTATTCTTCTTGTTTTGCTTTTTTTCAAGACATTTCATTGCAAACCTTTCTAACATGGCGTATTCATCCTGTGCGGAATTTATATTCTCCGTGTATTGCATTTAAATTCTATAGATACGCTCTTAATGCATTCGGATTATCGAAAGCTTCCAGTTCGTTCGTAATAATATTAGAATTTAAAATAATTAATAATTAAAAGAAGTATAATAGATGTTTACCTTACGATTGGCTATTTATTATATAATTATTAAAGGTGCTAAAATCTATAAAATTTCTCTTATACGTTAGTTCTATTGATTATTCATTGATTAATATCTCTAATTAAAAATATACTTTATTGACCAATACAATAATGTGTGTTTCAAATACATCTATTTGCCGAATCATTGTAAAGCTTGGCTGGCGAGCTTTGCGATTGAAATATTTAAGAAAGTGCAAAAATTATAAAGGAAAAAAATAGTTTATTCTATGTACCTGAGGCCTGAATATCATCTCATGAGGGTATCATAAATAGCTCCAGTTGAGCCGGACCAATAGAGATAATTCGTTTGTTCGTGAAGTTCAGGATTGGGAATAATAAACGATAGGTTAAAAAGTTTAGTCAACTAAATACCATAAAGAGCTTATCACATGTGAGTGATGACTCGACTATAATTACGTACGAAACTACCCTTAATGCTTCTCGACTATCTGTTATTTGATTTTTAGATCAATCCTCTTATCGAACGTTTACTGGATGACCAGTACTTTACAAGCGTTAAATTACCAAAGCTACTAAGTACTAAAACTAATTAAACAATACACTTTCACGTTATCTACTAGCTTATGCAAGCATATATGCATTTTAACTCGTTAATCAATTTATGTTGATCGTCTAAAATGTTTTTATTAAACTGTACATAAAAATCTTAATCGTTTACATTCCGTTATACGATATCCACAACGTAAACCTCTACAGTTATATTTCTTTATAAACCAAATTTGTTCACCCTCATACATAATACTACGTTTCTTTCTAATATTATTCGCAAATTATTGAGGAATTTTGTTGAATTGTAATTCTGAAAAAGACTGTATAAGGTATCGAGACTACAAAAATTAATCAACTATAGCTTTTATGTATAAATTATAAAGAAAGTCTTTTATAAGTTGACATTTTCAACGATATTATTCAAAAAATATATATAAATAGAATGCGATTTTTTATGATACGAGTTTATTCTTAGTTGATCAACATTTTCTTAAGATGAAGCATTGCTCTTTTAACAACTAAAAAATTACTAATTTTTCTTGCCTTTTAAGGCAAAGATGAGCGATATTTTAGACAAAGTAATGCTGTTATAAGGGAAAAATGTTCTTAAATTAGCAGATGCTACTTTTATACTTAAAAATGCATTGCTTGAGTAATTGGTACTATTTCAAATCATTTAGCTTTTTAAGTAAAAATTTAACGATAAGAAAAATAATCCAAAAAATCACGAGTTAATTGTAAATGTTTATGTGAAATAAATATATATATATATATATATACATCTAAAATTTATGCAAAAAACAGAATCAATCACATTTATCACACTCTTTCATGTAAGTTATCGCTTTAGTTAATAAATCATTGTGTAATAATATTATTTACTGTGCTAAATACTATATCAGTATTAAATTTAAAAATCATTTTAACTAAAATAATATCGCAATATATATCTAAAACATAATTATTTTATATATATTGTACATGTTTTCAATTTTATTAAAAAAAAATAATTTTAATACTTTTGATATGGATGTTTTTTCCAACACTAATGAGTAGATTTATTAAAGCTACGATATTTTCTCAATACATATTTACACCTCAAAATTGCTCATAACTGCTGAGCTTTTTAGTAATCGGTATTTAACTTTGTAATAAAATCCACTAACATGGTTAATTTATTAATATCAAAAGCCATAATAAATCTTATTTACTATTTATTATAAAGCTGGTATGTATCTTAGACTACTATATGAATTACTGCTACCTTATTCTTATAGGATAATATCAACTAATTCTTTACAAAGTAAAGTGTCTTTTTATTTATGCTGCTTTTCTGTGCACGAAGAAGTTGGGTTCAAATATATGTTTTTATACCACTGAATGAATTTCCTATCCTTTCTTGAATACGACTAACACATTATTCTTTTCTATACTGCCTTCATAATTTGTACAAATATCATATTCTTTAGACGATTCTTATTATTCTGTGGTATGTACTTTGCATTTATATTTTATAATTCATTTTAGCTAGACAAAATTTGTTTGCATTAGTCTTGATTCACATTTTTATCGCTTTGCAGTGTTTATTCCGAATTATGCTAGCCAATATTTAAAAACAAAAGAAATTTATTAAAAAAAGTATCAATTACAATATTATTTGATGGTACTGTAACATCGGCTCGATCAACTATTCCTACTTATACATTCGTTACAGTTCCAGAAGCTATTCAATAGCTTCCTTAACTATTGATTTATTACTTCAAAAGTACTGTATTTAAATTTGAATGCAATAAATTCATTGTTTCATCTGTATGTCTTTAAGTAAGTGCTTTTATGTGTACTCATATATTTCATAAATATAAATCATTTATAATTTTGGCATTTTGTTGGACTAAATGAATATTTATGGTTCTAAAAATTATAATTGTTTAAAATTTAATGTAATTATATAACCATAACTATATAACTCTATAATTATACGTAACTATATATATTACATAAGACATGTCTATTTAATTCAAAATTTCCAATGATATTAATAAATCGAACTAGATGTCCTTGTAAGAAATTACGATTTTCATCTCTGGAAAATTTATATAATTCGAAAGAAACCTGCATAAGAAATAGCTATAAATAGATTTTAAAGAAATTACAGCATTATTTTATTAAAATTATTCAATTAAATAAATTCAATTTAAAAAGTATACCTTCCTAAAATATCTAAACTAAGCGAAATTTCAAAATATTTTGTGAAACAATGAAGAACAAACTTTTACTTTTATCATTTAATACTTATTATACATCACACATACCTATATATTTATGTTCAGGGAAAATTTTTTGCGTGTCATTATTAAAACTAATCAATTTCGATTTGTAACTTCGGAGAAATTTGCGCCTGGAAATGTTTCTCTGAGAATTTTCGACTTAAAATAAAAAACATAAATTTATAAATCTGTTTATGAATAGATAAAGTAACAAGTGGTGAAAAATTGAGAGATTAATTTTTTAATAATATTACTCAGTTGAAAACAAAATTGCTGATTAATAATAATCACAAAAATGTTTTCCACAGACAATAAAATTATCAAGCTTAAGCTAAAATTTTATTTAAATTTATGAAACTTTTGAAGCTATGTTTCCATACAATTTCAAAAAAAAATAGTTTGTAAAAAAACTTATTTAAAATCGAGTCATTTCAATATAACCACGAATAATCTCTAATACGATCTAAAAAGAATGTTATTCTGTATAATTAATAACGCATTACATATTTGGATGGTTAGGCATCTTTGAAACTGAAAAACAAAAATTGATTTTAAATTTTAAGGTACCGTTGCTCTTTAATAAGATTAAGATCCAAATTATAAACTTCGTTTCGATAACGTGTAGAAGAAAATAAATTATAATTCACTTTAATGAGTTAATTGTCATTAACTATTTTTCAGTATCAGAAATTATACCATCACATGTTTTGTATATACGTGTTAAAATAGACGAAAGAGTTCCTTATTCTCATCGACAAATCATATCAGAAAATCAAGAGAAAACAGCAGCAAATGACAGAAAGAAAAGACGGAAATCACTTCAATAATCTGTTTTAGGAGTATGAGAAGCTGAAGTAAAATTGGAAGCCAGAATTCCGCCAGTCAAAGGTTCTATTCATTTTCAAAGAAAGGGACACAGGTGCTCTTACACAGCCAAAGCTGTGAACATCCGTACGCCGGGTTGGCACAACAGAAGCATTTTGCTTACGTCCAATGCACGTGACACTCTTTGGTAAATGTAATAATATACATCTTACACATATATATCTTACAGTCCGTAATGAGATAATTCATTTATAACTATTATACTTAGTAAAAAAATTAATTAATATATATTTGAGGAATTGTAACCTAACTTAATTTATTATTAAATAAGATACAATTCTTGAATGATATGCATAATATTATGAAAAATAAAATGCAATAGATGTTTTCATTTTACAATAATAAATTTCCTTAAATAAGTTTCAATAATAGAATATATTTTAAATTAACGATATAAAACAATTAATATTACGGGGATTTCAGAGACCTATATATGATATTTTAATTGACTTTTTTAGTAGAGTCTCTATAATCTTTCTTAGAAATTAAATCATTCGTTCAAATCGTAGCTATAGGTACATATATATATATATATATATTGATACTGTCTGTACTGTCATTTGTATAACATATTGTGTGTGTGTGTGTGTATGTGTGTGTGTGTGCATACTTATATTTAATAATAATATCATTGACAAGTGCATGATTATGGGTGATTCTGTTTACAGCATTTAAAAGTTATTTTTATTTTTTGTGATATCTTAGATAAAACAGCATTAAGCACCAAATGATTTTTATCAGCAAATTCAAACAAATCTTTAGATTTGTATCATGTCTATGTATTTTTCAGTAAAATTATTCTTAAACAAAGAAAATTGACACCAAATTCAAACAGTATTTTAGTTCTACGTATTCACTAAGTACAAAATTTTTTTTGTCATTATATAAAGCAAACATAAGAGAAACCTGAATATAACGTGATAAGGAATAATAAATATATCATACGATCACATCAATAAATATCTTGTATTTATTTTTATTTGTTATAATTTTTATTAAATTTTTTAAATATTCCAAATTTCTTTCCAATTTATTGATAAACAAATTCAACAAAAAATAATAATAATTTTTATAATACAGATAAAACAAAGTAAATTAATTCTGATAAGAAATTGGAAGTCAAAGAAATTGTTAAGTTAAGTACAATTTTTATAGTTCACTTAATAGGCTGTATTATTATTTACTTTATGTAGAACCATTTTCAAAATGTTAAGTATTTAGAAGATATTTTTATAATGAGTTAATACTGAATTCTCTATATTAAATATCATAACAATCTATATGCGTGCACAATTCCATGAAATTATCAAATTATCTACTATTCTATTTTCTCTTATATGAAACTGTTTATTTAACGCACAAAAAATATCCAGATAAAATAATTGTAAACATATAAAAAAATAATTTCGTTACATAAATTAACATCTTTTATACCTTCGCGTAGGAAAAAATCTTTAATATTATTAGAAGATCGGATGTAAAAGATCTTGCATTTCAGTTTAAAGCTTTTTTTCTACTCTTGCACATTCATAATATTTAAGTGCTACAGTTGTGGAACATATATATAATCATGTACATGTGCAAAGTCCAAAGATCTCGCAATGATCTAGCGACGAAGATCTATGTAAACTAGGTCAGTTTTCAAGCTATACTTATTACTACGGCTATACTTAAGAGCTGTATATAATGGCACATAATTATTTAACACTTGCTAAGTATTCCATGTTTATTTCCTTTCACTTCGAAACCCATCGAATTAACATTAACTGTAACGCTGATTTTATATTTCTAAGCTTTCTTTAAAATCTTTTATGCTTGTCTCTAAGATTTTAGGAATATCTGAAAGTGAATTACTTTTAATTCGAGAATAAAAAAGCATTACAAGTCGATAAACGACAAAACATGCATATCTATAATTAATATCTGAACTTCGCATGCGTTATATCATTTCCTCAAACGTCTTTGTTTTTAAACCGCGTTATTTTTGTGCACTCAGTTCTCTTTCGAGTTGTTGTGCTTTCAGCCTAATCAAGTGTTATACAAGGAAAATGAAAAACTTATGCATTTAGAAAGAGAAAGATCGAGAAAGAGCCGGTCACCTTACCTATTAATAAATTGATTTTCTTCTTCTATTTTTTAACATAAACTACGCGCGCAATTAAATATTAATACTTTTCAATTTAAATATTTCCGTTTTCAACTTAAGTAGTATTATAACAGAAATATGACTAACAAGTTGTGCTGCCTTAATTAAATTAGGACTAACATGAAATATCATTTCAAGTCTTTTGCAGCCTACAGCCTTCTTCTACACTATAATTATAAATCTGCTGAATAAATTTTAACTTGTAATCGATATTATAAACTATATTATGTTAATAATTTTGTAGTTGAAAATAAATAAATAATTTTATTTATTTCAAAACTTAATAACTTACTGTGCTTGTGCTTATATCAAAATACTGCTAAAAATATTATCAAGCAGAATCAAAGAGAATACATGACTTTAAAGAAATTTTATAGTAAATAATTTTATAGAAATAATTTCAAAAATATATAATTACGATTAGCAAAATAAGATGAACGTTAAAATTCCGCTTTATTCGAACAAAATTCTCATGTAAAAATGTCAAAGAAATGTGTCACGTAATAAAATTGTGTAATAAAACTTATAAGCTATGTTTAAAAGAACTCTATTAAAATGTAAATAAATCGTATTAAAAAATCTAAAGTGTTTATAAAAATTCAGAAAAATGCTAATAAAATATCGTAGAGCAATTGTACAAGGTACTTTAGATGTTTTTTATTATTTATAAAAAAATAAATCACAGACTATTTTATGCGCCCTAGTAAATGTTTCCTTGTGGAATGAATAAAATATTTAAATAATTACTTTTTTTTAATATAAAATTGAAGTATTATTAATGGCTTCTTATCCAAAAAACATCGTATACGATAAACCAGAATTTCCATCCAAACTTTAAACAGGTCATTTTGTACATATATTACTTTGAAGTATTTTTAGAAAAACGTGTATGATATAGACCAATTTATGCAGGATTTATCCCAAAGGAAATAGACGGTGCTTTTCGCGCATGTGTTTTCAATCATTTCAGTATCGCACAAAGATCCGCTTTATATGAACGTAGAAGCTTTTTATAAGCATGATTTTATTGGTTTTATTCCTTTTTTGCGTATTCAATTGCACTAATTTCTCAATAAATCGCTTATATTCTTTGCACATCTAGATACTTTTCTTGACCTCTTCTTTAGTTACTGCTGCAAGGATGAATTAAATACACAATAAACACGTTCATACGTAAATAAGTCAAAAAATTAATGTAAATTTCCCTGTATTAGACTTCGAAATGTACGAGCACATTAATTATTAATTATTGGAATAAAAAGATTTGAACCCTGATAGATGAACTTTTGATCAGTTGCAGAAAATATCTTTAAAGGCCTTTTGAAATTCAGAAAAGAAACTGTAGAAAATACTATATAAAGAGAAGAAAAATAACGGTTATATATAATACATGCAAATGTATGTACTTACAAATAAATATGAATTTATGTACGTATCTTTGCAAAAATTAGGTAACATTGTTCTATTATATGTAGTAAGTACAAATAGAACTTCAAATCTGCTTTAAATCGAAAAAGCAGTTAAATTAAAAAAGTGAACAAAGTGAATAGGTGTCTTTAAATCTTTAAAAATCTCAAAACTCGTTCTATAAAATAAGAGCATTTTTTATCAAACCAACCATCGCGATTAATACAATGCAAATCTTTTAGTGGTTCATTATATGTATTTGATTGTTTAAATAATTTAATACAGTGATCATTTTCGTTGATATAGGACAATTGATTTAACGTTAGAAACATAATACAAGCAGTGGAAATTATTTTACATTATTTTTGTAAGCCATTAATCGAAGTAATTACAATTACACTTAATGTTTTTTCATTTTTGCACATTATATTTTAAAGTTAAATTGGAAGCTTTATCTCTGTTCATTTTTGTATATCATGACTTACTTGCGTGTAAGTACATATAATTATGTTCTCTCTCTCTCTCTCTAACTCTCTCTCTCTCTCTCTCTCTCTCTCTTATATTGCTCTTTAAAAATGTCGGTTACTCTATCATCTTCTATACAAGTCCAGTTTTAACAAATCTATAGTATATGAGAAGCAGCTACTGCAGTGGAACTTATACATGCTCAGAGCCTCTAATTAACGTTACGTACGCTTGGGGTGAAATCAGCTCTTAGAGATTTGTGATAATAAGCGCCCTGTTGAGCACTTATGAGGTATGAGGTGGGCACTTCGGCTTTTAGTGAAGTAGTGAACGAATTCTCCCCACATGCATAAATGTCCGTAAATTGAACTACTCCTGTACTTAACTGGTAATGTTCCATTATGTATACGTATGCAGGCATTTGCGTACCGTTTGTTATAAATGTGGTAATATGTATGTACGAGTGCACGTATCTGGGTAATTATGTTCTTGAATACAAACATAAATCAGCAAATGAGTTTATAAAGAGGAAAAAATTCTACTTTATTAGCTTTACTTTGAGAATCGCTCAAGTCAGGAACTTACGTCTGGAGAACTGTGTTAATTAAACTTCAAAATAATCGAGTAAAAGTCACCGCGAATTCATGAAGACCTCTTGATTTTTTAAGAAAATAAAAAGTAAATAAAAAGCAATTTAGAAAAAATATGCATACTTTTATAAATGTTGGATTTATAGATCTAATAAGATTTATATTGATAAAAAATTCAAATATTCGTCGAAGAGTTTACACACTAATTAGTCTTCATCGTTATTACGATTTTTATTTTTATCGTTAATTTATAAAAATCATTGCAGATTACATGTAATATTATGATTGCCCTGGTAGCTACTGCACATACAGAAAAGCAGATAAATTAATATGTTCCCAATTTGAAGAATCCAATTTGCTTGTATTTAATTTTAAATAAATAAATAATTACTTTCCATTAGGCTAATGCTGGAAGGTAAAGCACAGATTTAATCCAAGTATTAATATTTTACTGACATTGATTTGTAAACAAAAATATGTTTAAAAAATCTATTTTAATATTTTAATGAATATTCAATTAATACAATAATTAATTGCTTTTACAATTTTAGCTTGTATATCGCAAAAAATGTTTCGTGTGCATTAATTATAATTTTTACTAAATAATGTGTAAAAATTTCATAAACTGCTACTAGAATTAAATCCATACAATTTAGAGAAGAATTTGGATTCGTTTCACAAAAAAAAAATTAACTTGTTTAATTATATGATTATTATACGCTTGGTATATTTAATGTTAGTACACTTTGTTATAGATACTGCACTACACTAATTTTTCTAAAATTAAGCTTAAATATATTTTTTAAATATTGAAAATTATTAATGCATTACAATCTCACTCGATCTCTTTAGAATTGTGTATGAGTAATTCATTAGAACAGTATTCATTAACAAGCAACGTAAAAGTAAATAAAACATGAATGCATAACTAATTGTCATAGACATTTAAAAATAGAAGTCTTAGCCTTTCAACAAGTCTGGATGAGCGTATCTCATCGCACGAACCCCAGAAATTTAACAATATTACGTACCACCACCATCATATCCACACAACACAACAACGCTGCAGAGAAATTGTTTCTTGACTTCGTGTATGTACGCGCATAATATACAAAGCGGGCACGCATTATCCTTTTCATTATGTATACACCTGCTTGAATATCTATCTATCTATGTGTATATATTATAAATATTATATATATTATATATGTATATTATATATATATATATTATATATATTATATATGTATATTATTTATATATATATATATCGCGCGTCTAGACCATGAAGACTTTATTTCCAATGATGTTAAACTTGCTTTAATTAAGTTGCTATGAGAACAAGTTGTAAATTTACGATTTTCGAAATATGTATGCAAAACCTATTCATGTATGCATATGATGTTAACTCTTTGTTACATTTGTAAATATAAAAAATTAATTAAGTCCTTTTGATAGTTCTGCTGCCGTTTGAATGCTTTAAACTAACTCTTAAATAAAAATAAAAAAGATAAAATCTAAAAATTTTCTATATTTGATGAAATTTCGTTCATCTATAGGTTTATATTGTTTCTAAAGATTATTAAAATTCTTTAGAATTTAATTTTTTATAAAATGCATGAACTTGATTATAAAATTTTAATCTAAGTTATATTGAAATTACTTTTCAGGAATGTCATTAAAACTCCTCACTTATACATATAGATCCAAATAGAAATACGCTCTTGTCAATAATTTAGTGTAAACCTATGATTTTTTTCGAAAGTGTTTTTTAGATGTTCGAGAAAACTATAATTTTTAAATATAGTTAACATTTACCGAAAAAATTACATAGTGATACTAAAGTTTCTTGGAGATGATGTTGTAACCTTAATTTTACTAATATTTAGTTGTCGGTTATAAAAATATTCTTAATTTCCTCTTAGTAATAAAGAATATCATTATTACTAAATCAATATCCAAAAAATTTGAAATGTATAAGTACAATTTTACACCAAATGTTTTGATATTTTAGTGAAAAGAAATCTTTACATTAATCTTCTTAAATATATCATAGGTAAATTTAAATGAAAATAAAATTACCTGTAGATGCATATGATATAATTACAATTGGACTAATAGATTTTACTTTACCGCATGAGTCAGTCTTAAAAAGGTGATTTTGAGTAAAATGAGTTTAAATTTTTACGTATTAAATAAATTACGAGCCCCTTATGGGCAATTTTCGCGCAGCAGACGTTTAATGTTCAGGATGAATCTTTAAATCGATCTCGAATTTCGACATAAAATTTCAAATATAGTCTACAAGCATATCATTATCGACTGAAATAAAGAATAAAAAATCAATTTTTTGAACCCAGTAATTCGATTTTACCTCTTAAGTATAGTACGCCTACATATAATCAGTGAGACCGTTTAGAGTATATTAAGAAGAGTAGAACGCTTTTAACTCAACAAGGTTTTCGTATTAATTTTCAGTGTGTATAGAAATTTTGATCTATTTTGTCGGTTCTCATGCAATAATTATTCGAAATTTCTAAATTGAGTTTTTCAAAAATTGTCTATGAATCAACGATCATCACAGGTAAGAGCTACCTTTGCATAGATTGATTTTGATGAAAAAAGGCATTTTTATATTTATTGCATTATGCACAGTAAATATGCATACATAAACATAATAGCACGCGTATGATGAGTTCATAAGAGGTCGAATGTCTTGAATAGTGACTCAAATGTGTATACGAAATGACGCAATGAATGTCATCCTTTGTATTGGACAGTGATGTTAAATATGAGTAATAAAATATATTTTTATCCCATTGACGTCTAATGTGACAATCATTGTGTTGGCTAGATAAATTTTCACCGATTCTTCTCTCGTATAAATCATCTTGAAAATATCGGCATAATCAGAATTTACTTCTATATTATTTGAAAGTTCATCTGTATCTGCTGGAGTTACTAAATAAAACAATGTGCAGCTTATTTAAACGATACTATTTCATTTTATCACGTACTATCAAAAGAATCATCACGAAGGCGTTATTCTCAAATGTTTGGCATCATATTTGGCAGATATGGCGAATAAATGCCATGTTCACTAATAGAGACTAGGCAATACTGGTTTTATACACTTCAATAGATATACATAGAAATTACGTGAATCAAATTCTTATTTTAATGAAAAAATATTTATTTACTTTAAATGAATATTAGTATTAACAGAATTGAGATAAGGTCATATCTTGATAGGTATGTACACTCGCCCAAGAAATTCCGTGATTTGGTGCATCATTAATACCTCTTCGACGCCAGATATAAACCTTTTATACGTGTAAAAGAACTGCTTTTCTTTCTTCCATTTACAAGTTGAAGTTACAAGAATCAACAACTTATAATGCAGTCGAAAGTAAAATGCTGGAAATAGAGAATTTTTAATCTATGTATGATAAAGCATTTGCGATACTCATTACTATATAAAAGTGAAATTTTATCATATTCCAAATATATTTGCCAAAACTCCGTACTTTTGAGTTTGGTAGTAATGATGATCATCAAATTAAATGCCGCGATATTCTTATCATAAAAGCATTCAGAAACTTACTTATTTGAATCTCGTTGGAAATGCAGAATGTACTACAACCTTAGACATGCTTAATGTACGCAATGCACAAGAAATGCTTCGTTTTCATATAGCAAAATTTTTCCATATATCAACAGTTTTTGAAAAACTTTATACAGCGTCCATCTATCATTATTAGATATATTTAGAGAATCCACTGGACATCGAGATAAATTAAGGATTAATTTAATTAATTCTAAACTGTACATCTCGACTTGAAACGAAAGAAAAAGTAATGCTAATAAAGGTACTTGATGCAATAATATAAATATTGAAACATGTATATGTATAAGTAATAATAAATTAAACAATTAAAAGTCGTATATTATAACTGCTAAGAGTTACTATTTATGTACGTGTACATACGTGCAATGAATTTGAGATACTAATTATACCTGCTGGATTCATTACCAAGGCGCGTGTAATGATCTGAATTTAGAATTTCATACGCTGACAATATTTTAATTTAGCGGAATATAATCACTGAAATCCCATCCGTTTATTGGAGAATGATTATCTTATGAATTATTAAGCATCAGAGAAAAGGGCCTCTTACAGTGAATAGAAAAAATAACAAATCAATTTCTAATTTTATAAAATGTATTGATTTAGAGGCATAAATCGAGAGCTCTTGGTACGTTGAACATTCGTACTCTAAGTCGAGATCTATCAATTTCTGGAACTGATTTTCAAAAAATCGTTTCTATAGAACAAGAGAGCACGGTCATAATGGTCGCTTTATGCGAGGATTCTATTCAAAGCGCATCCATTATTTCAACTTAACGAATAGAAAGATACAGCTTACAAAAGATTAATATTCATGGAGAAAAATTTATCCGAAGAGTCATATCTTAAAATGGAATACATAAGCTTTATAAATGAATCACTTTATTGAATTACAGAAAGAACGAAATGCATTTTTTACCGAACCATGCAGTTTTTACGTAAAAAGTACCATCAATGAAGGTTCGGGTTGTCTTCGCTGGTTCCATTAAATCAATAAGCTACTTCTTTCTATATGATGTCCATCAGGCTAGATTTGAACCAAGATTTATTTAATAATTTACCAAGATTTCTGAAGCACTGAGTCTACAAAAAATATGTAGCATTATTGAATTAAAAACGTAACGCGATTAGAACAGTCAAGGTCGAGGATCCAAATGGTAATATACCAAATGGGCTTATAGATTATAATTCATCAGCTTGAAATGCAGGCCATTTAATTCCAAAAGGCACTTTAAAGTGGCTTAAATTTGTAGTAGAAAAACCTTATTGATTCATGTGAAACGAGGAAAATCGTTCAGCACAGAATGATTGTTATGATAAAGTACATTTATTGTATTGTAAGTGAAAATTTGAAAAAAGCTTAAGCAATGAATAACGAACATATTTTTAAACAAAAATGAGTTAAAATTTACGATGGTTTGTCTTATAAAACTAGCAAAAGTGGATTGCAAGAGATTGCAAGAGCTCGTATGAGCAGAAACATCCAATAATTATTTCGACACATCGTAAGCTTATACGTTTATTGATTAAATTTTATATATATAGGATTATTGTATACAAATTGTCAAGCACCACTGCATAACTGTTTTATGATACTCTTGAATACAAAGAATATTAAAAAAGATTAAGACAATGTATACCGTGATTTAGCGGTCGGTCAATGAAGTCGAGTTATATAATCGGAAATCCACTACTTGTAAGAGTAACTCGATCGCGTGCATTTACTCAGTACCGTGTAGAATATAGAAGACCTTTCTTAATCAAAAAAAGAGGTCAGACTCGAATGTTAATAAATATTTGTAATTGTAATTTTATTTGTTTTTAGACAAGTGGAATACATATGAAGCTTGCTGTCGATTAATTGTCGGATTCAAACTTAAAATATTTAAAGTGCTTTGTATCGTATTACGATAGGCTTAAATTATTTAATCGTATAACGACACGAATTTCACTTAATGAACTTAGAGAACTCACATAAAAGTAAGAATTTTACAAAAAAAGTATATAGTTTTTTTGTTTAAATAGGTAAATTAGTACTCCATCGCATTTTAAAGGATCTATTGAAGGTCCAATTAAATCTACAAAATTCAATAATCACTTGAATATTGTACATCTTAATAACTTCAATCAAAGGATTCCTAAGCTCTTGACTTTTATCATGTCCGTTTACTTTTTCTAACTGACAACCTCTTACTCTGAACATTTTTTCATCGAAGACTAGCTAATGGCTCTTTTACAAGCACAATTATAATATATCATATGTATAGATGAACCTAATGGATTTCAACATCACCATCAAATTTTGCAACACCTTTCGCGAAGATGCCAACAAGAGTACCTGTTTCAGCTCGAAAGCCGTAAAAAATAGCTCTCGTTTTATTGCGCTCATAAAAAAGTAAAAATTCATTGCGGAAACCCAAGAGAGCCAATTACAATATCACAAGTATTTATGAAGCGACATGTTGCGAAGATCTATATGCTGACAATTTTAATACGATGGCAATAGGTACACAATAATAGTTGTTAATAGGTTTTCGATCAACTAGCTATTTTTCATTCAACCTCAAGAATTAAATTTTTATTAATCATATTAAAAGTTCAAGTTGTATTTTATGTCTAAGATAGTTGATATACTGGTACACTTGACACATACACAGTCGAAGATGTTAATAAAGATTTATGCATTTTGCGCAAGTTTGCTTAAATAATATCCAAATACTATTTAAAAACTGGCGGAATAATAAGTTTAACTAGGTTGTATTGAACTTGCTTTCCTTTGTGAGGATTCATATTATCCAAAACAGCACAAATTACATTTGACATCATTCGACGATTATTGCTTCAAAGAATTATAAAAAAGAAATATTCAAAATTCCGAATATAAGATGAAATGCTCAATAATTCAAAATAATTCAGATAAACAAAGTAGAAGAATAAATAGCTCAGTACATCATTAATAAATTTTTAACATTGAAGCACATATATTTTTAGTATCGAACGAACACAATATTCTGTATTAGTACAATAATTAATATTAATATTACTGTAAAAATAATAAAATAAAGTGTATTAAGAGTAAAATACTATAGTTAATTCAAAATTTAAATGAGATCAATACAATGAGTATTGTACTTCTGAAATACAATTTATATAATTCATATAAACTATTTCATTCGTGAAGGGCTATACGATATTGCGAATAGCAAGTCTAATATTTGCATCTATTATTTGTTACAATAAAATTACAGTAATTTATACTTACACTTACATTTGAAACTTTTTAAATAGTGTTATTAACTCATATTCTGCTAAGTACAACATTTTATGTTGTTACGTGACCTTTTCATTTATGAACGATTCTGTATAAACTGTTCGTTTGATGAAACGACGTCAAATTGATTGATCAGAATATTGATTCAATCAGCGATATAATCATTGTTTTGGTCAATAGAAGCGCCAATTGTTAATATTTCCGAGATTTCTAAACATTCGTAGGTTGAATTTGCTTTCTGAATTGGCATTTACTACCACATTATTATTTTACTTTTGTGTTCTTCTTTGAATGCTTTTGTATTTTTAAAACGTACAAAATTTATTTTCTCTACGTTTCGAATGTTTATTGGGAGGCTTAATTTACTCCGATCTCTTAGAAAAGACACATCTGCAATTTATTATAGAGTCAAAAAGAGAATTAGAAGCACTAATCTTTCACAAGGACGCTAATTAATACGTTTCACTACGCCAATCTTGACCGTTTTTACCATCCAACAGTATTATTGTCTGCATAGTATAAACAACAAAAAGAGATCACTTATGTAGTACAGAATCGGTGAAGAGATCAAATGGAATAAGCAAATTTAAAAAGTCTAAACAAACATTGATAACCCGATGAAATAATCCTTCTTTCATAAAAGTAATTTGTACGTAAGAAAATTAAACAAAAATGAGGAATTAAAGAAACAACTTTTTGAATAATAAAATCATTAAAGAACAAAATACTAATAAGATAAACTGAAATGAAATGATTGAAATTGATGATTCTAAGTATATTGCATTTAACTTTATTAAAGTTGTCAGTGAAGTTAAGATACACATGATTAATTTTTTATATACTAAGATATAAGCATTAGAGAAAAACATTTCAAAACATATTTCTTAAATTTGATTATTTCAGAAACTATAAGGTAGTACTGAAGTGAACATAAATTCAAGCTATGATGGACAGTAAATAAGTATTATAATAAACATAGAACATACCCGTATACACTTTGCATCCAGCATCGTGTTAATTGCAATAATATATCTAGAAATCGTTAAATTTTAACAAATGGAAAACTCATTTTTGTAATGATTCCTTAATATTTCGAATGACATTTGATTATTGTAATGATATTCCAAAAATTTGAAAACAATCAAGAGAATATTATTTATTACATATATTATATGCATAAAACTTATAAATCTAATACAATCATATAAATACCGATTACTTACGGTTAAGTCACCTCGGTTCAAGATTGCTTGTATTTGCTATCATATACGAATGAAATATAATGCTATGAATCATATAAATTTACTCAGTACTAATAGTCTAAAAAGTCATAAATATTTCTCATGAAACTTAATCTTATGATAATACCAACATAAAAATGTAGTAATGTTAGAATAAATGAATTTTTTAGAAATAATAATTCTAGTGCCTTGAATATTGAATGCATAAGTGTGCATAATATATTTCATATGGTTAAAGTATGCAAATATTGTACACACATATGTATATATTGTATTTATTGTACGGATGTCTAATTGCTCTTTCGTTGCATTATCTTATTCGGTTAAATTACAGACATATAATTCTATAGTTTGACCGATCGAATATTTTTTGTTTTCCGTACTTTTTGTATGAAAATATTAATCAGTCTGTAAAGATGTTTTGCAGAGAAATTAACTTGCTCAGATCATTTGGTGCTCGTACATTTGTAAAGCACGTATTAGTTTATCCTTATAATCTTAAATAAATAATTACTCTCTATAATTTTTGAGTTTCATATTATCTCAAAGTAAGCCTTCAACGAAAAGTCTAACTTCCTGCACATATATAATTCACTTGTACATTGTAAATAAAACGTATTAAACATCATTTAATATCAGTTATAAAATATCATAAATGATAATTATATGCAATAACATTCACATGTACATATAATATATTAAATAATTATATATTATATGTATGAAATAATATGTTAAAGTATGTATAATACATAATTGCGCTAATTTGAAATCACAGCAGATAGCGTAATAAAAATAGAGTTATTACAGACAGGTAGTGACACACCTGTTATATTAGAAACAGTTGCCTGTTCACCGCGTTAAATGTATACGACATAAAAATGTGACGTGCTGATTCAAATGCATTTCTAAAGCATTTTAGACGTCTATAAAATTTTATTAAAAAGTACAAATATTTTAAGACTTTATTGTAGAATATAACTCGCGATTAATTTATTTTCAACTTTTAAACTATATGTCCTTTATTTTTAGAGCAAAACTAGATGAAATTCAATGTATATTATTACAACAGGATGAATTACATTAAGAATTTGTTAATGGAAGTTTTGTATAAATAATTCGAGTATAAACTATTTAAATTGTCGAACTTTTAAACTTTTTATCTCTTGTAATATAGAAAATGCATATGGAATATGAGGACCGTTAATGAAAGTAGACTGATTAAAAAAATGAAAATTCCGCTCCTGCATATTTTTAAATGTTTTATTCAACAATAATCCGGTTAAATATTATATTATGGTTAAAATAATTCTTACTTTTTTCTTTTTTGCATGCCTAAATTTATCGGATCGTTTACCTAAAATTAAAGATATATAACTAAATAAGCCTGAATCTTCTTATTTCAAAAACTTTGTTTTTATTTTTTATGTTTGTTTGTTTACTACTCTTCTCAACATACTTGAATATTTATAGTAAAACTCAAACTTGGTCTTTGCTTCAACTAAAATGAAACTACCATTATTTTATGTGTACGTTAAAGCTTGAATTCCATTAGCTATTAATTAATCACGAATTCAGCATCATTGTCAAATGAAATAGTGAATAGTACATTTAAAAAACTTATTTGTTAGTGTACATTCATTTTTGTGTATTTTGTTTTCAAATAATACTATCAAGTATTGGAATACTGTGTTAGTTCTAATTTTATATTACTGATCTGTCCCCTGAAAAGTAACCTAATAACTTAAACTAACTCACTTGACACAGTAATTTCTCACTATGAAAAATATCAAATCCTTTACATTTTTAAACTCGATATTTAGAAAGTATTTTTCATTAACGTGAATTGCAAACCAAATACAATTTAATATAATATGCTTATTTATTCAGAAAATTACTAATAAGTAACATGAAAATACGCAGGCGCTTAATATTGTTCATTTTTTGCAAAAGACAAGATAGTATTCTTAAAAGTATGTACAAATTTCAGTATAATGCAAATAGTATTAAAGTCTATATTTATGTTCCTATTGTCCTTGTAAGTTTATATCAGTTACTTATTTTGTAAACATAAATTTCAGCCGTTTATAGCATCAAACGAAATTAGTTAGATAATTTCTTTTTACTTTTTTTTGTTTTTTATTCTCTGACTTATTTAATCGGTAAAAAGTACTGCTATGTTATAGAATACAAGCAAGTAGAAAACCATATTTTTAGAATAAATTTTCATTTATCATCTTGTGAATCAATTCGATATTGAATCTGTTATTCTTTCTTTCTTTATCTCGTATTTTCTTATGCTATTTTTATATCTATATGTTTTGAATATTTTACATATATCAGAGTAAATAAATGAGTCCGAGTCCTCCTACGTTCTCGAGTGAATTATAATTGTGTTCAACATTATGGTAATTATTCTTGTACATAGCACGATGCATTTTATGATCACTAGATGATCGAGAAATAAGAGAATTAATTAATTACTTTACAGTAAAAGCAAAAGAGAGTTAAAAGATTTTCACTCTATTTATTTATTAAGCTCAAACCGTTATCAGCAATAAAACAAGTAGAGCGTTCACTTGCTTGCGCATTAAAAGCCAGAAAAATGAAAAAACGATTTTTTTTATATTATACTCACTTATGCGTTAAGTAAAAATTAACTTAAAAGACAAAGAAACCATTGAAAATACTATTTCTGAATAAACCCACGACGGAAACAATTGTATGATGAATTTTTTTCAATTTTGTTCCAACAAATTCTTCGATCTATACAGAAGAAACATCTAATATCTCATAAGAAATTTGTCAATATTTTAACACTATATTACTGCACCAGTTCAAAATTTATTTATTCTTAAACGCTGTATATATAAACAGATTACTTTGAATTAAGACTACATTTTTAAAAATTTTTAGATTTAGATTTTACCAGGAACTTTTTTATCGAAAATATGCGGTAAAAATGCATTTGTTTTTTCAATTTTATTTATATATATTTAATACATATTAGTTCAAATGTACACATAATATATATAATATATACATTATATTTATATTTATTCAATTCAAAATTTTTTCATCAACAGTAGGTACAGTAAATGAACTTTAAATATTCTAACAATCTTTTCTTTTTTAAATACATTCAACTTGAAATTCAATATGATTAAATATTTATACATTGTTGACGTATCGCAAGATATAAATTAGCATTGATAGATACATCGTATTTAAATATTGCATTGATTATGTAATTGGAGATGTATTAGAGGAAAAATCAAATACCTTTCAAAAGATTAAGAATCAGTGAAGTTCAGAAAATTTATAAAAGTAATGTTTTTATACCAAATTTAAGATTTCTGCAATGTATTAGTATTTATAGCATTTATAAATTATAGTAAAAAACTTTTACATGTCATGCGAACTTAAACATTTCTAAATATTTTGCAATATAGTAATAATAATTATTTTATTAATTAATCGATCTTGAAGTTTAAAAGAACAATAAATAGCTCTCAATAATGTTGAACAAGTATAAATAAATTTTTAAGAATTTGTTTCACAAATTTTGCAATAATAAATTTTTGTCAAATAACCTCGTACGAAAATTATACGAAAAATAAAACAATTATGTTATGTTTAAATGAAATTATATAAATGACCATTACAAATATGGCAGAAATTGAAGTAGTTTTAATTTGAAATCCATTAAACATAAATATATAAAACGATTGTGACTTTTATATATGTTTGATACTAAGTCTTACTAACTTTGAAGATTCATCATCATTATTAAAAAGTAAAAACTTTTTTCATACCGCAAAGGATCAAACGAAACTTTAATATAACGTTTACTTTATATTATTTTTGTCATATGAATAATTCTGATAGTATGTTTAAGGATAACTCAAATCTTCAAACATTCTAATGTAACCATTTTACAGTGATTTTTTTTCATGAAATGCAACTTTATCAAAATATTTTGTTCCAATTTTCGTTCACGTATCATTTTTCTTTTTCCTTGTACGCCAATAATAATGCTCTAATTTATTCATTAGTTAATGTAAATAAGCGTCCAAGGATACGAATCCTGAAGATGTTTCTAGTTTTTGGAACACAATCATTATAAAGTGCTTTAAGCTAATAGAATGTTATAGAAAAATAAAAAATAATAAACTATTGGTTATCGATAATTTAACATTGTAAACATGCTCTAGAGAAATAAATTTACAAATTTCTTCTACTACAGTATAGATTAAAATCAAATACGATTCCTTTGATTTAGTAATAAGCAAAATTCAATTTTTAGGTTATTATTCTTAAGTTTTAGGTTATTATTCTTACAATTTTTTAATATATATACATCAATCATTTTTCATAAGTACTAAAGTGATATTTTATATGAAAATTCGTTCAACATATATTAATAACTTTCAACTTATTAGACATATAGTTTCATAAAATAAATATACAATTATTTGGAATACTATCCCTTTTGTGTTTGTTTAAAATTAATTTTCTATAATTAAAATTATTAAATGTTTCCCGTGGTAGGAAGAAAGAAAAATATTAAGTCCTACGTGGCAAAACTTGATTAATTTCATCAAATACTGGCTTAATTTCATTATTATTGTGTTTGACTAATAAATTCATTCTACAGTATTCATGATTATTTTGTAAAATCATAAGATTTATTAAAATATTTATTTTAATTCGCATATTAATTTCTACATAAAGTCCTTATTTGTAAATGAAATGAAAAAGGATTGTATCAAAACATTTTTTTCAAGAAACCACAAATTTATAACGGCTCTTCTGATTTATATAACAAAACTAATATAAATATAAATACTCATTTTCAAATTATTTTATGCTCCATTAATTATAAATTATATTATAAGTTTATTATAATATTAATTGTTATTATATTGTCATTAAACGCATTAATATAATATTTTTAATACACTATATGCAATGAGAAATACATTGCTAATAATATTTTTGTACTATCATTTTAAAAATTGTGTAAATGAATATAAAAATAGTGATTCATAAAAATATTCGCGTATAAAACAAATACTTTTATGTTATTGCAACGGCAAGTGCGTCTGCATACCGCTTTGTCACTTAGCCTACCTGTTGATAAGCCTCATGCTCCTACAACTCAAGATCAGCACCGAAAATCAGTTCTGATCCGAGTCCGGCTAAACTTAATAATAATTAATACTAGCTTACAGAAGAACTACTCGCAACATGGTCTTGATTAAGTATCCAAGCGAATGAATAATTCAACATACGATAGCGATGGATGGATCTGAAATGAATCGGGTGAAAAATATGTAAGCTGAATAGCTGATTTCGTTTGGAGACGACGCATTAGGTGGGAAGCGGGACTGTGAAGAGAAAGCGATGAAAATGAATAATGAGAAAAGTCTTAACTGAAACGAATAGCAACAATTTGTTTCCTTAGGTTGCAATCATAGAGAAGGATTATAAATAAAAGCATATAAGGAAAAGCATACGAACTAAGAATATGAAACTTAGTAGTTCAAAAAAAGAGATTAATCACGCAAATAATGAGAGCATTCGTTAGATTAATGGCAACTTGTCGTTGTATTTGTTATGAAAAAAAAAATAAATATAATTTAAATATAATTAAAATATAATTATAATGTAATAATTATATTTGAAAATAAAACTTGGACTTTATCTACTGATCCATCGTCACGCAAAAAAGACATTAGATTTTAAATGGTGTCGATCGCGTGATATTACACATAATTAGATATTACACTGGACACGTTGAACGAGTCATTTAGTTTGTGACGATTTAGTGCACGATCGACAATAAATAGCCGTAGAGGCTCTGATCGCTAAATAGCGCCGTACTGTTTACGTTGTAATTACGAATTGGTCCTTCCTGTCCCATTGAATAGCAACCAAAAATAGATTATCAGTCGAATGGGACGAAGAGGGTTTGTCAGGAGTGATGGAACGCGAACTATCCATGCTTTTGGTTCTTACATACTCACGCTCGATGCGCGGATACTAATTCGCATAATCAATTCTCTGCTGCATGTATGTATGTTCGCTACGTTGCATACGAATGTGTACACGTGCGGATCGCACTCTCGCTAACAAAATGAGTTTTTGTTCCGAGCCTATATCGTCTCATCGGAGTATATCTTAAGACGAGACGTGGGAAAATGATCGTTTCAAACGTACAAAATGAATAATAAATGAACATTTGTTCGCACCTCTGAACCTATTATTTGACCAACATAAAGATTATCGAATTATCTTATAAATTATGTAAATCGACATGCTCTCGCTCTCACTCTTTGTCTCTTTGTTGTTCTATGGCTTACTTACTTTCCATGATCGTAATTGCTATTCAAGTTATTGGCTTTATCCATGTCGGATCCCTAGTTTAGTGCTATCAATGTTTGAAAAACGGACTTCTTGGCCAAAGCTTGAGCATACCTTTTCATTATTCCTTTTTCAGCAGAAAGAAGGATTATACAGACTGGCAGAGGGGATTCAAACCTTTCGTACAATACGAAATTCTGTAACATGAACCTGTCACGCGCATAAGCTGAATCAACCTTTTTCACTTTTCTCTATCACGCACTATTCTTCCTCTGCCTCGTTATGCACGTTATATATATATATATATATATATATATATATATATATATATATATATATATATATAATATGCGAATACCTTACTTCCTACCCTTTATCATCAAAAATCCTCCTTTCTCGTATCTTTATAGAAATGAAAAAATCAATATAATATATATTAATATACATATCTGTATTTATTTATAATTCTATAAACGTGTTTAAATTATTACAGATATCAAATATTAGATAAATTTGAAGAGACGCGATGCTTTTTTAGTTTCATACGCATAAATATCTTCACTATGCTAAATCACATTTATGCATTCTACATAATAAATTCACTACTGCGTTTCAATGAAATTTAAATTTAAATTTGAAGTTTTTTATTAAAGAAAATTAATTTTTTGCGGCACGTTACCTTGTAATAATTACGAGAATAATTTCATATTGGTGAACTATTACTAAATCGCTATAACGTATTTAAAGAAAGTTTTTAAGCAAATATATCCAAACGTTAGTTCCAAAAACAGTGTTAACAAAATGAAGACAATCTAGATCGAGCACAAAGTAGAAAATAAATTGTAAAATATTTCATTAAGTTTTTTACAGTTTCCCAATTATTATAAATTAATTTTCGTTCATTTGATCGAGCAATTTGCTAATTAGCCGTTGTACTTTGCGTTATGGATGAAACCCCTTTGAGCCACCAAAGTCGTCCGTAGACCGGGTTCTTGCTCTTGTAGCCGCTACTTCCACGTGACGAATAGTAATTACCGATTCATTTTACATCGATAATGAAATGGCTTCTCGTTTCTATACCTTTTTATGCAACCGTCGAATTCAATTTTCGTTAGCATTTGATCGTTAAATAATGAAAGCCCCATTGCCAATGTAACAAAGCGGAACATTCATATATCTATTATTAGGCCGCGCATTTCAAAACGATAGCATCAAAGCTAAATAATTGCAATGATGACACCATTGCAAAATCCTTCAAAAGGTTGTATTATGAGAACGTACCGATTCACTGAAAATCAATCACAGAGCAATGTACAATTTCAACGAGATGTCTTTTCAAGTACTTCACGGTGAACTTTTCTCATTATAAGTATGAATACGTAGCCAATTAAACTAAGCTTTCCGATAAAGTAAAAAAAAAAATAGAAAATGTTAAATCATACTATGATCGGAATAAATTATTTTCCAATAAAGAATAAAAGTAAAAGTAAAAGTAATTGAAAGGAGTGAAATAGAAAACTATATTTTAATATACTACATTTTTCCGCTTATATTCTTTGGCATAATAAGAACTTTTTAATTAAAATCTTTTAAAAGTACAATATTTTAAAAGCAGAAAGTGTCGGTATAATTATGCTTTAAATTATCCATACGATGAATAATTATGTGACATAGTCAGGCTGTGAATCTCGTAGAAAAAGATTTCTTATTAATTTGAATCTTTCGTTATAGATACTTTGATAATAAAATAATAGAAAGTTTTGTAACACCTTCAAAATTTTTTCTCGTCAATTTCTTTACTTTTATTTACAGTTGAATACGAAATAGATTCAACAAACTTTCAAACATTTCATTATGTCTTTATTTCTTTAATATGAAATTATACGTCGCTGATATTGAAAGTTACAGAAAAATTTTACATATCAATGATATATTTACGTCATGTATTTATGTCATGTATAACTTTCTTATAGCAGTCTAAGGAACTCTTTTCCATTTATCGGACAAGCTTTTAATATGTAATACAATTCAAAGAAAAATAATAGCTAAGGAAAAATTTATATAATCCATTAAATTAAATGTATCTATAAATTTAGTTAAATAGATATGTATGGAACTAGATTTTATATTGTAAAACTTGCAGTTAATTTTTAAAGATAGGTTCCGTTACCATTATCCTTCGATACTTCTCGGTGATGATGAAATAATTAAAATTCCTAAATATTGGTATTACTATCGATGGCGTAATGATTTTTAGTAATTACTTTAATAGAATAAGTTAAGAATGCCCATTTTTTTAAACTGATCTTTGGATGACTTTTTTCCCTCGAGAAATGTTCCAGTCATAACTGCAGACTTATTATCCCTGTTTCCATTATTATTGACAATGTATATTGAACAGCAGTCTAATGGAAACATTAATAAAGTTCTCGTCCAGCTCAGAATTTAATTAAAGCTATAGAAATTGAGAGAGCAAGGTAGAAATTCAAAGAGCGAGAGGGGAGGTGAGAGTGTATAGACCAACGGAACATTAACTGTACCAACGGATGCTAACGGCATAAATGACAACTTAACGGAATGTTTACGCGGTAATATTTATTGATACTGAGACATCTAATAGTGAGCAAAAGAAGAATTATTCTTCAAATAAGAATTATTTGAATACGTAACTCATAACGTAAATGGTCCAAACTAAATATTAATATATTTGACAGCAGTTGAGATATTCAATGTAAATTTTATCATTTCATTTTTTAACAAGTAAAAAATATATGCAATATAAATTGATGAACAATTATTAAGAAAACAATTCTTAAGATTTTATAAATTTTAAGTCTATTGTAAGGGTGAATTTTTTCTTAGACTCTTTAATTAATTTGATTTCAAATGAAGAATTATAAAATATATTTTCATTTAATTAAAAAAAATACTTTTACAACGTTATATTTTATTTCCAAAATATATTCCATTATGTAAGAAAGAGGAAATGAATTTTCAGTGGTTTACGTTATGCCGTGAAATAAAAATCGATGAAAACACAATATTACAAAGTTACGATAATGTAGTATGAATATTGAATGTTCGCGTTTACTATCCATGGTATACGGATAAATATCAGAAACACATGAAAATAATAAGCAGGTACAACATTATATGCAGTCTATTTGCCCCAGAAAAAATAATAAAATCTGAATAAAGATGAAAACTCTCCTTTTGAGAAATTTACTCCTACCTTGAGCCATATAAACCCTTTGAGTTAAAAAGATGAAAAATAAAAAGAACAAGCCGTTATTCTGATAAACCGAGCATCTCGGTCACCGGGGACAGTTTCACCACGTCTTCCTCTACACATAAGTTTCTCATTTATGGGTTAAGAGTTACGCCGTCGGAGCGCATGAAAATTACAGCGCATGTGGGTATCGTTCAGAATTTGGACGATTCAAATGTCTGCGATTGTATAATTTTAGTGGTTGGCATTTTCACTAACTTAGTTCTTGAATATTTGAAAGTTGTCAAAGTTCACAAATGAAATGATAATATATTAAAAATGATAATATATTAAAAATGAAAATAAAATTCACATATGAAAAAAAATAATCACGAAATTTTGCATATATTTTATATTATATTACCATTTGTAGAAGGCTATTAAATTAATAGCAGGTTTCTGGTGCGCATTTAGATAAGATATTTACTACATGTTGATAAATATTGGATGAAAATAATGCTGCCTCATTTATCGAATCATCTTACATGCTCGTTATTTATCTAATCATAATAATCCCAATTACGATAATTTACAACAAATATTTTTAGAACGTTATAAATTTTATAGTTATTTTAATTATCATATTTGACAATTTATTACATGAATTAAGATATTAGGAATTCATTCTGAATTTCAAGTGCATTATTTACTTACTTAATAATTGCAAAGGTATGGAACATTTACAACCGTATATACGTACGTGGCATCAAATATTACTCTTTGTTATCGAAACATATCTTTACCTCCTTCTCACAGGTACCTATAGTCTATTTCTCAACTGTATGTTAAAGCACATAGAACTCTTTTGAAAACTTTTCCTTTATTTTTGACGCACACTTTTCAAAGTTAAATATAATTTATAAATTAATTTAATGATGCGAATAAAGTATTCCTTAATTTTAAATAATGAGAAGCAAAAATATCTTCTATATTATGTGAACAGATAACACATGGTTAGTATTATATATTAGTACACTATTAAAGATTAGTTGTAAAAGTAATTAATTTTAGAAATGAATTTTTAAAAGTT
This sequence comes from Wiebesia pumilae, assembly GCA_018907045.1. Lineage (NCBI taxonomy): Eukaryota > Metazoa > Arthropoda > Insecta > Hymenoptera > Agaonidae > Wiebesia > Wiebesia pumilae. The sequence continues at coordinate 638,139 of JACCHZ010000131.1, read as the reverse complement.
AATTAGACGAAATCCCATTATAATTCCTCTTTATTCCTTGTTCCTAAAATATACAATCTCTTCGAATGTTATAATCTGTATACTAATTAACGTTGTAATTCATGCAAATCCTACTCAATATATTCTTGCATTTGAAAAAAAAAAATATTCGCATACTTATATATCTCAAAGTACGTACTCCTTTCTATATATAATCAATATCTTTAAATTTTTCTAAATATGTATGTAATAAAATAATTGTAAACATTGTACAAAACGATTTTAAGTGTTCCAGATAAATTAAATTCACAATTGTTAATTAAAATTAACAATTCTAACTTTATAAAAAGAATAGCTCTTTTATAGGAATAATTAAATGCCTATATTCTTATAAATGAATTTAGTACAGAAAAGTATGTAGTTCAACCTCTGAGTAATATAGATGATGAATTTTTTCGCATTTTAATAGATAATTGGTGTAAAGTACGAAAAGTAAAGTGACAAATTTGTTAATTTTAGTATTAAAACTATAATACTGCGATAATATTTACAATAATCTGCATTTTACAATAATCTTTGTTAATTTGGGATCTTATAATTAATAAGAAAACAACAGTTGAATTTAGTGTAAACCTGAAGAAAAATTAAAATTTCTAAGCTTTACAACAAAATTTTTACTATATATTATATTTTATTTCCATTATTAATATTTTATGAATTTTTAATAATTATTGAAATAATATTTTTTAAACCACGTAAGTATTGGCAAGTACATTTATAAATTGAAATAATTTATAAATAACTCTATGTTTGTTTAATTTAATTAATATAATTTTCTGTGTATACCTAACTATAATTATTATTATATAAGATCAACACTCTATATTTCAAAATAGAATAAAACATGATCTAATAAACGAGAATAAAGTAAGATCTTAAATAATTATTAATCATGTTATAAGATAACTATTAAACTGTCTCAGCTACTTAAATGTTATATTAAAAAAAAAAATTTAAAAGCTTTTTATGTAGGAAACTATAGAAATAATAATGAATGAACAAGAATATATATTTAAATATCTAATTTTGATTCAAAATATTCGCGTATGTTTTGATTATTTTGATCATTTTACTTTGCTGTTACATTACGTGTATCAATTGTAATTTAAAAATGTTCAAGTTCATTAAAATTTTTATCTGATTTTTCTCTAAAAACCTTATATTAGCAATATTATAAGCTTTGAGTATATTTTATTACTATCCAAAGTAACAAAGTAGAGAGTTTTAAAAAAAATTCTATTTTTTTGAAATTTTAAATTACTTTACCGAGTTCTATAAAAATTTAAAAATGGTCAGCTTTTGCAAAAAACATAACTCTATTCTGAAACTTGAATAAACAAAATTTTAATTTTCTCTCAATCCTAAAGTTAATAATTTTACAAATTCTTTATAATGAATATAAAGTTAAATACATGGGAATAAAAATATTCCTGAGAAGTAAATTGCATTGAATTTTACAATTCTGTTTTGATTTATCAGTTAATATTGTTCAAAAGACACAAATACTTTATATCTAAAGTACAAAAGTGCAATTATGAAGTAATCATCTATAAAAACATATAAAAAGTAAATACATTTCTAGAAAAAATTATTTTTTTTATATAATAAACTGAAATATCCGATACAAAAATATAAGTAAACAACTTTGTATATAGAGTCACCGTATAGCAAAGGTTAAAATTTATATTTTATTGAAAATTAACATCTAATAATCTTGTTTTAAATAATAATTATAAAAATGTATATTTTTGAAATTAGTAAACAATATTTGCACATACAAGGACATAAATATAAATGTCACTGGTATATACAAATACATTATAAGATACAGAATTACGTAAATCTTGTCTTGCGTTAATGATATCACTCTAAACTCAAAATATTTAATCAATTCACAAGCAATGGAGTTTGAGTTCCCTTTATTGTACATATATGAGAAATATACCGAATAGAGGACTTGGTACATAATCCTGAAAAGTGGTGGGAACACAAAAAAATCTAAATTGTTGTTATAAATGACACACACACACACACACACACACACACATATTTCAATAGTCTCTCCCTGTCATGCTCCACTTGTGCATACCTCTGTGAAAGTTATCACATTCTTATTTACACATTATGAATGCAAATTAATAAATACCTAAATAATCATAAGCAATATGCAATACAATTTATTATTAATAAATAAAGCTTGTGAATATGATTTAAGGAGGGTATGCGTATACAGTTCTCTTTTATTTTTAAAACAAAAAATATTAAAAGTACATAGAATTTAAAACTATTGATAAAACTTATTCACCACGATTATAATCAAATACAAAATATCGACTTGAAAATTCAATTCAAATTCATATAAAAATTATACGGAATTCGCTTTTCAGTAGGAAGGAATTAATTAATTTTTTTAATCCCAGTATATTTATCAGCTATAATAATATAAACGTTATTTTAATGATTTTTAAGAAACAAAGTATGAAAAAGTCAATAGCTTTAGAATACTTTATATAAAATAGTATTTAAAAATGTTACGTTTTATCACAATAACTGTAAAAAATTTTATGTTAGTTCGAAGAAAATTTGAATGCAAAATTAAAGTAATATCTCTATAGGAGAAGTTGCGATGGACAAATAAAAAACAAAAGCAGTTGAATAAGTTTGAAAAATACGTTTTAGTAAATTAGTAAAAAATATTATACTATAATAAAAAATTCTTCACTACTATTACATTAATATAGAGTGCAAATTCTTTTATTACTTAATTAAGATAAAGAAAAAATTTTAAATAACAAAGAATATTATGAGGTTATATTATGAAAAGTAAACTTTTTGACATATTTCGTTATTATATAAACATAAATATAACGTTATTATTTAATCCGAACAAATAATAATATTTCTCATGTTTCTAAAAAGTAATCTAACTTATTTCTTAACTATAATACGACAGCTATTTACATAAAGGACAGGTAGGAGAGATTTACATAAAGGTTCGTATAATAAAGTCGCGGTCCACATCAAGCTTGTAGTAGCCACTTCATATGCATAGTTGGGCTTTAAAGTCAAAATTCATGTCGTTGGCTTGCTTATATTTAAAAGTAGGTTAATCTATATGCTCATTATCGTAACTAAATTCCGCAGGATGTATTCGTACAGGATCATACGCTGAGACTAATCTGTATAATCGGTACGTATATAAAACAGTTTTTCACACTCTGATAAACTTTGCAGCTTTGACCGATCATTTATAATTTAATTAGTAGTAAAAGGACAGATATTATTAATTATAATAAAAATAAATATTTATTCAATTTAAGTTATTTTAATGTCATTAAAGCAATATTAGAAAAACTCTTTATTCTTTCAAGTTAATATTTATTTATAAATTGTATACCATTACCAAGTATCTGCGTAAAACAAGACTAATTGACTAAGAAAATCAAGAAAAGTTTGAATTAATTTGTACTTATATCAATCTATTTTTACGATACTAGTTTTTGTGCACAATATCAGACATGATTATTCAGTAAGAACTAATATTCAATATGTATCAAGAGATAGAACAAAATGAAACTTTTTAATAGCTCTCCATGAATAACGTCAAGCTCTACTTTAACCAAGTTTTGAATAAAATACACTCATATTGAAGATACGTTAAACAATATTTCGAACACAATCATTGTCTCTTAAGATGTCGTGGCCATTGCTTGTCCCTAGAGAAATTACATAGATACGCATAGAATTGTAGTTCAGTGTATATCATCAAAAATTATTTATAGGTATTTATATATATATATATATATATATATATATATATATACATATACACACATATATATTCATGTACGTATATACACATATACATATGCAGATATGCAAAAAAGTAAAATACATTCATTCAAGAAAATGTGATGAGAACCACTAAGATACATCGCAAGCACATTGTGACAGAAACCATTCGCCAGTCGACATCCAATTCACTGCATAAGAACATACGTGAGTATCACGAAGTCGAAGAGAGACAACACCGAGAAGACAACGACGAGTGAAAGACAAGAGCATGCTTAGAGTGCTAGTCACGATTTCGAGTCACAGACACTTACAGGCAATAAAAAGAGATTAGGAACTCCGTTCGGTATCGCGAGTCCGCTAAAAGGAATGCCGGGATGTGACGTAGGGGGTTAGATAGAGACTATCAGTCTCATCCTTCCCTTTCCTTCGCCTTTCATCGCTACGACAAAATGTGCTATATAGCGAGCTTATCAAGTGCGATTCAACACGCGAGTGTGCGTAAGATGAACTATCACGCAAGTCGCAAGTCACGTATTGCTATACACTCAAATTCACCACCTCGAATGGTTAGATACGAGATAGACAGCGCTAAAGTGAAAAAGATGTGTCCTTGATGATTGAATACTTTTTTTTCTTTGTTCATGTACTCCAAAGTTTTTAAAAAACATCGCCCTCTTAAGTCCTTTGTATTTTCAGTGTTACTTTGGGATTTTATAATTCTTAAAAAATGCTTTACGCATTCATCTGGATCATGGGAAATCTATTCCCTTTTTAGCAAGGATATATTTATATACGTATAATGTTAAGTTCATTTATAAATGCTCGATTTCAATTAAAATTATATATTTTAAATAATAATTTTTTTATTGAATTAGTACTTTTTTACCAAATTAGTTAGATAGCTATGATAATTTGTGCTTTTTTAAGACAATGTATTATACGTACATATATATATATATATATATACACGTGTGTGTGTGCGTGTGTGTGTGTGTGTGTGTGTGAAATTTCACGATTTTTCGTGTATATATAGATTAATACATATTCAGTTATACATATTCATAATTATTAAAATGATATTTTATATTGTTTTTACTCATCACTCATCCAAGGTGAGTGAAAATAATATTGAAAGTGATGTATGAGAAGAATGTTCAACAACATTTCGTGTTGGTGAAAGCATTCTATTTATTTACACTTTTAATAATATCGGACTACAATATTTACAGTACAGTTACTGCATAATCGTACTGTTTAACTTACAATCAATAAATATAAAATTCAAATAATTTTAAAAACGTAGTATGAAGATTAATGATATATTTCATATTACTGACTGCAAGTTGTATAACAAATAGATAAAATAGCGTATGAAGTGGTTATTAAATTACATATATGAATTATGAATAGCGTATATGAAAGTTGTATTAACTGATTAAATATCTAATACTGTATTTTATGCAGAACTTCTGAAAGTATAATCGTATTTCTTTAAGGTAACCTAAATTGTGAAGAGAAAAAAATAGAAAAATGATTTTTTTACATCAGGTAATGATTTTGTATGAATATGTTATTAATAGCAATATTTTTCTCTTCAACTACACCGTATATTTTTTATTTAATTTCCTGTCATTCTTTTATACCTTCCAGTGAGAATGATGGTATAGTGTAAAGATTTCTGGGGTGCCAAAAAGATGAAGCCGAGATAATATGTTCTTAAGGAATTCTATATTTGTTAAATTTATTTTACGTTATGTGTTATTATATTTCCATAACTTACGAGATAACGAGCAATACTAGTTTAACCAATGGGAAGAGGAATGATACACTCGGTAAAGGTAAAACTAAAACAAGGTGTGACTAACGTTCCATTAAAGTAGAAAATATACTTTCAATGAATAAAGTGCGTAAACCGAATATTTACACATGTATAATGATTTCTGTAAACCATAAAGTATATTCCTACTCTACATATTTAGAAAATCACATAGTGGTATATTAAAATTTTTGTTAGTTTTGGTTAGTTTAGTTTATTAAAATTATTTTCGAATACTTTTTCCGTTCATCGAACTCTGTAAACAAAGCTTACTAAATATCTGTGAAATAATACAAAAATTAATTGGAATACATCCAAAACGTCATACGTAAAAAAATTTTTAAACTCATGTATATTACTGCATCAACTTGACTTTTACATCAAAATCAAATTGTGTACAGATAAAACAAGTAATATATTGAAGTATAATGTATGATAATTTCGAACTTATATGGAATGATTATTTAATAATAACAATTATGAATTGAACAGTAGTTTCAATCTAATTTTTAATACCTCCTACATATCCTTGGATATTGTTTTTAATATTAAGTAGAGAAACTAAAGTCATTCTCGAACAAAAATAAATAATTTTCGTTTAGAATCAGTAGCATGGGAATATCAAACGCAAATAAAATTTTATAAAATTTATTTAAAATTATATGAATTTTATACAAGCTTAATCGCTTACTTTTGTTATTTTATATTTTATTTCATGGGCTTTTATTTGTAATGTAATAAAATTCATTATTTTGTGAAGATTTTAAGTCAAATTGAGTAAGGATAGATAAAAGTCAAATTATTTTGACTTTTACCACTTGTAATACTAATTATCTTAGTATAGTCAATATATCTACATCTGATTAAATTTAAAAATTTCATAACATATATAAATTACAAAAGATCAACAATAGTTATATTAGGTAAACGTACTTATATCCGCTTTGAAAAATTATGCCAACATAATATCGGTATTAAAAGGAAAAAAAATTCTTTCCGGCATTTCTAAATGTTTTATTAAATTCATTAATAAGATCTAAATGTCAAGCTGATAAAATTATCGGAAGAAATCTTCAAATATGATATATTACATGCCTAGTCTTTTTTATGATTCACAAAAGCATGGTTAACCGTGCAAGTTATAAATTCTACAATCCTCGTCTCTATTTCAATCCTTCTCTCTCTTCTTGAACTCTACTACGCTTGAGGTTGTTCACGGTGGCAACGATCGCGTTTGATTCGCTCGTAAGCACGGGATTCCAATTCCACGTTAATTTATCCTCGCGACTATGTTACCGAGGAACATTGCTAATCGTACTCCACACCATCGAGTCCACTTTCACATATTGTCATGCTATACCACCCCGAAAGGTATAAAAGCTAACGCCGCTACCGCTTCATGAAAATGTCAACCTCTGTCCAACGAAGCTCATGCATACGTAAATATAGATGTATTCGCGTTTGTAAAGCATAGGTGCAGCAAAGTACATTATACAGAGGTGACTAAAGAAAACGCCTAGCATATCGATACTTAAAAACAAGCAGCTAATATAAATGCATGTCTAATAAACACGCGCGTTAATATGACGTATGCCATACATCAGTAGCATGTTTGTACGAGCATGCATGTATGGTTTTGTAGTTCCCATTTTTTACAAATGAGAAAAACGTTTATTTACATATATCTAGAAACAGAAAGATATTGGAGCTAGATAGTACAGTAATATTCTCTTTTCTTTCTTCCGTTGAAAGTCTTTACGTATAACGAGTTTTCTTCACGCGTGATATTGCAATATCAAAAAATATTCTCGTCAGGAGCAACTATTCAATATAAAATATTAAAAAATAGATTTCAAAGTCTACAAACTGCAAAGTGATAAGTAAATATTCGCACATACTTTGGAAATATCTACAAAATTTTATATTTTAAAAAATGAAATATTAACAAATACTATTGACTTTAGTTACTGAAAGTAATATTTTATTTTATATATAAAACATATACGCGTTGTTAAACCAATCGCCAATAAACAAACATGAACATTATGAATTTTATCCGTAAATAAAAAAATGATAAAATTACGATAAATTATTAAAGAATGTAAAAATAATAACCTTTTTATTTATTTGATGCATTGGAACACTTATGTACAATAATAATGCAATATCTCTAAATTTTGCATTTTTCATAAAAAATTTTAAGAAAGTATTGGACAAACGACTGAAATAGTTAAACGGAGATCTTCGTTACATCTATAGCGATACTTATTTCTTATAAAATTTTAGATCCTTTTATTATTCATCTAACTTTTATAAACAATAATGAAAAATAAATGAATATTCGACATGAATATTTGAAACATACTTATTTAACGTGTCGTATTCATAATTAAAGTAATTGCATTTATTAGTTCTTCAAATAAATATATTTGTAAATTTAATACAGGAGAATTTAAACTGAATTTAAAAGAAATTGCTCTATATATCGAGAAACAAGTAATAGTAAGTAATATTTACGTGGAATTTGTAAAAATTGATACTTCTATTTCGAACTATTACTCTTAAAATTAATCCTAAAATAGAATTTTATTACTTTTTTATTTTTTTACGTAATAACTTCGTATATATAATCTTATAATACTGTGAAAATATTACAGTATATTTTGTCTATTATTAAGTAAGCTGTGTAATATGTAGAATAGTGACCACACGCGTAAATATAACTTTTCATTCGCGTAAACTATATTTTCGTATATCACTACCTATTCTCTAAGAGATAGAACCTATTAAATTAAACTATTATTTGTTTTTAGATAGTACATAGAAATCAAAATTTTATTCCATATGAATGTAGAATTTTTTCTATTATGTGTAAACTTCTTAGAAGTACATTTTAATATTTTTTGCTCGTTTCTCTTTTAATCTTAATGAAGATTGTTTTACCTTCTGATTTTTATACTGAATTCCTTAATACTACTTTTGCATTCACCATTCTTAATATTAACTAACCTTCTTACTTGGATAAGTACCTTTATAATAGAAATCTAAAACTTTTCTATTTCATAATTATCTAATTTGCTGCATTTTATATTTGTTCTCCATTTCATAAGTATTTTTTATGTTCTTATTGTCCTTAAGATTATGTAATTCAAAAGCGAATCAAATAAAGAAGGCACAATGTGATCAGGTGTTTAAACATAAAGAAAGAGATAAAAGTATTACAATTTTTAGTAGTTATTAATGTTCTTATTGGTCATGAACATTCCTCGAATTTTAAGATCCAACATTCCACTCTTAATTATTAAATTATTAACTAAATGCTCATTCATCCTTTTATAAAAGTTTTTTACAAATGAAGAAAATATAAAAATTTTATTAAAATTAGTAAACCATCCTGTTCCAAATAATGTAAGATGATTTATTGAATTAAAAACTACTGCTACAGTAACTAAGTAATCAAGACAATTGATGTTAACATATTGTATGATGTTTTAATAGCTATTAAATAGCTCTCTTAGTATTTAGAATTACATACGTACTCTCATGCATAAATAAATATTTAAAAAATAACGTATACTATTAAATTCAAGAGTATCTAAACAGAACTAAATAACAACAGTATGTCCGCAAATATATCGAGACGTGAATTGAAGAATCGAAACAAATGATTTACTTATATGGAAGCCACTCGTAAAAAATTAAAAAAAGAACCTATTAACTTTTCTGTTTGAGTTTTGCATATCCTGTGAAAGATGTCAACCACTATTACTTTTTTTTAAATTATTTGATCCACATATGAAAAAAGAGAATGATTAAGTGAGTTGAATTTGAGTCAGCAGTTATAACTATTCAATAAAGGAGTTCCTCTCTTTCATTTATCACTTTTTTCAACACCTTTTTTTCTGTAAATTAATTTTCTATATTTCATAACTATATACTGTAGGATTATGGAATTTTCGGCTATTTTAAATAAGTAAAAAGTTATTATTTTCTACATGTTGCCATTAAAGAAATAAGGAAAGAGGAATTCCATAAGTTTATGAATATATATGTGTATATATATATATATATATATATATATATATATATATATATATACATATTCTCTTAATCATTTAATTTTACAATTACTAGTTAAATGTATTATACACGAATTTAGCAATTCTTGATGAAAGATTTCATCAAGACAAACTTTTCTCATAATTTACAAATGTAAATGGTTCATAGATTTTATATAGCATCTTTCAGAATTCTTGCCTATGAGAAATAATTATAAACACCGTTCAATTGTGAGCAATGCGAGGTAAAAAGCAATGGAATAAAAGATTAGCTTAAATTAAATTAACAGTAGATATTTCAAACATATGTAATCTACAAAAGGTAGTATTATTTGTGTAATACTTTTCGAAAAATTATTTCGAATAATATTTCGAAAAATATTTCGAAAAATATTTCGAATTTTTTGTAATCATTTGCAACATTCTAATATTTTGTTTATGAAAATCTTAACGTTAAAATCATTATAATGATAATTAAAAATATGTATATAGATTATAAATATCTTACTATTTTCATCGTTTTTCTCTTTCGTCTTTTTATAATATTTTTATCTTATATAGTGAATTCTTAAAATCGAGTTCTGCTTACAATTTTTGCCAGTAAATTCTGCATGTTTAATTAATTGTTATAAAGTGATTTGTAATCAGAATATAATTGTACTTTAAATAGCAATTACAACAATTGTTATAAATAAATTATAATAAGTTTTCTTCCAAATATCGATTTTGAATGAATTTCCAGTAATTTTGAACACTTTGTTTTACAGCACCTGATACATATTAATATGAAATAGACTAATCGTAATTCACTTTCTTTCTAATACTATTACGTTTGTTGTTTTTATAGATACAATATTGTATACAAGTCTTATATTTCATTCAGAAAACAAGTAAAAATATCGTAATATAGGAGCATAGTTAATTTTGTTTAAAATCGATGTATCAAGATAACGGGGAACATAATAGCGTAATCAACTATATTTTCGTATTAAAAACTACTAGAATTTATTTTTCTAAGAAAACATAAATTATCGAATAGAATAAAAAAGTGTAGGACTGTGATATGAAATAATTCAGTAAAATCTGCTAGCCATTGATGAAATGAAATTTTCCTAAAGGAAAATAATTTTTTCCCGTATGTGTTGTGACACGCTTGACTATGAAAAATGCGTGATAATAAATACAACAGGCAAACTCTAAATAGAGTGTTATAAATTTTTTCTTCAAATACAATGTATTTTGCTCGCTCTGTCGTACATATTCTTGTATTATACATTTTATATTCAGTTTTCCTCGTGCGCTTGCTTACCGTTTTAAGGAGAAAACAGACCATTTCACTTTCAAAGTATGTAATCACTTTTCTGCAACTACGGAAAACCTTTCCATCGTCGTTGAAGCCTCTTAAATGACAAACACCACGAGCTAGTTGCATATTACATTTAATTCTTACCCTGACAAAAAAGTCTCTTGTGCGTCATAATAATAGCTAAGTACATATCGTATTATACAGCAACAGATGATCGTTTATTCTACTTTCTCGAATTTATTCCATAACTATTCTTCGGAAAAAACCTGTTTATCACTTTATTATCGATGAAGTTAACGAGGCCAGCGAACCCAAATGTTTACTTAGATAAATTAATTATTCGCCTTTACATGAAAGTCTAAAATGGAAGTTGGTTTGTACTATCTATTATCGAGTCATTTTAAAATAAGAGTTTGCAAACAGAGAGTAATCAGATGAACTTAGACAAATTGTGTAAGTCGTGAACTGCAATTAAAATAATCTCTTATGAATCTATCTCTGAGTCTTAAAAAATTATTAAAAAGTGTAACCAACTGCAAGGATAATTTCTTATTGGAACTACGCCAGGAGCTGACAAGTACATGCAGGTCAAGCTTCTGATGGAGAGGGTTGATGCTCGTATGCTAACGCAAGACATTACAGGACATGGTTTCATCGTATATCTCATATTCAACACAGAAATATGTGAGTCACCATTATGTAAATAGTGTTGGACTTGTGTGAAAAAGACGTTGAAATACTTGCTATGCTAATATCTGGTCTCAGCTGTCAACTTATACAGCAAAAACCATTCTGGAAAAATATATTGCATGCATCAAATGTTATAAAAGTGCTCTTTTTAATATGGAAAATCATAAAAACTATATATAAATATTTATAAAGAGTTTATACGAAAACCTTTAAAAAATTTTGAATGCGATTTTTTAAATCTTATTAAGCTTCAATTTTACTCTAAAAGCAAAGTAAGAATCATGAAGAATTTCTTTAAACTTTCTTTCAGATAACGTTAAAAATTATACGTTAGTAGCCCATCAATTACAAAAACACCTATAAAATGTTTCTGAATATTCTAAAGAAAATGAAATTTCTCAATATGTATACTAGTACTAAAATTTCCTTTCGAATTAACGAAGCATGCTTCGCAAATTTCGAACAAAGAAAAGAATTTCAATTTTGAATTAAAAGCAATCAACGTAATTTTAAATAAATTATCGCGATAAAAAGTTGTAAAGAAAGGTGAAGAAAGATGTAAACACTTTAGATGTTCCAAACAAAAACTTAGGGTACATTTTTATTGTACAATATAAGTTTTTAATCATTATTTTTTTTGTTTGTATAAAAAAATCCGGTAGTAAATAGTAATAATACAATATATAATGTATAGTGCATGTATATAGATAACGTAAAGATATTCCTAAAATTGTATTTCCTGTCCAAGTCGGTAAACTGCCCTCATCAGTAAAATTGCCCTGGACCAACCTCACACGCTGAGAAGTAAAACTGAGTACCTCCTTCATGTGTGTGTGTTTGTGCGCGTGTGTGTGTACATTAATCGTACATTAGTCTTGTCTCTATGAAAAAGCACGTTAATACACTAATATAAAAAAGACAGCATACCGTGAAACAATGAATCTTCGCATATAATATTCTAAATTAACTTCAACGAACTTTATTTTTCAGGGTAAATTACAAACTATTTAATAAAAAAATTTAATAAAAAAAAACAAGCTTCTAACAAAAAGAATTTGAAAATCAGTTTAAAAGCAATCTTTGATTATCAATAATTTAGTTTATCAATGAAATTAAATAGTAAATATATATTGTAATAATTTTATACAATTAAAATTATGGGATCGAATGAGAAATGTTTATATTTGCTGAAATTGAAATTATTCTAAGGGCACGATATTAATTAACTTTTGACATTTTATATTTACTTTTAATTAACTATTAAACAGTAAATATTTACTATATTAATTTTATAAAATTAAAAAAATTATTATTTCGGTAAATATACGTGTACAAAGTCGTGTATAAATATGACAAGTTCTCAAATTTACACTTTTATTTAACATATATGTTTCATAGACAATTAGCATCGGTACATTTATGTTTAATACACTTCATCTAGTTCATTCATACATATACTGTGATAACAATATATCGCTTTCGAATTAATATTACGAATGACATATAGTATTGTATTTCAGGACCTCAATAAGGTGCACTTAGCTTTTCACACAGAATGTACTTATTGTTAAGACATGTTTGTATTACGAGGATCACGATGCTTGGAATCAAATCACATTTTATCGGATCATATTATAACATGATATTCCACCGAATTTCAAGTCATTATTAATACTTAAATACAACTAAATTACATATTTAGCAATACTATTGCAATTAAAATCTACGAAAAAATAATTTCTATTGTTTTTTTAAAATTATTATTCCATAATAATTTAGACAGAAATACTTTCTAAGTATTTCTAAGAAAATAATTTCTAAGAATAAGTTGAAATACTTAGATTTAACTCAGTTGACTATGCATACATTGTAACTGTCTTAAAAATACTTTGCCTTAAACTAGTGACAAATTTTTGTACTTTAAAAAACACAGATATATGATTCAATGAATTTGTAGGTAACAAAACAGCAAAGTAATCTTCGTTAAAAAAATTAAGGTACATATAGAATTTCGTGTGAAACAAAAGCTCTAATGAATTCTTTGTATATTAAAAGAATTTAGAACTTTTGCGAAAGTAAAATATAAAAACTATAAAAGTTATGAAAGCAAAACTAATTTCACTAATTTACGAATCTATAGATTCAATTTTTAAGTGCAAATCACTTTTCAACTTATTTATAAATATCATTGTCATATTAGCGACTAATCATAGATTCTAGATGCGCGTAATAGCGACAGAGCTATTCTAAAACGATAAATAAAATTCTATTGAATTTACTAAAACCAATAAAGTTTTAATTTCAATTTGGTACATCTGGGAAGTCTCAGCTTCTGCCGATTGCGATCGACTGTCACCATTGGCTTGGAATAAATTTGCATAAATTATTGAAAGATTAACAACTTTATTATAGAAAACCTGATTTGAATACAAAAATATTTAATATGCATCTCACCTAAGACTGTGAGATAGTCGAATGTCTATTAGATGAACGTAAGACATAAGGTTTATAGATACACTTTACCAAGAAGTACAAGATATAGTAAAACAAGAGACAGATAAGAAAGCTGTAAAATGCGTGAAACAAAGAATATAGAGGCTTTTATCTCTTAATTTTTCGATTACATCTTCTTCGATCTTGTTTTTTAATCTTAGATTTTCGGTTTATAATCATCTATTATCGGTATATAAACAATATTTCAATGAATTTTTTTATATATATAGATCATTAAATTATACTTGAGATAATTGTAGTGACTTAGGTTTGCATACAAACATGAAATAAATCGAAACATTTTTTAAAAAATATCTTTCTCGCATTTATATCTTTGTTATAAAATTGTGATAAAGCAAGTTAAATCACTATTTATATAAAGTAAGTATAAAAAATAAAAAAGAATTCTATTTAAAATAGAATGATTAATATAATTAATACATCCATTTTTAACTAATATCATATGTATAGAAAAAAAAAGTTTTCTAACTAATGAAATTTGTTTTTTAAATAAAAGTTGAATTACAAATTTTCATAAAAGTAACACTGACTGTATAATATTTATATTATTTGTCATTATATTTATATATTTTGTAACATCATATACATTATTAACCTACGTTTTAATTTTACCAGGGAATGTTTTAATTTTATATTTATCGATGTTTTATTAATATAATTAAAATATAGATTTATTTTTACCACTTGATTTATCAATAGTCTGTTTAAATTTTTTTTAACAATACTTTAGAATTTTATTAATCACTTACGTTATATTACGTTATCTTCATGTTATTTATACATAAATAAACATGTATTTCATTATGTTCACGATTAAGTAATTTTTTTTAGATGTACGTACTGTAATTTATGTTTGATTTATTTTGTCTTGTTAATATTTATTTAATATAGAAGCATAACGAGGAATTGTTAAAATAAATATAATGTATACAAATTTTAGTGACTAGAATATCATCACGATTACATTTATTTTCATTTGACCTACAATTGGGAAAAAAATTTACTATTAGTTCTACGTGCTCTTTATTTTCTATTAATTTATTAACAATAATCTTACTACTCCATCGTAAGCTTACTTATATAAGAAAGTAATTTGCAGATCCATATTTTAGATACATTTTACGCAAAATTTATTTCCAGCTTTCAAAATCTTTAAAATTTTGATGAAGCCTACTAGGAGGTAGTATCCTATCAATGCACGAGTATCGATGCAATCCTTAAGTAATTCGTTAAAATACTAACGAAGGGAAAGCGAAATTCATCTGCTTCCTTGACAGTCGAGAATATCCGTAATACGTAATAAGATGAACATCGCGGTGTGGATTTTCGGATCGGGCTAGACTAGATATATAGTTATATATAGTTCAATAGGTCAATAGTCAATATCCGACGGATGAACTTTCTTCGAGAGCTTGCAAAAGTTGCAGAAGGAAAAAATAATAAATACCTAATTATAAATCGTAACGTTACCGTAGTTCGACGGCTCTATTGAGTAAATGACTCGAGGTACATTAGCTGCAGCTTTGGACGTAACTAGATGCGAGTTGGAATTGGCTCTTATTCATAAATATAGTAGCCGATGCACAGGTTATTATCGGCGACCTGCTGCGAGGTATCAGTTTTGCTATGATACGGCGAAATCGAGTTACTGTGGATACACTATTAAGTGCGAACTTTGTTGGAATACGATAAATCCAGACTATCAAGAATCGCGACACTGTGGTGGTCAACTTAAGGAATGTAATACATGTATAGATTACAAAGGATACAAGAAGGTACGGAGCATTTGTCATACCCCATGGATAACATAGCTTCACTCGAGCTGTACATATTTCTCTCTTTTACGTACAGGAAGCATTAATTTGTCTTCCAAAACAATGTCTAAAATGACAATTCTTAGGATAAGAATAGCGACATCGATAACGAGAAGTAACACTGGAGCCAAGTGCATCGTGATTTGCGTGTTCGCGTTAACGACGTGCAACGGAAAGGCAATGAATTAATAAATAAGTCGCTCTATTTTGTACAAATGCACGTACATACGATTGATTCGTGTCATTTAAGGGTAAAAACAGCCAAACGGACCGAATATCTGAATGCGTATGGGACTGCAAAAGGGGTATGACTGAGGGAGTGTACGTATGCGATTGCAGAAAATAGAAGTCCCACACTTATACAGATGGAGGGCTTGACTTTTCTCTAAGAGGATATGAAAAGTCGTGTGAAAGTGATCTTCTGCAAGTCTATTCAATTATACATTTCCGAGAGTATAAGTATAATAAAGCCATTTTTATATTACACCATTTTCTTATTGTGTCACTTCATCATTTTCCCCGTAATATATATCTCATTATATTTATAAATAAATGAATTTTTGAGATTATTTGAAATTCAGTATTCATACCACAACATAAGCTTTAGATGTTTCCGATAAAAGTTTTTCAACTAACAATTTTTTTCTTCTATATCAAAAATAATTGAAAGAAACGTATATAAACAGTATTAATTTCATAGACTTTATCTTTAAAAATAATTTGAAGTTATCGAATTTTATTGTTGAACTAAATTTAATTTACCTAAGTAATAAAAAACTAAAATTAAAACATTTTTAATGAAAGTACTTATTTGCTAAGCATAATTTCTTGAAAGAAAAATATTTAAAGTATATCTGATTGTAAGATTAATTAATTTTTTGATCAAATTCTCATTTTTATTGGTAGTCCAGTAATAAATATGAATCTTTGAGAAATATACGGTTATAAGGTGAAATGAATCTTATATATTGAAAAGATAAAAAAATTCGAAAAGTTTAAGTAAAAGACAGAAAGGGAGGAAACGGGAAAAGGGGTTAGAGAACAATTGGAAAAGAGAGAGAGAGAGAGAGAGAAAGAAAGAAAGAATAAGAGTGGCCAAAATTGAGTATAACTTAAAAACTGCGTATATTTATTTCAATAACGAAATTTTATGTTTTGAATGTCGGGCAATCCTGGAAATTAAGAAAGTTTCGTCAAGTCAAGTGATTTTCAATTTTCTCTCCATCCCATCTTCTCTCTCTCTCTCTCTCTCTCTCTCTCTCTATTTATTTTTCTCTGACACTCTCTCTTATTTTTATCTCTTTATCTCTGTCTTTTTCTTAGCATTGTTAGAAAAGGAAATGTATTTTCCAAACGGTTGCCGCCACTCTACCACTCGTTGTGCTACGAGAAATTGATTGCACCTTACATTAAGAAAAGGAAATTTCCATTTACTTCTTCACCCAAGCTTTGCTCATATCCTCGTCAACGTCGCAAAAAGCAAAAAAAGTATGAGAGAGAGGGACAAATAACAGAGAAAGGGACAGCAATGATATGTTCATCTCTACTCTGGCTGGCCGAAATGAGAAATTGAATTGGCTCCATCACATACATGCATTAGGCACTTACTTACAAGCGTCAGGAACGCATGCATTCGTGAGACATGCACACGCGAGTTCCTTAGCTAAGCGAAGCAATCCATCATTTAGTCACGTATAATTCGCCTGAGCATTCGCACACAGCATCTATGTGGCCTGTGCACCAAGGCCAAAAAAGGTGCAAGGTAGCTACATCGTCGGTATTATGTTATCCAGTGTTTAAGTTATCAAATGCCATTTTCAAATGAGGATTCACACGTGTCCACCGTTGCTGTTAGTCTATCCCCTATCGTGCCCATTCCGTTCTCGCACAAGTTGTTGACAAAAAAGCTGAGGGGGAGAGAGAGAGAGAGAGAGAGAGAGAGAGAGAGAGAGAGAACGATGTAAGTGACAGAGGAGAATGGAGAGTTAGAGTAATAATGTAAAAGACATTTGCTAATTAAGTAGAAAAACTTTTCATAGAAAACAATATTGAAGTGTGTATACATTTACCATAGTAAATGTTGAAGAAAAATCATATTAGTAGATAAATGTAAACTAACTCAACTATTTTATTAAACGCGAAAATTTATTTCTCATTAAATAAACTATTTTAATAATGTTCTATTTTATTTTAATATTTTTATTGAAATTATCAATATTATTACAATTTTTATTTTTCCAATATTTACGTACAATTATTAAACGTAAACATTTATAATTGGACTTAACTACAAAATTATTATTAGTGCTAATTTATTTAAATCGAAAAGAAAATTTTCATATCGTTAACGTTGTCACATATCCGACCTAATGAAAGTATCAGATTTGAAGATGACATTATGTAATATGAGTACGATCTGAAGAAAAAAGTATTGACATCGTTAATTCATTTGAAAAAACAATAGAGTCACGTATCTCTTTTCTGGAATTGTCTTCTAGAATAACTTTTATTAGTTAATTACAAGTAACAACATGCACCTTGATATTTATTGAAATGCGTAAATGTATTTCATTTTACTTCATAAGTGTCTAATAAATAATATTAATAAATAAATAACGCCTAAATTAATTTCAAAATGGAAAAAATTTTCAAATAACAGCATATAGTAGCCTTTATCAATAATAAATCTTATATTGCAACATTCTACTTAAATATTAACTAACAATTGTTCGAAAAAATGTTTAAGATGGTGAAGAATACTTTAAATATTATGAATTTTATTCAAGCTGAAATTATTAGACAATTTAGGTAATCGCTGCAAGTCGATGAGATTATAGGTATATGGGAGATAAGATATATTATTTTATTTATTTTATTCTTCATACATTAAGCTATTATACAGAGTGTTAATACTATTGAACTGTATAATACTTTAATAAATAAACGTAATTATCATAATATTATAACATACATACACACACACACACACACACAAATATAGCAATGAATGGAAGAAATAATAGGATAAATAAACACGATTTCGTTCTTTAACATTAATTTATGTTTAAATCGAAACGTCTTTTGTAAGTAGATATATTATATCAATCACTTGCTATTTAAATGAAAGAAATAGTTATTCAACAAAGAACATGTTTTAATATCATAATGCAAAATGAACTCTATTTGTAAAATATTTCTCTTTCCTCAGTGTCTCGCTTTCACAGAATCGGAGAGCAAATTCTTATTGTTAAACGGAAACCAAAGGGAATTATAAACTATAGGTACGATAATGCACTTGGATAATGCACTAAGGCTAGTTTAACGATTGATGCCATGATCTAATAACCTTTTTTTAATAACCTTTTATATCAAAATTGTAACTTATAATTAGTAATAGTCAACATTTATAAGTTATAGCTATGTTTACAAGTATTTTTATTTTTAGCACTGAAATAAAGTGCAAGCGTTTGATGTGTGAGTTCAACGTCAATATGCAGCATCATAATATATCTTTACTTCAAAATACGAAAACCAGTGATTCCAATGTAATGATACTTTAAAAATTATGTAAAATAAAATCTGTTCGCCTATCTCCGAAGCATCAACAATATAATCAACGATTTAATGTAGGAATAAGGCTAACTAAAACGGTTCATATACTGCCATTATTTACTTTTTTCTCTTATTTAAAACGTATATGGTTATACTCCCGCAGCCTCTAAAATATACATATAGATAAACAGTCTTAAGAAAAACCCTTTTCAAGTAGAACACTTCAGCTGAAATGACTTACCTACAGTGAAAATGACAAAGAGCAGAAGATTAGTAATAAAACAATTGTACTTTTGAACAAATGATTTGATTTTAATGACAACAGATCTCTAGGTGGAAAGTTTGTGAAAAATTAGAAAATTAGTAGTCAACAAATGATGAGTTTTTTATTAAAAAGGAAATTTAAAAAATTCGATTCCGTAACCTTGTGTTGTTATGAATTTTTCATGAAAAAATTTAAATTTTTACAAATTATGCTGAAACGTATTAACGCATGTTTTACATATTTATAATTTTTTAAGTCAATTTAATCTTTTCAAAAATATATAGGGCAAGATGAAGAAAACAAAAACTTCAAAAAAGGCGTTTAAGTCTTTTAATGTATTTTAAAATTTATATATTACTTTACGTTTCGAATATAAAGTAATGAAATATATAATTTAAATATATAATTGAAACGAAAAGGAAAAATAATCGGATTGAACTGTCAGAACTTCAATCTTAGCTCTGTTCATTAATGCTTGATAGGCTGCATTGTTACTCTGTTCCGAGGAGTATGTGGGTGTCTCCATCAGCATGAATTTATTCACTGGTTAAGGAATAACCGACAACACTCGTTACCGTTATGTACAACGATGTGAAAAATCTCGCCATGTCCTTTTTCTTCTCTCTCTTTCTCATTTTTTTCTTAAAGAAAAAACGTGTGAGAAACCAATCATTTTTTTAACACAACTCGTTGCATTCATATGTAGTATAGTAATTTGTATAAAATTATTTAATAATTATTATTATATGTAATTATAAAATTTTACTTCTACCGCTTTAATAAATGAATTTAAATCTCATAGAAATATCGTATAAAAATAAAACTTCATGTTATTTAATATTCACAGATTGTAATAAGGAAATGTTTGAAAATAGATTGAAATTCATGAAATTGTCCACAATTTATGAACGAATACTTTAGATATGAAAGTATTTATTTAAGATATATTTGGAATCCTTGCTCACGTAATTTAATTTGAAAGGAAATAATAAAATAAATAAATCTTGAGTAAAAAATCAGTAATAAAAATTGAAAATTGTTCACAGCCAACGTTTGATCTTTTCTCGTAATAAGAACAGGTGTTTATGAAAAGTACACCACTCTCATAGACCCCGTAAAAAGAAGATGTTTCGTAATTTTCGCAGACAAAGTTAAATAAGTTTAATACACTTTTCTTCGTCTTTGTGCAAAAGTAATTACTAATCATACTCGTACTTTGTCACATTGGTTATACGTACTTTCCGTAATTTTAACTGTAATTTGAACAAACATTACATATGTATAATTATGCTTAAAAATATGCTTACTCATTAGACACAATGAAATAACAGAACATAATACAATTTCATTATCTCATTGTGCTAGAAATCAAATTCAGAAGCACCTTTGCTATTAGAAATAAAATGAAAGCGACTTAGATATATGCTAAATATTCATAAGTATCAAAAAATAATGTGAGTAATTTTATTAACCGTGCATAATAATATGTACATTCACTTAAAGTTCTTCAATAACTAATAATAAATGCTTAAAGATATAATTATTTAATCGCGCAACTTACGAGCACATTTATTTTTAACAATAATTAGTAATTTTTTTAAATATTGATTTGTAACACACTACTGAAATTCAAGAAACAGGATTTTGTTAAACTTAATGTTAGTTTTAACGCGTGAGAAAGATAACTCTCGCGTAAAATTTCAACTTCTATAAGGATACGAAAGAAAAAAGAAAAGAGAATGTAAAAATGCTTGTAAAAGAAGAAGATAATAAATAAGAAGGATAAAATATAATCAACGACCCTTTATTATCGATTGAAACATGAAAAGAACCGACCGTATAAGAATGCAAACGGCCATCATTACCAATTCGTAGTATCCTGCTTTGTATTCCTTTTCTTCTGTTTCCTTACTCTCAGTACGCACATCGTGATACTGGATCATGCATTAGGTTCTCACTATAAAGAAAACTTATCGGTGGTGAAATTGTTCTTTTATAGCTAAAGGCGTTATCGTCAAGAACAGGGCCAATAGCAGCAGTTATGCGGACGAGATAGATAGAGAGATGGGAAGAGAAAAAGAGAAAGAGGGATAAGGAAATGTACAACAGGAGAAAGAGAGAGAGAGAGAGAGAGAGAGAGAGAGAGAGTGTGTGTGTGTGTGTGTGTGTGTGTGAACATTTAGTAATCAAAAAAATTCACACATTTATTTTATAAAAGTTCCTGTCTATAAAAGGATTTTGTTTTCTTCTTCTAATTGTAGAAATGTTAACGCTTCATCTATTTCTCATTCTTATCTGTTTTTCATAGTTTTCAATATTTTGAGAAATAAAGGGTTTCAAATTGACAAACTAATTTTTTAATGATTTAAACGGTCAGGAAAAGTACAATATTTACATTTTTCAACAACATGTAAAATATAATTGATCATATAATTGAAATGTTTTGAACGTTTTCACCAAGCATTCGCTGTAATTCTTTATATCAAAGAGCATTAAAACTTCACACGCATTGAGTAGATAAAATTTTGCGGTGCAATACCATCTGATGGTGTTAGAAAATTCCAAAATAAAGATGCTCACACAATGTTGTTCAATGATCAGTAGCTTGTCGCATTTTAATTTACATCAGAGTTTATAAAATGATTTACTGAACAAATAATTACAAAATGAAAACTTCATTAATAAATGCAGTGACACAAATAATGAAAAATCCTTTCATGAATATTCAACGCATATGACAGTTTTTCTAGAATAATATTGAGTCGGTCGGTACTTTCCTCATTTTCATGCTAATTTTTCCGATTGTACGCGATGAAACATAATTTTCATGAACACAACGCGTGTCCAGACTGAGGAAATAACGTTATCTGGCTGTCTATTAATGTTAGATTCACCTAACGAAGTATTGTACACGTCGCCATTGGTGAGCATAATTATCTAAATACGAGGTTACCACGAACGCTGCCATAACCAGCGATTAGTCAACACGAATACGTCGAAACGTATACGGAACAAACCTCGCGGGCGAGTTGTAAAGCCCCGTGACGTATTGTCGTCGAGAACGTTTCGGTTAGGTGGTTTATTTGCCGGAAGTTAACCATTTATGTGTATATGTATATTCGCATGTAAGAATAGGCTATTGGTGAATTTACTTTGGAGATTACTCGAATAATATACAGTACCCGATAAAAAGTGAGTACATGTTCATGCCGGAAAATGTCTCGTTATCTTGTCTGAAGTTTTTGTAAAGTGTTGACAAGAAATTATGATAATTAGAATAGTGAATCACGTAAGTGCAACTGTTATCACTTACAGAAAAATTAGAATACGTTTCATAAGTATTAAAAATCTTAATCAATGGTGGATAATTATTTATTACTAAGTAATTACACTCGGAATGAATTCTAAATATTTACTTTGCACGCAGAAACATCATCGCTTTTCTTTAAGTTTTCAAAGTTCCATTACATCTAATAGTAAAATATTGCAAAGGTTGACAATATTATTTATAAAAATTTAGTTTTCTATATATTATTTCATGCAGCACCAATGAAAAATAGTAACAAAGTACTATCCTTAATCTATCCTATTACACCTTCTTTTCTACTTTAAAGTGCAAGAAACAAAACACAATACAAAATTTCATGAAACAGATTTTTATATAGAACATTCAACGTAAATTAACGGCAGCTATAATATAAAAATACCCCTTTCCATTCGTCATGAAGTAGCGCTTTACAACAGCTGCACTATAGTTCAAAATTAAACCAGTGACCGCATCGTTTATTGCTTGTTATTTATAAAGCAATGGCTTTGCTAGTTCACTACAATGTAATATAATCATTGTACTGCCTAATTATACTAGTAATCCCTGTTGATATAATATTTTTTATTGTAATATTTTTTATTTCTTTAATTAAAAAGGTAATGCATTAGCGAAGATGTTATAATGGATTTATAGAAAGTCTCCAAATATATATGCTTTTCAAATTTATTAAACTCACTGAAAAGAATATTAGAGATGAGAATTATACATCAGTTTCATAATAATATGATTCTGATAAAAGTGTGAACATTTTTTAATTTAATAAATATAAAATTATAGTTACGCTTTTAGTACGAGCATTAAGTTCAGAAGATATATATAAGAAATATTATTTTTGAGAATTCAAGGAAAAGCAGCGAAAGCCCTTTTATCAGAATAAGCGAATGAAGACTTTGCCTAAAATCTTATGCATTCATAAAATTAAAATGATAACATTTTAAGAGTTCTCTCTTATTTCTCATTTGAGTTAAATTGTCGTGAAATTAATTAAACTTGTAGGCAATGTAAATGTAACTTACGCCAGAATATTGTGATAAAAAGTTCCCGGTGTAATTAAGCTCGAAAATAAAAACTTCCCGCCTTTCGCTTTACTTGGTTTAGTATTTTTAATAGTTTCCATAATTATAAATACGGTTTGGTTACGTTAATTTTATTTTAATAATCGACGAGAAAAAATGCTAAAGATATATTTCATTTACGTTGCTTACGCGATAATTACAATTTATATTATACTTTATATGACAAGTAATGAAATATTGTTCAAAATTTTATCTTTGAATAGACACTCGCGTCAAATATTGAACCCATTTGGTCAATATCAGTGATAACCACAAAAACACGCTTTCATTTGTCACGAAGTAATATTTTACGATGATTAAACTATTCGACATATTATTTATTTGTCAGATATTTATAGTCAATGGCTATTATTTACTCACAACTTTACATATTTTTATACTGTAAATCATGCTTAGTAAACAAAACAGTTTCAAATTAAAAATCACATATCCTATAATTTAAACGTTAATATGAGTATTGTATAAAAGTTAAAAACTTTTTAACGTATAAGCGCTCGTTTCGACTTCAAAAATTTTATACTATAGAACTATATGTACTTGGACTGTAATCAACTATTCTTGCTTACTCATAACAACAAATTGCCATGTACTCTGCCTGTTTAAGAGAAGGTTCACGGCTGGTAAGCATCTTTTTAATATATAAGTTCTTAATGTACGAATGTGTATATTCATAAATATGTATGCTTAAATGTTCTTCTGTATTGTCCGTATAAATACGTTTTATTTGTATGGAGCAAGCGATTGTGCGTAAACTAATTAAGATGCTATAACTAAATTATGAACGAAAGTTTGATTTAGTTATCCGAATTATGTTTGGAAATTTCGCAAAAATTTTTTTATTAGTACAGATACTTTTAAGCAAATAAAGAAATGTTTGGGTATTTTATTTACCTATTAAAATATGAAAGTTGTAAACTGTTTATATTTAAGCTAATGTACTATTACTAGATGAAAAAGAATAATTAAAGAGCACTCTTGCGCAGAACATAACAAAATAATATAACCAAGAGTTTATAATTTTCTAATAAAGAAGCATACTCGTACACTATTCTAATAGCTTTGTGGCATATAATATAGTACAACATTCCCACATTTTATCATAATCGTACATAAAAAACTGTTTGCTATTTAAAACATCCTGATATCTCAGAAAGTCTTAGTATTCTGACTCATATTTAAAAAGTAACGCTTTTTACAATATTTTCAATTTCAAATACTATATACATATATATAAACACGTAATAAAAATACTATATAAAACTGCTGTATATGGTTTATCTGTATGATTTCATAAATGAACAAAAGTTTTATAGTTATTATTTAATTATAAATGATATTTATATTATCGCTGCATATATTTATTTTGAATTTATGATTTCACATTATTCATATAGAGAAATACATAAAGATATAATTATATTAACAATTTTGCTATTAATATATATCGTAATAGAAATCAGCAGTAGATATTTAAAGGTGTAAGAGTTAACATTGATAAAATTATGGATTGAAATTTAAAATTTAAAATTTATATAACTGTTAATTCACTAATTAATATTACTAAATACTTTAAAAACTAAACACAAATCTAGAAATTTGATGTAAAATTCACAATTCAATATGAGCAAATCTTATATTTCGAATAGCAATGTAATTATCGGATGCGTGATAAGTCAGAAAATTCTTTATCTCTAATGTCGAAGGGTAATTGAAAATAGAAATCCGCACAGAACATCTCCATCAGCTAACAATGGTATCATTCTCGATATTTCTTAAACTCTAACACATTTGCAGTTAAAATCGACGTTTCGCGCAAATTTATGAGGACGTCTCACATGCATTGTGTACGTAAGTGCACAGGTGCGCAGCATTAAACACCAACACCGCATTGTATACTCGTCATCCTAGTGATGTTTGATGTATGTAATCCGCGCTCAGAACGAAAAATGTAAAGCATACTTAAGTATTGCAGTAAAAAATTATTCCCACTCGCTCAACTACCGGCATTTGAGCGATCCGCATACCATTCACCTGACCACAAACTAATATAATGCAACCATCTTTGGCGTAAGTACTATCACATATGGATATGACCACAAACACGGTGTTTCCTTCGTATTTTTTCTATCATTCCTACCGGAAAACCTAGTTAATCCTGCTAACTAAATAGAAAAAATAATTCTCCGAGTAGTGCAACGAGTAGGTCAGATATTTCAGAAGTGGGTAGAAGCAAAACAATTTCAATTATCGATAAAAAACAGTCCAATACTAAAACAGAAAAATAGAATTATATTTAGTCGTGATGGGAAATGTTTAAAATTGTATTATCGAAACTAAAAGATAATGCAAATAAAAGCAATTAGTTTACTGCAAAGGCATATGTCAATAATACTGGTGATTCAAATATATTTGACGACATGTTTGACCAGAGCATAAAAATCAAAAGTAATGATATTATTATGTTCTGCGAAATACTGAAAATAAGAGGAATGCTAATAATGAAACATTTTTCATGATTCATAATTCAAGTGTACAATTTTTTACACATTAATTAAATCCTAGAGTAAAAGAATATCAATTTTACAAAATAAAGTGTAAATTTCAACTAATTAAAATTAGAATCAAATTTGTTAGGCGTTCACGCGTTAAAAAAATATAAACATAGTTATTGTGGTTTAATTTAAAAGTAACTTTTAATATAAAGAATTTCTAAAACTACTTATGTGGAAATTATATTATATGAAATTAAGTTCGATGTTGAACTTTTTATCTAAGTGTTCCGTATATTTCAACGGAAATTCTGAAGAAAAACTGGATAGACTTTACTAGAAGTTGAACGGTAATCGTTTTGTTTTCGCAAGGATCCGTTGCTATTTCAGAAGATCCAGCAGTAGCAATATGTTTTTTATTTCAAGTCGTCCTCGGAATAATAGCACGAAAACAGACACGTGCGCTACGTCACATATATAGCAAAAATTTATTAATTTTTTCATTTTACATATATTTATTGACGAGTAATGTCTATTGAAGAAAAAACATAGTATTACTATTTTATGCATTGAAATCGTAATCATTGAAAACAACATCATTGAAAATTTCATACTAACGTTACAAAAGTATATTAAATGTGACACAAAATTGTACATATAAGATTATTATGCTTAAAAATAAATTTGTTGAATATGTTTATGTAACATACTAATTGAGCACCGTTCGTTTCAACGTTCGTCACAACAAGAAAATGTAAAGTTGAGAATTCAGCTTAAATAACGCCGAACAAACGCAGTTGCTCAAGTATAAGTATTCCGTAGACTAACTGCTTTCGGACTTGCAAGAGTGCAACATGCTTGCCATTCGGTAAAGAGCTAACGTCATAAATTACTCCCTTATAGTGAAAATTCTACGAAGCCGAAAAGAGCTTATATTTATTAGAACAGAAGAATGCGAGCGCAAAAGTATAATCAAGATACTAGTAATACACATTAAATTCAACAGTGTCATAAAATTGTAAAATTTAATTAATTAGATGTTAAATTATCTGTTAAAAAATAGCAAAAAACTTCATGAATGAAAATTAAGACTTATGGCATATAGTATACAGACTACTGTTAAAAAATCAATATTCAACAAAATTATATTGTATTATATTAAATAATACTATTGCAGTATAAAATTATGTAGTTTCTTTTTCATACTATTCAAGTAGTACCAGCCTTTCTATATTCAATAAAAAAATAACATTTATGATAGGAGAAAGACCGACGCGTCAACGGTCAAAAGGATAATGAGTGGCGGTTTTCTGGACGCCATGAGCATCGCGCATAGTTCTACGATGGACGAACACTCTGACATTAAAAGGGATAAATCATAATTCAAGAAAATGTACATGTGCTATGCCGCTTAATAATATACATAATTGAGGTATAAAATTTATACGAGTACATAAATTTATGTACGTGCGAATTTATAAAAGTGCGAATCGAAGAAAAATCATAGAAGAGCTACGTTGGGGACTTCTCAATTGAATTGTACTTTAGACTCTTTATAGCTGATTAGAATATTATACAATACATGTATATTACGAGCACAATTCAGACTACAAGTGCAAATAAATCGGAAAAGGATTATAAGATATTAACGCACTCACTAATTCCATGAAAACTGCTTATTCAAAATTAAATTTTTCTTTTAATCTAAGCAAGAGTCTGATGAAAATGAATCTTCATTGCCGAGGAGAAATTTCGTATGTTAATAAAGTTCTTTTTATGAAGTGTCATTAATTACATACAATTGTAAAACACATTTACATAGCACAGATTCACATTAAAGAAACTAAATCAATGATCTAACAAATAGTTTCAAACTTTATGGTTTTATGGTAAAATAGTTTTTCAATAAGAATACTCTTAATTAATTTATTGAAAAATAGACGTACGAGACATGAACAGGAGAGTTTAAGACGTACTTTTTTCAATGTTAATTTCACATGAATAAATTTAACATTAAGCTGTGATGTGAAATAAAATTTATAATTTTATTTTATTACACTTATTTATCGTATATACCATCAATGTCCTATTTATAAAGAAGAGCCTTTTTCAAAAATTTTAATCTAGTTAAGAAATATCTATTTAAAATCAAATTTTCTCGCTATAAATTCATCAATATTTCGAGGTCAGTTATGTGTTCGATATTTCTATAATATCACCTTTCCTAATTCCTCTATATTATTAACGTGGCTGTTCCAGATATGTAAATAATGTTGACGTATTTATATTATCGACTATTGCTATTGTATTCCTATTCATGTTCTCCTTTTTTTCTTTCTGTAATATTTATATTACTAATATGTTAATAGCTTATCCGATAATCACACATTCAAATTACTGTTTAAAACGGAAACAATTAAATAATGAATTTTTATTTGAGGATATCTTTATTCATAAGGCCACACATTTTGTTTGCATTTATTTTTGTATTTTTGATTCAAACTACTTTACTTTAAGTGACTGAAAAATAAAGAAATATGTATTATGTGAAAGTAAGAAACTTGATTTGGAAAAAATTTTACTATTTCAATCAACTTTCAATTTTTCATTTATTTATGTTACATGTTATCAATCTATGTAACAACTCTACAAACTAAAATGAAATAATAAAAACTAAAAATCTATAGTTTTATAAGAATTCAAACATTGCGATTATAGAATGCTATTTTGCAAAGATTTCAATGCTTGTTCACTATGTGCTTATGAAATTGATATAATTTACCGCATATTCATATAATGTAAAGTTTGAATCTAAACATACAGAATTCTATCCTATATTCCTACATTCATTCAGAAGTATTCATTATTTGTGGCTTGTTTTGAGTACAGATGTAATTATATTTACTCATTATGTTTCTTTCTATACATATTACTCTTTCCCATAGCCATGTTATAATTAAATTTTTTCTTTCATTTTTCGGCCGAGGAACATTTTCAAGAAGCCAATTGTAACTCATTTTCTTTCTTGCCATTTGCATTATTGTACTTATTACTTACCTTATTGCAGGTAATGCAAAGTGAGACGTTGGAAATTATTACGCGGTTGTTTTTTAGCGTTTATTATATATTATTAATAAGCTAAATAATAAATTATTTCAGGCTAGCTATATTTCATACTTTTGTATAAATATATCTGAATTTAAATATAAATAAACTTTCTTTTTAACAGACATAATTACATATAAGCTTGAGATACTTAGATATTATAAAATAACAATATTTTGGAAATTATCTCTATTTAATGCAACACAATCAAAAGAGATATTAAAAATGAAAATCATATTGCGGTGATTTTTTCAAATAAATAATACTCGTTATTTAAATAATCTTTAAACTTATAGAATAATGCGTATAATGTATGTAATTTTATTGTACCATTTTATTGTTGAAATGAGATTTTCGGATACCCATAGATAAACATCACAAGTTTTAGCTACGTTCATGAAATTTTATTCACGCGTATGATCTACTGTAGTGCGTAAATGCTTTATATTGACGCATGAAATATTCAGTGGGGAATGAGGTAGATAAACGGTAGTTGAAATATTCTATCTGTAATTTTCATGAAATAGTGAAGGATAAAATGAGAAGTTTCGTATATTGTAACGATGTAGCATATGTATAATGTAACACACATTCAAGCTGTAATTCCTGCAGGTTCAAACAATTTATTTAAATAATACTTGTTTGAACTTAGTATTCTTTTATTAATATCCTGGTCATATCGTACAACTTGGTCAAAAGATCGTACGTCGCTCGGAGCTTGAATCAATAATATGTGGAAATACAGCAGAATATTTAGACTCTTCCTTCTACTCTAGAGCAGCTCTTTGTCGGTCATTATAGAGATTTACCATGCATTCTACATGTGGAAATTCTTAGCAAAATCCTCTTGTCTTGTTTGATACTTATTGCATGAAATTCTCCAAATCTTCCAAACCCTGGTATACTAGAATTAAGCAGCTTGATATGTTGCCCCATAACTGACAAAGACACAACTTCCTCCGTTGGGTAACTGGAACTTCTCACCTTATCGCGTATCTCTCTTCAATATCAATTAGCTCGAGCCATCCTCTCTCTTCTTAGTTTTAAATAGCTATTAAATATTAAAAATCCGCGCGTTAAAAGATAGGAATAATCGTTATTAAACTGTTATTACTGTTATTATTGTTTATGAAATTCTGTCCAAGTAAATGGAAATTTTTCGTTGTAAAAATTTGACAAGGACGTTGAGTCCATTAACAAATGACCCAATTAACTTCTCTTTTTTTAATTGAAATAAAGAAAATTTTTATTCGTTTGATAAAATGACTGCAAATGTTATAATTTCACGATAAATACGAGTTTTCAACAAATTCTAGATCAATTTTATTACTTATTTTATCAAAGTTTTCGATTTTTAAGACACGAATCAATGACATTAAGGAATATCGTTAATAAAGTATAGCAATCCATTCGTAAATAAAAATCATTCTTAATAAAAAGCTATCGGTAAATAACGTTTATTACAAACATTTAAGTATATGACACTTATGTCTTAAAGTCAATGTTATACCTTTAAAATTAAGTATATATTTTATTACAGTTGTTTGTATTTGATGTATAATAATAAAAATATTGATATGCAAAATTCAGGACTCAAAGAATTTTAAAGAGAACTATTTCGTAAACTTCTTTCGACAATTACTGAGTATTGGCATAAGTTATCCTAATTATTCTATTTTGGATTCTAATATTAGATTGAAATATTTAAGAATACTTATAATATTTTAAGAATAAGAATTGATTATTCTACAAGTGCCAGTTGTTTTATTTTCATAGTCGTATAAAGTAGTATAAGAATACTTTTATTAAGATAATTAGGAAGAAAATGCTTTTAGAAGAAAGTTTTTCCTCGGTTCGCCGAGACTAATACAGACATAATACCTGAACCTCGATCAGTCAACACAAATATAGTACTTACATCGATGAATAACATCAATCTGATTTAAAGAAAGGCACATTTCAAAGACTATTGGAACAAATAACGACGAAACCGAGAAAGTTTAATGAACCTGCTTCGTATCACAAGTAGAAAGCTTACATCGGAGGGTTGCATTCGAGGAAGCCCCAAACCATGGATGAGACCAAAAGTTACGCTACGGACAAAAGAAGAAAGTAAGATGTCGTGAATTTTCTTCTATCGGTAAATCCGCATCTCGGCCTTAATGTTTTTCTTCAAGCTCTCACATTAATTCAATTCGACCCGTTTTTTCCTCGGTTGGTAGAGCAATTGTTTCCTGGCCCGTCTGGTCCAGCCGTTCGCTCTTTCTACTTCACCAGTGTCTACTCTTTGTTTTTCTTTTATTCTTTAGCGCAGCTCAAAGTCGGTTGTATACATATAAAGGCAGAAGTTTTTTCCGCGTCACTATATATTTTGCCGTTCGTTTTAATGTTGAATTACACTCGGGCGCTTGAGACATTAACATTTTTTCACGATTATTTAAATTTAAAACGATCTCCTGCCCGCATAATTATACTGCCTCGATCTTTCTCTGTAGCTCTTTCATTTTCCGTGTCACTTATTTCACTGTATTTAACTTCTTATAATAGTCTAACGTTTCTTAAATCTAGCATTGACGAAATGGTAAGTTTCTTTTTATTATAGTTACAATATTAGATTATACATTAAATTTTGGTCTATATTTATAAATAAAATAGGAAACCAATTGCAAATATTTACAAAGATCCTTTTTATTTATTTTAAAGTAGTAACCGAACATTTTAAAAACTCATGTCAGAAGGGAATGGAATTTGCTCAGCAGCTTCTAATTTCGGTAAATCGATTTGATGATATTCGCATGTTTATATTTTTACATACTTTAATAAAAGAAACACAAAATAAAAGTCGGAGTGAATGTTTTCGCAAAAAAAAATCAATTTGTTATAGAACACATCATTACTAAAACTTCCTAAATTGTCCAAAATATTATTAAATAAAATCCATCCTTAATTATTTTATACAAAATTTGAACCCTTCAATTTTTACATTGAAATATACAACTTTACGTATATAGGAATAATAGATATTAAATGTATTATGCATTGATTAATGTACCTAACTTTGGCTAAAGGAGGAGTACCGCATTAGCAAATATATCTCTTGATTAAATAACTTTACAAAATAGTAATCATTATAATGACAAAAGGTTTCGATTCTACGATTCTACTATTCATTCAAGATTTTATTTATGTTCTATGGTTTCTAAATATATAGCAATATTTAAAAGTATTATTAGTAAACATACATTTTGAAAAAATAAATAAATGTTAAAATGTATAAAAGAAAGTCCGTAATAACTACTTTATAAATTAACGTTCACTGTACACGGAATTTATGAATTTGTATAGCCACAGATTTAATACTACTTCAACGAATAGAACTTGGAAACGGTAGGACTTGTTGCTAACGCCCTTGCACAACTCTTCGATTAGGAATCACCTCAAAACAGTTCCTTAATCAAGAGGTCCCCAGATTACTAGAGCGGGCGTAACAGCGTCTCGGATATCTAACAAGTGGAAGATTAAAATTGCACCTAAAACTAATATCAGCTGATTCGTGTAGAATTTTTTCAAAATCTTATGTATTAATTTTGTAAAATCCATTCGTTTATGAGTAAAATACGAGCTAGATTTTTATATGGGAATCATCATATTTTCAAATTAAGAAAGCAAATTGTCAAGACTTATGAGAATTCTGTTTTTTACGCAAATGAGAAACCTTTATAAATATTACGAATTTCATTACTATTATACCAGTTTATTCTAATGATTTTTAGATTTGTACAAAAATCATTGCAAACTTTTCTTACTTTACTGTTCATTCATTTTCTTTTGTGTGATATTAATTTAATCAAAAAAGCTTACTTTTTCATTTCGTTAATATTGGACCAAATTTTTCCCTTAACTCATCTATAATTACGTTGGACTGAGTAGGTATTATTGTTTTTTAAAAGTCACTCGATATGTATACTTCAATTGTCTTTGATTCGAAAAGTTGTTCTACAGAGAATTATAGTACTCGCGAAGTGATTCGAGAGAGTTCGAAGTATAATTTTCTCTCTATACGAGATCAACTTGACGGCTCACCATCTCATAGTGCAATGTTGCAAACTTGTAAAGTATGTTCTCTTTGCTTTGGAAGTATATAATTCCGTTAATGTACGAGTTCGCTTCGTTTTTAGCATCGCATTGCAATATCGGAGTGCTATCTTCTTCACATGGGTAAAGTTTAATATTATTTGACATGAGGAATTTCGGTGAGTTCTTGGGTAAAACTATGTTATTTATATATCATGCAGCTGCAAAGCTTGTTTTCTCTTCTGATCTTGTTTCCAGCCTTTTTCAATAATTAAAAACATTTGAATAACAGGATTTTTCCCAAGTATTCGCTGAAATTGCTTATCTCAAATAACATTGGAACTTCGTATCTCTGAAGTTTATAACACTTCTATTTCACGATGCAATACCTTTCTGCTCCAACAATAAGACGAACTTATGCATCCACCAAGTATTATTCACACCTAATTAATTTCCGTCACTAGTAAAAGATAGAAATGAAAATATAAAATATAAAATAGATGTTATAACATGTAAAAATTCTACAAATCTACTTTTGAAATATTATTCTTCGCGTTCTGATCCTTCATTTAGTGATATATATGATTTAACTGTATCTTGTAAAGAGATGATTCTCTTATCCAACCATAATCAACAAAGT
This sequence comes from Wiebesia pumilae, assembly GCA_018907045.1. Lineage (NCBI taxonomy): Eukaryota > Metazoa > Arthropoda > Insecta > Hymenoptera > Agaonidae > Wiebesia > Wiebesia pumilae. The sequence goes on along the minus strand of JACCHZ010000131.1, from coordinate 603,578 downwards.
AAATATTAGGATACGTATTCAAAGTATTCGTATCAATGACAAAAATATAGTGCGAAACATAATGCATTTAGAATATTCAACACTATTGTATCAACAAAAAGGATAAATTTATCGTGTTTCATAACTGCAATTATAGCACAGATTCGCTTGAAATGAAACTTGTCGCTTCACCTATAATTACTCAGCGCGCTAAAGCCGTTATTAATTTCGCTCTAATTATAAAATATATTATCGTCAATATACCTGCGCAAATTCAGTAGTACAAGAGCAAATACGCTGCAAACTACTCTCGATACTACTTATTTATAAATTTTTGTATATAATTATTTTATATATACGTATTCCCTATCACTGTCTGCTCTCTCTCTCTCTCTCTCTCTCTCTCTCTCTCTCTTAAACTCTCGCCCTGATTTTATTCGTGCATCCTTATCTTTAGCAAATCCTATCTTGTTAAGTCAGAGTGACTGCAATGATGGCTGGCATTCTGTCGTCTGTGGACACTCCAGGGTAGTTTTGCCATACGAAAATCCCTCTTTTCCTCTGTCATGCTTGTCGCGCCTTCAGCTTCTGATGCCGCTCCCGTAGACGTGACTTCATCGTGCAACGGTCCGTTTATTGGCAATAATGCCAATTGTGGCGATTGACGTTGCGCATCGATTCGAATCAGTACATCGCTTCCTCCTTCCTTTCCCCTCTGCTCGCCCTGTCATCCGGAACTTCAAACAAGCATCCGATAGAGAATCAATCGTCGTAATTTGCGCAGCCCTGATAAATGTGTACACACAGGCTCTCGTAGCATACGTACACGTACGTATTTGCGTAAAAGACTATGTGTTATTGAAAAAAAATTGTATTTTATAAATTTGTATCAAACTTATATAAAATCATCTGTTCAAAGTCCATATGACAGACCTTTTTTCCTCAATTGTGGCCTCTAAGGCATTAATTTTTTGCTATAGACAGAGCATTTTTTCCTCGAGCGTCGCTTATTACACTCGTCTGTTTACTAATTTCTCTGTATATTCGAACCCCGACTTCTACCCGTAGCATTAAGAATTACTAATAATAATCCATAATGCCTTCATTTAATACACGGGTACTTAAATAAGCGACTCTTTTAACAATAATTACGCTATGCGGTATTACTTTTGGGTTCACTTTCCGAACTAACGAATTGTTAGTCTCGTTATTTTTAAGCCATTAATTAAGCCACTGATGCATGTGAACAGTAAATTTGTAATCCTTAAATCTACATATACAGATTTATAGCTGTGAAACTATCCTGAGATAGTGAGTTATAATCAGGCTTGTAATCATGAACCTGGCCATTTGCCTTGACATATTGGTAAAAGCACAACAAAGCCCAGTGCTTTCAGTGGCAGCGATACATGCTATTATTCAGGCTTCTATCTCTTAAATTATATTACTGATACATAGCCTATGTTGTTAAGAAGTTACGTGAAAATTGAAAACCAGCGTGAGATACATTTCAATACTCTCAATGCATAGTGTTTGATGCTGAAAACCTATTGACAACAGGATCGTTTCTAAAATTTCGTTTATCTTCAAATTTACTTGAGATACATTTCCATGTAATTTACGATGTAAAAGGGTCGCAGTAAACAATACATCTACTTTAAAAAGGATTTGAATTTTTCTTCGATTTCATTGAATCATTTCATCGAATTCACTTCATGACTACTGATTTCTTTAAAGAAAGCTGTATTAAATCTATCACATGCACTACTGTAATAAAATTAATTATTTTAATGTGTGCTTTATTAATATACTTTTAAGTTTTATATATTTACAGTACATTATGATTATCAAGTAACACTTGCTGCTTGTTATTAAACTGGATTTGTTAACGGGGTTTAAATTACAACAGATAACTGACAACTTAGTATCCAAAAAAGGGTTCAAAGTTGCCTCATTTATATCTGCATAAATATATTTTATCCTTAGCCCGTAGTAAAGCAGCCTTGTCAAATAAACAAATATGTTTATTTGACTTCGTGTCAATATGAATATTGAAATTCATGAACATGTTGTTTATTTACACAGGCGTTCTAACTGAATTGTAGGTTAAAGTAATTAAAAGTTGTATCTTACTATTATATCGTCATGTAATCGAGACACACTGAAAATTCTGTGATATGAGCTAATAGTGAAAGTCATCGAATGATGATATAATTTAAAAATAGTGCGAAATAAGAAGCGAATTAGAGAAGGTCGTTTTATTAAGTATATTTTATATTTCATCTGTCAATAACATACGGTTTATTTTTACCTTTGGTGGGTCGAATAAATTTTTACTTGAATTTAAATTATTTTGAGAAATTCAAATTTTCAATACAGAAAAATTTCGTATGTATTACATGTATTGAAAATATCACGAGCACGATAATGAGCATAAAAGTAAAGTATAATAATTGAAAATTTTGAATATTAAGTGAGAAAGGTGTGTTTATTACATTCATAGGCATACGAGAAAAGTAACTTATATCGACTTTCCTTCACAGTTCATTATCAAACAATACTTTAATAATAAACTTTTGCAAAACACAAAGTGGTTACGATCTGTATCTCCATTTCTAGCGAAGTAGCAGATGACATCTTGTAGGATAAGTTAGTTGTCGCTGCTCTTTCCACCCCCCCCCTTGTCTACCTATCCGCACTTTCATAAATGAATAAATGGAAATGAGAAAGAGGGGTGGGAGGCCGAAAGACTGCTTTATGATAGTAATTATGCCACGCGGGACTGCTAAAACTACTTGGGAGAAGTCTGGCTTCGGTTGGTAGCAGTCGGGTGGGACGCTCGTCGTCTCAAAGTCGTATTTTCTGGACTGAACAGGCGAGCGCGCGTTGTTTTCCCCTGTAACTAACCCCCATCCCCTTCGCAGCAATAGACCACTGTATATACCTTGTTTTGGATTGCCAATAGAAACTTTGTAATTGTTTCGCGCTCGCACTCTCACTTAGCTTATATACACTTAGCAAGATAGTGGAGGGGATTCGGCTTGTGCACTCATTTGAGGTTGTGCACGAACAAGAAAGATGGAAACGTAGAGTAGAGCTTAAGCGTATAAGGTACATTTATGGGTTGCTTTTAAAAACTGTAGATTCGAAATGCGAGTACATACACGATGATATACAAAGTTCCGTTTCCCTTTTAAAATGTTCTAGCAACTCTCTATCAGTGGCGTTGAAGGAACACAAATTATCAATTTTAACAATTTTTTCATCTTTTTAAGTAACTATGTGGATAATTATTGTAGGTTTCAACATTATTTAAATCCGGTGTACTTGTAAACTAAGTACGATAGGAATAATTGATAAAAATAGAAGTAATAATTCATATTTTAACAGATGGAATTGCTGAAAATATTGAAATACAGGCGAGTTAATAAAAGAGGAGTGTTACCAAATTTAATAAAGTTAATTTTGGACTTCAACGAGAAAAGTGCTTCAAACGGTTAGTTGTACTGCGAGAAAGGCAATATTCTTCTTATACTATAACAAGAAAAATTAATATATATAAAACATCTTTTAACTTCCAGCTATAAAAAAATATCCTGGTTATAAATTTACTCCTTTTTCAGAAAATTATTCAGATAATTATTCTTTCTAAAGAGATTTCCTTTTAAAATTTTATTTAAAAGTTTTTCCAAGCAAGTGAACATTTCCTTTAGTATAGGAAGAAAATAAAAATGAATTTTTATTATTCGCTATGAGATTCGAACAGCACGCGTACATGTGAAATACTTTAGATTTACTATATAGCAATGCTTTCAAAAAAAGTAATCGCGATAGTTGTTAATAAAACCTTAATTTTGGATTTATAAATTTACAAGAACTATAGATAGCCAATTATTTAGGGAAACCCGTATATATTTTAATATACGTTTCTCATAAATTATTCAACAAAATTGTTAAACAAATGCTGCGAATTATCTTACGATTTTAAATACGGTATATAATTAGCAAAAGCAATTGTTCTTAGGAATGAAAATTGATTTATCACCTTTTAAATCCTCGATGAAAATACAGCTTAAAGTGCAGAAAGCAACTTAAATTATAAAGTTCAATGTTTGTAGAAATATTGTTTCAATATGAAAACTTATTTTTTATAATGTTGCTGAAAAATGACTTTATAATCATGCCAGGAATTGAAGAAAGTACATATTATCGAGGGCAAGTATTCCAAGTTGCAAATGAAAAGCAAAACCAAATGAAGCCGTCTTATCCGAATGGATACATCCTTGTGCCCATTGTACTGGCATTCAGTCTATAAAAGGCTCATTTTATGACGACAGTGTAATCGACGGCTCAACAATGTGGGCTAGTACTTCCGTCATCGTTTCCTCGATAAATGCTTCCGAGAATACGTGCGAGAACGCTAGCTTCCATTTCCTTAGCCATCAGCAATGCCTGTAATTTGAACCATATATGGCGAGAAGAATAAAATGCTCGCAACGAGCCTTGCTTTTTTCTATTTGAAACAAATACCACCGACAGATAGCGCACCGACAGATGGGAACTGACAAGCTTGTAAATTCAATTAGAAGATAATTAATTTCTCGGACATTATAATTTATTCCATATAGACATTCAGGTCGTAACTGTTTTACATGCGTCAAACTAATAATATTTAAAATTTCCCGTTAAGCTCGGTAATTGAATAAATCGGTTCTACATCGAAGATTTACGATTACACGACGTGCAACTAATTAATTAGTATAATGCATAGGTAATCGTGCATTCTGCGTAGCACAAAATAAATATTACGCTACGTGCCGATAATTCACTCGATAGTTACGAGTTCTGAAATTGAGAGATCGCACTATTATATTTCCAAATTCTGGGATTTCCAAATCGTAGTATTTCTTGTAAAATTTTCATGCGTCAACGCACTTCTTCCATATCGTGCTTGTCCTGGCTCGTGATATTCCTCCAATATTCAAGTGAATATTGGAGGAAATAAAAGGATCGTCTGAAAAAGCCGAAGCTATTTCTCAACACGGTTGTGTAGCTCTCGGAATATATTTACGGCGATCGATGCTTCAAAAGTGTGAGAATGTACCGGAGTGTGCAGTGTAGTGCAAAGCAATAGGTACGCGCCAGCGAAAAATAAAAGAAGCAGAGCGACACTAGTGCGGATGAGGAGGTGAATCGCCAGTGGCCTTTTACGTGAAACGTGTAACCGAGAGCAGAGTACGCTGTAGGAATAAGGCGGACGTGGAAACGAAAAAATGCGGAGGATACAAATCAAAAGCGAAAGACCGCAGCGTAAGATATAACCGGGCAATAAATTTGACAATTAATACTCGCTAAATTTCGCGAGCATCCAACCAAAGCTGTACGTAACGGCGCAGACTCGAAATGTGGCAGAGGAATTTGTTAACTTGGGGACTACGCTCACCGCCTCGATTTTCAAATCTGTTCTTCGCTTTCGCAGAAATTAATAGATCTATTCGTTCGATGTCGAGTTGCCATCGTCATTGAGATGACGTTGGAGTCGATCGGATTAAGTAAATTTCACGCTTCTTTTCGCAAGCCGCGAGGTGAATGCGATTCAAGCGTATAGCTTGTCGACTTTCCGTTCAACTTGTGAATTTATCCCGTTCTTGGTGCGATAATAGATTATCTAAGTGCACAAGTCGGAGGTGTTTGCGTTTAAGAAGAACGTATTAACGGACGTTAACACGGATATTAGAAAAAAAGATGCATTTTTTACCGGATAAACTTTATGAATGTTTAATGCTTTTTCGTTTACTATAAGATTACCCATTTGATGCCCATGCTAATTTATAAATTCCAATAACTATTATGATTTCATTCTTTAACTCGATATTTTTAATAAATCACTTGAGACTAACTACGTCGGTAATTAAAGAAATTATGGTATTCATGAAATAGATGTACATGTTGCATCTCAAATGACTAATATTAATCATCCGAGAATAAAACGTTTTTATTTTTATCTTACATCAAATCTTGTAACTTATGAAGAAGGAAAAACATTCGTATTAAAGTATGACAAATACTCTTGAATAATGATATATTACTTATATAAAATGCTTAAAAATAAATTTATTTCAGGTGAAACTTATACGTAAATTACTTTTACTACTCTATAAGTTATAAAAATTATTTAATGTTACTTGCAGAATTTTCGTAATGTAGTTTATTGTATATAAATAATGTATATTAAATATTAGTTATCTGTCAATTCTATTTTTGTTAAAAATATTTCCATCAAAGATATTTTTATTTTTTATATACATGCTTTCAAGAGTAATTCAACGGAAAGCGATACTTTTTCCGAAAAAGCACTTGCATTTCAAATTCTGTTCTGTGATAATTATGCATTTACTTCTACAGTTATTTTTATATAATGCATTAAATGTATTTTTCTACGTATAAGATACTTTGCATCTCGACTTTACTACTTATTATATAAATTCCATCATGAAGTACAATACAAAATGTGAATTTTTCATAAAATAATTCATATTTTTATATATTAAATGTTAAATATATGTTTTCTCAACCATGACCGCAAATCTGATGGATTTTCAATTAATTTCAGTTCCGACTAAAATTGTTACTCTGATATATTATAATATTTATGTATAAAACTTTTTATACTTTTTGAAATTACGTACCTTAACGTGTACAGAATTTAATATAAAAAAGTAATGCGCGATCTCTAGTGTAAAAGCTATTCTATGTTCATAATTAGTCAAGATTAATGCTCAAGGTATTTGTGACTATATGGTGGAACAATAATTGTTCCAATTAAACGTAAAATTATTACTATACGCAATATGCATTAATATACCAATAACGATATAGAAAAGTGTTGAAGCGGTCAACATGAAATATGAAATATGAATAAAACATTAAGCATTACGTGACTCACACTCCTTGTTAAATTTATTCATGGAAGGATTATAAAGGCTAGAATTATAGAAGGTACAATAATCTCTAAGAGCCGTAATATCAAAACACTAAAATGCATAAAATCTTATTGTCCATTATTTCTATTGTAAATTTTTATATCAGTAAATACGTAGGAATATGATATACTACTGCCAAAATAGAGATATCCTTAGTATATAAAAATTTATAAAGTTAAAAAAGAATTCTTCCTCAAAGTATTAATACTTTCTAGCAGGATTTAAGTAGCAGATCCCTTATTTTTATACATGACTCATCAATTTTTCAAAAATATCTTAACTTTCATATTTCGAAAAAGTACTCGTGAATGAAAAAAAATGTTTAATTTTTTCGCATTCGTCCTTTTTATCAGTAAAAATGAATTACATTCCACTTTATTATTCAAATTTGCTACTTAACTTTTTGCTACACTTACATAAAGCATACATTTATCCAAACTCATACATCTTATTTTGAACAAAGTACCATTCTATATTACTTAATCAATGTTCCTCTTTTGTCGATTACTATCACTTTTTCAAATTGATGAAGCATATACGCACATGATCTAAGAAGCTCTCGACAAATTGCTTCCATGCATCAATTTATTATTTCGCCTCGAAGATGGATTCTTAATTCACGTAAGAATATCAATGTACTTGCTTTCAATTATTCCATTAACGTCACTAACTTTCGGGAAATTTTTTTCTTAATGCTGAGCTTTCGCGCGAAGGACAACAACAAGACAGATAACAACAATAATTTCAATTAATCTCTCACAAGCGGAGTGCGCAAGAGAACACGGCATTCTGCCAAAAAGTACCCCATCCGACTACTGCACTAGGGGAATTAAGAATATTATATCTCATTAGTCTGAGTTATACTGGTAGTATTAGTCTCATTAACGCATGGATGTAGGAGAAAACGCAGCCAAGGACTGAATGCCAACTTTAATTCAAATAGTCGCGAGTTATGAGATTCTCTAGTGCATACACATTCGTGGTGTAAGAAACAGAGAATGGAAATTTAAGAGTAAAATGAAAAGACAAAGAGAACAATAGAGGGATAGCGATAAAGATGGAAAGGGATGAGATGCAGAGGGGCTTAAGAGTAGGAGGAAGGAACAGAGACAGAGAAAGGCAGAAGAAAAGAAAAAGAAGATATTGAAAAAAAACCGCAAGAAATGTCAGCACAAATTATTTCAAAGAAGTATACTACAAATTGCTATGTATATCCTAATGGAAAGATATTTCTTTATAATATCCCCCGTTATGTAAATTATATGTGTATTCTATATTGCCGACAGTTTGCTGTAATATTTCGAATTCTCAAGACCTAGCGACAAGTGAGGGGTTCAATACGTATATTTCACTATATAATTTTTACTCTAGTTTCTATTGTAGTAAATGTAATGTGAAAAGATATTTCACTAGTGTAAAGATACAAATATATCAAATTTATTCCACAAAAGTATATGTAATGGTAACTCTATAACGTATAAACAAAAGTAAAACCAATTTGTATCCTTTAAAGTACATTTACACTTGCTTCTGATTTTTGTTGCGTAAATATTGCTGGACATGTACAAATGATTACTCGAATACTCAAGTATTCTTTATTCTAAGATTAATTCCCATGTGCAAATATACGTTTCGATTATTATCGATCATTCGATTATATTACTTTCTGTTTTTCATTGAATGTAAGGGCATCTTTAAATGTTAAAGCACGAAGAGACATATTTAATATAAAAAAACTAATTCCTTAACGAAAAATTTAGATAAAAATTTAAACGTATCAAAAGAACCACTATATATCATATAAACAAAATGGAAATAATTTTAAAGTAGAAATAATTTTATAAATTATAAAGCTAATTTTATATCTGTCTAATAGATCAAAATTGATATAGGATATACTTGATATACGACATAGTGTAAATTAAAATATGAAAGTGTATTCGCCCAATTTACAAAAGAAGGAAGATGTCAGATAGAATTTTTAACATTCTTAATATTCTACTGAATTTTATTATTCTCGAAATAATCCACTCTCTACTTTATTGTATAAGTAAAATTTTTCTTGAAGTTCATAAAAAATTCATAAAACTTATATATATTTTTTGTTTCATTTCGAATTCCCAGCCCTTCATTTTATACGCATTTATATATTGATCGATTATAAAATGAATATGAACGTTCCAATTTCAAATATTGATGAAAACTTAGAATTTTCATTTTATTTTATTTTATATAATCCATTTTAATCAAAACTATTAATCGAAAATTAGAAAAGTATTTAATAAATAATAAATTTAATTTTATATTTATTTCCGAGCAATCTTTTCATTTTATATACAAAGAACTATATCATATATATATATAAAGAAACTGTCATTAATTTGTTTTATTATAAGATAACCACATTTCGGTGTACAGAATACATCGCTTTTAATATAATTAAAGTCAACGACTACTACCTCGTGAATACTATTTAATGAGAGATCGTCAAGCTATTTCTACTTCTACATATGAATCGATTTAAAGGTACTCGTATTTAAAATATAATAATATAACAATAACCAAATGTTAAAAAAACAATTTTCTCAACATAAACTAGAAATCGAAAAACATCCAACGATTATTTTAACTCATTTAAAAATGATATATAAAAATGCATTAAGTATTAGATTAAAAATATAATTGAGTTTTTATTTACAAATGAGTTTTACTCATTTACACGACATCAGACTTAGTACAAATGTGTACTTTTCTTTCGAGACCATTTGAATGAAATTAAAAGCTTTTGATTGTGAAATGGTATATGATATCGAGAGAAAGGCAGGAAATTATTATTTTTTTAAAATTCGAGCAAAATCAGGCTAATTTTTCACAAATTTAATGTGCTTATAAATTCCCTGTGCGCTTAAGAGGTGGTGGAACACTGAAGGTAGTTGCAAGTGTAATTAAAATATTAAAGAAAGAAAACATGTAATTATGGAAAAATGATACCAGCTGAGAAGAAGATAGAGATGATAAAGGAAGGAAAGTCATTCGAAAGCGGTAAAGAAAAGTCGAGAAGGAATAAAGTAGCCAGCTTTCCGGGAGCGAATATTACCGGCAAGATGAATGCCTGCAATAAAGTAAACTGCACAATAGCGAAGCACCAAGCGTGCGCGTACCTCACCTTGTCTATGGAAACTCGGGATCTTCCGTCCAAAGAGAATAAGAAAGAAAGAGAAAAAGGAGTGAAAAGCAAAATAAGGAAAAGTATGAGGAAGAGAGCTTTGAAAGTAATTTGAAAAGCTTTGGGCCCAAAAAAGTACGCTTCACCGTTCGCCCCTTCGTTCGCTCTCTGTCTCACTTTCACATAGCCTAAGATGGTCATACCGAAACCAAATCTGCCTTCGTAGCCGTTGCTCCTATTTTCTAAGAAAACCACGAATGCGTCTCTTTTTCAAAGGGGCTTTCCACTATTCAGCGATAATCGGCTTTCTCGAATCGTCTTTCTCAATCTCCTTTCTCCCTCCTAGTTGTCCCGGTTTGTTAATTATTCCTTTACCGATCTTATTTTTTTCACTCTAAGAAGGCCTTCTGTGAGAAATTTAATCTAAGGCGCGAATCATATTCTTCTTTAAATTTTTTACCTTTAGAAACACATTACGTAAAGGGATTTTCGTTTTATCGTTTTAAAGACCGTTTTAAGAATCGGTAATGCTCCTTTCATACTCACGATTAAATTGTTTACAGTACTTATTTTATTGTACACATAAATATTTTTTATTTAAATATTATAGTAATGGATGTCTTTTTAAAAAATGTAATATTATAAATACTTGACACAGAATCATCAACGTAATGTAATACTACATTTAATAGCTCCAATATTTCTTTTTATACAAGTACTTGAATATTCGTCGATTTAAATAAGTAAAATATGGCTTACTACTGCGGTTATGCGAACTCTTGTTATATTTTCTTTGCAAATGTTAAAAATCAATACGATTTCCAATAAATTATGGTTGATATTTAGTGAACATTAATTATGTTATTAAATATACATATGAACATATACTTATGAACATTAAATATACATAAATTGAAAAGACTTTGGTTTATAAAAAATTAAAATTCACTGGCGCTTTGTGAAAGAACAACATATTGTCACAAGCAAATTTATGGCAAAATAAGTACGTTCTGCTGGTTTATAATAAATTTTCATTTTACGAGTGCGACATTTTATAAGGCTTGACAAAAACTATGTACAATAATAATGTATTTACAAGAATTGTTTGTATGAAATTATATTGCAAGGATTCCATTATTGACGTACCAGAATAGCAATTGAATACTAGAACGTATACACGATTATATATTGTTCTTGTATTTTTAAAGTTATTTGATGTTATTTGAATGTTAAAAAAAATGTCCTCTAACTTCGTTCTTCCAGTTATTTTGAATTAATTATTTATTTAATCCTCGTTCTTTTTTAAATCTTTGTTGATAGAGTAGAGTTCAAATATTAAGATTACATTTCAAAAACGTAGAATTTTCTGAAATTCTAGTTAATTAATTTTTTAGTCGAGCAATAATTTCAGAATAAGAATAAGAAAAAATTAGGCAACTATAATATTGGAAATTAATTAAGTGCATCTTTATAACGATTAAAATATTATATCTCGGTAAAATTTCTATGAAGAAAGATGTTGTTTACTTTAACGTACACTGAAATATTGATGATTTTTGTAATTGTCCTAGCCACAGTATATAGCTATTTACGTTATACATTCATTGGCTACTAACAAACGCTATTTTTAAATAATTAAAACAATTCAATTATTATCAAATATTTGATATTTTTTCTATTAAAATGATTTCCTAATATGAATTCGTAATAAAACCATTTAAAACGAATCTGAAAACCTTGCTCTCAAAATAATGCTTTGATTACGTTCATCCAGTTAAATAGCACGGGCTAATAGAATTATAAACTTTTGTGGATTTTAATTAACTTTATTTTAGTGATTCACGCGTGGCTGAAAACATGCGGGGCTAACGACTCGTAATTCTATTTTTTTCCATACATTCAGAAACTTTTGACATTAAAAAGTTCATTTTTCTTGAAAATGTGCACGAAGCTGCTATTTTGCCAAACCAAGGAAAGCTCATTTATTTTCCCTTTCAAATAAACTATATTATTATAAAAAATTTAATAAATTTGTAGATGTTTGAAAGACAGAAAGTAGTTTGTTATACAACGAGTGTTTGTAATTACTGACCCTTTGAAAGAATGAACGTTATAATATCCTTTACGTAATCTAAGTAATCGTAGACTGGATTCATTTTGTTATCATATTATAGTATATTAAGTAAAAAGTATTTACCTTCTTTCAAATATTTACATTAATCTTAAAGTTTCAATTTACTAATTATAAAATAATGCATAATTGCAAAAATTAGAAATACATAATTAAGTAAATTTTACTTACAATCTTAAGATTTACGTAATATAATATATATAAAAATGTTGTACAGCTTTTGATTAATATCATATCTATATATCATAATATCATACTATATATCATACAGACATTTATTTTATAGGTGTACTTCCGTAATCCATTATGATACAACGTTAATAAGCTTATACTACGTAACAAAATTTTATTAACAAATCAGAAGCTTAAATTAAAATTTAAATTTAAAAAATAAGTTTTAAAGTTGAGCTTAACCACTTAAAATTATTGAAAATATAAAATTCTAGTCACGTTTAAATGTTAATGGCACAACAAATAAAAGTTTATTTTCACGAGTGAAGATACTCTTATCTATTATTGTTATTTAATCAGTTCATAAACTAAATATACATTCGACACATAAGTGAAAACCTACTTTTTAAAAGAAAAGTTTTTCTTGAGAAAAATCTCCAATTTTTTCAGACATGTTGCTCTCAAGCTTTTTAATAGTAGCATTAAAAGTGTGTGAACGTTTATTATACAACAACAAATTTAATGTTCATTATTATATCGCAATTTCAACATTAATTTTCCTGCAATACCTAATGAATCAAGATGAAGTTTAAATACGTTAATATCTACAAAATTAGGATCGTAAATATGTCTATACGTATTGCATGTGCTTACCCATGGCCAATGGATAACTAGAGATTTCTGTGAGAATAAAACCCACGACTCACATACGAGTGTGTGTGCGCGCGCGCTTGCGGGTGATTCTGTATGCATATATACGTATTATTCAAAAGAAACATACAGCAAAAATGAAAGATACGTCAGGGTAGAAACGTAAAAATGAATAACGTTGTTTTTCTTTACTATATGGATGTAATACCTTGCTATTTTTCTATAACGGTATAAAGAATGCATTTACAACCACAAAATTAAGTTTATCGAGACCCAAGAAAAGGAAAATAAAATGAAATAAAACTAAAGACAGTGAAAAATAATGAAATTACGAGAAAAAATGAGAAAGCAAGAGAATAATATTAATAAATATTATCAAAGCTTTCCTAGCACTTTCTACATTTGTAAATGCATGTCAACGTCGTTGCTTAAGATAGACGTAACTTTTAAAGAAAATACGCTAGTCAAAAGTAAACTTAGAAATAAAACTATATTTATAAATTCTAACTTATAGTGATTATGTGATTTAATATTACAATATATGGCAATAATATTAGTTCCGCAAAAAATGTAATATAATACAAAAGAATATAAGGTTAATGCTATACCTAGAACTATATAATATGTAAAAACATAAAATACCTAGGAAAAATATTCGCTTAGAAAATCTCAGTTCTCACGGGAATAACCGATAAAGACACTAATCTCTAAAGCAAAGAGAAAAGAACCACCGAATTACACGAGAATTCGACCACCTTTTCAAATCATCATTGAATTAACCAAAACATGTAGCATTGAAAGCCCAATGTACGATAAACAGATAAGTTTTCAAAAATTATTTACATAAAATAGAGTAAAGTTTCTCTAATTCCTGACTTCTATAAGAATAAATTTCATATTGCATGGCACATAATTATAGGTTGATAAATTAATCCGAATTTTTATTCTGAATTTAATTATTTACTTGATTCAAAAAAATTTCCTATAAGAGAAATAATTTTTAATAAGTAAGTTTTTCACATAAGACGCTTCTATAAACAACGTATAGAAACCGTTAATTGCTGTTTGCATAGCATTTTACTCCGTAGATAATTTTTTAAGAATAAACTTTGGATGATAATTATCAACCACAGCATAATAAACTTTTGCAAGAATATTATACGCTAAGTACACGTAGTGCAGTTAATTATTTCTTTTATTAAAACCTCTTCCTTATTCTCTCTCTCACTCTCTCTCTCTCTTACTATCTTACACACACGCATACAGCTTTCGATGAATTATAATTATTTTCATTAATAATATCATTACGAATTTTCTCACAAAATATGGTTTTTGTAGTATGCGTATGTTATATTTGACATCTGAATCTGATATGATTATTCTTTGTAGAAAATTTGGTATTATACGATTATAAAAATTCACATGTACAATCTGCTATAATATTATCGTTATTTTCATAGTATTCTTATTTTATGTTTTTATATTCTATTTACATTTTTCTTCGGAATATTTATATCATTAACGACAAGTAAGAATAGATATAAGCATTGATCTATTTAGTTATGCACTGACGTAAATTTTGAAAATTTGACTTTTACAGTAATCGTTCATTCCCTTCCTTTAATACTATACATTCTGCTTCACGTCAATTTTTTATGCTAGTATTAATGAATTTATAACTCATTTAGACAAAATAAAATTGAGTTTACGTAATAGTCCACTGAATATTTGACGTATAAATTTAATTTACTCGATCATTGTCATTAACACTTTCATTGTTACTAACGCATTATAATTACGTTTTAATTATAAAATTTTTTTTAATTTTTACAAAAGTGAAAGTCTTTTCGATTATAATTTTTCAAAATATCGAATTTTACAACAGAAACGATAAAGATTTCCCGAACTTGAAAGTCATTCAAACACATTTAAATGTGTTAACTAAGGACGTTTTTTTCATTTTTGCATTATAACTCTTCAACAGAAGTTTAGATGAATGTGAATAATTGAGAATATGCTCGATTTTGAATATCAAATATATTTGTCTGAATTCACGTTATTCCATAAAAAATCATAAGATTAGAATTTTTAGAGTGGCGTCAACAAAATTTCATTTTTAACAAAAACTCGCCGTTTTACGGTGACTAATTTATCAGGTTTTCTTCTATTATTTTTTCGTTATTTCGTGTAACTGCATAACCAAAAAAAATAATGTTGCAAAAAAATTAATATTAGAATTTTTAAATTTTATAAAAATTTCAAAAAGAAAGGACGACACTGTGATAATATATTTCATTAATAAAATGCAGGTAAAAAGACCCATTTGTATTTACTCTCATTGCTATACAATTCTGCTTGAAAAATTTTTTACTCGTATATACTAAATTTACTCTTTTAATTGTTTATTTTTATTCTACAATCTTGCTATAATATTATAGATATTCAATAAGTACCTAATGATTCTAAAACTATATTACAAGCTATTTTCCATTTTTCACTTCATCGAGTCTTGTATTCTAATATTCTATATATTACTTACAATAGATTGTCATATTTGCAATAGAGAACATATTTTATATATTAAGCATCCATAAAATCTTCGTAGCTTTTAATTTATATGCATATTCTTTAAAATTCAAATTTAATAGCTAATTCTAAAACATCGACTGTGATCAGTCATCAGGAAGAACTATCAAATACATCGTCAACACATACGTGTTATTTATGTGTAAAAATTATTTATCTTTTCTGCGATGATTTCAGAAAATGATTGCTATTGAAGTACATCTTGATACCAAGTATCGAATTTACCTGTAATCGTAAGTATCAATATCGTAATTAAAAAATTAATATTTCTTTTGCTATAGTATATTACTTAGATAGTTTCGATTAAAATTGTTGAAGAATTGTTAAGTTTTCACTTTTGTGCTCATATTTTATAATGCCGATAAGTATTAGGCTTAATTCTGTTTACGTTAAATATGCGCCTAGAAAAATGAGTACGTTACAAATGTCTGAACATAAATGAAAATATAATAATGTAAAAATCCTTCATGGTTTTGTTTCTCTACCTATTCGCTTTAGAAATTTTCTACTTTCTGAAAAATCCTTCTGTTTATCTAGAGTAAATTAAAAATAATATAAACTTTTTCCAAATTTACAAATTGCAGTAAATACATATTAATGATCTGCATAATAATTGTTATTACTTTGACGAAGAAAACGGGTATGAGAAAATATATACGTATATAAATACGCTGAATAGTTTAAACTTCTAAAAAACACTTCGGAGCTCTATAAACAACGTCGAGATCAACTTATTCAGTACTTTAAAGTTTCGCATCTTTATTGCTATCAGCCTCAGAACTTTCAATGAATATAGTTGTGGAAGAAGTCGCTTTCAATTAAAGAAATTACATTCGCTATTTTATTGAAAGAAGATTTTTGAATTACGTCAAATTAAAAAGGATGCAACCGATAATTCAAAAGGATAATATCATAGTTTTAAAAAATACATATCATCGTTATTACAAAAAAAATTATTAGAACGTTTGGAAACATCTGAAATATTTCAAATTCTATTTATTTTGATATAAAATAAAATAAAATTGAAAAATTTTACAAACTAAATTTTATACGTTAAAAATTGCAAAATAAACGTTAAAAATTATTTTACTAAAATCTTTCCGAAGCAAGTATTTTTATTCTTTTGAATGTTCATAAAAACTCAAACATACTTAGAAAATATAAAGACTAGAACAAAAAATGTTATTACAATATAAGTAATCTTTTACTTGTAAATAAATTTAGAGAATTTTAAAGAATTTCAACATGTAGATGAATGATGCAAGAGATATAAGAGAGAGAGAGTTGCAATTAATAAATAAATAAGCGTGTATGTATGTGCACATTTATCGAAAAATCTTTTATGTCGAACTGATTGCACGAGTACGTCAAGCTACATTTGTGTTAACTTTTTGTCACTTTATCTCTCTCTCTCTCTCTCTCTCTCTCTCTCACTCGTCATTCTACCTCTCTCTTTTTTATCCCTCAAACGTACACAAAAACAGCTGATTGCTCTTATTTTCATTTTTTCTTTTGCTCTGTTTGTCGCGCTTGAGTAAGGTTTTGTATAGCAGACGGGGTGTTAGCTTGGCATCCTACGCGTTTGCTGTCGAGGATTAATCGCGGTTAAACCAAACGACACTTGGCGTTGGCAACGCTTTCACGAGCCGCGATTCGCCTGAAAGATACCGAAATCGAGGATTCACCCCTATAAGAGAGAAAGGCCCACGCGGTACTGCCAACTTTCGTTATATTATTCTTCCCCTTAGTTGTTTTTTGCAATGAAAATTCCTTTAAACTCAGACAGGTGCATATAGAAATTGATGATATGGAATTTATTTCTAGTATACAGTATACAGTATATAAGTTACAATTGTGTTATTGAAAATTAACAAAATTTACTTTAATAGAAATATTTTTTAATTGCTCGAATCACAAAATAAATTACTAGAACTATAGAGAAACATTCCTCGTTGGTTTCTTACTTTTGGACTATGACAGTTTTCAGATTCAAGACGTTTTCTCAATTTACACTGCAGGTAGAAAGAATCGCATGAGCCTGTCGGTAATTTTGTCTAATTTATCGGAATCTGAATTGAATAGTTTTCGAAAAGAAGTTTGCCTCGAGCAAATTTTTTCGCGATTTTGACGTGGATAGCTTCAAATACTTAAATAACTGTAGTATATTCTTTTCAAACTAATTATCAATAACATTTAACACGTTGATGTTATAATTTAACTTGAACATTACTTTAATTTAAGTAGCATTAGGATTAATAAGTTCAAATTTTTATTAAAGTATAATGTAAGTGAAATGTAAGAAATTAAAAATAATACAATTACGCAGCATAAATATGTACTTCAGCTCACAAAACCATAAGAATCGTTATACATAACGTTTTACGTAACAGTAGTTGATAGAACAATGAATGAATATGTCAATACCTATTATGACAATAACTGAATATACATTACACTATAAGGTTTTACATTTAAAATATTAAACTTTTTTTCCACGCAACATTGCATAATATCGCTTCTTAATATACATTGCGAACGCATAAATGTATTAATTTATTTTAAAATTGCACTCGTAGCACACAATGAAACATGAACAATTTCATGATTTCACAAACATGATGAACAATTTCCAAGTAATACTATCCGCGTTGGCTAGTTTGAATGTTTACATAGAAGAGAATTACTTTATAAAATTTAATGAAACGCCCTGCTTGATCTCCTGCGATAATTCTTTTTCATACTATTCGCACAAATAAGTATCATATACAACATGCAACATTAAGTACGCATAATAAACACAAATATGAGCTGAATATAGGATGCACGTGAACAATAGTGTATACGCATAAAATAAAATGAAAAGGGAAAATAAAAGAGACTCCGACTGGAAAAGAGGGCAGTAAAGGAAGAAAGTTCAAGAGAAAAAGAGAGAGAGAGGGAGATAACGTAGAAGAGACCTAATTAATATTATTAATAAAATTATTACCACTTGGTTGTTTTACCGAATTGCAGCAAACTTAATATTGATATTACGTGACTGTGACGCAATACTGTTGAACAAGAAATTTGTTCCAAATTTCTGCCAAAATTTCCACTCTCAATTACTGTGCTACGGTTAGTATACTGTACATCAAATTCAATTAGCCCCGTGCTTAACACGACGAAGCAAATACATAAAAATATAGCCAGCTGAATTAATCGCTTCATGAGACAACTATTATTCGTAGAAATCTTTTTTACCTAGCCGTGTAAAAATACACATTGCATATTATTAGTTTAACAAAATATTAATATCAGTAGTTTCATTTGCTTTGAGTTGTATATCTTATCGTTAGTGAACCTAATACTATTGATTAATATAAGAAAAAACAGACTTTATTAATACTTGATAATAAATTTGATTATGTATTAGATTTGTATCCAATTAAGTACCTATTAATTAAGTAAAAAAAGTTCATATACACATATCTAAAAACAAGTAATTTTGAAAATGTTAGACGTCCTTTGAAAATAAAATATGAAATTCATTAATAATACATAACTATATTTTAAGCTTTTGAGCCAAAACAGTCAATTAACAAAAATACAAATATGTACTCGTGTGCGATGCAAATTTGTATTTGATATCTCTATTCAATTTATATAAAAAAATGATATTCGTCAAAATAATACACTTAAATGTAAATACGTAAAACGATATAAATTGCGAACGTAAATCATCGACCTTTTTAAATAAATAGATATAAATATTGTTTGGTTTATATATATTTTGTGAAATCTAGCCATTTATCGAATACTAAATCAAACCCATTTATTTAAATTTACGTTTTTGACATGAATCCAGGTACAAACCTATGAGTTTAGCGATTTTTTGCACTTTAATTAATTATGCTCTTCGGATAATGCATGGCGAGCTTTGCAAATTTTTCTTTATGGTTTCTGTTTCCAGTTCCCTTAGCTCCTTCTCTTTCTTTATCTTGCTCACTTACTCTCGTTTCTCGCAATTTTCTATCTCTCGTGACATTAAAAGAGCAACCCGATAAGGAACCGTCGAAGATTTTTAAACTTATTTTGCTCTTGGTATAATTCCTGAACCAATTTCATCCTCGCGTCCTTCTTATAAAACACGACGGCTAAATTTCTCATTATTCTTCTCAGAGCCTCTCCGTCCTTCATCCAGATTCATACTTGCTCACTCATCTTCTACCCTCTTTCTCTCTTCCTCTCGCAAACTGTTACTTTATGTGTCTTTCTTTCTCAACTACTCGCGATTTCGACACTCTTTCGTTCCAGCGTAGACTAGTAGAGAGCGTGAATTTAATAAAATAACTTATACCAAACTCTGGCACGTTTTCCAAGGTCCTTAACTTTCACCTATCCTCCCATCCTGATCATCCTTCTTCCTTCGCGAAAGAGCTAAGTATACATTGCTCTCTCACACGCAGAACCTGATATCACGACGAACTTTTAGTTTCCCACTTCTCGTTCCTCTCTACTCTTAAGCATGCTCTTATCTTCTACAATCGCATCTCTAAACCCTGTCTTCTTCTCAGTCCGTTGCTGGATCGCGAAACGCTGTATCTTTTTCCAGTTCATCTTCCATTTTTTGCTCATTGCTACCTATCTCTCTATCACCTTATCTGATCTTTGAAATTTGCCACTCCCGTCTCTGCTCCAGACTCCCTCTCTCTCATTCGCTCTCTCTTTCTCCCTCTCTTTGTCTTTCAGATAATTATTTTTATAATATGTTTCATTAAAGATGAATTTTAAAAAATAATGATTCAAAAGTCTCTGTTTTTCTAAAAGTAGTGATAAATTTTTCTTAGAATTATAAAAGAAATAAGGTCGAAATATATTGAAAAAATTTTAAAAATTTTAAACAAGGTTAAGACTTTATATAAATTCAAGTGGTTTTGCTTGAATTTTTTAACTGATAGAAATACCAAATGTTGTACAATAAAATTTTAAAATATATTATTCTAACATCAAAAAGTACTAGATACTTTTTTATAAAATTATTAAGGGTACAAGTTGCTTAATATAAAGTTCTAATCAGTTCACTTGGCTTAATATAGTTTATATATATATATATATATATATATATATATATGTATGTATGTAAAATTGATCTCGAGTCGGTGCTAATAGATAATAGTCATAGGAAGGTACGCATGAGTTTGGAATAACCTGAGACTGATAAGACTACTCAGTGAACTAAACTGTAGGAGTTGCGTTTATCTGTGCATCTGTGAAAGCTGAATGCATAGTTCTATCTTATTACGGATAAACATTTATCTCTGAGTTATCGATACACCTTTTCACATATGAATTTTAAATTCGGTTTATTCATGTATTCTAATAGTCAACCTTATTACAATACTTTGCAAGATACGCGTACAGTATTTCCCGCCTACAAAAGTTGCAGCTAAGACAACGTTTGTTCTCATCTTTCTATATCTGGACAAATATACTCTTATTTGAATAATAAATTCTGTACAAAATCCCAGACAGTCATTCCATAACTTTCTACAAGAGCAGAGATTCTCTAACCTTTATCATTTAAACACATAAGTGTTGTAACTCGCACTCAACTTTTGAATATGTGCAAGTAATACTTGTACATATTCGTGTGATACGATATTCGAAATAATTCAAAATTTTATTATAATGATTAATGTTGGATTTAAATATTAACTTAAAAAATCTGGAATAAGAATATAAGTTTATATGCAATTAAATAAAAGTAACTTTAGGAGTATTTGATTTATCCATAAAAATTCATTACAAATGAGCAGTTGATTTCAAGACTTGAAAAATAGATAAATATTACGGTATTTTTCTTACATAATATTGATGTAATTTTTACGAAATATATTATATGCTCAACCGAAGCAGTATCGTAACAGCTGTAATAATAAAATATCTTCTAAAGAGCTCTTAATATCTTGTTTATTTTGCAGATTGCAATAATTGTTTGTACTAGTAAATCGGAAACCTTGATTATATTATTAAATAAAATTCATGTAATCTTTGCAGATAGGTTTAAATAATATAAAAATAGTTTATTTTATTATCGATAAAAGGATTTTATTAGCAGTAGAATATGAATTGGATTTAAAGGAATTAGTAGAAATAAGTGCTTCCTAAACAATTTACACGCTTATTACACGCGCGCACACACACGCACGCACACACACACACACAAATTAGTATAAAAACTAATACGCCTCAGCAAACAATATTGAATTTTATTAATGATAATTCCGTTCTTTTAAAAAGGGAGTCAGTCTATTTTAATTAAATTCATAATTTGAAATTTATACACAAATACAAGAAAGACATTATATTAAATTCTCAGCTGCAAAATCAAGTCTATTCAAGAAAAATAAGAAGAATAAAATCAACTATATGATTGCGGATAAATGAAAAACTAAAGAAGCTAGTAGCAAGTAATAAATCGGATGGTCTATAGACTGTTCAAACGAAGTCGAACTTTTAATACGTCTTACGAAAATAAAGAATTCAAAAATCGTATAAAAATATTAAGAAATAATCCTTGAGAAGAATTATATCGTAGTGTAAAAGTTTAGTTTCCAAACAAGAATTTCAATAAATTTCTTCGAAATTGAAGCTTCGTTAAAATTTTCATGAAAATTAGTAAAATATGATCCAATTTGATGATGACAAAAAGGTTATATAATTATTCTTTTATAATTTCATTGTATTTTACAAATCATGCAACATTGAATTCACGCTGTTAAAGATAATAGCCTATTAAAGCAAATAACAAGCCACGAATTACGTAACCCATTACCATATAAAAGCAACCCTTACATTATTCCGTCAATAAGTATTCCTTGTAATTTACTTGCCTTTCTTACACCTCGGGTTAAACGACACCCGCGCTGATATTTCTTGGTAATTTCACTTTTCGAATTATATATTTATATACGTCGGCCCCTAAATGTCTTCGTGACGTAATATAAATCTCGCCGTAGTCTAACAGAATAAGCGATGATGGCGAGCAAAGCATCTGTTTAGGAACTTTGGCGACTGCGTGCGCGAGCGGATCTTTTACTCAGTAAAGACGTGTCCTTTTGTAAGGCTTCAAAGGACCCACCCAGGCACATGTATAACTCGTCCACAGGATTAGAGACTCAGCGAACGTTAGCTCGTTCTGACGTTCTCATCTAATCCTGGATATGCGCATTTTTTCACTAGCTCGGTCATATCTATCATGCATTGTAAACTTTTCCGTATGCCGTAAACGTTTTCATCAGGATATCGCATAAAACGCTTGTTATTTGTACTGTCTGCTACTTATGGCCTACAGTAAGCCAATATTTGAGCTGCTTTATTCAGAATCTCAATACGTACTAGGTAACATCTGTACTTGTACGAAAATCAACGCTGATTTTTCTGCATATTTCTTTATGTAAAACTCTATACGATCGGAAATAAACGCCTGGGCATTTATTTGTTTTGTTGAGGCAATATTAAATATTGAAAAACTTCCAGGTATCATGAATGTCCACAAATATTGACATTGCTTACTGTTTACAAGTTTCAGTTTTTAGTTTTCCCATGTTCTAGATTATATACGTTTTATTAAATTATTCGGTGTCACTTCTTTTTCAATAAACATATAAGTATTTTTTTCAAAAGAACGAAAATAAATAAGTCAGATCTTAGCTTTTATACATCTTAGTTTTTATGCATTTATTTTCAGAAAGGATTTACTGCAATATCGCTTTGCATAGGCCATCAAACTAATGATGATTAAATGTAAAAATTAATTTCATCAACTAAAGTTTTTTAATCAATCGAAGGAAATATAAATTAACACTTTTATTTGTATTTCATATAAATATATAAAAGAAGTATTCCTGTTCTGTCGTATACAATATGCTTTATACTTGAAAATTTTTCGCTTATTTCGTATATAAAAAGAATATTTCAAAAGTGCATCAGATTTACTATCGTTTATAAATTAATTATCTAGTGTCTTAGGAATATTATGAAGAATCACTGTATAAATAAATGTTGTACATTTAATAGTTATCAATTAAGCATTATCACTTCTTCTAATTATTCATAACTATCATAACTCAGGTTGTTAAATAAATAAAGATTACAAATACTAATCTTTTTATATCATATTATTTTATGTTAATATGATTATTGCCTTAAAATTATTTACAGTACATTAGATTTTCATCTTGTACTTTGTGAAGTTAATAATTTTAAAATTACTTCGAACTTATCGTCACATTCTATATTTAAAATATTATCTCAATTACTATATTTTTTCTTTATTCTTTGACATTCGCATATATTTTAAAAATTTTGTTACAATATGTAGTGCATGACATGAGTTTTTTCCCTTCATTTATCAGTCTGCCTCTAAAAAATTCGCTGGATCAGTGTGATTATCTCGGTCTCATCGAGATTGCAGAAATCCATTAAAAGTCAGCTCTCGAAAAAAATAAATACTCAATACTATTGCCTTTTTATTTTTGACTAATGAAAAAATTAAGCAGTCGAAAATTCGATCAATACTCCGTTCACGAGTATAAATATGTATTTAAAATTGAATAAATATTATAACAATAGCCACGTTAGATTCCATTTAATCATTTGCATAGTTATAAACAACAATCTACTGTTTACTTATATTTGATTTTTGAAATTTCTCAAGAGATATGCTGTTCGATTTGAAATGCTTCCCACCCCAGTTATTATTGTTTTCTCATGTACAAGTATTAAGTATTGCGGTAGGATAACTGGTAATTGTTGAAACACTTTAACTATTATTTGTTAGTTGCTTTTCACTTATATTTCGCAAATGTAATTAAAATTATTTTCGTCGATTGCAACGAATATTTCATAATAAAAGTTCTCAATTATTCGGCTGTATTAATTGGTCTATCGTGTCGTTATTTCAACGAACTCGTATCATATACACGGCCTTAACAAATTTTTTTCAAAACTTATTCCGAAATACAATACTTACTGTCTTACTGTAAGACAGCAATTATACATCAAGTAGTTTACAAACATGCATCAGCATTGAATTTTCTTAAAATTAATTTACGAACAGTAATTGACACGTGTACTACTGAGACAGACTCTGTAATCCTGTAATAAAAGTGTGAAAAGTTACGATGTCCATAAAACACATTCGATTCCTAGTTCGGAATTTTCGTTCTCTTCCTACGGTCGCGCATGAAAAATTGCGAAGCAAGGTTATCGTGATATTTGCGGCGTAAAATGGGAATCGGAAAAATCATGGAGAATGAGATAGGGAAGTCGTGTGCGAGGGGGGAAGGGAGAAGATAGCGGGATACACTTGCATTTGGAGAATCGTTCTCTCGAGACGTGCACGGAAGTCGAGCCGCTATTAATATCTATTCACGCTCGAGCTCACTTTCGTTGCCCTCGTTCATAGTTGCAGACACGCACAGACATAGGCTAGTTTTATCACTCGTGCATACAAGCCGTATACGGATGCACCCATGGGTCATTCGCGCAGCCCCACCCCTCACAATTTTTGGCAGTGTGCCCCGCTAGGATAATCCTTCGGGAGTGTGCACAAAGATATCGCGATAGCACATATAGCATAGATTACACGTAGACAGATGCACCTGTGGATACGAGTGTGTATGCACAAGTGCGTGGTGCAACGAAGCACGAATATGACCTATCCGTGGCTTGCCTAGACCAGGAAGGTTGAGAAGAGCCTGGGTAACCCGAGCTTTCGAGGCCAAACGTTATTCAGTTCGTCGCGGAACTGAAAAGAGGCTCCTCTTTGTCTTGCCTTAATAACACGCGGTCAGAATTTTCTCTACAGCCCATTTCTTTATGTCCTTTGTCCTATTATTTCTCTTCTCTGTTTCTTGTATTTTTGCACTTTTCGGCTTCTTCTCTGCTTCTATTATTTTCTCCCCCTTTCAAAAGTACTATGAATGTGAATTCACGTTGCCTATTCTCCGAATAATCTTCCTAGCAATGTTGAGACCAGAGCATGAATTTTTCTATTTATTCTTGCATTGATGGTGAAATTCTTTTCTATATCGTGTCGTTGAGTATAACGTTTAACTTACGATAAAAGACCAAAGTATAATTTTTTTGTCGTCGAAAGAAAAAATATGAAAATACATGTAGATATAAACAGTCGAAAATAGTTGTTGATTTATGCTTGTATGGGATTGAAATTTTAAAAATACGTACAAGTTTCAAACAATGATAATCATAATTTTAACACGTTTCAATCTATTGTTAAAAAGTGAGAATAAACAGCACTGAAGATGATATATTTATAATTGATAAATTTAGATTCTACAGTGCTGTCTGTACTTCGTTCATTTGATAATTATTTTATGTTGTTCGCTTTCAAAGCTTAGTGAATACTTTTCCTTGACTTACACTTATTTGAATAAAATTCTGAATTTTATTAAGCAGAAAGCTCACTAAAAAATTCATTTTTTCCTAATATCCTTAGTAACGATAAATAAAAACAAACTTTAATGAAATTGGTAGGAATTAATCGATAAAAAATAATAAAAATTAACACGAATAAGCAATCATTTCAAATAAACGGATTGGATAAAAAATTTGTCGAAAAAATAAGTAATAATTAATAAAACAGAAATTGAATAATTACTAACTCCTATAATCCTGGAAATTTATTAACTAGGATATTCTCTGGGTTATGTTTCTCGGCTTTTAAGTAATATGAAAAAATTATGGTTAATGTTGTTTCAAGTTTCAGCGGGAAAAGGTAAAAAATAAAGAAACATTAAGAAATAATTTTGTAAAAAATTTCTTCTGCTCTTTGGAGAGGCGAACAAATTTAAATTCGCTTACAATATACAAATTTTACATTTTGATTTAACGCTTTTGCTCTTCGCTCAAATATTCTAAAGTATTACTTAATATCTTTTCAATAAATGAAAGAACGTGTATCTATAAGCATTTACTTAGAGGTGTATTTGAAAAAGGGGGCAATAGACGTTAAGTCTGCAGATAGTGTCTGGTCCGAAGCAGTGACGAAATAAAGTAACGAAAGTTGCCGTCAGTATGAGAACTTCGCTGAAACTCCGAGCTCTTCGAAGTCGCCCGCGGCCATATTCTAACGCAAAATCGCGAAATCATCCAGAATTTCCCTGAAATTTCCCCATGGGAAAAAAGTGAACACATGCGCGCTTATTGGATCTGTGCTACCTAACACGGGAAAGTTACTTCGAACTGTGACTTTCAATGCGATATACGCATATAACACGGAACACGGATGTCTATGGAGCGACTGTGTGGAAAATGTAAGATGAAAACGTGGTCCAGTAATACGTGATTCCTCGCCTTGAACATAATCCTCCTTCTCAGTGCTCCATGCTTCCTTTATCTCCGCATCTTTCTCTGTTATATAAGTGTGCGCGCGCGCGCGCAAAGTGTGTATTTTGTTAGAACAAAAACACAATTCTCCGGTATAATCATACTAAATGTCATTTATGCAATAACGAGCTGCAGGATGCTGTGCATTTTGCTCAAGCATGCGAGAAACTCAAGTTAGGGAAATAGAGACCATCACTGATAAAGTTTGCAAGTGGATCTTCAGGATGCGTCATAATTACCGATAGTGAAATGCATTTTTGTCGAATGTAAATTTTCATCCTCTACAAAATTTTAAAATAATTAAGAGCATTTTATTTAGAACTTCATTTTGAGCTTTAAATTATTTTAATATAGTATTTAATAATTAATTTTCCTACCAATGGACTTCAAGAAAACTAATCTAAAATACAAAATGCATATAATGAAAAATTTTTTAATACTTTGAAGAATTGGAAACAAAGGAAATAATGCTCCTAAAACAGAACCATACATTTAACGATTATATAAATTTTTTTTTCATTATTTTGATTTCGTTCCGAAACCAAAATTAAAATTTAATTTAAGAATATATATTACGGAAGAAAATGAATTCTTACAACGAAACGCTTAATTACAACGAAACACATACTCTTACTATTATACATGAAATTTATTGAATAATTGGTTATTTTCGATTTTCGAATAACATAATTTACTATTGTGAGATACACATATATTAGAATAAAAGGGGATAAAAAGAGGAGCACAAAGTAACGTCAGGATATACTCGTATACATACGTTTATTTATGCTCACGGATCCTTACAGTTTTCGCATACTCCAAAGGGCGCTCGTCGACGATTGCCCTCACCCTTTCGGAAGGAAGCCAAGTTTCTACTTCCTCTGCACTACCGAGAGACTTATCCATGGCAAACATGCACACGCATTCTCTCACCTATACCTATTCCTACGATATTATCTTTCTATAAGCGTTTTGGTTTATCTAAAAATTCTTTACTTTCCAGTTATCCTATGAAACCCTCTATAGAAATCTATTGTTTCCAATTCCAACTACAAGTCTAGTTTACTTTAATCTGTATATTTTAAAACTTCCAAAAGTAGTGGATTAGAAACTTTTTGTACCTTATCATTATGTAAATATACTATTTTGGTCATTAAACTTATTTAAGTTATATGAGGATCTTAAGTGTGACTAGACATGACTAGACATAATATTACTTTTATATCAATTCTAACTTATATTACATAAAGATTTGTTTTACATTTTATTTCTATTGTTTATGACTTTAACAAGATATCTTAATTTATTATTCCTAATGAGTTTCATAAGCAAGCTTTATATTAATATGTTCCCGATCTAATTATAATTTCTCAATTATTATATAAATCGCCTGCTCTTCAACTACCGTTATGTATTTTATATCTATTGTAATAAAATAACTGATTTGTCAATGCCGACTTTCTTACTAAATCGAGATTATCATGCACACGACGAGAAGTTAACGACGAGAAAACGTTCTCGAAACTCAAGTTACTTAATAAAATTGTAACGACTGAAAATGTTTATAATTTTTATACGTTATCAAAAATAATATAAAGGAGAACAAAAAAACCAAGCAACTTGCTAATGGACTACGAAACCTTTAAAATTTCACATCAAGAAAGTCGTGTTTAACCCACATATTACGTACATCCAAACTGTCCTCCTGTATTTTGTACAAATAATATAAATAATATATCGCGAGTTCTCCCAACGACATTTATATAAATTTAATAATTATCCTCGATAAATAATTTTACAATCGACGGAGTTAAAATTTAATCATGAGCCCTTTAAATTTAGAAAATCTTATATTTCCTAAATATATTGAGTTTTTTTAACAAAAACAAATAAACAGTGAAGATTTTTTTTTTAATTCTATAGTGTCATAAGAATGTTATTTAACTTTAATTTGTTCCTTAAATTACTCGAACAAAATTGTTCAGTATTTCTCCAATAATGTTAGCGAATATAAAATATCGTCTAATTTGTCATTTTAACATAGTTTTAGTTACACAGTTTTATTTATAACATGTACACACATAATTATGGATTTAAAGTTATATTTGAATTCGACATGAAACTTATTAACTGTTTATACTGTGTTTCAAATGTGTGGAGAAATGTTTCTTCTTTGAATAATTTAACATGCCGTTAAATTAATGATTTTTCAATTAATTTTAAATCGAATGCTTTAGTAATACGTAGATAAAAGACTTTCGCATACCTTTATGCGAAATAATGGCGCACTACATACGTAACCTAAGAACCGCATTTTATCTGCTCAGTTCTTTCGGGACAAATCTCTTTTTCTCTACCTTCCTCGCCTCTTTCTGTCTGTATTTCATAGTATTGTAGCAGATAAGCATGTCTTAATAACGTTTTTCATAATGTTAACTGAAATATATTTTGAGGAACATCCAACTATGATTACTTCTTCTTATTATATACATTATAAATGCTACGAGGTTAATGCGTGCAGGGTACTATTGAAATATTTTTATGTTGTTCTTTTGCATTTAATATATTCAACATACAGTTTTATTTAGATTTAACGTTTTCCTAAATGATATTTTTTTTACAATGCGCCAATATGTAATGCTTTGTACGCGATTTTATGCTTCATATTTTTCAAATTTGCGAAATACACCTAATACGAGGCAAGTATCTAACTGACATTACAAACTTTAAAATTTCTTTTTAAAGTTTGAATGAAAAAGAAAGAAGAAGAAAGAAGAAGAAAGAAGAAGAAAGAAAAGGTTTGATTTTATAAATGCAATCCCTGATACGAGTTTATCAAATTATAGATTTTGTTCACGGTAATCTTTGCACTGGCATACTACTAATATAATCTATCTAATATTATATTTCTGGGAAGATTATCAACTACTCTTCACCATTCGATTACCTACCAGAAGGAATCTCACGAGACCACTAGTCTGGATTGTGCCACGCCAATGCGGACTCAATTCTGATTTTGAAAGCACAATATTCCAGTACCGATGCCTCTGATGAGAAATAACTTTATCAATTGTATTTTCTGTAATTTAGAGATAATATTCGAATGTTTTGCTACGTCAGATGCGTAAATTTTCTTACGCAGTCTATAACTAGAGTCTTTATCTCTATTTAATCTAATAATCTGCCTCAATTAAAGGAGTGGGTAATGAATAATTCCGAGTATAACGTAAAATTATTATTCATCTTAAGACTTATGTCGTTTAACGACGAAGCGTTATGCATGTCTGCAGCATTAGATTTGCACACTTTCTAGCGTCTTAGTTCCTAGCAGCATCTGTCGAGGACGTATGCCAAAGCACATGGAACCCAAGTTTGTGCGTAGACTTCTAGATACATCTACAATAAGCGCTTATCAAAGAGCAAACAATAAGCTTATCTGGCGATGTTATATGGCGATGTTACGATATACTGAGTAGCCGCACACTGCTAGAGCATCTATTTTCAGTGCCACGGTGTTATATATATATTAGTTTTTCAATCGTTATTACAGTTATTGATTTTAGTTGAATCTGCGTGTACCTTTATTCATGAATGGACCAACATTAAACAAGTATTAAACAACTTGTAAATATTAAAAGACAAAGTTATTAATTATTATTATAGATCGCCTTCGCAAACTTTTGATTTTTCTTAAGAGTTCACTAAGCGCATTCACTATCGTATTCATAAAAACTCAACTATGTAAATTCACAAATTTAAATACCTCAATAACATATTGAGAATATTCAATAATTAAATAATATTATAATTCATATATTCAATTATATATGTCTAAATATATGAGAAACAAATTACGAAAGGGTTAGTTACAAAATTTGTTTGTAAAGACCGAACAATATTAAATTAAAGCACGTGAACGCGTTAAATGTTAATCAGTAAAATCATTCAAGTCTGTCTTAACTAAATAACTAATAATTCTAATTTCAAAAAATTGATAGATCAAAGGCTGTGCAAAATTCAAATCCAGCTATGTAAACCAATTTAAAATGGTTATTAATACATAAAGAGAGATGCCAATAACTTTAATCTAGAATTAATCAGCCTTTGAAGTGAGAAATTCTAACCAATATTTTTTAAATATTCGAAAAAGTACCGTAAATAATGTACCTCAAATATATGTAAATATTTTTATAATTTAATCACTTTCGGCTGAAAAATTTTAGAAAAAAATATTGAGTAATATTTTAAATAATATTTTAGAAAATGGAGTAAAGATTCATATTTTTCTTCAAAATTTATATTATTTCATTAATGCATACGTATTATATCTTCTGCATCCATCGTATCAAATTCACAAGTAATGCATAAGTCAAATTTTAAATTATATTAATTTAAATCCTCAGTGGAAAAACTGTAAAACTTAAATAAAAAATAATATCGTTGCTTTTTCATGAATATTCCTTAAAAATCCAATAAGCTTCAAAAGAATGAATTATTATTTTTGTAAACAACAATTTAAGTTTATTAAGCCAAACTAGTAAGCCAAATTAAGACAAGAAATTATCAAATTCTGAAATACTGAAAACATTTTGTAATCTAATATTAAGAATAAAAAGTGTGAATTAAAATATAAAATATGTGAATTGAACAAGTTTGAAGCGTTAGGCTATTTTGATTAAAAAAATACAGTTCTTTAGAAGATTTAGGCTGTAAAAGTAAACATATCTAATACATATTTACATATTTTAAAAAATTCTTTTTAACAAATTTGTAACTGATACCTCGATAGATTTAATGAAAGCAGGATGAACCAAAATAACAGAAGTTTGTTACACTAAACATGGAAACTTTGTAACTAAAGATTAGATAAGGAAAGTTCTAGATCTGAAATGAAACTGTGATCTGCTCGAATTCTATATTATAGAATTCAGATACTTAACTTGATAAATTAGAGAACAAAATAGCGTAAAGATCAGGTGGTGTACGGTATTTAAAGTTAATCGTTAATTTAATGACTAGTTCATAAAACCGTATAAATTGTGTACATCGTATTCTCAATGTACTTTGGGTATAGTGGTCTCAACGTTCCATCTGCCTCTTGACATAATTCTATATAATACTGCTGTTGACGACTGCAGCATTAGAAAGTCTTTCGGGATAAATTTTATATTCATATACCTTTTCACGTATAAGTCTTCCTTAAGGTATTTGAATTACGAAATTTTCTATGTTTCAAATTTATTTTCAATTTGCAAAAGTGACAATAAATAATTGTCGCATTTTTTAAAATAAATTTACTGAATTTATTGAAACTGCCTTTTGAATAATTCGAATTTTTGAATAATTAACTTGAAATATTGTATTATCTCACATAAGTAATGGAAGAACTTTGCTGGGAAGACATAATTCTCGGACGTGATATTACACGGAGAAAAAGAAACTAAAACGCAAAATAATATCGAAGAATCGAACTTTGAAAGCGTGCTAATTAAAGAATTTAATTCTGTAATTATGCTGTGTGCACCTTAAGTAAATATCCATGTACATAAAAAGCGATAATGATAGACAAAAGAAGGCGCGTTAAAAGGAGAAGGAAACCTTATAGAGAGAAGCCTCGAAAGGTACAATACAAACACTGGTATAAAACACACGTTAATGTTTTGTCTCGTATTTCATGAAGGCATGACATTTCGGGTTAATGCATACGATGAAAGAAGCTAACTTTGCGTGCCATAGTTCCAAAAGCTGAGAAACGAGCTTGCACTTTGTCCTGGCGCACAGCTGTAGCCTTGCGCTTGTACAGAGATAGGAAATACCAAGAGGCAAACTCTTGAGATTCTATGGTAAGAGTGAAAAAATAGGCGTCAGCAAAAGAACCGTAGATTTGAGCTGCGCTGCGTGGTTTCATCTAAAATTGTACAATAGTTTCTCGTAGTACAGTAACGATCGCGATGAAGCAGACGAAATGAGGTTTTCCTTCGTTTAGTGTCGTCTTCGGAATCATTTTACTTTTTAATTTCTTCCTCGCGTTGATTCTCTCTCGCTATTTCTCTTCATCCGATTACCTTTATATTATTCCTCTCTCTCTCTCTCTCTCTCTCTCTCTCTCTCTCTCTCTCTCTCTCTTTGCTCCATCTTCTTTAAATCGGAGTTTTTTACTCTGTATTCCCCTCTTGTACTCTGATATTTCATGGTTACTCATGAAATTATTACATGAGGGAGAAACTACAAACGCAATCTGTTGTGAATGTAACGCTATATGATGTATTTTCTTCGAAATCACAATGATATATATATATATATATATATATATATATATATGAAAACAAATATTATGAAATCTGATTTCATTTTAATTATTCCAAATTGTATATTTTGCATTGATTTATCGGCTAGAATCTTATTATTGAATGTTGATTTTAATTAAACTTTGAAAATAATGTACTTTTACATTTGAATAATTATCGTTCAACTTAACTATGATAATATTGAAATTAAAAATTTCAATGCGTTAAATTTCAAGTTACTGTAAATCCAGCTAAACGTTAAATATTAATAATACTTTTATTTCACAAACGCTATTTTAATTGTAATATTTACACTGGGTTTTCCAATTTTATGAAAAATACGAAGTAATTTGAATCACTTTTTAAAACTGTTGACACATACATATGAAATATTCTTGAATAGAAATCTCAATGCTACGAAATTATGATACCAAAAGAAACGCTACACGCATGATAACTTATAATGCTTTACATTATTTGAAATTTTTTAATGATAGAAAGTTTAGAATTTTATTTTTGTTATTGTCTTTTTTTACTTCCCTTTAACCATATCCTTTACTATTCAAATTTAGCTCCACCTGAACTTGAACAATATTCTTGAATAAAAAAGTAAACTGAGCGTTACTCGAAAGCCTTTTAAATGTTCGTAGAATGTCTCTCCTGCAAAATGAAAGCATTTAGAAAACACGAAATAAAAACTTTAAGATAAACTAGATGAATTTTAAGTAAATTAATTTTATTTTTAGGAAAACCTTTTGTTCTAAAAGAATGTTTTCATTATATCGAGTAATATTTGACCTTAACTAAAATTCTTAACTAAAAACACAAGTTCTTAATTGGTTTGAGTTTTTGTTCATGAAGTTTTTACGAATGATATAAAATAATAATTCCGCTTATATAAAAAGATGAATATTAAATTGTTTTTGAAATACCTATAGCACATCATTACAAGGATATACAATTTTAAACTGTAAACTTAGAAGAGGAAACAATTTAAAAGTACTACTACTAACTTTCAGCGTTAAAACGTAACATTGTAAAATTTATATAATGTGCATAATTCAATATCAAAATGAAGTTTCGAGTAAAATTTATTTGATCTATAATAGTATTTCATTGAATTTGACAAGCAAGTAATTAAAACTCGAACCTCCAAATGCTATAAAAAAGTGCTCGTAATAATACAATTTTTCAGGCTCCATTCGTATTAAATTTTCCCATTACCGTCGGCCACTATTATTTAACAAAGAGCAAGTTGATCCAGTTAAAATGAAACGATCTTATACTGCTAAGTACGAATTTATTTAATTAGTATGTTTTGCACGCGCGTACCACACAGTTGTATATATCTCGCACAAAAGATGTAAGCTGCGAACGCCAGCGGGTATTTTTTCCAATTTGTCAGTGAGAACGCGTTAACGCACGCCGTCAAGGCTACAAAGGTCACGAGAATCGCTTCACGCGCGCTTCGTTTAATTGAAATGCCACCCTCGCGCCCGGTTAACTTTCTGCTATTCAATCTGTAATTCACGCGCGGTTCAAAGACAAATAAGCCGTCATGGTCGATTTCTCGCGTGACGAATTTATTCCTTCTCCTTCACTCTCTCTCTCTCTCTCTCTCTCTCTCTCTCTCTCTCTCTCTCTCTCTCTCAGCATTTTCTATTCTATTCTACAAGGTTTCTGCTTCTATCTATCTTTCTTTACCAACAAAATAATAGCACAATGTGGGAAGCAGACCTCGGTAAGAACCAAAAAAACTGTAATCTCAAACCTTGATTCAGGTAGGTTGTTCCTTTCTTCCTTACTAAGAAACCTAGATTATTCTTGAAGAAGTCGTATAATATGACATTCTAACTGACAATAATTTTTATGTGCACTATCATGAATATAATTTTTGTTTTGAATAACAATGGAAAGAATGCTTACGCATATTCAACGAGCACAACGTTTCAAATAATGTTAAAGAAAAAATAATCTTCATTCAAACGATAAAATTATATTATTCCTTACAACATTTTATCAACTATTTTTTCCTCTTTCGTTATAGGAATATAAATTAAAAATAAAATTAAAAATCTTTATATACATATATATTAATAAAGTATCTATAAATAATTATATTTACATTATTTCGTTGAAGATTATTTTATAAAACCTGTCCAAATATCAATTAAATAATGGATCTTTTAGTTTTAATCTGTAGTATGTAAAGTAATCTTACATTCGAGATAAACGTATTTTACATTATTCATTTAAATTTATATTATAAATTATTATAAAAAGTGATTATCAAAATCTTTTACAAACAATTTATTTTGTACACATAAAGATATATGCCGAAAATATATTTCCAAAAAGACAATAGAAAATTTAACTTAATAATACCTACCAAGATTTGTTTACGCTACGTTACTTCTTTATTTTTCAAAAATGAAAAAAACTATAAGAAAATAGCATTTGCAATAATTGGAAATATTAAACAAAAATTACAAAACGAATGGAATGCTGTATCAAAACATTCTAAATGCTTTAGAAACTTAAAAATATTGATATAAATTTATAACTTAACAGGAATTATAATGTTTAAAAAAAATGTATAAATAGATGAATAAAGTGAAAGTTCAGTAGTTATATGAGAATAATTTTTCAGAGAGAACTTTTCAGCAAAAACTTGTGCACCATTTTCTTCTTAAGACAATTAATAAAAATTCAAATTTGTCGTATATAAAAATGGCAGTTTTTAAGATAAATATTACCATAGTTCTCGTTAAAAAAAACTTAAGAATTCTTTTAAAATGATATATTAAAAATTCTTAAAATCTTAAGAGACTACTGAACCTAATATGTAATTAAAAAAAAATAACTTTTTATAATATATTTTTATAGTAAAGAACTTTTTATAATATTCAGTCTTATCTATTTTAAATTAAAGGCTGAAGCTCTAGTTTTTATTTATGTATAAGAACTGGCCTTGAACGTTAATTCATTTACTAAACATTAATTATAGACAAAACCTACTCTGATAAGGAATTTAACTTGAAATAATTTAGTAAGAAATTCTTCCCATATTCTTTTTATACCAGGATTTAATATTAATTGTTTATAATTACCAATTGTTTTAAAAAGTTCCGTATTAATTCATGCTATTAAATAAATGACAAATATTTTTTTCTTCGGGAATGAATGTGCTATAGGCAGAAAAATATAATTTTTGGTTACATTGTTAAGTAAATAAATACTGACATTTTCTTAAATAAAAGCGAGAGTATTATCAGAAAGGAATTTTAATATTCTGACTTATTAGTCAATATTCTATAAGTATAACAGGAAAAATTATTAATATATTTGTTACGTTATAGCATATTGGATTATATTTTTAATGGCATCTAGACAATATGCATTGATTTTAAAAACATGGCTCAAAAGAATTCTGAAAATGTTTACTTTTATCATAATTGTATTTTCAAAGCAATATTTGCATTTACTATTAATAGATTATAAAATGCCCTAATTTTTTCACTTTTTCTCGCGTTCATTTGACAGAAAAATTGCAGAATAATAGTGAATACTTTGTTCGCTTGAACAAGCTAAGTTTATTACGAAACAGTAATTAAGGAAAGCATAAGTAACTTGTAAAGTTTATTAATAGAATCGATTCAATTACAGCAAATAAATTCTAACGTAAAATTATAATAAAGATTTTTAATCTATAATTAATATACTTTTTATTTCTTCGAGTACTTTATGAATTTTCTACATTTTCTTAATAAAAATTATTGTTGTAACAAAAATATAATGTTTATCAATTATTGAAAAGTTAATACTGTTAAAAGTAAACAAATCGTAGTCTAAAAGGACTTTTTTATTTCCATAATATTATTTAATCTAGTCGTTGAACTGACTGATGTTGAATATGTAATTTGTGTAGCTTTAGGTTATATTAAACTTCTAGTCCAGTATAGTTCAATTTATATTAATAGAAAAACTTTCTCATGCAAAATAAAATAGTTAGGAGTTATTTAAATAAACAAAAAATAAATGAGCAATGTATAATTTAGTATTAAGTATCTGTAAAACGAAATAGGTCTGGGTAATCTAAAATAATTTTTTTAATAAATAGAGTAAATAATGTGGAATGAAAATATAGGGAGTTTCATTTGTGCATAAACAGTTTATGTAAATGTCTATAAGAATAACTTTTAAAAAATCGTTGATTTATAATGGGAAGTTAATTACAGGCATTAGAATGAAATTTATGCTAAAGTAAATTAATTATAAATATTGTTGCATGCAAAATCAGAAAAAAATACTTAAGAAGAAAATTTTCCTTCGTGCCAAATATTCTGGAAATAATTATAAATAATTATATGACATGTTACTAGTAATTTTTACAATCTACATACTACTTAAACGTTTTCAAAATATATAATTAGAAATTTTTGCTTCAAATGTTATTCTTGATATTTTCATCAAGATAATATATTAACATGCACGTGAAATTATAGAATATTTAAATAAAAGCTACATTTACTACAGCTACAGCAAAAGTAACAATATAAGTATATGTAGTAACTTAGCTTTTCTTTAATAATCGAGAAAAATTATACGTCGAACTGTGTTGAACTTATCTTTAGTGGTTCAGTTTTGTCTTGTAACGTTATTTGATATTTTTAAGGAGACACAAAGGTGATACTAAGAACTACAGTTTATCATTGACGAGTTTATTCATTTACATAATTTTACCGATTAATTCTATGGTTATGCATTAAAAAAAATTGTTCATTATTAACTGGATCATTGTGAATTAATTTGTATTGCCTATTTAAAAACTACTGAAGCGACATTACTGAGTCGACAATAATATTCGTTATAGTGTTTATCACTGTAAAATTATAAATTAAAAATTACTTTTTTAATAAATTAAAAAAACTTTTCAGTAATACTTACTAATTTCGAAAAAAGTAAAAGTTCATCAAAATAATAGAAATTAGTAATAAGTTTACAATGGCCTGTATAAGACGTGCTTAGATCGATCTACAGAAATCATTTTTTCGACTAAGTCAGTGCTGGGTAACCAATTTTCTTTATTACATCATTATGCAACAAGAATAAAGTCTATCGAAAATCGACCTGAATTTTATCAAACTTCCTAAAAGATAAATAGTTTTTTAAAAAGATAACAAATGTGGATTTAATTTCAAGTCTGAGAATTAATAGAGTTCATAAAATATTTTAATTTGGTTGTTTCTAAGTATTTAAAAAGAACTCTAGAAGGAATTCTCTGTTAAAAAGTAAAATTAAGTTTGTAATAATTTTGTATTGAATACTATTTTTTAGAAATATATAATATTCTGATTTTAATATATGTGATGTTCTTCGAATCTATCTATTATAATGTCGTACTAATATATAGACAATAAAAAGTGTAGAAAAACCAGAAGAATAATAAGCCTTTAAATTGGAAGAAATAAGAGAGAGAGAGAGAGACAGAGAGAGAGAGAGAGAGAAGTATAAAGATTTAACGCATATTAGACATTCTACAGTCCTTTCTTCTCTGCGACATCGAAGTTTTAGCTTAAACGTTTCTAGGCGACTCTAAAGGAGGCGCCGCTTCGAAAACTCGAAAATGTAAACCGACTCGAAAGACCGGTACGAAGCAGTGACAGACAGACGTCCATTACTCTCAACGCGAGACGAATCGCCAGCCTTATAGGAACCGCGCATGGGGCCGCCCACGAACGCGCGAAAGATCGGCTCTTCAATCTCACTGACACGTGCTTTCTTCCTTTCCGCACTCGTGCGACGAAATTTATACGCGCGCCAGACCCTCGGCTTCTCACGCACCGCACCGACCAATTCGAACCAACCTCGAAGCCTCCAAGTCTCTTGACGCTTATTTTATTGTCGTGTTTTTTAAGGTTTTTCAGAGAAAGTGACCTTCTGCATAGTTGAACTGCTCAGGTAGTATCTGAGACAATAAAATGCGATATTTAACGTACGGACTTGGCAAATTGTTAATTGAATTTTGGTGGTTTCGGATCTTATCTTCTAAAAGTTGAAAATGTTATGCGATTTTTATGGGCTAGACAAACAGTTGCGAAAGCATAAGCTCAACGTTCTTCGTTTGTATTGTCGAAATTATCTTTAAGGAGGTACGTTTCCAGTAACTTGATGTAATTTAGAAAACTAATTAAATTTCAGATTTTTAGAAATTTTAATGTGCACTGTTAACCGCATTTCTTACGTTTGGTCTTACGTTTCTATAGCGAGGCAACAAATTTTGTAATAAATGGAATTACTATATTTATTGCTATATAAATTACTATATCATTGCGTCTTTCAAATGTCATTATCCTGAATTTAAATGATGACATTTGTGTGCATACGTATTCATTGAGATTGACGATGTTTCTGTAACTTCGTCGAATTCATTGATTGACCGTAATTGTAAGGACCAACAAATCACAACAAATCACCACCGAATTTAAATGCTCGACTAATTTATCGCGCCTTAGCATGAAATAGTCATTAAAAAATTAAATAAAACTGAAAAAATTAGAGATAGATCAATACGTGATTTATTTTTCGTTTTGATTGAAACATATTTATCATGGCACATATTAACTGGAATATTCGGTAAAACATTATAAAATTTTCAAACAAAAACGTTCTTTGTAAATGAGCTTTACGAATAATACAAAATCTCATTCTTGATCCTTAGATCGATAACTGCTAACTCCACTTAACTCTTCTTAACCTCTCAAAAAAAAAAAAAAAAATCAACGCTGCAATAAAGAGGATAGGATAATTAAAAGGAAGTTCAATTTCCAAAGTGTAATATCAATATTAGCGTAATAGCACCTCTTTTCAGAGTCGGTGCACCAAAAATTCACGAGAATTTACTTCATAGATTCCAAAATCACGCGACAATAAACAAATTTCGATTTTGCCTCTCTATCTCGTCCCAAGTCTGTACCAGCGGTCACCCAGTACTAATGGAACAAGGGAAGAGGGAAAACGACGAGCTATCAATTATAGTCCGGCCGCTTGCTTTTCCCGATGTCGAAATTGCTTTGTGCTTCGTTCGCTCGCTGACTCTCTTTCTATCCTAGTCATTCTGTGATTTACCTTCTCTCTAAACCGGTCCCCCCCCCCATTACCGTTATGTTCTTGCAGCACTTCCAACGCGGAAAAATCATATCCATTTCGACATTTAGAGAATCCCAGTGCGCACCCCTTGCAACCCCACGAAAACGCAGGGACAAAATTATTTTCGATGTTCTATCTGGCTAAATGAATTTTAGCAAACGAAAGTGCCATCAATGGCAATAGCGGTATAAAATTTCGCTAACTGTGAGTTAGAATTCCAATTTCTCCGCTTCTACTCATTCAAGAATATCGCTCGTTTAAGATAAAATACCTGAAAAATCGAAATTCTCTTGTTTCCTTTGTCACGTAAACATTGAAATAATAACGGCCGCTATCCTAAATATATTCACAGTAAGAAAACTGATATATTTTATATGTGTATTATCATTTATAATCGTTTCTAAATATTAATCTTGTAGGCATAAAATTCTAGAGCGTATAACTAAACGAATGCTTATGACCAACATAATACTTATCCTTTCCTGACTGGGCAAATTATTTTCTTACAATTAAGTAAAGTATAAAATCAACGAGTTAACATAATTAACGTCTTAAAATAAATCTCAACTTTTTAATTCGCAGCTCTAATTTAATAATTTCTAAATAAAATGGATTTTTCTATTGCAATAAATTTGAATTATTTAATCATTTAATTTACTGCATATTATCAACGGATGTCAATTCTTCGATGTACAGTTAATATATTAAGATTCAAAGGAAAATAAAAGAAACGTATGAAAGTACTGGTTATGCTTGTCATTAAGATAAATCGTCCTCTAGAAACAAGTTTTTCGCTTTGTTATTTGCCTTTCATGTTTTACGGAGCTTTGCTTCTTATTTCATATTATTACTAATTTTATGTCTAACTGTTTGCATTGTCTTGCGAAACGAATGCAATCAGAGGTAGTATGAAAACAACACGTACTATTTTGAAAACTGACTATTAATAGATAACTTGAAAGCCAACAGATGTTTTGTATTATGCAATATCAGACTTATATTATTGAAACTGAAAGTATTGAAAGAGGCTCTCAATTTCAAATTATCAAAGATTAAAGTCATTTCGATTTTACATTAATTCAAAATTGTCCTAAATTTAATCATTAATAATTTTTTACTTTATAATCAAAGTGAAATAATAAGAATTATCACGCATATACATTCGTCTTCTATGAAACACGATTTCGAGTTGTAGCCGCAGGTGACGTATTAAAGCACTTGACACGCGCGTTCATATACAGACACAATAGTTGACTAAACTGGATAGACCTGCATGAAGTCCCAACCATATTTTCATCGCCAAAAATTATTTTATTCTTTTTATTAATCAAGTGGATTATTAATTGCTTTAGTCAATATTAAATATTGACTACTTAAGTGCTTATAAGTACTGTCTAATGGAAGATTTGCATAATAGATAAATACGTACTAGGCCTGTTCTGATTTTCTTTAATGGATGATTTGGCTAAGATCAAAAAATGAAACTAATTATTAATTATTTGCGTAAAGGTAATATTGAACTAAAAATAATGATGGCAATAGACGCAATTTGAAAGTTGTTAAAATTACAAGAATATACTTGTTTCCTCTCTGTAGATTATTGATGAAATTCAAAATTTTCATAATTATTTACGGCAATATAATTTGTAATTTCTTTTTTCAACTTAAAATCTTTTGCAAATATCGTACAAAAACTAATGAACGAATGCCCATTTTTATGATTTCTTATTATTAATAGAGTTTTAAACTTTATCATAAATTCGTCTAGACAGAATATTATATTAAAGTTATTGAAAACTTTTAGCACTGTAATGTCCTAACGAGATAACATTACTTATGCTTTTAACTTGTTGAAACTTACAAAATAAAATTTTTTCTCTTTTCTTTTATTAACAAATTTCAATAGATATCTTAAATCAGTTGTTAATATAATATCAACGTTACTTTTTTATTCGTGCGTGTATTTCAAACGGTTTGTGTCATTTATTGATTGAATATGAAATATTTAAAAAAATTTCATTTACGGACAAAGTTCTTTTTAACTTTTATGTAGACAACTATTATGTAGAGTGAAATCTTAGAATAAATTACAGATTTTCGATATTTATTAGCTGATCAATCATGTGATTCTGATTCTCTGAGCAAATATTTACCAAATAATCACTCTAATCGATATACGAATAATAAAATAATAAATATTTTATTTTGATCATAGTTTTAATATGATTCTGAAAATATATTGTACATTTAGTAAAGTATTATAACGTTTCAACGCTTAATTCATTCCCATAGTTTACATATTGTATTTCCAAAAAGTTAAATGTACTTAACTAGAACTGCGAATCTAAGTTTAGAATAAATTAAGTATCAATACTAGAAATACAACGAATGAAATAGCGATAGAATTCAGTATCGATATTTTTGTAGGTATTGTCTTACTTTGTTTCTTCGCATTCCAACATTTCCATTAAAACATTCAACACTTTCATGTGAACCTGAACAAATCTACAACAATATCTAAAATTAATTATCTAAAATTAAATCTAAAGGAAATTAAAGTATATATTTTTTAATTGTAAAGGTAAAATATATTATTATCACTCATTAATATCTTTAAAGATATCAGTATTTAAAGCATAATACTTTCAAATGTATGAACTACTTATATTTCTATTTCATATCATAATTCAAACCAAATACAATTCTTAAAAAAACGAAAAAAGAAGATTAGTATTTTAAAAAAGTGCCTCTGAGATTAAATCCAGATTTTTGTAAAAGTATTTTCATTAAAATTTATGCAAATTTTATTATAATTTCATGTAAATTATATTAGACATAATATTATAAAATGTATTTTTGAGAAAAGCGGTTGCCCTTGCCCATAATATAAAAATCATGAGATGGTGGAATATCTAAGGTACTTTCGTATGTTTAAAAAAATAGTTCTTCTTTTAATGATATTATCCCAAATGATATTTTTCTGCATGCGGCATAATTTTTTTTACAAATTAATTTGAAAAAAAGAATAAAATCCTGTACACTGTAGTAAAAAAGAAATTTCTATGATTCGATCATAGATTGTGCATGCACTCAATTCTTTCTTAATTTAAAGAAAACATACAGAGTTCTATTTCAGTACGAAAGACATTGGTTCATTTGTACATTCGTATAATTCTGAAGTTTTCGATTGTAGATATTTCAATTACGCGCGCGTGCGCGCACGCATACACACACGTATAAATGCAACTTAATCTTTTGCAAATTATCGAATACTTGATATTTAAGAATCTATCTAATTCTCTAATTGTAGACTTAATTAACGGTACAGATCTTAAATACAAACCATTTTCATTCATTGAAAAAGCTTCTGTTTATGGGACTAGAAATTTTCTTTATAATACGATACCTCATTTTTGAGAGATTGTTAAACAGACTTGTGCAATCA
Source organism: Wiebesia pumilae (assembly GCA_018907045.1). Classification (NCBI taxonomy): domain Eukaryota; kingdom Metazoa; phylum Arthropoda; class Insecta; order Hymenoptera; family Agaonidae; genus Wiebesia; species Wiebesia pumilae. The sequence continues at coordinate 559,639 of JACCHZ010000131.1, read as the reverse complement.
TTTTAATAAGTAACGTAAACATATAATATAAACAATTGATTTATGTACATATATATATATATATATATTTTTATGAAGTAAAAAATGAATTAGAAAGTAGAGTAATTACTAAGACTGTTTGTTATAGCATTCGGTTCATAATATATAATAATAATAATAATAATAATAATTTATTAGTATTTTATTTTCATTGATATGCAAAGAAGTATGTATGTAAGTTTCTGATAACAGTGCGATGGTTGACTCATAAAATTTATTTTTTTCATTCATTCATTTCAAATTCATGTATATACATATACATATTAAATTTCAATAACATTTAAGTATTAGTTATGTAAAAATAATATCATCATTAGAAACTTATGAAATATTAACTTTGTTGACGCGTATAACTATTGCTCAAAATGAAGTGAGAAATGTGTTGCATGCTTGCGCTGACACAAAGCTATTTATATAGAATAATAATAGTACATTCAAAATATTTTGTGTATCTGCGTATGTAAGTCAAATAACTATCTGATGTCCTTTTTGAGTTAAAGATACTCATAATTTCTTAACCCATCATTGCTGGATATGTTTAACTTTTCTAACGGATTAATTAATTATCGGATAAAGAGAATATTTAATCGTAAGAATTACAAAGATTTTGAATATTTTGAGGTAGTTTCTAATCAACGGCAGGTAATTCACACGCTTTCCGATAATTTGTGACTGTGTGTTTTTTTACTATATTTGTTACTACTATGTGACTCAAGTTTATTCTCAGAAAATGATGATAAAAAAAAACCCCCCTTGAATGTTGAAAGAGTCAGGAAAGAGTATCTGCGACGCAATAGGCTCAAATTGCCTAATTGAGCCCTTACACACGGTTTACACTTTGTTCTTTCACGGTACTGACATATTTTACGTAAATTACGTGGGTGACCACGGACCACTAAGAGTCCTTCTATCATACTTGACAATATATATACATATAATAATCATACATTAGAAATTTACAATTCTTTACGAAAAAAAAATTTATATCACGCGTAATTTTACTTTATGTATCAAGAGCTTGGAAAATAAATTATAAAAATTAACTTCTTATTAATTTAACAAAGTTTCTAATTGAATTTCAGCAACATTATTATTATTAACAATAATTAATAATTTTATCTTAATGTTATTATATATTGAGCGTTAATTCTTTACTTTACATTTATAGTTGTATGGAAATTTAAAATATATATAAAATATATATAAAATATATATATTGTTTGAAAGAAATAGTATCATTCCACTGTTTGAATATTAAAGATTAACTTTCTTTGCTTGAAGCTTGCATTTTTAATTCAATTTTAATTACAAAATTAAAGTCAATTGTAGTACTTGCATTAGTGAAAGCAAGTTACGTGCTATTTTGCACTTAGTAAAATATGTAATTAGTTTATTATTAGTAACAATATTATTACCAAGATTTACTCGTTTTTAGCATTCATTGGAATATGGATAATATAACTTGTAAAATAATGGCTTAATTATTGTTAATCTAACAAGAAAATGAGAAATGAATCCATTAAAAAACGTTTCGAATAAAAATTCATATAAAAGAAACTTTTAATTTTTCAATTCATATATTACAAGTATATATAAATAATATATCGAATGTCATATTTAGAACATGTGACTGGTTAAAGCATTTGTTTTTATTTAAAATGGATTTATCTGAATTCCCTTTGTTTTAGATTTTTACCTCAACCATATGAATTAAATCCATTCGCAAATATTTTCCCCTACTAATTACTTCTGCTACGACGTAGTGGCCAACAACGTCAATACATAGATGTGTACAATTTTGTATGTCATGCGTTCACATCCGCACGCGTACATGTACCTAAACGCATCCATATATCTTCTATTACCTTTGGGTCAGCTCTATTAAATGCTCATCCATTTAGATGTCAATGCATAATAATTACTGAGAAAAGCGCTTTATCTCTTCATAAAAAACATATATGAGTAGAATATTTGGAATTATACATATATATATATACAATATCTAAAACGTTTTATATATTTTGTAGATAACTTTTATATGTAAAAATGTATGTATGTATTATATGTATAATTGTAAAAACTATATTAACAAAGAGATCATAATATAGAGAATTTATTGATTTGATGCTTGTATTTACAATATAAATCATACATGTCTGTATCAATATAGAAACTCTTGCGTACAAAAAATAAAGAATAATCAATACTGTATAAGTAAAATAAGTTTGAATAATAAATTATATAAGAAAAATTATTTTTAAAAGTTTCACAAAATTTGTAATCTCAATTTTTTGTATTATTTGATAATCAATAAAAGCTCAATTTGAATAAGTTAAGGTGCCTTATATTTAAATAATAGAATGCATTTTTTATTTCTAATTCTTGTTTACCTAGACTTAGGAGTCTAGACTTGCTACACAATGTACACGCTGACTCAATATGACTAATAATTAATTCGAATAGAACATTATATAGTAAATATATGTATTAGAAATCTGTGAAGAAATCAATTCGGCTGAATTTAACCGATACTTTTATAAGCGTGGCTGTTTTATACTTGCTGCTGTACTAAGTATTTCATTATTCGATTATGCATAGATTAATTTATAAACTCAAAATCCGTCATCTTTTGTAAGTATTTTCTTTGTCACTTGACATACAGGATATGAAAAAGAATTTAAAATCATTATAATATACAATATGATATCCTTTAACGGAATTTAAAAGGAATATCAAATAATCTCTGATACCGTTAAAGATATAATAAAAATGGTGATGTAAATCTTGCGTAAGATTTTAATTAAAAATACATTTACATCCAAAGTATTTTTATCGAACCAAGTATTAATTCTGCGTCAATAATATTTGAATATTCTTCATTTTATTAATTTTCTTAAATATAACAAACTTAAGACTTCATTGTAGAATCTACAGTTTCACACTAACATTTAATTTAATAAAGTAAAGGAAACCAAATAATTGAAGCCAAATATTCTTTTACATAATTCAATAAACACTTTAAATAAGAACTATGTGAATTTAGAAAATTATGATCATTTAAAATATTATGTTTTCTATCAATCGTTAAACACCTCATTAAATTATGGAGAAATGTTCCTTTTATATTTCAATACAAATTTGCCGGTATTATTACAATAATCTAATTTGCTAATAGTCAGTACTCCAATAACCTTCCAATACGACTATGTGGGAACGAGTTCTAACTGACAATCAATTTAAATTATTTAATTACTGATAAAACGAAGCCATTAAAAATAACTAAATGTATCAGCTGAAGAATAAAAAATTTATGATGAAATTGAAGTCGCATATGTTGCAAACTTAAAACACGACGCGGAGAATTTAAATTTTTATGCCGCAAAATCTCGAGTTTGCCGCAGCTGTTAGAGCGATCAACTGGTCAACCCGTGTCTATGCAATTTGATTATTTCATTTATGGCGACTGGGAAAATTTAACACTAACAATTCATTGAATTTATATAAATAGAAAATAAATGTAATGCAGTCTTAATAAAGATAATATTCATCCTACAAATGATGTACTTTAACGCACACATTGTATCAGCATAACTTATACTATATTATTACTGTACATTTACGTGTTTAATGAATTAAATGACTTTAAATAAGAATATGAAATATTAAGTATTAAAAAGTTAAGTATTGTTCGAAATATACGTTAGATATATAAGAACTTTGCATTGTTCTAATTGAAAATATCTACAATATATTATCAGGAAACTACACATGTAATTCACGAAAGCGAAGGATTAATTTAATTAACGTTTACGAGAATATATCGTCTTGATTGAAACTTGGATATTAGTATACTTTGTTCCTGTAAATTCATTTAAAGTCATCAAGCAAGTCAACGAGTATTCACTTGTTATCATCAATTTACAAAATCCTGAAGAATGTTCTTTTTATATTTTATATTCAATGAATTCCTGTGAACGTAAAAAATACCCTATGGATAATTCTATACAAGCTTCTTGTCCTTAAACTTCTGCACTTCAATACCGTTTCAGCGAATAAAAATCATTACCGCAACACTTATAAATAACGAGTAATCAAAACAAATACTCAAAAAATGGAAAATAATATTTAAGAAAATAAGTAAATAAAAGTGTATTAACGTTGAAAAAATAAAACATTGTGTAACGCGCTCACCCACCAATAGAATGTCATTTTAAAATATTAATTTTATTATTCGCAATATAAGGTATTGTCTTGTATCGATACAAAACATTATTATAATCTCAGGCTTATTTATTGTTTCTAACGATTGCTATTACCAATGCTTTACAACCCAAAGTTTATCAAATTTATCACATCCAATTAAATATTTAAATTTGATCAAAAATCGGAAATACTAAAAGAGTACTAATTGATATATTATTCAACTGAACTTCCCGAATTTAATAATTAATTTTATAGAAATAGAAAAGATTATAATTCATAACAATAGATGTATTTTGAATAAATCAAAAATACCTACAACGCCAGAGCTCAACCGCATTTATAATAAAAATTCTGTTTGGTAGATTATTCCTGATGCAAGTAGCGAGCGATTCTATAGGAAATTTATCTCTCAGAGCCCAGTCAGCCAGTAAAATCGATCCGGAAGACAAAGAACAATAGATAATGAATTGCAGCATTCAAGAATAGTGCACGGTATTTTCTCTGTTCTAACTGAGCAACGAAAGTTTTAATGTCCATTTGTACAGTATTTCTCTCTTTGCTACTTAAATAATTAAAAAATTGACAGCCTATGTTTTGTGGTCTTTCAAATACTTTTAGTAAGAAAGCCTTAATTACTTTCAGTTATGAGGCTTCAGCCAAGAGGGATAGTAGCGTCAAATTTTCTTTTCAAATATTTTTGAAAATCTCATTCTGATGGTTAGTGCTAAATATTTTTAAGTCAAGCGTGGTATCAATAAAATTCCGATTATATTGACTGTAAATGTATTTAGTTCGTTATTATTATTTATACGATCGTTGAATTTACATTGCAAAAACGACTAAATGTACGAAAACATTTGTTGATTTAATATATCGAATAAAAGTAGGTTTCGAAAATCCGCTTTTTAATCTGATTGTGCGTTACCTATAGTTTCTGATCTCTCGGACCTATTTGAGATTTAACGATACATACCAACATACCAATCACATTTCGTAAAAGCTTTGCATTTACGAAATATATTCTAATATAAGAAACAGTCAATTATGCAATTATTGCCATTGAAAATAATTGTTTGCAGTTGCAGATTGTTACGAAATTTAAAAATCTATTTTTAATTTTACATTTTATTGTTTAGCACGAATGAAGATAAAGATATCGAAGACAGTGTATTTATTCTTTCCAAGAATTTATATTAAAATGTAATTCACGTGTTTGACTATACACTTCAGTTCTTACAAATAACCGTTTGAGCACGGTACACTTGCACGGTAGGTTGCAATTTCTATTCAAATTCTAAGGAAACTACCTCTGCCGAAAAATTTTGCTCTAATCACTCATCGCGATTATTCACATTAAAATATTCGAGCGTAGAAAATCACGAACCAATAAAATTGCGGCAAAGTTCGCGCAAAACTTTCAGTCATGCACACTTAGAATACACATAAATTGAAAATGAAAGGGGAAAAAAAGGGAAAAAAGGAGAAACAGCGACACATCGAGTCAGTCGAGTCGAAGAATCGAAGTGCGCACTCGGTCACAGCTCCACTCTTTCGACTTTACGAGGCTCGAACTCCTTGGCGCAAGTCCCATAAATCGCGAAAAAGGAGGAGAGTCGGAAAAACATGAGAGCTGGTCTCTTGCTCGAGAGTCCGTGTCTCGTGGAACCACGAAAAGGGGTGCCGGAAGGAGAGGAAAGAGGCATGGACTCGTCGATAAGGTGAACCGGATAGGAAGTAGTTTGATCGCCGCTCGTAAAATGCGATATATTTTTCTCGCGAAAGAGGACCCAAAAGGATCCACCGGTTGCAGCGACGTCGCGATAAAGCCCTCTGCGCTGCATCCCCCAGCATCTGAGAAAATTCTTTTATTTCCTTATTCTTTTGCTACGTCTGCGCTACGCTAGTCTGTGCCTCTACACACTGAACTATATGTCTACGTATATGTCTACCTATCTATATACACACACGTACCCATCGAAACGTTTGTCTAACGATCTACGTACGCTCTCGAACTATTTATCAAACTAGCCGTCTCATTCTGTAATTTAATCTTCGATTCCGTTTCTGTCTTTTTGCTTGTCAAAACGCACGAGTTATAAGCGCATAATATAATTTTTATTGGTACTAGATGGAAAGTTTAAATAACAATTGTACTATTTTTTACGAATTTCTCACATGCAAACACAAAATATAAATATTTAACATTATAATTTACTTTATTTTATAATTATTGTACTAAAATTCAATGCACTCGATTAAAATTCGCTCAATTCATTTGAATATTCGTAATGATTAAAATGACATCGTTAAAATATAACCCGTTTTCTAGTATCATTATTCGATTCCATACATAAGTTTTATGTATGCAATTAAACATGTTTAATTGCAATTTTTGTAACGATCTAATGATGAAACATCTCTCATTGATATAATTCTTTATTCCATCAGATTAAGTACGTTAGTTGCTGTTTTTCAGTATCACAGACAAAACATAGACAGAGCACAGTAAAATTCATCCTCCAACTGCGCAGGCGTGAATTCATGCATAAAAGGAAGCGTAAGAAAGTGTTCCAAGAGGATAAAATCTTTTGGATGGAAGAAGTGAAGAACTTGAAAGGATCATCAAATATAAACTATAAATAAACTCGAAATACAACCTTCTTTAAAAAGTATTTGACTATCGCGTTTGTAGAAAATATATATAATATATACATTGATATAAATCAACCTAATATTCCTTGCTAAATTTTAGTTTAGAAACTACATAAATTTTAATATATCTTGCAACTTTCTTTTATGTACTCTCTTCTGGGAGTATTTTAACTCTGATTTTCGCTTAAATTGATTTGAAAACCACACTGAATTATTATAAAGTTACGTTTCTCTCGAGTTTACATCCTGCATAATTACAGAATGTCAAGTCTCTTTGAAATTTAATCCAATTGTTATTATTTCTATCGCTACAAACAATAAATTTTTGTTAATAAGGAGTCTTCATTTATAAGTGTATATCATACTCAAACTATAATGATTATGAATCCCTGTATTTCATCTCTTTACGTGTTGGTTATAGCGCAGCAGAGATCAAAGAATCGAGATCAAAGCGGTAGGTAGACATCAATTTTTACCGTATGCTCTTCTCGTAGAAGTAACAAGAGAACTTACAAATCGAGTTTCGTAGATTTCATGTTTTCTATATTTTTTTCCTCGCGTTATCTTGAGGAATACATTTTCTTCATAATATTCTAAGAACTCTACGTCACTAACATTGCATGTAAAACTACTCTAGTGTACGATGAAAACGTAACCCAATAACTCAAGTATTATAAGTTCAAGCAGATCTGCATATAAAATAAAATTATAATTTCAGAACAGTGAGAACTCTATAAAAAATATTACAAAATGTAAAAATAGCATTGCAATTTCTTGGACAATATAAAAATTAAATTAATATAAATTAATAATCTGTTGAGGAGAATAATGATTTGAGTGTATTTATTAGTCATTCTGCAATATTATTTATGAAGCTATCGATACTTGCTTAATCAACTAATTTATAAACCTCTATAATTTTATGAAATATTTAACACATGCGTTTTAGTTTTTCAAATGACTAATAATCTCTTATTAGTACTTTACTTAACGTAAATTATAGTTTTCTTTAACGTGCAAAAATAAGTTTTCCAATGAAACCACGTTTAACTGCATTTATCCTTGAAATCATAATTGAACAAAATTAGAAATAAGAACTCATATTTTCCTTTATTTTCGAATAAAAATTTCAAAACAGTCAATGTCATTCTGTTGTTGTAAAATAAAACATTACTGTCAGTATAATAGGATAAGATAGGATATTGGATACGAAACTGAAAACTCGATTCCCAAATGTTTTCGAATTAGTCAATTTGAAAATCCACAGAAAGTATTCAATTATGTTAATAATAGTCGAATTAAGCTGTTATTGAAAGAGTGCGAGAATTTTATGAAAAAGTTTGTCCTCTACGTAATTACACTGTTGAGCGTTTATGATTTGATCAGATTTACACATTATCCTATGGAGACAATGTGCGCCATCTATTAACAATTTGTTACTATCTATTTGTACAATAATTTTTTTATTACACTCATAAACTTAACTTAAATTAATTAATATAAACCAAAACTAGAATTTTAATTTTAAATTTAATACTTTATATTTAAATTTATAAAAGTCTGTATATGGTTGCATAAACGTAGAAACATATTAAACTAAAAAATAATATAATTGTAAATAACAATATAAAATACTGTTTTCTTCTGAAAGTCGGTAACTCATAACTCTTAAATAAAGATGACGTTATTTATACAAATGTGTGTGCGTGTGTGTGTGTGTGTAAATGGACTAATTCTGAAGTTAACTAAAAGTTAAATAGAAAATTTTATGTTATTACTCTACAATTTATCATACTGGTGTTTATGATGTGCTTAAACATTTTTTTCATAATGACAACTAGCCGTTAGATCATTAGAAGAAATATTTTTCCTCTATCTGAAATAATTAAAAGTAACATAATAACAGTATTTATGATTTATGATATTCTAAAAATGTATATAAATTCATCTTCTAACATACATAAAAATAATCTCATTAAATTGAATGAATATTTAAAGGAATATCGTCGTAAGTAAAACGTAACATCTTTGTTTAGCTATAAAATAAATTAAATTTTAGAGACATTTGTCAATAAGATTTATGTTGATAAATATCTTTTTTTATACCAACCGTAGCTTTGTTTTGGTTACTATAAAAATACGAAAAACAATTACCCATAAGTTGATTACGAAATAATAATAAGAAAAAATGAATTAAGTTCATAAAGAAAAAGAACAAGAACTTTTTTCCACTTGGACGGTTTTAATGGAAGTCGAATAAAGTTTGCACTTCAGCAGACGGTACGTATGCAAGTCAGTCGGAGGTAACGACTTATTTTTAAGGAAACTCATTCAATAAATAATGGCAACCGATTCATCTGCGCACAAACAATACAAGAAGGAGGAAGGAGGAAAAAACAGTGAACGTGCAAGAGACTTCCTTGGAGAGAAAATCGGTCTTCCTGCCTCGAGCGACGCGCGATCGCCGGTAGTTTATCTCCGCAGGCCGTCCAAAACCGTCAGTGCAATTCCAAAAATCGATGGCCAACATACATCGCCCTAACTGTCTGATTTATCGTTATAGTCAAGTCGTTATTGCACGGCCATTTCATGCTTCGGTACAGCAACGCATAACGACGATACGAATTCGTACAGTTTCTCGCGATGCGCGCCCTTTATCTCACATGAAATCGAATTCCCTTGTGCTACTTGATATACCAGAAGTCATCATCCCGTATAAGTGTAGCTCGTTAGCTCCAACTGATCAATTTTCAAGGTAACATTCTAGTGATTCTTCTTGATATCTGCAAATCGTTCTGTAGTCCACAATCTTTACTTTCAGAGAATCTTATGCTTTCAAGCTACAAAAGTTGCTCTGCATGTTTAAGGCTCTGTTATAATTACTTTGTGAATTATTCGATTATTTTCTTAATATTATAAATCGCTTCATTAATGATCTCTTAATTATTTATAATCTAAAGACATTTGAAGTGTAAGTCCAACAAAATGGCTAAATAGATTTCATGTATGTACAGACAGTTATAACAGTAAACTGATGAATTTTCTTATTTATGTAAGACCTTCGATAAACATAATATATTTGAATTTGTGATTGGCATGATTTATAAAAATTATTCGAAAGAAATAACAAAATAGTTATTATGCCTTTACAAGAAAATTTTTTCATTACACAATTTATAAAAAAAGAGTTTGTTAGAATTTAATTTTATATATTTTAGGGCTTAAAATACTATTAAATTTTTTATTTTATTCACTCTCAAATATCTCGTATAAATCAATATGATAAAATCTGCATTATGATAATATAAGGAATGTAATATGTCATTGACAGGTAAAGTAACCCAGTACATCTATAAAAAAAACGTCAAGATTAAGAAATTAAAAGCATTTGTAATTTTACATTTAATGCATTCCTACTGATTATAGATTCAGATTAGATTATTCTGAATAATATTAATTTCTCACATAAAGAAAAACAGTTCTTTATTCTTCGAAAATATATTATACGAACAAAATATGCTAAGTATTTTAAAAATATTTGTATAATAACATTAAGCAAATAAAATAATTCTTTAATTCTCTCATAATTTTTCTATTATTTCACTTTAAGTATATTACGTAACGTAGACGTGCATATAAATCATAATTTCTTAATCTAAAAAATATATATGCATGTACTAATATTTTACTGCGAGTATTGGTAATATAAAATATAGCAAATGTTCTAGTATCAATATCAAGAATTATAAACATAATTTCAAAGTATGACGTCTATGATAACCTATGATACACATTTTACATTACACAAGAAATCTTGGGTAATGGTAAAAAATAATAATATATTTTAATGCGTACAGTACACTTTAATAGGTATATACATACCACAAATTCGTTCAAATCTAATTGGATTAGTTCAAATTATATAAATATTTAAAAGTTATGTATATATTAACATATAGCTAAAATATCATGATTTCACTTAAAATATTGTATTTGTAAAGGAGAATCGTATTGGTGTTAATAGTTTAGCTAAAAGAATAATGGATTCGTTACAATAATCCGAATATAGGAATTCCACTCGCAACTGAATCAAAAAGCATATCACATTAGTATAAAAAATTACTACAATAAAATTTAAAATAAACCTTAAATTTTCATGAAATGGTATATTCTGATATACTCTGTTAAGATAATACATTATTTAATATTCTAAACTTTAATCAATAATTGAATCTGATTAATATTAACTTGTAAAAATAGCTTCTTAAAAATTTTGAAAATATTTATTACTTCGCTCACCATGATGTATATACTAATATTTTTAAGAATGTGGCTTTTATGTAATCTAAGTCGATAATATCGATTATTTTCACTTAATATAAAAAACATTTTATACTACACATATATTATAATTGGTATTGATGATTTGATTTTTAATACCCTACTACTTATAATTTAATTCATTTTCTTTTATTCTAGCTATGCCATTCTACATATACCAAGAATCTTCATTTTTGTGATTTAATGAATTTTATAATAATAAAGGAAGTACTGAATTGTTCTTACCGATGATTTTATAATTTTCTATATTCTTTGCCTTTTGCTCTACTTTACCGGAAACATAATAAGAATCATTCATTCTAGAATACTTTAAATTTACGTTGATTTTTTTCTTTTTAATTATTGATTCATTTTTTAGTATTATGAATGTATAAGTTTCAGTTACAGTATGTTGAAATAAAAATAAAAACTATGTTTTACAAGCTCAATATTTTTGTGCTATCAATTTCGTAATTATTTTTTAAATGCTATTTATTTTTCTACTCGTACAGTTGAACAGTAGTATCAAAAGTTTAATTTCTATACATATTAGTCATATTTTCTGTAATAATTTTTTTGTCATTAGTAAAATAGTCTTTTTTCAGGATTTTTTGTCGCTGTATTTAAAAGTATGTATACAAGTAATTTGTATTATACATTTCAAAAAGATATTTGTATTATTTTTATTTTATGTATATATATAATTTAAATGTAATATGTGATAATTTGAAAAAACTGCATAAACTGGAGAATTTTTAATCAATTTTTTTAAATAATACTTTATATTTCTATTAAAAAATCTTCTCATTGATTGCATTTACTTTTTCATATTTTCACTTGAATTAGAACTCTAATATTTAATTGTATTAAAGAAATAAGAAATAGAATATGCTTTCATATCCGATAATCAAATAGTGCAATAGTTTGTAAAATCTGATTTTCTACTTATGAAAATCTGATTGCATTTGTATAAATAATCGCTAATAATATTTTATATACAGACAAAAAGTATACTAAAAAAGTACATTGACCTTTTCAAACAAAGATCATATTTCCGTTATTATTGCAACCTTTTGTCTTTGTTACTCTGTGCCTTAATCAATTATATATAATTGATTTAATTGTTTATTTATTAATATCTACAGGTTTAGAATTTATTTAGTATGCATTTTGAAAACTTTGCTCATGTTTCGTTTAAATCTTGTACTTAAAAGAGATCAATAATCTATTAATATGTGTTATATGATATTAAGTAATCCATTTCTATACCAAGATACTGTTCTTGACTCTCATAAGATTCGCATTTATATAAAAGTATTTCCTGATTGAGTTACGTTTCAAAAATTACAGAAATATTATCATCCATATAAGTATCTTGTGTAAATAAAATTAAGTCTTTTTTCGCACTTGTGGATGCAGATATACAACGTGAGTTCATTGAAATTCTATTAAATATTCTATTAACAGCATGATATTTATACGTTTATAATTATTCACGTCATTTATGATTGGATTTTCTGTATTTTATATTTAAGTTAAGTTTAAATTACTTTAAACTTTTAACTAAATAACTTCTCTTGTTCTGTTGTATACATCCTCGTATGTGATATATATTTACTTGATTAGTCTTTATGCTAAAAATCTAAATAATGTTTTTTATTGTTTAAGGAATTCATTTATCTCTGTATTTATGATTTCACCAAATATGTCCCTTAGTCGTTTCATGTTGACGGGAATATTCACCCAGGTCTTTAATTATTAAATTCTCTGAGGCAATAAACTTCGTTACTTTTATAGTATTTTCATTATTAATGTATTGTACATTTTCTATGAAATTTTTTTCAATAATTTTGAACGGCTTCTAACAGTTTATTATAACAGCGTCTTTTATTATTTCATCTTTATTTTTCGCTAGATAATAAATATTTATAATATCGTAATTACATTATACGGTGTAATAAAGTATATACAGTGAAAAAGGGAAATAAGAATTAGAACTAAATAAGTGATAAAATGATAGAACGAACATTCTTAGGATCATATGTCATATATCAATATTCTATTTGTTCAAATTAAAATGATTGAAATCTTTCAACATTCTCGTCATTTAATAATATTACTCAATAGATTTGTTGTTATACAAAAATGTATTTGATAAAAAATTGTATAAAACAATAATTATACTGGTTTAAACTAAAACGCCTTACCTGAGCTCTAAATCTCGTAATACGTGCCGGAAGTCCTCTATAGATAGAATATCATCCCGACGACCTTGACTGAATTACTAATAAAAGGAAAACAATATGAATAATATTAATATTAACAATAAATTTTTATTAAATAATATTATTTTAAAAACAAATAAATTAAAAATCATGAAAATTAAAAAATTAACGATGGTGTTGGTAACGTAGAATATAACTAAATAAAATAACAAAATTTATCCTGGCAAAATTTGGCAAAAAAAATTTATCAAACAACAAATTAAACTGTAACGTGCAAGGTGAGGTTCGGTTGTTTAATGAATGTAGAAGAGCTGAATAAGCTCAAGACCTTAACAATCAGATTTCTCTTTATTTGTACAAACACCGATAATAATCGTCTCTCGCGTACAACTGCATCTGGATAAAAGAACTAATACTAGTCAAAAACGCATTATCGTCAATCAGTTATTTCCCACTACACTCTGCTGATAATTTGCCCCTTTTCCCTATTATATACAACTCTCCTGCACTCTCAGGCTTTTCGTGTAGATGTCGTGAGTCCGGTGTACCGGTAAAGTACTGGGCCTCGTTGGACTACTCGCCTGCAAACTGCTATCCTGCAACTGATTATTTTCAACGAGTTGACAATCACCATTTGGACGAAACCAGCTATCCTTTTCTGGCGGATGCAGTATTCGCTGATGCTGCGATGTTTCCACAGTTAACCGACACTTTAAATCATCCTCTTGTACGTGACGCCGAAAATCTTCGATACATTCTGGCTTCAACACGTAGTTTGATTGAAAAATATCAGGCCGTTTTTCAACTTTATTCGGTGGTATGACATCTGGCTCTTCCTCCGTCTGGTCGATGGGTCCGCATGGATTCGCCGCTACTGTCGATGCTACTAGAGTTCCTACATGAAGATTCTTTGAAGCATCGACTCGAGGTTGTCGAAGATCGTACTCTTGACGCGCCTGCTGTGAAGTGACAATACACAACATTTGCTCTTTGTTCACTTGCTCATTGTAGGTCATCGCAAAACGATAATTTTACATTCTAATTTCTTAATTCTTCTTAATCTTAATTCTAAATAATCGGGCAATTTTAACTATAAATTTAGAGCAAAAAATTATTTTAATTACTCGACATTCAGAACGGCTACTGATAAGCACAATTACATAAATAAGTTACTAATGTAGTTCATATCATCGTACTTTTAATTTTAAGAAAAATTCGTTTTCAAATAAATTGTGACGGATACAATTTTGTTATCAGACGTAAACGATTCTTTTTGTAAAATACATAAAAAAAATTATATTTCGTTGTATCAAGAATCTAAAACATATAGGGCTCATTCTAGTTAAGAATTGATTTACCAAGTAATAAAGCTTTCCAAATTAACATTGAAAATAGATTTTAAATTCTTGAGAGATTCTAGCAATAGTCTAGCAATAGTCTGAATAAAATACTCAACTTTTTCGTACCTTACCAAAAACTACGCTCTGAAAAGAATAACGAATATAGCTCACCAGATGCTGGGTCAACTGCATTTGTAGCTGATGTTGCTGTGCGCGCCGTCGATTCTCTTGCGTGCCTACGACAGAGGATTCGCGATCGTCGACACCAGTACTGGCATAGTGTACGACATGCGTTTGTGTTTTGCTTGGATAAAGTGGATGACTACGTCGATACAAGGTGAGTGTGATGCCAACAACGAGAATGCAAATGGCAGTTATACCACCGGCGAAACAGGCCACCAAAATACTGTAGTCAATTGCACCATCGGTGGAGTCACGACCTGTGAAGTAACGATCAAGATGTGCGTACGAATAGTGATTTATGCAGGCAAAATATAATTCTCGTTTATTTCTCCACTATGCAATAACAATTGATTCACGAGTGTTTATACAAAGTCAAATGAATAAACATAAAGAAATATTACGACGATGACACCATTTTAATATATGTAACGCCAAAAATACAAAATTAATTACAAAATAAAATAATTAATATTAACTTGTCGTTTGAACTCTATCAAAGTTAGTTGATACTAAATAAAAAGATAAATGTATTATTTACAATAATATTATTTACAATTTATAAATTATAAGAGTAAATTGTAAATCTCACTTTTGAACTAAATTTGTCTGTAATATCAATGTCTACTCAATACTTAATACATATTTATACATTAATTCTAAGCACATTTCGCATTGTATAGGTATTCTAGACAGAAACTTAAAAATATTGCAAATAAAAAGTGAGTAATACCGATGAATAAAACATATATTGAACCACAAAATTGAACCACAAAGAGACATAAATGCTCACGCTCGATGAAAGCGTTTTTATTTGCCGCAGGTGAGTAAACAAAGCGGCTTCAATAAACAAAGTCATGCATATCTTTATATATATATATATACGAATATGATTATCGTAAAAGAAAAGTAAGTAATAATGTTTACAAATAAGATCAATGAAGGAAAATTCAAACCACGGTTGGCTTCCTCTTTTTCTCTTTCACTTCCTCTCTCTCTCTTTCTCTCTCGTCTGTCTCACATTCAATTTTACTAAATGTGTATTTATACAGACACACTCGTAATGTACATACATATAAATATAAATATAATGTACATACATACACATAAATATAAATCTTACAGATAGCATATCGTGCACTATTCGTTTCAATAGTTAATTTAGAGCTCCAATATATTCAAAATAGGTTTTCAAAGAAATTAAGAGTGAAAAACTTTACTGCATAATACATTATCTTTCCTCGAGTAATTTAAATTTGCATAAATTATTTGAAAAAGGAAAGATTGAGAGTGAAATACAGAGAGTGAAATAAAGAACGAGCAAGAGAGAGAGAAAGAGAGAGAGAAAGAGAGATAGAGAAAGAGAAATTGAGAGAAAAGGTACGTGCTGCATTAATCAAACAAGGCACTACGTCTAGAACGTGTATAGCGAACGAAATTTCAGTTTTTCAGTTGTCTCGCTCTATATATAGTAGACCCTAAGACAGGGAGGCAAAGATTAGGAGAAAACATCTCTCTGTCTTTTACTCTAGTTCGCTCTCTCTTCATCTCTCTCCGTCTCTTACTTTCTATCTCTATTATATTTTCTCGCGTCAACTCTGAGTGGTCGCGTCGAGAATTAAGAAGGGTAAAGAAAAAAGTCACGCACGTCCGCGCGTACAAGGGGGAGAGGTTTCGTGGTGTCGATGCACCTCGGTGCAGCATCAATGGTCACTTGGAAATTCAGGAAACGCTCTGGTTCGTTAGCTAAGTAGCGATGTTTAATATATTCCAAAGAGCAGAGAAAAAGAAGCGTGGACACGGCTTGACTCTACGAACTGTCACTTTAAAAGAGCATTTATTTACCGTTAGAGCTCTACGTTTTGTTCTCCACTTGCCACAGATCACCTTAAGCTACTTTTATTCGACAGCTTTTCAGTTTTAATTATTCTCATTTCTTTTCCTACCTCTTTCTCTCTCTCTCTCTCTCTCTCTCTCTCTCTCGCATTTAGAATGTTTATTCTCTTGTACTCTTATATAATATAAAAAATGATAATTCTAATTTATCTGTCGATTCTAAACAGTTTCATATAGTTCTAACTGTATGATAAAGCTAAACATGTGTTGTTATCACTATTAGCCCACCAAGAGTCAACTTTCCTTCTCTACTATCATTGTCCCCTCCGCTCTACAATCCAATTACAGGCTCATGTTCCAATTACAGTATCCCAATTACAGACTCATGTCTCCATTACGATGCCTCAATTACCAAGTTATGTCCGACTTATTATGTCGCAGTTACAAATAACGTTCTCAATTCGAGGACCTTTAATATGTGTATTTCTCGAATGTGAATATGTACACGCACCTACCTTTGTATATAACACTATAGACTTTTATATAGTGCTTTATATGGTCTCATTAAAAAGTGCAAAGTAGATTTATTAACAATCTTACAAACATAATGCGTTCAAAAAAAATTTATTGAAAAATTGTACTTATCACGTATTACTTTTAACATCATTTAGTCAGCGGATCAAATCATAAAATGGTTCATTTTAACATTATTAAGATCCTTTGTCAAATCTAATAACGGAATTTTCGTACACACTATTACGTACTGTACTAACCTTGATCTAACCTATATATATGTTTGAATTGATTATTCGAATTTACTTGAAAAAGAATATGTATTAGCTTAAATTAAAAAATGTAATAATATTTACTATTACTAAAAAATTAAGTATGTTTGTATAAAAATATTGTTAAAAACAAATAATACCGATAAATAATTAATGAATTTACAGAATTCTCATTGAAATATATAATTCTTTCTCAACGAAAGCAAAGTAAAGCTCATTGTGAAGCTCGTTTAACACGAGGATTAACAGCATCCAGTTACTGACTCTTACAAAGTGAGCTCTAATTCATCTACTTGTTTTTAATAATAATGAAAAGCTTAAGAAGCAAATTATGCCACTTACATTACGTCTTAACTTTGGCAATGAAAGCACAAACAACTTTGCCTACGTACTTCTCTCGATGTACATAATTATAAATGTCTTCTACTAAAAATCTATACATACCCTATGCAGTATTATGTAAATTCGTATGTGGAACTAAATTTTTTCTCGAAATTATAATAATTAAGATCTATTTTCTATGAAAAAACTGAAGTAACGCTAATAACCTGACTCAGCCTTGATATAAAGGAACATTTAGATATATATACAAAGTCTAGTTTATATAATACAATATGTACATCTTCAAAGGCTTATTATCTTTCAGCAGACTTTAATTTACTTAATTAACTAATGCAATTATCTATAGTGGTGTAGAGTATATTATAGCTAAATAAACGAGAAAGCTTTTTATATAAATCCCCCCTTTCGCTCGTATCTCTTGCCATTTCTGTCTGTCATTCTGTCCATTACTTCGACTCACACTACATTACCAACTGTAGGAAGTTCAGTCGCCCTGTAACGATGCCTCTACCTCTCTCATTCGCTCACTCTCTTTCTATGTCGCATTTTCCCACAACTCAACTGCTCACACTCAACAAATATAACCATTTCCAACTTTCGAAAAATAAAGAAAAATGCGATGGTAAATAGAGAACAAAATATATGAATTGGTATGAATACGTATTTTTTGTAAATAATATAAATCTCAAAGTTATATTGTTTTACAAGCGTGTATTACTTTATATTAGAATTATGAGACATATATATATATATATATATATATATATACGTACGTATTTATCAAGTCGAAATAGATAGACAAAACCTATTGCAGATCGACAGCTGGTCTTCCCAATCTAACCTGATAAATAGGCACGTGCGCTCGTGCGAACTCACGAATGAACAAATACATTGAAATACTAGCATGAGCGTACAAACACGCCAATACAGGATAAATACAGCAAGAAATAGAAGAGAGAGAGAGAGAGAGAGACAAAGCAATAGAACATTGGCCAGACCTGCATGAATAACCCATGAGAATGGAAATTAAAGACGATAAATGTGCTCCGAATGAGACAGCCACGTGGAAAGGAACTCTGTTTTATGGGATTTTAATTCAAAGCTTGCGAAAACGGAGAACTCGCGTGCAAGCCTTTTTACAATGCCTGGAAATATGGCATGAAAAGAGAAAGAAGAGAATAAAGAAAGAAGAATGCAAGAAGAGAGATTAGCGGACAGAGAAAAGATAGAAATGAAAGCGCATATTTTTTTACGAAAATTTTGTATAGATGATGAAGATATCTAGTATTAAACTTATGTTTACTCAAAATATTTCTTTAATTAAAATTTTTTGTGCCTTGATTTACTGAAATTATGCACTTTTTCATTGAGTCAAACGCATCGTATGTATATCGTGAACAATTGTACTTAATTAATGCCTTACTTCTTATCAATAAATTAAAATATATAAAATGATAGAATACCTAGTCAGAATTACATTTTTATATATCATAAGATGTTTTAGTTAAGCTATTTATTTAATTTTATTGAATACCCACTTAGAAACCGTTATTAATGAAACTAAGAAACATTTTTAATGATTTGTAATAATTGCTTCAACCCATTCTATCCTAGATTCTTATAATTTTCTCTCAGTTGTCATAAGTTAAAGCTATAAACTAATTTGCAAAAGTTAAAAACGAATTTCTTAAAAAACTATACAAAATATATATACTTTTGTGAGTATTTGTAGAGTTGGGAACTTTGTTTCTTGAAATAGTTAGAAAATATTTGTGGACGTCATCTAGAGAGATAGATATTATGATTCTTCTACTTACTTTTGGTTGCATTTAACAATTTCTGAAATTTGGCTTTCTCTTTTTCATATTATATTTGCATAAAGTTTTGAAACTTTCAAATCTATCGATTTATAGACTAGATAAAATATATCTATAGTTTAATTTGAATTTAAGAAGAAGATTCTAAATAAATTTTTATCAAATTAATATCTCTCTGAACATCTTCGAAGAAAACATCTAGGAACATATTTTTTTATTGTTCTACATTATAAACACTTTTTTCATATGTATAGTATCAGAAGCTAAATTCGTTGACCAAGTATAAATAATTTTGGAATTCATACTAATCAGTAATAGAAATATGAAGACTATAGAAAAAACTAGATTAAAATATTAAATATTTTAACAATTTTTAATTTGCTCAAATTATCGTTCTTCAAAAAATGTGAATACATATTATAAGTTATCTAGTAACATCAATGAATTCTCGTTTTATATAATGGAATTTATGTAACAATAATAGTGCATTTAGAAAGAATTTTTATAGAATAAGTCTTTCATTTTAGATAAATGCATATTGAAGATGATAACAATTTTTTTTAAAAAATTCCTTTTCAATTCCATTGATTATTTATTTTCTTTTAATTACAATTAATAAATTATAATAAGCCTTTTATGAATAACAACTAAGTTAATCTGTTCTAGAAAAATCTTCAGAAGAATATTCCAAAAAAAATTGACAATGATAATTTTTTTACGAATGTTAAGTCTATGAATCTTTTGATAAAAATGTATGAATCCTTCAATTCAAAAAATCACTTATAAAATATTAAAATTTCCAGAAATAATTGAATCAACAATATACCATTTAAACATTAAAAACTCGAAATGTAACACAAGACATTAAATATACTAATTTTAAAATTTCATCTCGTGCTTCCATTATAAAATACTTCAATTTCACAAAATTTCAATATTTTAAACTTCTTATCTGCTATTCCGATCCAAATTCTTCACATACGCATCTATATATATATCTGCTAAAATGTAATCCGTTTGAAAAAATATTCAGCTTCAAGCGATGATCATCTAGCCAGCGAAGTACTATGTTATTATTCAGGAACGTGTAATGATGCGATAGCACTGCTAGAGAGAGAGAGAGAGAGAGAGAGAGAGAGAGAGAGAGAGAGAGAGAGAAGTAATAGCGATAGCCAAGAAAAAACTGATATACACGTGGTTCAATGTGCGTACAAGCCCTCAAACCGTCATGCATTCATTACGTTGCTTTGCATTCACGAGGCAAACGTCCTACAGATATTTTCGTAAACGTTGGCACGCATACACAAAATTTGTATCTCGTTAAGAATTCAGGATGGACGAGGAAGTAAGCGACGAAACGAGAGATGCGCTATTGCAATTGTTTGCCTGATAATGATCTATGAATGCCTGCGCTAAATATCGTCGTAGTTGGGAAACTTTAATTAATGACAAGTCGACCACTTGTCTTTCATGCAGATCTATTTGAAAATTGTACTTAGTCTGGTGTATATGAAGCGAATAGTTTTAAATATGAATGTATTTTTTTATCAAATTTCATTTCTTATGGAAATTTAAGTAAGTATAAGAAGACATTTTCGTATGCATGACTATCATTCCCACATGAATTAACATACTACAAACGTATGCTTATCGTAGTGCAATCCACTATCATTTCTTTTAAAATACTTAATCATTATATAATCATGTAAATTGAATTAATACTGAACAAATCTACGAATTCACGAGTCGTACAATTGCATATATTTTATCGTTTGTTTATAATAGCACTTACTCTACTCGTGTACTAATAAAAAGGTCACTTATATGTTTTCGGGAATCACATATTCTTGTCGTGTTTATTCTCAGATATTTTATTTGTCCATATTAACGAATCATATGTAGGTTATTTGTATGTCCTAGTATTTTAAAGTACAACAAACGGGTAAATGTTAAATGTTTAACTAATTGAAATACCATGGTACGTAAATTTTACATATTACAAGCAACGTACAAAATTATCTTTTACTAAAGTAAAGTAAAAATAATACTGTTCGCAATAATGTTCTCATGCAACGATCGCGAAGCTAATATGCATGAGCTACATGAATACACTAGA
The DNA here is from genome assembly GCA_018907045.1 of Wiebesia pumilae. Classification (NCBI taxonomy): domain Eukaryota; kingdom Metazoa; phylum Arthropoda; class Insecta; order Hymenoptera; family Agaonidae; genus Wiebesia; species Wiebesia pumilae. The sequence goes on along the minus strand of JACCHZ010000131.1, from coordinate 537,784 downwards.
TCAACTTTGCTCTACATTAATACTGTTTTTGAATATTTGATTTAGCATCAGCATCATTTTTTGTATTTTACGTTTTTCAAAATTAGCATATTTGGAGCAAAATTTTTATGCACAGCTTAAGATAATAACGAAAAGTGCAACACAAGGCAATAATTGTTAGGCCACGTAAGACTCACCTGTAGTATACATTGCCACACCCTTGAGCGTCACAGGCTCAAGCACGACGGGATCACTGCGGCCCTTGGCGTTAACAGCGTACAGAAGAAGCCGGTAATTCCTTCCGGGTTCCAAGCCTGGCACCTCAAAGACCGGACCAAAAGCGCCAACCTTCTCCGTATGATTTATGTAAATTGTGTTGACGTGATAAACGCTCTCATCGCTGTAGACCTCGAGTTCAAAGCTTGTGATAGGCAGGCCGCCGTCAAAGCCCTCGTTACAGCGCACTATCAACCAATCGGCGTCTCTAGCATCCGTTGCTTTAAAATCTTCATGACCTGCGAAACATGAAGGTACAGCGTTGCTCGTCTTTTTTCATTTTTGTTTGCGAGTTTCCTTTCAACTCAAGATTCTTAACGCCAACTTTAATGTTGCTTTGTTCTTTCTCAAATAGATTTATCTTGTTTCTTTAACAATTACCTCCAGTCAATGAATAATTATACTGGAATTTCTATCAGAAACGGAACACACGTTAGAATTATTTATAAAAATATCTACTTTTACTTGATCTTTAAGTATCTTTACATTTGAATATGTATTTTTGATCTGTATTTTTTTCTTCAGTTGATACTTAAAAAAAATCAAATATAATATTATTCATTATGTGTAGGAGATCAAACGTTCTGCCAAATTTTTCCAATACGAGTCGATACATTAAATAATGGAAAACTTTTATTATAATCCATGTATAAGAAAATTAATTTATTCAAGAAGATTATTTTCATGTAGTTTAAGAAATTAATATTGTACTATTTCTTTCCAGTTTTACAAATTTTTAAATGTTATAAAAATTATAAAATATTATTAAACGTGGCAGAATAGAAAAGAATTTTTTCATATTTTACGGCAAGTTTTTTAAAGAAATCTCAAATAATCTTATTAATAGTACAAGTACTACTCGTAGACATTAGTGTCAAGCTTTGTCTTACAATATAAATTATAATTTGATTTTTTTATATTAATAAATTTTTAACCGAACCAGTTTACATAAAGTACAATATACATAGTCTCTGGAGACTTTGAAAAAGTAAATTAAGCGCTCTTCAACATAGCATACAAAGAAAAAGTAAATTTTATCTCTTTTACTATGGGAATTAACCTCTAGAATAAAAAAGTTAACGTTTATCTTCACGAGAACAAATAAATTTCCTCGAACATATATTTTAGCAGTGAATAATATTTTTTCTAAAGATCTATTATTTAGTAGCTTAATTACCAAAAATATCGTTATTTAATTTCTTTAATTTGAGCAATTATTTTTTCTTATATATCAATTTATTTATTTAACGGGCATCCATGAACGGATGATGAACTCATTCTACGTCTAACAAAATAAGACGACAAAGGGCAGCTCAATTTATCCCTGATTATAGAGCTATGGAGCAAAGCTGAATTTTCTACTCACCCATGCGATAAGCGTAGGGTCCTGTGGACTGTAAGGCCGAGCAATTCTGTAGAGGATAAGGTTTTCCCGCGACAATGATTTGAAAGAGGCAGGGAACCTTTTGCCCACCGATCTGATTAGTTGCTAGACAAGACATCGTACCGTAGTCCATGTCGCCGGCGGGCGTGTAATTTAACCTGGAGCCATGCCAATGATTCATAATGAGATGCTGTGGCTTTACCTGAGCGTATCTGCTTGCTGGCACGTTCATCAGCTCGCCAGAATTATTGAAGGTCCACTGGAAGGTGATGGGTGGTGGCTTCGACTGTACACCGCACACCAATGAGATCGTCTCGTGCTTGAGGGCACCGACTACTTGTGTCGTTGTGCCGTCCTTGCAAACCGGGGCGTCTAAAACAAAATTCAGCCCAAGGGAACGGAGCTGTTAAATTTCTTTTTTTTTTTTTTTTTTTTTTATTTCCTTCTCTGCTTAAGTAGTACCCTTTGCCCACAAGCAAAGTTTAGCCATCTCTGCCGTCTTGACGATTTCTTTAGTGTTTTTTGCATCAACTCAGCAAAATACGAAACAATCTCCCAACTTGTACGCGATACGACAGTAATTCAACTTTTCTTTTTTGCTCGCAGTCAACGATCAAGATGAAAGATAGGTGGACGGTTGTATTTTTTTCCGCGAAAATAAATAAAAAAAAAATAAATCGCACGGTAATGCTTTGCTCGCATATATGCGCATGATTTAACGTTATCGCGAGCAAAATTCCAATGATCTTAAAAAGATATAAATATTTTAGTTCGTAGAGCTTTCTACTTTAATAAAGTTAAATACTTAATTTCGAAAAATAATTATAAGAGGTACTTCATTAAATTGAATTGAATATTGTACTGGCGCAGTGGAGATTAAGTAGTAAAATCTTAATGTTGTCAGACTCGCACATTTAACTAATGAAGTAGTGGAAATACAGTGAACGTAAAATCTAACTTTACCTGCGGTTTTGCCCAGCTAGAATTAAAATGTCTTTTACTTATTCAATTTCCGAAGTCTAAGTTTTTCTTTAATAACTCGTCTATTACGATGCTCAACTATGATCCTATTGTATATATCGAGATATCTCTTAAGCAGCTAAACGTGATTTCATTTTTAGTCATTATTCATATTACTATATTTTCTATTAAGTCTTATTGCATGTATTATCAAATACATGCACTTACGCGATGGTGTATTCTCCTCTATTGTTATTATATCCCCTTTATTACAAGGACATCTACAATAATTTTACGAATTTCTACTCCATATCAATAAAAAAATAATCGTCCTGCCAAAAAATATATTCTCTTGTAAAATACTAAATTTGAACAATTTTATGAAATATTGTTGTAGCAATATTAGATTTGCACCGCCAAATATCTGAATGTTTCTAGAGTTTAAAGATTTCTCAATTTGAAAAAGATTTAAATTACAACCACGTAAAAGCGTTCGATAAAGTTTCTTAATGCTGACAGGACAGCAATGAAATCAATAGAAAAATATGAAAAAGTCATTTCTATATACAATGTGGAAACGTATGAATTGAACATGTTAGCTACATTAAATAAATTTGATTACGAAGTGATTTAATGTTTAACTGTTTTTAAAGTAGTACAATACGAAAAATAATAATCTGATGTATTTACGTAACATTTATAAAATAAAATATACGTTGCGTAAAAATCGATACAAAACCATCGATCATTGAGGCAACAACAGAACTAGCTCATGAACATCTACAATGCACCATAAATGAAAAGCTGTAGAACCCGTTGCAAAAGCCTTAATTGGATAGAATGCAATGTCGAGCTCTTAATTGCTATAGGACATTACTCACACATTACGTCGAGTGTAACCGGCCGGCTGGTCGTTTTGCCCTCATAGTTGGCTGCCATGCAGGAGTACTCGCCAGCTGAACTTCTTGTTACGCTCTGGAGAACGAGAGAATGACCACCCGGTAGAATGACGTTCGCCGATGCATTGTGGTGGAGTTCTTTACCGTCCTTGTACCAAGCAAGTTTGTACGCTTTGGGATTGGCTTTGACCTCACACTCGAAGTACACGTCGTCGCCTTCATTTATGTCGCTCGCGCGCAAACTCGATCCTAGCTTTATTGTTACGACCGGAATATCTGAAAATTTTGAAACATCAGCCCAGTTGATAATGAATAGCCCTGAGTAATTTTAGTTTAACTTCTATTATTATGATATACGTATTGACTTTTTCTCTTGTTTCATATTTTAATTTTTCCTTTTGAATGAAAATATTGAAATTGTTCCGAATGCTTATGTTTTTATCACATTCGTGTTGATTCAAATAATAATGTAAAGATACTTGAATTTGGGTCAATTTACAAGTTATTAGAAATATTGTTCAGAGTAGTTTAAACACAAAACTTTTAAATATTTTAAGTTCAAATCTAGTTTTTTAAAAAACTATATATAAAAGCTGTAAGTCTATTTCATATATAAGAGGTAATAGCTAAATTCTAATGATAATAAAATAAATAAACTACAGTAAAAATGTCTTCAAGTGTAATTACTTCTAAAGCCGTTAATTATCTAGGGCATTTGCTTTAACATCTTTACGTGCATGTATTCTGGAAGTGAGACTATCATAACTTTTAAACTGAATTAGGAAACAGATTTATATAAAAAATTTAGATATTTTCCTTCATATGAAATTAATATTAATCATAGATTTGCCATTAAATTTATACTTATAAATAATAGATACCCTTCAGTAAATCTTAAAACAATTTTCCGCTTTTTACAAAGCACAGAAGCTTTCTCGATGAAAATCGTTGTCATTTAGAAAACATCGCTTATTTTTACTTCGTTTAAGTAAACTATTCAACAGATTTCAATACATGTGATTTAGAGATATTTAATATTTAGTATTGAAATTCGTAACCGATAAATAGAGAATATTACAGTTACTCCTATAAATAGATCTTCAATATGAACTTTGATCGTGTATTTAATTTAATGCTAAAGAGTTATTTATAATATAAGATGGTCACTGAATTTCTTTTTAAGACGGAATATATTACAAAATATAATAAAAGTCTTTTACTTTCAGTATTTCTTTAGTGATATGCTCATTAAATACAAATATTTTTAACATTTTAGAATAATAATGAGTTTTTATCTTATGCAGAACTTCAATTATAAAATGTTGTTGATAAACATTAATGATTATATTCTCATACAAAATAATTTGTAGACAAATTATTTATAGTTTATACTTCTAAATATTTTACTGAACCTATAATAATATTCTTAAAAAATTATCGTAAAACTACGATGAATAATAATTATCGCTCCTTTACATAATAAATTAGCCATACTATCTTATAAGCCTTTACATAGTTTTCGCTGACAATAAAAAAGTTTCGTTTATACAAAACTAAGTCACTCTAGTAACTAAACGCATTTTATACTAAAATAAACAGCGGCAGTTTAACCTCTATGGTGACACCATAAATGAGATAGTATTACATTTAACCTTTCTCAAACTACATTGCACATATTCTTGTAAAAATACTTAGCATTTAAATCTTAAATTTTAACCAAATAAGTATACTATACTTAAGTATATATGATAAATAGGTAATTATTACATAGAATATTGATACTTTATGGGAATTCAATTCAGAATTGATTATGTCAACTAATATGCTATTAATTTCACAAGATTCAACGTAAGTGAGAGCCAGCAATAACCTTTAAAATAACGATTGCCTTTAATACAATAATTATTCAAGAGTAGATAAGTAGACATATATGACTAATTTGAAATGAATGTACTAAAAATTAGATCACAGTGTTAACACTCACAATGTATAATTAGGTGCCACCTGTCCTCTAGAGCACTATTTGAGACCACAGGATTTTCTGCCCTACAAGTTAGAAATTTACCATCGTCCTCAATTGTTGGCACGTAGCTCATTACACTCCTCGTAATGTTCGGACCTTCTGCAAACTACGAAAATCTCAGTATGTCGACGAAAATATTCAACTCAAATTAAAGGCTATGTACACATTGAAATTTCTTATTTTTATTTGAAGCTTTAATTGAATACACAATCTGAATTTCCTTTTAAACAAAAATTAGTTAAAATTTAAAGTAAAAAATTAAAACCAAATTTGAAAGATTTATTTCTGAGATTCATGAATATGAATATACAAAAGTTTAATAGTTTGTTCTCTACGTGTTATATAACTTGTGCGACGTTTATGAACTAAGAACATCAAATTAATTTAATAACAAATGAATTATTATACAATTAATTATATTAGGGTTGGTGAAATGTAAAAAAATGCTGATTTAATATTAGCAATTTCTATAGGAATTTATTATGATAATAGCTATTAGAAAAGCTTTGTTTAAAAAATTATTACCTTTTAAACTAAACTAGAAATGCTACATTTAAAAAAATATTAAATATATTAAGTGTATGTTAAAAAATAATTTCAAATTGATGATAAATCGAACATTTCTCTCAATCGTTATCAAACATTTTCTTTATTCTAATCATAAGTAAGATCTTAAGAAGAATAGAATTTAAAACTCGAGCCAATTATTTTTGTAAGTAGCATTTTTTATACAAAATTTAGCATTATTATTTTTGTGTATTTATTATTCTACTTATAAAATTGCAATAAAATCATAATGTATTATCAAATTGATTAAATGAATGAAACTAAAATAAATTAAAAGCATAATCTGTAGAAGACATCAGAAATGAAAAGTAAAAATCTTTTATGTGAGACTTAAATGTGCATATAGCTCTGTTAATTAATTTTACATTAGAAACCATATTCACATTTCTCGCCATGTGTTTGATCTGATGTGTACCCTTCCACCAAGTTATCACAACCTCCGGTCTTGAGCCTGAACTTATGCATTCAATCTCGTAAGTCCTCAAGGCGGACAGATGAAAGGATTTGTTCGTAATATTCACCACCAATGGCTTCACTAATATATAAAAATACATTTGTAGAAATAAAATATTAAAATGTACCACCGTTGTTACGTTAATAATTGATTGAATAATCGATAAAAAATTGTAGACAAAGTTACTTAACATATTAAAATATACACTAACTATTCACTTCTTTTACAATCATACGGTAAAGTGGAGCAGGATCATTAGAATTGATAAAATTGGTATACCGTTCTTTTATAAAAAATATTTATGTTACAATTAATTAATTCAGCAATTACTTAAAGTGGCATGATGTAATTAAATGATTATAATTTCGTAATTATTCTAGGAAAATCAATTTTTGTAACTATAAATTATAAAAAACTATCGAACCATATTAAAAAAAAATCCCACTGGTTCCATTGTACAACTTTTTAAATCGTATTCACAATCATTTTCTATCCAGTGGTTCATCAATTTATACTAGACTGTAATATAAAATTATACTGATTTAGAAGCATAAACCAATTTTCGTCTAGAACATTTGCGATATTATTATGTGATATTTTACTAATTACAATGTCATAAGTGTCATTTCATTTATACAGAATACAATTTAACACGATTTACATAAATTAACATTTTAATATAGAATAGGAAATTTTTTATTTTTTTTAAACATAATTATCTCGAATAATTAAAATCTAATATGATAGTATTTAATAAAATTAACTGTTAGGTGAATATTGATAGATTGAACAAATTGGCATCCTTGATGAAATCCAAAATGCATTCAGTACAGTTCGATGCATTCCAAAATAAATTTGCTTTTCGTTAGAAATTGTTTATTAGTCTTCACAGATTTTATTTAAAAAACAAGACTTATTTCTCGAGAGAATATTTGAAACCTAATATAATATAAGGAATTCCTTTTTGGTATACAGAGTCGAATACAAACCAGAAAAATATGATGTTTATCGAAAATGAAAATCACAGTTGCTTATAATGTACATGTAATTTGAGATGAAAATAGCTTTTTTCAATTTGTAGTTACAAAAACCACACGCAATATTCAAGTAACTTATTAGTAGTTAAACAATTTTCAGTTATTTTAATTAAAATTTGTTATACTACGATATAAATTCAGAAAACAAATTAAATCAAAATACGCAAAAAAAGTATTTGCTGAATTATATTGCGGTAAAAACTAATTAGTTGATATAATCCTAAGCATATTAACAGAAGTAAAGAGATTTTACATTTTGACTTTTCACATCAAAAAAAAGAATTAAGGCTCATATTAGTAAGAGAAACGACCAGTTCTTATTATTCTTGTACAGAAAAATATTTAAATTTCAGTAATTATTTTTTATTTTAATCATAACGCTCCTTATATATACAACTCTACAGTATAAATCAAATTCATATTTTGGATCATACTTTAATTTTCTTAATGCCTAAGAAACACTTCTTTATTGTAAGATAAACGCGAAAATTTCTCTTTAATAAGCGATTCCGTAAGGCAACTGCATTTGAACTAATTTTTAAAATTTATACTGAAAACATTAATTATACCTAAAAATGCACCCAATATACTACGCTCCGATCCAATCACATATTTTTACCTAGAAAGATCGTTACTTACGATTCACGTCAATGATAATCTCAGCGGTGGTGGGTTCGATCAAGTGAGTGTTACTCGCCATGCAGACGAGTTGGGCGCTTAGTAAATCTCTCGTGACAGAGTTGATGTCAAGACGATTCACAGTTAGTTCCTCGTATTCACGCACAAATGTCTCATCGACAAGCTTGCCATTCCAATGCCAGGTGACGCGTGGTGGGGGTGAACCACCTGTCACCTCACACACCAACACCAGCCTGCTATCCTCGTTTAACGGCTGCAGATTTTTCGCTAATATGTGGTCGTTCATATAGATCTCCGGTGATTGAGGTGGCACTGCGAACAATCAAATAAATTTGTTGTATTGCACTTTCCAAGCGAAGATTTTTAATTATTTTCATTTATCTCCTATGATGCCTTGAATAGTCAAACGTCCATTAATCCTACATTTCTTGTTCAATAAATTATAAACGGTAAATGTGAACATGACTCTTAGTAACTGATTAAAAATCTCATCAGGAAATAATCAACTTGAATTTAGAACATTCGATTTCAATATTACAGAAAATCAATTTAAACTTTAGACCAGCTATTATTGTAAATACAAAATAAGCAAACTTCAATAGCTTTACTTCTATATAATAACTCACGCTATTTCGATTTGAGAGAAGAGCTGTGTTCTTTGGTAGAAAATAGAACAAAGTTATTAATCAAATATCACCGAGATACGTTTCCGATAAACTACGTAAAATAATGTCTAAAAATAATTTAAGTTATCTGCTCGTAATTTATTGACTTAAATGATTAAGTGCAATGAAAATCTATGAACGATGTTAATTTGTATGAAGTGTTCGCTTTCTATTATCTCAGAATTATATAAATACTACTTCGGGTTCTTTTTTAAGTATGTACAATACACGTAACATTATTACAGGTGCTTGAACCGAATTATTTTAGTATTGAAATTTTGAATGCCATTTAAAAAAAGTTAGTTCTTTAACTTTTTTTATCCAGTGTTAATCAGACACTTTCAATATATCGTTGAATATATCTTCTCGATTTAGTTCAATTACATTTAATTGAATACTATTCCTTTTCATTCTGTATAATAATAATAATTTAAGATAGAAATATACGTATGCCAGTAATTTCTAAGTAATTTTTAGAAATTTTAGAAATATACTGAAAATAATAAAAAATTATTTAAGCTTGAAACCAAAAATTGTAAAACAGACTTCATATCTATCATTCCTTTTGAGAAAAATTGTAAAAGTTTATTAATATTCTTTTTACTTCAAAGTTTCATTAACTTAATGTGTTAAAATAACGAGCTGAATCTTATCGAAAGCCTTTCGCACCTGTTGATCATGAATTGGAGCCGTTAATTAACATAGAGGCCCCTTACAAAATGTATATGTACTTTCGTTCAAAAATTTTATTACATTTACGGAATAAAGATTAATCTACAATTCATAAATTTGTATAATACTTTAGTAAATTAAAAAATACGTAATACTAGAAGGTAAAAATTGAATATTAATGTATACAGAATTGTTCAATAGTAAATTGTAAACAAAACGATAATAAAAAGAAATAAATAAGTTTTAAAAATTGGTAATTAATATTACAATTATAATTTTAATATTAACCTTAATTTGTAGAATTGCTAATTAAACTGTAATATTACATAACCTGCATTAAAAATGAAAAAATCTCAATTAAATTGAAGTATTAAATATAAAAGTTAATTATTGAAAATAAGATTTAAAATTATAATTAATTATGAAATAATTTATAACCTTTTATCACAGTATTTAGAAATAAATTTATATCATAAATTCTAAAATTATAAAATATACCTAGCGTAATCAATTTTACATTCACAGAAATTTTAATCTTTTTGGGATATTCTTTTACTGATTGAAATTTATATAATCCCACTATTGTTTCTTTTGTATTTTAATATAATGAAATAGCGAGATATATTCTTAAAAGGCTAACTTTTAAAAAACAATTGAATTTTTTATTTAATGACAAACCTTAGGTATAGTACAAAATTTATTAATGTTTTGTAAATAATAAATTGTAATAAATAAATAATAGTATACAAAGAAATATGTACTAAGGTGAAGTAATTATTTCTTTATAAATAATAGACAAAGTAGAAATACATAAAATAAATATCAATCATCGTTTGACACTAGAACGTTGATAAGTAATATTGTTACTATTTTTCCTTAGAAAGGCTCACACATTGTATTTTTATAATAAATGTGAACAAAATTTTTCTACTATTGGCATTGGCACATTAAAATGTTTCATAAAAAGCACTTTTATAAAAAAAATGATAACTATTCAGATGTATTTAAAAAAAAAAAACTATAATGTCTATAAATAATATTCTATAAAATACTTTATAAGAATTACGCTATTTTTTTCAATTGGATTTATTTTATATTTCTTAATTTTTAATAATCCTTATTCAACCACAGCTTTCTCAATAAAATGTCAAAAGTTAATTATTATAATGTAGCTAATGTATAAGCAAGATGTTAATACGACAAATAAATAAAATATTATTCTTTCAATTATAGCACAATTATAGTATTATTAAGAATAAATCAAAAAAATATTTTATTATTTTAAAATATTTTATTATTTTAAAATATTTTATTATTTTTTTTAATTAATCACGTCTATAATTTGTAGCTTGAACGTTGTCTGAATATAATAACATGTACGTATATTTGATATAAAATTTTTAATTCTTAATAAATATTATTATTACGCATGTAATCTTTAGTTTTCGAAAGCTTGTACCTTATTACAAACTAAGTTTTTGTATTAAAAGAAAAATGACTTTTGACGACAAAAAATTCCGTTCTTCAACAAAAACACGTAAATACTATTCCCCAATGAAAGTCATACCATCTTTGTCATTTTGCACCATCTTCATTAATTCAATAAAAAAATCGTGAAATGTAAGCTGATCGCTCATTCAAACTTTACCAATAACGGTCAGATTTATCTTTTGACTTTTTGTTGGTTTATTGGGAAAGTCGATCCTGCAATAATACAGGCCTGCATCCTCAGGCGTCAAGCCATCGATCTCGAGTTCCGCTCGCAACTGCGTCAGTGTCATCTTCGCTCTATTCGCGAAGACGTTCGGGTCTGACCATTGCTTGCCCTGCAACAAAGGTTTAGTCCGTCCATCTACGCTGTAGATCGGTAATCCCTTTGTCTTGGCCTTATACCAGAACAGCATAATGGCCTTCTCGTCTTTAATTGTAGCCAGCAAATCGCAGGGAAGCTTCGCCTGATATCCGGCGACGTACGATACCTCCAGGTCTGGTGCTGAGGCAAATAAAATATATAAATTGTAATATTATTATGTAGTTTTATGCAAAGCTTTTTTTTAATACAAATACGTGAAAGCTTTAACGGTATTTGACTTAACTCGCAGGTACCGTATTCGTAAGAAAAACATTTTATCATAGAATAAAGATAAATACACATTTACGTGTATTTTTATTAACTTATAACCTTTATTGTCAAATCTAATAATTATGAACACCGGTAATTGGTTATACAATTATTATTTTATACAATGTTATACAATTATTATTATACAATATGATACTATACAATTATTAATTTATTTATTGCTCTGCATTTATGCTGTACATTTCATTTACTAGGTAACATTCGATTAATCTTTTCTATTAAAATAGAAATATTTAATTGTAAATACTTAATGTTTAATTGTAAATCACATTAATAAAATGTAAACATAATAAATATATTTTAATTCTGAAGTAATCGTGTACAGCGTTCGTTTAAATACTTATTCAAATAAGAGTCTTACTATAAGAGTGAATACTACAGTTTTAAAATTAGTCTTGTATAAGTTTGTCTAGTTAACTGTTTTATTCGAATATCATTCATAAAGGGAATTGTTTTATCACCTTATATGTATTTTCGTACTTTATACAGAGAAAGAATAGGTCGATAGATTTAATATGTTTATTTATTTTCTAAAGACTATTTATTTTCACTGATTAAATAATTCAATACGTCATATATCAAATAAATTAAATGGAATACACTATACATAATATTATTTAAAGTCTCTTTATGTCTCGAAATAAATAAAATATGGAATATTAAAATATTTTTGTGTAGTTTTGGAGGTAGTCTACCTTAAATTGATTCAATAATATAATAATTATTATAGAAAATATAAGAAAAAAATTAAGCTTCTCAATAAGAAGCAGTATCAAACTAATTTATATTTTATTTTTATTTATTAGTTAAATTTAAAAGAAATTTTATTACTACATTAGTACACGATACATGCATACATAGGAGTGTTATTACTACTTCATGTGTGAATGTATATTACTAGATTTTTCAAGAAATCTTTTATATTTTACTACTTTATAAAAAAATAGATTTTACGCTACTGTAAATAAGTACATTAAATATTATTATAAATGATAGAAAAGTATTTAAAAATATGGTTCTTGTTTCCTATTACAAATTAATTAAAATATCGCTTTACAAATTTACTTCTCAGTCAAATATAAGTAGAATCGTGCACACATAGATAACTTCCATAAATATAAATAAAATATGAAACATCAAATTTTTGTCACACTTTTCTAATTTGTATCAGTTGAATAAAATTTGATGCGTTGAGTCAATTGTTAATATTTACCCTATTTTCCTCTAATTTATAAATCATTGTTGCATAATCGGTTAATTTAACTAAAATTAATTACATTGCATTATATAATACTTAATAATCGAAAGAATGAATGTAATATCGTTAATGAAATTTTATAATAATAACAATGTTACGAATTGTTATTTTTCCGAATAAAAAATAATTGTTATGTTACGAATATATTACGAATGTGTAATAAATTTGAAGGAAGGAGTAAAAGAAACTACTCATAAAAATAGATATAATGAAGTATCGTCAATTAACTCTGAAATATATTCATTTAAATGGAAAACTGAAAAATATCTGCAAAAATTATAATATGCTTTTCGAAACACTGCTGAGTAACTGCTGTGTGTGAGGCTCCTCCACTACATACTTAATAATCCATAACATAATCTTTAATCGTTTAGTTATTTGTATGCATAGAGATATATTTTCTGATGTTCTTCACACCTGACATTTTTCTTTTGTGGCTCACTTTGTTTTTATAGTTATTTTGTATTTCAGATCTATCATAAGGTGATATGATCTTATATAAGGTAATATTAATAAAATTGCGTATATCGCTAAGTACCATTACGCTGTTTGGGTTAAAGTAGTATCTTAATAGTGTATAGATTTCATTATAATTAGCTACATTATATAATATTAAATAATTGTTTATTGCGAAAGTTTAAAATTCATGTTATCATTAGAGTGGAAAAACTTAACTATCAAGAGAACTTATCTGAAATGAAGCTGAATCGTCATTGTATGAAGAGCCTCGTTCTACGTGTAGAATCCTCTTCAACCCGTTAGATATCACGACTTTTAAAACCATAAATGGTCACGTTACTTGCCCTGTATCGGCAATTATTTAGAGTGAGCTCATAATTTATAGTACTAACGAAACATTACAACAAAATATTTACTTCTGAAATATTCTTTGGGTGGAAAATAGGAAAATAATCACCTCGAACGAAACTCTTCATATAATAACGTTCAAACTTATCGTTACGTAACATCTTTCACTATATTATCGAGTCGTGTTCTCGAAATTACATTTTTAGTTGTTCAAAGGCTAAAATCCTTAAACGAAGCCGTAAGATTCTACGAGGCAAATATTACCAATAATATAACTGTACTACACAACACGTAGTTTAACATATAATACTGCATAATAAATTCAACTAGTAAATAAATTCAATGCTAACCACACAACTATCATAGCTTCGAAATATTATTAACACATACGATATTTTTCCTTTATTTATTGATATCTTTTTATTTTAAAAACGTGTTTAGTTGTGTAAGGTTATTATAACAGAAATAAGAATAAATGCGTAAAATAATTAATTAATTATGTACTAATAATTTAGCATAAAAATTACTAGTGTTACTCGTTATTAATTGTGTAATACAGTTTACGCAAAGTATCAATCTTTAGAAATAATCTGTCGTAGTATTTAGCTAATTATAAATATATTCTCCAATACTAGTAGAAAGTTCATAGGAATTTTTCGTTATCTCATATAATTTGTTAGCTATTTTACATATTACATATTACTTTTCTTTAACTAAACTACTAAATTTGATCTACGATGTTATTACTTGAGTCGATTTTCAAGAAAATTCCCTTTTATACAAGACAATACAATTTAAGTTAAAAAGATCTTGAGTTATTACTCTCCAATATTTTATATGATTTTTTAATTTTACAGCAATAACATCTTTTATTTGTATCTGTTTATTTAATACCTGTTTCTTATTTAATACCGATTCTGTTGATTGTGATTTTGCACTTTGTATCTCTGATTGAAAAGTAACCTTCGCCAGGTTGAATTGCATTCATTTGAAAAGTCAGACTGAATTAAGGGTGACCTCATTTAACGCAACCTCTTGAACTTAAATTGTATTTTATTTTAAAACAGTCTGCATTCTTTATTTACCTTATGATTTATCCAATAAGTCTATTTCTTTTATCTTTTGATTGAAATTTTCCCCAAATAAAAATGTATTTGGTTTTGTCTCTTAAGCTAACACTTCAAATCCTTTTGAAAGTCCTGACAAAATAAAAACTTTTCTTGTTCCAGTGTGTAAATTATTTTTAATATCAATAAATCTCTTGTTAGATCTCTTAGACTTTAAATGAATTTATCTTTTCGATATTCGATCATCAAAATAGAAATCACCTAACGCAGTTATCACTGCACCTTAAAATTCTTATTCTTTTAGTATTTACTCATCGGTTTTTATGTTACGTTCTTTTCAGGTGCCTTTCATTTCATTACTTAGTGTGGATACTCCTGAAAGTTTCTCCTATAAAATATAACAATTTTTGTTTACAGTGGTTTCCTTTTCTCGGGTCGGAATCCCTACATTGATTTAAATGAAAAGTAGGCAAACAAAAGAATATTCCATTTGTTTCTAATTCATAGTTGTACGCGACTTTCTCTTATACGCTACATACCTTACTTTTTATTATCTGGTATATTTGTTGCTATCTCGCTACTGAGAACATTATTTACATAAAATTAAACAGTAGTTTTCTTTCTTTCGTCTTATTTGTTATTGTTTAGTCCGTATTAAACTCCATCCAGTATTTTCTAGATAATTTCTTAACAATTTCTTTAATGCAATACACTGAATCACTATTACGTGTACCGCAGTATAACGCGTTGTCTCTTCACTCACACCTAAGCGGGGAATTAGGGCAAGCGATCGGGCTGATAGGGGTAGGAACCCAATATATTCTGTTTAAGTCTCCAAAGATTGTAATATCTAACGGTCTACGAAAAACACTGTACTTTTAATCTCGATAATGATACTCGAATTGTAATTTATATTATTCTATATTGAGTCGATATTTTATTAAGTTTTTCGTTTGAAAGTAAAAACTTTTCAAAAAATTCATTGCGTGCATTTTCATCCCAAATACATAATTATAAATAGTAACAGAATAAAAATGTTGTTTGGTCTTAATGTACATTACACATTATTTACGCAAAAAATATATATAGACCGACAGTCCAAGGAAATCCACACCAATGTGCAATATAATTCATTTATATACAAAATCTGCTTTTACAAATCTTTTTGCATCGAAATGATAATTACGTGTAGTAAGATATGATATTCATTCTTTCCCTTCTTATGATTGCAGGTACAATATTATAATTTTCTTCGACACCATATTATCGCCTTTATGGCTTACGTAAAGTAAACCTGAGTTTCTGATTAGAATCTTGGGTAAATTTACTTTAAAAATGATTGCTTTATTTTAAGTGGCATCAATCCGCTGAACTCTACTTGTTTCTTTATAGAACGATCCAATTTTCATTGCGTGCATAAACTATTTGTTTAATTTTATAGAGATCAAGAAATATAAAACAATTCTTTTTTCAGTTTTACAGATACTATGTTTACGAATTCGTAAACTAATTTATTCGATTTTGCGTAAAATGTACGTTTTTCCAGTAGTCTCTTAAATAATTGAATAAAAAAATTATCCAAATGTTTAGTATAAAATTTGGAAATTGTCAACCTTTTTCGAAGGCTATTCCAAAATTCTTAGAATATAATTTGAAATTTTCTCGGATTATATAAAAATTCATAATCAAATAAAGGACTCAACATATCATATTTTTATTTTAATAATTTGATAAATTATATGAATTGTTTACACTTTATGTAGGTAATAGAGATCCATTCGAATTGAAATATCCCTTCATCGTATATTTACAGAAACCTGCAGATACGTTTGCATAGAGATACACAGAAATATCGCTTGCGTAAATTATATAGAAATAACAAAAACATAAAACTGATGAATAAAAATATTTATTATTTACAATTATACGTCTTTATTTTTTCATTTTTTCATTATTTGAATAACTATTATTAAAAAATCAGCGAATAAGATCATTGCGTGAATTAATGAATTAACTGAAATAATTTATAATTATTAATTCCATTCATAAAAACGACAAAGTCAATATGTATTTTCATACAAGAAATATCATTTATATAAAAACCTATTAGGCACACAAATATTATACAATCATTTTATATAATAAATTTCCTTTTAATGCATTTAATTTTGCAATTATTGGATTTTTCTTAAAAAATTTGAGCTATTATAATTATAAAAACTAGTTTATAAGAATTTAAGAATTAGTATAGAGATTCCTTTCGTATGTAACAGATGCATGAAAAATTCTAAAAATGATATCAAATTCTATTGCGTACGTAAAACATGTTGACCATAAGTTAGAAAAGTAGAAAAAATTCTATCGCTTTAATATAATGAATCATCCAAAAAAATTTAATATATCGCAGTTATAAATTCCTGAATTTTATTCTTTAATAACCTGATATTACGACAGCCCATACGTTCAAATAATTTCTGATAACATCACTATGATTTTGGCTTTAAGATTAATTCTATTTTTTATAATAATTTGAT
This sequence comes from Wiebesia pumilae, assembly GCA_018907045.1. Taxonomy (NCBI): domain Eukaryota; kingdom Metazoa; phylum Arthropoda; class Insecta; order Hymenoptera; family Agaonidae; genus Wiebesia; species Wiebesia pumilae. The sequence continues at coordinate 520,420 of JACCHZ010000131.1, read as the reverse complement.
TATTCATTCTGGTTTCTCAGTGAATAATGCAACGCATTTCCTCAAACGAACATACCGCAATTTCATTAGCCATATTTGTCAATTTTTATGAAAGCTTTTTATGTATAATTACATTCATTTTTATATTAGAATATTTTCATTAAATGTTCTATTACATCAACAATATTACAAGACATAAAGTCTATCGAAAATCCCATCAAACAAAAGGATTTGTTTAACTTTTAATAAGTCAATATTACAATATTACATTATTATTTTAAAACATTCGGTTCCTAAAGTGGATCCATGCTTCTATATCTGCAAATATAAAACAAAAAACTTATGCCGTGTAATTCAATAAAGATCGCAGTAAATTTCCCATTCAGTGCGCAACGATTGTATTCAAATAATTAAAAATTTGGTTTATAATAATACGATTCTGAATTAATTTGTCATCATTATCAATAGAAAGGTAATCATGGCTAGCCGATAAAATAATAGATGAAATTTTAATATCATTCAAGGAAACGTAATAATACCGAATATTAAAGACTACAACAATAAAATGCACAAACTAATGAAAAAGTGTACATTACTGATTTTTAATAAAATGTGCTTCGAATTTTTTTAAGACCAATTTTTGTCGAATAATTATGCAAGAGAGAAATTTTCCAGCTAAAATCCTTCGGGACAATTTGTCCTGGTAGGCAAAACAGATATAGTGTAAGAACGAAAATAAGAGAAAGGGACAGAGAAAAGTAGATAAGCCGAGAAAATGGAAGAGAATGAAAAGAGGAGAACCGAGGGTAACAAAGATAATCACCCTGACGAGATTCACAAATAAGTGTGTGTGAATACGTGTCCGAATGAGCGCGTTTAAAACTTTGAAAATAACCACTTCTCGTTGCAGGTGCTGCGGAACAGGTCGTATCTATTACCGGCTTGCAAACATGTGTAGGCATCATACTTGTCAAAAGGAAATCATCCGCAGCACCTTTCAGAATTGTACAGATAACAATTACAGATACAATTATACAATAACCGAATTTCAGATGAGAAGTATGTTACACAATTTGATAAGTTACATGTTAATAAGCGATGCACAAACGGTGGTACGTGTAACGGGATTTCTATTGAAATACAGCAGATATACGAAGCAAATGTATTCCGCAACTTGAAAATCCTATTTTCCGAAGCAATCGCAAACTCTAACCAAGCATTTCGAGAAATCGCTCGTTGCTCTGGACATTTGTTTACCTTTAGCGTGCAGCGGTTAAGTCGAAATCCGTAGTTCGATCGTGACCACTGGTTACAAGTCAATGCCGCTTGGTCGACTGTCACGCGCGAGCGATCTCCAATCGATCGTTTGAAAAGAACTTCGCCAACTTTTTTCTAATTCTATAACTTTAGCACCGTGACATTCCTTCTTTTATCTCTCTTCTACACTCCTGTAATCCTCGGATATAGTGCCGTGAAAGCGAATTGTATTAAGCTCGAATATGCAATTACTATGTAGCAAAAAATAGCTTTGTTCGGAAAATTGTCAAAAGGAAAAGAATTTATCCGCGATTAAATAAACGTGATGTTCTGTGCGACTGAGGAATAATGCGACGAGTTAAGTTAACATTAAGTTCAAATATATTTCATGAAGCGCATAATATAAAATAGAAGCTGAATAAACAGTAGTTTTGACTAAACGAGTATGAATATCTTAAGCTATTTGACCAATTCGCAATGATACTAATTTCGTTCTTAAAATTAGAAGAATCCTATCTAAATTGAGAATTTGAACATCTGGCAGGAAGATGAAGTAAATTTATTGAATTTATAATTTCCTTTAAAATCGTCAACTTGTGCCTTACAAGAAATATTATAAGTAATTTCAGACACAAGCGGCTTTAAGGGACCAGAAATAAATTATCGCTAAACTAAAAGAGGCATCGGCAATTTTCAGTACACGACTTGATCGTCTACTCCATAAACTCGGTCACAAGTGGCAGTTTCATTGTTCTCAGTTTTACGTTGTAATTTTTCTAATTCGTCTGCAGGTAGTAGTTATTGAAATTGAAGTTCCAACGTAATTCAATTTTCTACAAGCAGCTGCTCATAATTTTCTAAATATAAACTAGTATTTAGTTTCTTAATCTACAAACAACTGTACAACAAGAAAGCTATTAAAACGCAAAGTATAATCGAGAAAAAATGTGCATTTAAATTGCAGTCTTCTTTTACATGTATTAACAAGAAAAACTTTTCACTTAAAGTAGCATGTTTTACTATTAATTGTCGTACTGTCAATTGCAATGCAATTAAATAGGCTACAATTTCCCAAGAATTGTACGTATTAGACATTTATAATTTTGTCACTTTTTATATACGGAGCTATCAAGTATCATACGAATTTTCTTATTTTTCCTAGTTACAAATAGTTTTTGTACGATAACACAAGTTACGACAACACTGATGTCATTTGAGTTGAATAAAAATACAACCAGTCTAACTTAAAATGAGATTTTCAAAGGCATATTTAAACAGTACATAACAAACTCTCGTTAAAGCGTTTTAATGCGTAATGCAATTAAATAAACATTAAATTTGTAATACCTAATTCTATATAATTCTCACTTCATAAAAGTTTTATTTAAAATAATTATATCTACAGGTATAAAATTTTATAATCATTTCTTTCGCTGCTTCTCTTTCTTTTAATTTTATAAATAATTTTCTAATTACATATCATCATTAATCAAATATAATCTATTAATTAAATATAATCAGAATGTAATTTTAGTCAAGACATTGTTCGAGATAAATCCTTATAAAGTATCCTAATACATAAATTGTTTGACTTTTAAAATACTTTCGACGAATATCTTTTACATAAATATCCGGGATTGAAGTAAGCTATTTCCAGTCCATTTCCATAATAACTGTGATCCTCTCTTTTTAATTTCAATACTCTATCCTTCCCCCCCCCCCATTGGATCCGGCAATATGACGCATTAATTAATTAATAATCAAGTCACATTAAGGACTTACGCAACTACATTATACCGATCGCGGCGTTCGGTAAATGCGTTTCGAATTGAAAAAGCAAGGGGATACATCCGTCAATCATCGCAACGTTTCGCCGAGACATTAACATACGATCATTAGTCTCTTTTAAACCGAAAATCCTGATGACGGCTCGTATTGATAGTCCTACAGCGGAAATGTTCGACGAACTTTGTAAATTAAAAATCGTGAAAACCGTAGAAGCTGAAACTCGACAGAAGATGTAGGGCCGGAGGACGTGAGGCTATCGAGGCAGGGTAATTGTAAAGTTTCGCGAAGTCGAGTAGCTGCTACTTTCATTAAAGTTTTGTGTAGGCTAATCCCGTGCCTCGACTCTTGTCCTAGTATGCAATATTTATAGTACAGTTTCTTTTTTTCCATGAAATGAAATTAATAGTTATCTTGTTTCAAAAGCAACCCTTTCGACTATCCTCACTCCAAACACAATTGTAGTTCTATACAGATAAAGAAAGAATGATTGCTCTGAAATTTAGTTAAAAAATGTATTATTTACAAATAAAAAATTAAATACAGCAATTTCAATGAAACCATCGAGGGCACAAAAGAGAACATAATCTTGAAACTATAATATCCCTCGCGTGTTATTTAAAATTTGATGGATAGAATTAGAAAGACCGTCCACTCTCTATAACAATTGATATTACAGTCATATGCGCTTCTTCTTCGTAGTAGGTAAAAAACATCTGTATTGGTCGTTTAGAAGCTTCCCTGTCGTTTGTATTGATTTTTACGCTGACATACTGAATTACCGCAACTTCGAAATTTTCTCTTCCTTAAAATTAACATTTATCGGACGATATTTTAAATATAAGAAAGTTCCTTTTGTATTACCTCTAATGTTCTCTAGCTACCCGAACCTTATCATTGCACTCCTTTTTGCTCTCCAGCTTGTATTTTTACTTTGGTATTTCTAACAATTTTATACATTTCTCAATGTACTGTCAAAATTCATCGCACTCCATTGACTTGGACGATCTTCTTGTAATATCTTCTTGCAATTTCACAGGCTTCTCATTTTTCTATTATCGACGTCGGCTCACATATTATTAAGATATTCTTTGAACTCAAACAAGTTCTTTTGGCGATATGTTACACCTGAATACTAGTATTTATCAACAACAATCAATAAGTCTCCGATTATCAAATAATTCGATGTAGGAGTTTAAAAGTTAATCTATTTTAATTGTGCAAGTGTTAAGCTCTTATGATGTCTTGAAACTTCGTTAAAAAACCGCATTGTCAAGTGATTATTTTTAATCAACTTAAGAGACTATTAGCTACGTTAATACAAGCGACATTGTCAGGCCATCGTTTTTTGTACTCATACCGAATTATTAATTTTGTTATATTTTGATGTAAAAAAAAATTGGATATTTCTAGAAATTGCTAATATTGTCTTTGTTAATCTTAACATCGTTCACATCAGCAAATATAATTTAACGCTATAAATTTTCACTCTTAAGTATCTTATACCCAGAAAATGATTTTATTGTGCGATTTTCTTGAATGTAATACGTGTTTGGATTCTTGAGTAGATAAATTTTAATTTTTCTTCTGAATTACAATTAATTAATAGAAATAAAAGACAGTAGATTAAACAATTGTCTACTAAAGAAAACCATTTGTTTTTGTAATATTTTAAGTTGAATAGAATTCACGACACAAAAAATGCAAAATCCGAATTCTATATTTAATTGAAATATTCGCATTTCCTCTAGTTATTCGTTCCCCAAAATTTTTTCAACGGCAGTTATGGCATTATTGACTTGTAATTGCATTGAATTACGAATCAATTACATTTATCGAACTAATAAAGTATCGTTCAAGAATACGTTTTCTTTGCTCTCATATGAAGCTTCAAAACTACTCACAAGGTTATTGTAGTCTTGTGCTCTTTCACAATCGCGTGATAAGGAATACAACAGCCTTCATGAATATCATGAATATCATCCACTTGTGTAATATCAACAATGCGATCTGGACGTTCATTTCTTTTTAATTCATTATAATCTTGTTTTAGAGTTGCATGTTCGTCTAATATTTTATTCAATTATTTCATTAAAGAGTAAAACTATTCGATTGACCTATTTAATTTTCATTATATTATAATGACGTTGTATGCTGGTCAATATTATCACAAGTGTCTCTTCTACAAAGCCTCTCATAGTCGATTTTCTTCATTGATAAATATTTTTTATCGCATAATTCTATCATCTTGTCAAAATATTATATTTGAGTTTGCAATTTTCAAACCGAGTGAAAGATTAGTTGTACGTCGATTTGTAACGCAGTTAATTTACCTGCAATTATTTAATCTAACAACGTTTTATAAATTGTGAAATTTGAGTTTCTAGTGCACGTACTTTATCCGTTACATACAATTCATAAAATACTCTCGATCCCATTGGGTTATCGATCGCAGATTTATCGAAATTTGAATTCGCTAGCGCTATGGTTCATGGTATTCTTAGTTCACCTTTCATGATTGGCGCTAAAGGTAATAATCCAATTATAGTGAACAACGAGACAATTTTTATGAAGCACCCAAATTTATTAATTAATGTCCTTATTTTTTAATTTATTTTAAATTCACCTCATGTGCTTCATTTCTCCAAACCATTAAAAGATATATTTATGTTGTTTTATTTGTAGCGAAAGTCTTTGTGCAATTTTTCTGAAATAAAATTACATTGTTGAAAACAATTAAGAAGATTCCGTACAAAGCTGCTCTATATGTATCAGAAAAATTTTATTTCACTAATCCCTATGAGTACTTGGAATCATAAGTAAGCAAATGTGCATGTTTTCCTTTATCATTTATTCCTACGTTTACCTAATCCGTTTGAACTATTGATAATCCTAATTAATATTGTGGATGATTTCATCAACTAAGCTTTTTCCTGTAACAAAACATAGTAAAGAATTTTATCTTGCCTCACATTTCTTACCACTGGACGTAAAGCATTTAATTGCACAGTTCTAATAAACGTTCTTAACCCGCAAAAAACTAGAAAGCACATATATATTTAATTTAAAATAAACATACGAATATGCTCCGTTTACTAGTACAGTAATTAAATTAAATTTTTCTTTGCGCAGCGCTGAATGATGGAACTGACGGAACTTAATTAATTCTATATTTCGTATCATGCTTATAATAATTTTTATTCATTATACATTTAATTTTGTCAATTTTCTACACTAATATAAATACCAAAATAGATTTGCTCGTTCTAAGGAGTCTTTTAATAATTTTAATAAATTTACATACCTTTGTATATTGTGTTTGCACATGTGCATTTTTTAATTTAATTTTTTAAATTAGTTTTTTGGAGATTTTCTCGCTGAACTTCAACGAAAGTTCGATAATCTTCATCGGATCCATCAAGCAGATCAAAAGTTTACGTTATGGTTCTAGGAGGCGACAACTTGAATAAGTAAAATTTTTAAGCATTAGAAATACCGTCTGTGTTATAAACTATTGATCAAAACACGTTGCGATAAGTTCTCCAATGAATCGGATTACCATCAAACGAATGTATTTAACTTTTAGATAAAAGAGAAATATTTAGTTATAGATAAAATATAGAGATAGACTAAATGGACTGCGATTTATGGAAGGTATCATAGATTTACTCTTTAATGTAGAAGTTCTTGGAGTAATTATTATTGAGCATTTAAAATATTGTTACTCAATTTTATTTCTTTTAATCTTTTGTACATTTATTAAGTCATCGATTTTGTTGCCAATATTTCCATTTCTAATTGTATCTTTCCAAACTACTGATAATATTCTTTGGATTTAATTTTAGATGATTTGACGCCATATATATTGGCTTTCCGAATATCGATGAAAAAATAATCAATCGCATCAGACTGCCTTTCTTAAATGTAGTGTTCGGTATACATTACTATGTATACCTCATGAGTTAGATTCAAGGGAACAATATCGAACAACGTAATTGTAGAGTATAATTAGTACATTCTATATTTAATGCTTATCCGTCTACGCCTTTCTTAAAAAAGTGTAATGAGGACTTTAAATGCAGAATTACCAATAGATACTTTTGAATTTTTCCTCGTAAAATTAGTTGTAGAATTTGGCAATAAAACAAAAGCTTTCATTCTCTACAGCAATTCTTGATATAGGCATAGTAGTACAATATTTCTACCCTCATATATTTCTGCTTATGGCAGATACAAAGTGTCCTGTCATTGTCCTATTATTGGCGTCATAAAACATTTGACGTTTGAAAAATATTCTTTCTTTTATATTAATTCTTGGGTTTCTGTACTGTATTCTAGCTAGTTCGTACAAGTTAGATATTTTATGATGACAACTATTGCTACGAATTATATTTTCTACTTTAACGCATATGGGACTGAATTATTACTTTAGACTTTCCACGATGGAAACTTCCAATCTGGGTGAGCTCATTGATTGAAAAATGCTAGTTTATTTTATTATCATGAAAAGGAAAATCTGATTAATATAAGACATATTGTAATCGAATAGTAGTGTTTTTTCCAGACAAGCGTAGTTCCAAAAATTCTTTCAATTTGAATCAATTTCGATGAAATATCCCAGAAAAGTGATGAAAAAATCTTCACAATTAGAGGATTTTACATAGATTTATTGTGAATGCAGTATACAATCCTAGTGAAATCTGAAGATGCGTGTTTCCACTTCATAGTCATCATTTTTTCAAAGGCTAAAAGAGTATTTTAAACTACAAAAGGCTAATCACAAAGTCTGAAATAAATAGACTTAAGAAAGCACAAATGATCATTTTCTTGAACATTCTTTATTAATTAAAAAGTATACGTGTATATTTATACACATACGAGTATGAGATGCCACAATACGATTATAATAAGAGTAACTCGAAGAAAGAAATGCATTAACATCGGCTGAAAGAACAACGGATGCATTACAAAAACAAAAGATCCCAAGTTTGACTTCCAGATAAGTACAATCAAACAGTGCTTTTCTAAATGCCTTTCTTCAGAACATTTATCGCCAATCTACGTATAAAACGGTATACTTATGCATGTGCATGTCTTTATCTATGCAAATAGAACTTTAATAAATATTTCTAATATAAAAAAGGTTTATGTTTATGTTAAATAATTCATATGCGGATGACACATGAAAATTATATAAAATACAATCTAATATCCGTATATTTTAAAATTTAAGTAAAAGCTCTTAGTAATGTATCAATTGTGTGAATATCATCAATGTTGTGATGTAAAAAAGGTTTAAAAGATTTAAAATATTTAAATATCGAAGTATGATTTCCAAGGCTTTGTATAAGTGTTCTTAAATAATCGAATAGTTAACAGATGTAAGCATTAATTTTTTTTTAATTAATTAAACGTTCTCGAAGGCATCATTTGTAAGATACAAAATAGTGCCTTTATATATTTAACTTTGAAATTTAATTGCAACTACTTTTGAATTTTTGAAATGCCGAACTAAAATGAAAGTTTAGTTCCACTCTAGTAAAAACAAATTGTCTAATGTTTCTTTTTTTCGTTAATATACTAACAGCAAGAAGACAACTAATTAAAGCCAACAAATAATTTTCATCATTATCGAATTTTTTTCAGAAAAAATAATTAAACGTTCAATAAATAAAAAACTGTTTACGTATTGTAAAATCTGCCATATAAGTATAATATGAAGATAAAATTTACTACATAAGAAAAAGTAGCAAAGTAAATTAAAGAAAAGGCTGAAAGCTAATAGTATACGCTTAAAAAGCACTTTTTTCATTTCTGTACTACTTTTTGGACAAAATATGGTTCTTCTTTTCACAATACTCTACTTTTCTCAAACAATTCTGCTTCCGTGAATTTTCGTGTATCATGTGCATAAATAATACATTCCAACCTCTACACTTCAAAAATCATTGCCTCTACAAGGAAATGCTAAAAATGTATTATAATTTTTAACGAGCTGTTTCACAACTTATATTTTCCTTTCTTATATTTTCTATCGAAATTGTCATATTTAAAATTTTATGCTGGAAAATTAATTTTTCACTTATAATGAAAAAAGTGTTAAATTATGATTAATATAATTATATTAATCATTATCTTAAATTTACATTCAGTTTCATATAGCATAAAGTCATTCGTCTTAAAAATATTGATTTGAAAAATATAACTGTATGTTCAGAAAAAATAAATGTTCGAATCATATTTAATTGTTTCCTAGTTTTAAATAATTACTTAATTATAAATGAAATTCGTGATTTCGATATATGACAACAATCGAGAAAATTTACACTTACAAAAATGAAAGACGCGTGATTTTTAAAAAAGAAAAGGAAGAACGATTCACTAGTAAAGATGAATTAACAATATTTTGTTAATTTTAAATGTAGCAAAGGAACAAAAAGAAGGATAACTTATTTAAATGGAATATTAAATATATAGAAGAATGATAAACGCGCAAGTGTTAAGCGCTTAAATTTTACGTATCGTTGCGTAAAGAGGAAACTAGAAGCAGATAGAGTACAATAGAACGACGTAATTGCAAAGCAGCAGCTAGAGAAAATAATCTCATTAAAGTTTTACGATTCTTCATTACCCGTAATGCCGTAGTCCTCGTTCTCTCACTTACTCATTTATTCATTCTGCTTATTTTTTTCTCCTCTGTCTTTCTCTGACTCTGTATTTCTTTCTTTCTTACTCCATATGACTTTGTTTCTCTCGTGACACTCTTTCTCCTTCTTTTCACTGCCTATCTTACTTTGTCACGAAAGCTCTCGAACTACTTGTCGTGCCAACCATCTGGAAAATACTCTTGCTCCAGTCTTCTTTCCCTTCTTCTTACTTCTTTCATCCCGTTTTCACACTTATACGAAAATACCGCTACAGTGAAAAAGAATACTTGTTAATTGAAGTACTTATTCTACTTATTTCGCAAAAGTACGGAAGATATCATTTCAATAATTGTTAGTTAACCGCAAATCGTGAATACAAAGATTCCACCACAAGTCTACAATTCTTTTCCTTGCACTATGTTATTCGATTCAATACACCGAAGACTTTCTTATCATTTTATATTTTTGAGGATTTATGTATTTGTGCAAACGCTATAAATCGTTTAATAACTGAATTATTTTTAAAAAACCATTTTATTGTGATACATTTTGTTTATTATTTTGTGTCCTCGCTATAAAGTACGTTCACTATTTGAATATTACAAGCTAAATTGTGATGGCTATTCAAAATTAAATCAATAAAAGAATTTTAAAATTAGTTAAACGCTAAAATAGAGTAAGTTATAGAAAAGCAATTTTTCCATACAGAAACCGCAACAACGCATGAATTACACGAAATATGACTTACCGCTTAATGCTCATTAAGCGGTATTCAACTTCTTTGAAAAACATTCTTCGTAACATAGTTTATAATATTATATAAGAAACATTTATTTCTTATTTCTTGAAAGGCACATATCTCACCAAGTCATCAAGAACTATTACATTATAACTTCTCTGAATTTTGTATGATGCAAACAACCAATTACATTTGCTTTCTTTAACGGTCTTTAACAAAAATGTATTCTTAGCATAATAAAGAAATATTTTAAGGTACTACATGACTTTAATATACAGAACCCATTTGCATTAATATAATGGAAATTTGCAACTTATTTTAAATCTCAGTAACTATTTAGTCAATCCAATAAAACAAAAAGGAAGTAAATCGGTTCTGCGTTTCACTCAACGGAAATGCGGAAAACTGGTGATGAACGGAGTCTCATTATAATCAAAAGGGTCAAATAGAAAAAACGTTGAAAAGGAAGAATAGTACTCAGATCTAGAACAAAAGGAAAGATCGCGCAAACGCTCAGCAAGCAAACCGCAAGGATAATTATTTCAGAGGATCATCCATAGCTGCGGCGATTCTCGCGTGTTTCAATGGAGTGTGCAGTCAGTTCGATCTACGTCGACCGCACGCGATTCGAATTCCGGTGCTTTTTCCTTCCGCTCTCCAGTTCTCTCTCACACATCGCTCGCTCTCTCTTGCCATGTATCATCCGAAAGTTCAAGTGGATGAAAAAGCAGCTATAACGAAGAGAGGAAAAGAAAGTAGGAAGGATAGGAAAGAGTGAAAAGTCGAAGTTAGAAGGACAAGCGAGTTGGGATCGAATAAATTGATAAATAGAAAATAGAAGGACGAAAGAAGCTGAACTGAATGCGGCTCTGTGTGTGCACTCGCTGAATTGTTTAAAGCCAAAGTTTCGCTGTTGGGACTAAGGTTACGTACTAGACTATTTGATACCGATAAGATATTAATTTCTTTCGTTGGTAATAAGAGAATATGTAGCATATTATAGTATTTATAAATAAATTGCTCTTTAAAATTAAATTTTTTAAAGACATATGCAAGTGAAGCAAGGTAATCGATTCGTATATATTAACGAAAATTTTTAAGCTTTTAAAAATAATACGTGTTTATGCATTACTTAATTTAAAAAAAGACATTGTTATGGAAATATTTGCGAAACATCTAGTATGTATTTATTCATTTTTTTAAAAACGTTGCTAATTCTTGAGTCTTTACTTAATATGACTTATTCGTAAGAATTAACTGGCGATGATTTCGTTAGTATTTCGTTTCTCTCGAATAACTAATGAGAAAAGTGATTTTTATTCGCGTTATAGGTTAATTATCGGAATAAAAAATGCACACAAAACAAATAAATTCTCTTTAACTAATCACAGATGCTTAGAATTATCGAAAAAAAATCTATTCAATTAAAAAAAATAAATTGATATATACATATTTATTGTACGTTGATGTTATACTATATTATTAATTACACTAATTATTAATTATCGGTTATACAACTTATATCGATGGTAAACTTACGTATCACGTAGTAAATTATACCAGTCGTTATATTAAAGTTTACGTTGATATAATATCATTTTATTTGCAACTAATTTTAAAATTCTCTAATTTGTTTATAGTTTTTTATAGACAATATCTACTAAATGCCAATGAAAAACGCTTACCCATTATTCTAATTATCCATTGCTTATTAAATAACAAATAAATGAATATGTTTTATCTTGTACTTTGTTGATACGTGTAACAAAAGTATTAACAGCTTACACGCGATTTCAATCGTAAAATGACAGTGATTTTGATTATGTATTACTATGATTACTGTGTATTACGTCGTAATTTAATGGCAATGATAATGAATTTTGTAATTGGACTTCATTTATTACCATATAATTTATAATGATTTAATTATATATTTTAGTTAAACTAAAATATATTTTTCTTTGAAATTTTTTTATATTTTGAAATATTTTTATCTTGAAATATAGCAATTGTGAAACAGTAAATAAAATTAATATCCAAAAGATTAAACTATCGACTTTGAATTAACGTATTGAAATTTTCCATTTTTCAATTTCGCCATTTAATTAAAATGGGTCGATGTTTTGTGTATAAAATTGTATTACCATAATATTAACAAGATTAAATCTCAAATAATCAATTTATCAAATTACCTATAATAGAAAGTTAAAAGTTATACTACGTTATATAACTTTACGGCATATAACATTAAAAGTACTCGTTGAACGAAAACAAAAGTACTAAGCTTACTTCGAATATAGCTTAAACAATGTATTTACAAATAATTAACAATTTATTCGAAGAGATCAACTATATTTTATTATTTTACGTAAATATTGACAAATAGAAAAACTGCAATTTGATTGATGAGTTTCCTGACAATAGACAAAAAATAGCAAAGTGTCGACGATTCAATGCGCGGTTTGGAACTTTTTTTAGCTTCATCCAAACGACTTTTCTTGCCAATGTGTAACAATGGCTGAATCACGAATCCATAACTACACTTTTAAGGCTCGTAAACGGTCTGTGAGAATTGCTACAACCTAGCGAAAGACAGTAACAGCACAGCAATCGACTGTATTTTTGGGATTCACGTGGCATATATATTCATCGATTACCTTGATAAGGAAAAAATATTCACCCGAAAATATTATGCAATAATACTGAACCGTTTGAGCGCAAAATCAAATCTACCCCCCCCCCATACTATTATTTATTTCGTTATTTAAAGAGGAGGCTCCAAACGAAGAAATTAATCGTCGAATGGGAAATTGATACTTATTATGAAACCCTTGACAAATCGTACGTTAATATCACTTTCATCACTTTCCATCGTATTAAGAACGTAAAACTAATCAATTGATATTGCATATTTAATAGAAAATAATGCTCTATTAAATTCATTTTACAGTTATTTAAAATGATTAGTTATTTTCTGACAACTTATGAAAAAACACTTAATAAAATTCTTGTATTTTATTCAACTAAAATATTTATTTCAATCACGAATTATAAAATAACCTGTAGAAGAAATAAAGTATAAAATAAGAAGATCTATATTCATAAGATAAATAAAATGATAAAATTAAAGTTACAATTATTTAATTAAATTTATGCTTTTGATTTAAAAATCAGTATATTGGTAGAGTGTATAATAAAAATGATTAAACATGCTAATGGTCTTATTGTCTTTGTTTTTGGATAACTAGGCAAACTATACAAGGATAAATTAGTACATAAACACTGAAAGATGAAAACGTACCGTACTGAAACGTAAGAACAAGAGAAACACAGAGATTCAAATTTAATACATTCAACGCGACCACATTTGTACCCCTCAAACACTCCGATTATTCGAAAATAGCGGAATTACAAAATAATAAAATAAAGAAAAGACCAGATACTGCAAGAAGCTAACGGCAAATAGCTGAAAATTAAAGAGAGTGAATAAAAGAGAAACAAACTGAAGAAAAGAGAGAGAATGAACGATTACAGTAAGGGAAAAAAACAAAGAACAAAAAAGAAGCCTTGACCCAACAGAGTAATCAATGGAGAATTCGCGTGGTTTTTCCAGAAAGCTGTATACCAGAAAATTTTCGCTGATTTCTTTCTTCAATGCTTTCCTCGTTCTTTATTTCTTTTTTCATTAGTTCCGCTTTTTGCTACTCTCCTGTCTTCGTTCTCTTCTTTGCGCATCCTCCTTGTCTGACCTTAATTTGTTCGACCTAATAAGTAGGAGCGAGACGTCACTGCTGTTGGCGCATCAAACGATGAAACCAGCAAACTCGTTATGTGCATCGAATCAACGCTTTGCGAAGAAATAGAAGGAGAAAGAGAAAAGGGCGGAAAAGAAAGAGCATCCCTCCGAGACGATTCAATCAGAGAGGATGTTTTCATTTACGAAGTGATTCGCGTTGTGGATAAAAACAAGAAGAAGCCTGTTTGAGTAGAAATTGCTCGATATTTCTTTCACTGATTTGGAATCGCTAATGTCATTTGAGAAAATAGTTTGAACTAGAAGTAGAAAATGTTCACTTATTATCCATATAATTATGACATACTGTCTAAACGATTTCAATAATAACATTATACAGTGTGGTAAAAAACTAATAATATTCGGTCAAGGAAGCGATATCTTTTCCTAATTACTGAATTATATATATATATATATATATATATATATATATATATATATATATATATATACATATGCGAATATTCATAATTAATTTTTTAATTAAATAACTATTTACGTTATTCATTGGATATTGCGATAAAATCGTGCAACATACAAAACTTATAATAAATGTAAAAGTTACTTCTTTACAAAAATGTTTTATAATACTATCTGAAATTTATAAATGAATCTAAAATTCTAAAATATTATTAAAACTAACTTACATCATCAATCAATCATCAAATGATCAATTATTTAAACCTAATTTGAATGTAGTTTATTTTATAATATTTAATTTCTTATTTGATAAATGCTTTTAATATAATTATTGAGCAAAATTATTAATATTAGCGCGTACAATTTTTGCTTTTTAATTTATGATTAGTTTTAGAATCACTTTGAAAGTTTACATTTATTACAATTTTTAGGACTCAGAATTATTTTCATACAACACTTGATGCCATATAACGTGTAAAACTTTTTTGTCAATCGTAGTTTTTCTGCATTCTGGCACTACGATGCCTTTACCAACGTAAAAATATGAAATAAATGGACTCAAACAGGAAAAAAACATGTCCTCCCTGACGTTTCAAAAGTCGATGCAATCATTGTCCTTTATCTGTTATTCAAAAATTTCTTGCGTTCCATCACTTTCGCCTGTTGGTGAAATACTTTTCCATGTAAAAAGTTAATCCTCCAGTACGCCATCGACGATAATTCTTTATTACGTAACTTATGTAAACTTTCGTAAAATCATATTTAACTAATAAGTATCACGTTTAATTAAATCGTTTTTATACTACATCTATTTTATTTCTTAAATTTAACATTTTTAGGATAATGAAAATAATTATATCTGTACAAATTAATATTAAGCATATGTAGTACTCAGGAAAAATCCATTAATTAATAGGTTAATTATTCATTAAAAAAGAACATTGTTGTGTAAAGCTTTTATAAATATATATATTACATGCTCTTATAAAGGTTCTATATTTGAATTATAAATGTTTTTGAAAGTTTAAAAGAGAGATTTAAATACATTCTGCTATCATTTCATAATTATTACAGAAAATTATTTGTGTCGGTCACATCGCAGTGCAGCCACTTATTAAAGACAAATGCTACGGCTTTTTATTTGCCTGTATAACCGTAAACCGACAGTGTTGGATTCATCGTAAGAAAAAATGGATGCCTCGTTATAAAATATGATGTAAGACTAATAACTACAGGCGTAAAAATAAGTGTACCGCATATATTTAAGTAAGACCATACAAGATTTAAGCTGGTGCGAGTTAAATCTTTAAAATATTGAATAACAGAATCCGCAAACGAGTCGTTATCCATGAATTACACGATATCACTAAATAATTAATAGTACAATCGCGCTATTTACATTAAATCATTTACAAGAGTTGATAAGACCAGAAGCAATTATCAGGAGGAAAAACATGCACAACCATGAAAAGTGCAAGGCCGTACAGCATATTGAACAACACGGCTAATGTATGAGAGGAGGGAAGTACCAAATGGCATCCGTACACAACGACGGTCCCGCGATCACGCCACTCCACATTTACTTTGCACCCGTACCGCTAGATGGTTCTGGTGGCGCGACGATCGACACTCATCTCATGATATTATTTGATGTTTAACCAAAAGAATTGTATTATATATGAAAAATATCTTTCTAGTTTTCTCCTCGATTCGTTTTTCGAAATTTTAACTTAATTATAAAAAACTAATATAATGAATACTGTATTATATTTAAAAAATGTTAGAAATACGATTTTTTTAATTTTTTCATTAATAATATTCGTTTGATCGAGTGCAATTACAAAGCATTCATTTGTATGTAAAACATTTGTGTACTAACTTTTCTTAACAAGTAAGTATTTAAAAATATTATAGCATCGAAATCTATTAGAAATGTTATAATATAAAATTATTATATCACTATTAAAACTTATTAATAGTATATTTACTTTCAATTCTTAAAAATTAAATATTATTTAGCAAAAAAAACTCTGTTAACATAAAGGTCTCTCAATAAACGAATCCAAACAGAAATAAATTATTATTGATATTGTCATTTTATTTATTTGACATAGAAATCAAAAAAATATTTAAAATACTTGTTTTCAATGAGTAGTATTTATTTTCTTTTATATTTACATAAAACCTAATTGGCCTAATTATCTAAACAGCCATAAAAATCATAACTTAATTAATTAATGGCAATAAATAAATAACGAAAATACTAAAATATTTAGATTCATCCCGAGAAGTGAGATCAGAGTGATTGGAAATATCAATGTAGCATGATGTTATTTACATCTGATTCCTAAATAATACAATAAATAAAATACCAGTATGACATTTCTCACGTATATAATATTTAGTTCTACTGATTGCATGGAAATCAATTTTTTTTTAATTTTTTTAATAATTATTATACTATGATATTTATATTACATAAGCAATCATTTATAAACTATGTATTTAAATTAACAAATAATTACAATTAGAGACGAAATATTCTAATAAAAAAATAAAAAATATTCTTATGTATTAGTAGAATCAAAAATAATAATATACATATCATAATTCTCTTCTAAACGTGCTCAAAATGTTCAATAATTATACAAGATATAATTTATTAAATTTATTAAATATTTCTACTACTGTATTGTATTTCAATTACTTTTATTTCATCGCAATGGATTACATGAATTTTCTCAAATATAATTTTTATGTTAAAATTTTGATCCAGTGTTAAACTGCAAGAATTTATTAAATATTTATGATTTATTCTATAAAATTTTCTATATATATATATATATTAATCTACCTTTAAACTTGAGGAATCATTTTAAAAATACTTTTAACAATATATTTATAAAAAAATATATTTTTTAAATAACATTTTATGTATATTCGAATGTGCAAGAAAATTTGTTGTAATTAAAATTTAAACAAGAATTATTGAAAAAAATGCATTTTCCTGAGCAATAGTGTAATTAAAGTCTCGCAATTATAATATTAAAATTTAGTATAATTTTAGATTTTTTTAATCTTGAATATTCGTAACGTAATGGCAAATGAGATTATATTCATTTCGAAATATACTTTCATAGTATACACAAATTTGTTTTAATACATAATGAACTATGTAATTTTCTATTCTTTCTATACCAGTTTAATTATTATTATTTATTATGTAATCACGATTAATCTGCGAAAATTTTGGGAACTGATTATTCAAATTTATAATTTTTACAAGCAGCATATTTAATAATTAATACAAATATATATTTAATACAAATTGTATATTTATTTTATATATTTAATGTAATGTAAGTTGATTTTGTAAAAAGGAAAGTAATTAGAAATAATTTAAAGTAACGCAATTTTACTGTCCTTCTGAAATTCTTAATCGACTGAAATAAAGTATCAATATAATTGATCACCATTTATATTTATTAAGATTTCAGTAAAAAAAGATTCATTAAAGTCTAAAATCAAAATTTCTCTTTACTGAATTACTTTCGCTGAACTTTTTAAAGAACTTTTGATCACCTTGCCTCTTCTCACCCTAGAATATTCAACTGGTTTAAAGAATTTACGAGAAACAGACGTTGAAAAAATGAGTCATGCTCGAAAAGACTGCGGACCTCGAGTACTGAAAATAATATTACGGCATTAAAGGTGCCATGAAAGATATTATAAAGTAACGTATAGATCATTTAAATTAACTTTATACAACAGAACACTGAATTTCCAACTACAACCTGCGATTATAATACGAAAACAAAGTTCTTATTCCTACTCTGGAAAATAATGTCAAAACTCTTTGAATATATTTTTACAATTTTCATGAAAAATTTGAAAAGTAATCATTAAGAAAGTAAATATTTAATAACAATATAATGGAATAAAGTATAATAATAATGAAGAAAATAATAGTCGATTATCTAACATTTTGTTAACAAGATATTAATAATGACAATTTGCGGATAGCCGAGTAAATTGAAAAACAGAAGTTACATTTTTGTACCTTAAGTATCAAGTTTTCAGATGTAAAACTGTTTTAAAGAGATTGTTTCATTTTACTACTGATATTAGAAAATTATGCCAAGAAAGCTACAGCTTTCTTAGTGCGTTCCTGCATCATAATACTGCGTACCCGCATTCCGCAGTAGAAATACCAGATCTCTTAGTCAGTAATCACGTTAGCACCTTTCCGTAACAAAATAATGAGCTTATTCGACAGAATTATAATTTTACCAATGCTGACATAACTCAAACACATTATGCAACCGGTTTCGACTAAAAAAGAAAAAATGAAATTTAAAGAAGAAATGTGGAAAAGTGATTATTGCAAAATAACTAACATTTCTCTTTAAAAATCTGGCTAATTTTAAAACAATTATTGAAAATGATTAAACAATGCAGCAAAAATCTGTTATACGTAGCGAATTAACATAATATTTGATATTCACAAAATTATAAATGAGCATTTGGTAGACCTTTATCCACGTTTGATAAAATTGTTTGAGCTACTGATTCAAGCAAGAATTAATTCTTTATAAATATATCTAGTTCATTGCTGACGCTTTAAAATTATTTGCCTCTACGCGATGAGCTGTCCTTTCTTCCATAATCTAAATAATGAAAAATAAATACCAAAGTGTTATTTAATTTCATTCAAAAAATTGGTTAAAAAATGCTGGAAAATATTTTCTCCTTCTGTAGTCTACAAGTTTATTCCTCAAAAGGAACCTTACACATGTACATAAATACGAAACTATGTACGCCATATGCGTGCGTGGCATGCTTTTTACGCTGTGCAAGCACGCTAAAAAAGCGAAAAATATCATGTGTTTATCTACATATATGTTGATATGCGCAAATAGAAGGATAAATAAACTGAGGATAGCGAAGGGACATAGGAGCAGCGGTAGGTAAAGTTACACATTAGTTATACGAAAACTGCCAGACGGCTGGGAATTTTTCACCATTTCAAAAAGTTTGACCAAGCATTCGTTAGCAAGAGGAGAGCAGCAACGCTAACGGAAAACCTAGAAGCAGACAAGGTGCATTGCTCTGTAGCTGCCGGTGAATGCAACAGCGAACTTATGTGTTATTTTAATACCCACACTCACGTGATGATCATTGATTTTACAAATAAAATGAATTAAATTTAGTATTTGACATTTCTCAACTGCTCAGTTGAATGGAAAAACACTGTTGAATAGAAGCTGCTGCCTTACAATTTTCAACAAATTTATTCATTAGAAGAAATTAAATATAATGACATATTAAATCAATATGTCATCATGTTATCGTTACAAAATATTCGTAAAAGAATAAAAAATTAGGATATAATTGATTTGATATATAAACATTTGAAATTTCTGTTCAAGTTAGTGGAACAATATAATTACAATGAAAATAATAATTTAGATAAAGGCAATAATATTTGCGAAAAAATTTATTCCTACGATTTTAGAATGACATAAAAACTTTTAATTGGCATTTAATATAAATAGTAATAAATTAAAAATATTTAGAGATAAAGCAATGTAAAACATACTTTTCAAACTGAAATTCTAGACAATAATTTTCTACTAACATACAATTTCACTTTATTCATTTATTAGATTATAATTTTATTTTCTATGATAAACGAGCTCGGTTATACGAATTAATTCATGTGTTACGACTCGTACATAACCCGGGATAACTAGACGATGTTTAATTATTGATACAGCCTATAAATTAACATGTTCATTGAAAAGTTAAATAGCATGAAATATTAACTACCTCAATGTCACTATTGGCACATGTATCTCTTGAATTGTCACATATAAATAATTAATACTAAAATATAAAAAAGTTGAAACTAAATGTATAACAAAATTTAGAAAATTACAGTGCATGAAGTAATTATTGACTACATAAAACATGCAGTGAATATTTTTCAATTGTCATTAAAAAATATCGAAAAACTCAATAATTATTTTGCTTCGAAAGCACAACTAATTCGCTAAATATTTTTTCACATTCCTAGAAATATATATTTTACATATTTATGATGTTTGAAAATGGAAATCTTTAGAAAGTAGTATAACGCCTAGACGTATAATATTTTTATATCATTTTATAATAGATATTGGCACTAAATATTATAGAATATCATTAATATAGAATAAGACATTAAATCTTAAAAGATTCATATCCGAAATATACAGAAATCGTGACGCATTAATTAGAATAATGTACACGAACTATTTATAAAAGAATCAAAGTTGTAATTTTTATAAAAATTTATGTAGTCACACTAGACATTATGTATTTACATCAAATGGATCAAAACAAAGTCAACTTATAAGAACATTACCACTGCCAATCAAAATTAAATGAGACTATAGGGACTCTTTTTTAAATTATAAAGTACTAACATCTACGAGCTCTAATTTATTCTAGTAGATTTCACGTTGTAAGAAAATTACTGCTTAAGTAAATTATGCAAAATATCTTATTAAAATTATAATCAGTTGTATTTTATATTTAATTCCACATTTAATTCAAGTAAATACTTCTGAATACAATACATTTTCTTACATTGTTACTTTTAATAAAATAATTTTAGTAATCTTACATGTACATGTATACTTATTATTAATTTATACTTTAAATATATATATATATATATATATATATATATTTTTTTGTTTCTTAGTAATAGTTACAATAAGCTCTCGATTACGAATAAATTAGTATAATAACTAATCTATTCTATTAAATTTTTTGTAAATGAAATTTAAAAATAACAAAAAACATCAAATAAGTGTCAAATGGATTTAAATTACTCGATCACTTGAACTATAGTATACGTAATTAGAAACTAAAAGTAATATAAATGTATGATTTAAGAATCGATTATATCAGCGACAAAAGTGCAAAATAAAAATAAAGACCAATTTGCTGAAAGAATATGTCGGATTGTACATAAATAAAAGTTGATTAGCAAACATTTTCAAGATAGATCATCCGATTAGAATGAAAACGAGAACTTGATAGTAAAGATCAATGTCATATATAGAAAATGTTGATATATAAGAAAGCAGTACTGAGAAACAGCACTACGAATAATGAATGCAAACAAAATGCAGTTGTCGAATTATTTCAACAATAAATATACATCATACGATGGAAATTCTCGTAATATCAAACAGCAGATCTAGACAGTTTGATATGAAAATTCGACCGATAACTATAAATATTTTTATTAATTACATATACAAATGTATAAGCAAGAAAGACCAATATTTAGAAGTTTCATATAAATTTAAATCTTTACATGATCTTTAGGTTGATTAAATTACGATGGAAAATTAATTTTAAATTGAATTTGAAAGAAATATAGTGTGGTTAAATATCCTTAAACTATTTTTGCACAATATAGTATAAAATAATGTTTTAAAATTCGTATGGTAATAAGCATTGATTTACAGTTGAAAACTTGAATGATTATTGGTAATAATAATAATTCTTAAATTAAACAGAAAAACATTTTTTATAAATTATAATCTGTTATTATTATTATTCAAGTTCTAAAACTATCGCAAGCAGAAATTGAACTTTCAAAAATTGCGTTTTCTATAAAATTTAACTTAAAATATTTCTAAATGAACCGAATAAGAGACAATTAAAAGTAAAATACCATCAACTTTATTCAACTCCACTCGTAACAAAATACGACAACAGTACGTATACAGGCTAAACAGTGCCCACAAAATTTCTCGTCCAATGAAATCCTCGAGTACCGTGCTGACAAAAGAACGTTATCACTTTTTAGGACAGGATACTTTGGGAACTTTCTTGTTTCATTCTCTCTCCGTTCCGGAAAAATCAAGCTAATTTTTTTTTCACGACATTAACTTCATATCGCGGAGATGAAGTCTCGAACAAAAAAATTGACACAAAGGAGAGGGCAAAATACGAAAAGGACGTTGGTCTAATGGGTACACATACATATCTAAACGGAGTATCGCGTATCCATATATACACCCATATCACTTATCTTGCTACGCTCTGATGTTTTTCCCCGATCGCGTCATCCTTGAAGGTAATTTTCGTCCGGTAAAACTCGGAAACGAACATTACCAGATCTATCCGTTTATCTCATTTTACGAATCGCAACTTCCGGGGCAAAGTGTTCGTGCGCGAGACTCTTTCCAGCAAGTTCGATGCTTCTACTCTATTTGTTGGCAGTTTCCTCTCGAGAATTAAAAAGGCCGTGTAGCCGTCCTTTTTCGCATTTTTCTCGTTTTTCCGTTCTCTTCTGTTTTCCCTTAAGTTTAGTAAACCATTTAAACTTATTCCACAATAAGTATTTTCTTTGAATTTTATAATATCTATTTCTGTGTACAATTGAAAGCAATGTAAAACTAGAAAAAAATCGAGATCTTTTTTATTTCAATTGGCATTTTTAGCAAATATGTAATTTGTGATTATATCGGAATAATTGTTTCTTTTACATTATTGCGGGACCCGCTGTCAGTTAATTGGATACGATTGAAATTTTTTGTAAATAATTCGAATGTCTTTATAAACAAAATTTAAATAATTAAATCACTCGAATAAAACAAAAGTGCTTTACTTTATCATCATAAATAGTCTTTATGATGGTAAAAATTTCTTCTGAAAGTCTTAGTTTAAAGTTATAGGGATTAAGTATTAAAATATTGGAAACTTTAGCTTCCTAACTTAGCCTTCACGAATTATCACTGTTTGACCATCCTTCGGGTTATACAAAATATAAGCTTAGTTAAATAATTTTATACTTACAGAACTTTTTTATTTTTCCTTTTTTTTTATTCTTAAGACATTACTTCATGAAAATTTCAAGAATTTTATTATAAAACAATAATACCTAACTGTATCCTTGCGTATGTTAATTCAAAATATATTTTCGCAACAAATTTTCACAACTACGTACGTATATTATATAATAAATACCACTAATAACCACGATTTAACAACAAATTTCTGTACGTTTAAATTCGAAGTAATGCATCAAGATTTTTTTAAAGAAAAAAAAACTTTTTCAAAGAGTCATATCTTCCGAGAATTACCTAATTGCTCTATAGGGATTAGCTTTTAAATCTATGATTGATGGCTTTAGACCTAAAAAATATATGTTTCTGCAGACGATTTTGAACTTTTTTACCTTTAATAGACGCGTTATAAAAAGAGAAAATTTATCCTAAAAATAGTTTCTTTTTCTTTAAAAATATTATAGTATTATTAACAATTTTCGATATTACGTAAGTATTTGAAATAATTAGTTTCAGATTATATAATTATTGAGAATCTATGAAAAATTATATAATTGCTCCAACCTTTTATTTAAATATAATTCATAAATTTTTTTGTATATATTCCATCGTATTTAATGCTTATAGCATTATTTATATTTTAGAGTCATTTCTAAATATATATCTAACATATTTTTAGACATAAGTACTTAAGTAAGTACCAGAAACTGATTAATGTATTTCTTGTTCTTATATACATTATAAGGTGTGATTCTAATACATAATGGAACATAATATCATACGATTATGCATAATTGCAGTTAAAAAATACACAAATGCCCATATGAAAAATCTAAAAAAATGTCATTGACTTTTGAATGTACTAGAGAAAAAAAAGGAAATATAGTTAAACGTAATATTTACAAACATGTTACTTCATAAAATAATATAAATGATGAATTTAAAGATCTTACGTATAAAGTTAAATGAGTTTTATATGAAACGAACTCCTCGGTATATTCAAGGAACTTTTCCAATTTTTGTACACTCATACACTAAACTAGCGTGTACATTTCGATATTACATAAAAGTTTAAAAAACGAAATAAAAAGGTGATAGAATAAACGCTATTTCATCGTTCATAAGGGATGAATTGATTTTTAACCAAAAATTACCATTACCATCAGTTATTCTGCGCACATGTAATTAACATAATAATATGCACGACAAACATGCAATTATATCCAAGCGCGAATAATTCGCAAGTTATAATATCACTGATGTCCCTATAATTACGCCGCTAGAGGCATGCACTTCAACTCACTTTCTCTCGCTCTGGCGTATATTCTCGATTATTTTTTATGTCCTCATTGTTGCTCCTTTCTGTATTACTATAGACTTATTCATTACTTGTACTCTCTTAGTGTTAAATCAAATAATATGCTTATTTTTTTAATAAATAATATTTATTTTAAAAATAAAAGTAAACTTTTATATAATAATAATATCGGGCTATTGGGCTGTGTGAATAAACCTGGATTGGGTCATTGGGTTTCGTTGCATAATTTCCAATTACTATTCATAATCTTATATAAATCAACATTGTGTGTATTAATTTTAGGTCTTCATTTATTATTTAATTCAAACTCTAATCACGTTAAACTGTGTAAAAGCTTGATTGTCATTATAATCTTTTTTTTGCTACTTATCTTAATTCCTTGGTTGTCGAAAATAATGATCAAGCCAGCCTGTTGAATTTTTCTAACCGCCAGTAAATTGTACGGAACACATAGGTAATATAGGACAACCTCAAACGTACCTGAAACTCCGACGTAATTTATAAAATATCCTGTCCCTTTCTTTGTAGCTGTAATAAATGTTTAGTTCTTTGCTGCGGAAATTTTTAAAAGTAAATCAGAAAAACAAGACTAATTGTTTATAATATGGTACAACGTCCCTGAGTTAGCTAAAAAATTTAATTTTTCCTTTTTTGCTTTTGCTTTTGCCAATTATTATTTCTCTATTCATAATAGAATAACTGAATATATTACTTTCTACTTATTTTATAATTGCTTCGATCATTTGGAAGAATCTTTCCAGATTTTCTTTCCTGATATTGAGTAGAACTTTTGCAATGCATAGCTTTTTTCGCAATAATTGCATTTGATTGTTTTATTAAAAATCTGTCTATTAGATTTACATTAAGCTTTATTTGTATTTTTATAAATGTTGTTCTTCTTGAATATTTTCAAAAAACACTTATATCCTCACTTTCAATTTTTCGTTTCTATTTCGTGGACATATAAATGTGTTTCACAATTAATAGGGTTAAATTGATTTCAGATAAAGTGAATCAGCGATTCCATCATTTACAACTTTGAGTACATAAAGCTCACTCAGTAATGTACTGATTTAGACTTTCCATTCACTAAAATATTCACCTCTAGGAACCAGCCTTGTAAATGTCTATTGTCGTTAATAACTGTTCACAAAATTACTTACATTCAGTATAAGCGATGTATGTTTTATTATTATATCGAACATACATGTCACTTATTCGAAATATCAGTAAATCGAACTAATTTTAAATGAAACTATATAGTTATATCATTTATTTAGATTATATTTAATTATCATATCTCTGTCTGTATATATATATATATATATATTTAATTATCATCAAATAAAACCAATTTATAATTTTGAATTTAAAAAATACAATGAACAATAAGATAAATGATAATGGGTCCATAACCTATTAGGAAATGAGGTTAAGTTAAACCATAACTTGACACAAATATTGTTTATATTTTAAGCCGAAGGACAAGAACTTCTGCTCTTTTTGTGTTGTTTTGAAGAACTGAAATGTCGTACTCTCGAAGAGAAAGAAATGAAAAGTGTGCAAAGTACGCAGTTTTCATATCTACGACCCTCAAGAAAAGTTTTCCTTCTTAAATTTACGACTTCTACAAAGAACAAGACTCTGTCAATTCCTTTTAGACTAGTTCGTAGAAAAAGCGTGAGAGATTAATAAATACTCTTCTCATATGCATATATTTACTCTTAAGATAGAATATTGCCTCGTATTTGTATCACACCATTTGAAAAACCCATCGAGTAAGAATCCATTGTATTCATTCGTTTAAAAATGAAGAATATTACATATAGATTCTTGAATGTAGTATTGTGAATAAACGAAAAGTTGATTATTCAAAAAGAATTGAGTTAAAAATGTTTGAAAAATAAAAATTTTCACTCTCTTCAGTTGTATAAAGTTTTATTTATTTGAATATAAAAATGGATTAACATTATGGTAAGAGAAAGATTCATAATAATTTTATATATTTATCTACGTGAACATTACTACTAAACTAGTATATAGATATTTTTAATTGATTATAAACATTCTTATAAACATTTTTTCTTTATAAATAAAAAATATGCCTAAATTTTCAATTGTGATATTCATCCGATGCCATTTTTACAGCTAATTATCTCACCTGCGATACCAAAACAAATTGTAAATAGCTATTCTAAGCTAACAAAATAGAATTTATAAATCCAAAGCACTTTTTTTTACAAAAATGCCTGCAAGACTCGTTTAAAATAAGTAACGAAGTAACTAGCACTAATTGTAAGTAACATGCGTCCAGTTTCAAAATACTGGATATACTCTGAGCATTTAAACTATGTTTTGAAAATAAACTTTCGAAATTCAATCTCTAATTTTCCATGAAACCATGCAATGATATTATATCTTGCAAATTCTTCATAGAAATAGTGTACCCACGTAAAACCACGTGATATCTCCGACTGGAAATTAATGGCTTTTTCAGATATTCTTATATTACTTTTTCTGAGCGCAGTTTATCTAAAATTTGGCTTACGTATAGTGGTAAAACTAATCTATTTCTAACAATCTCATCGATAAAAATCATATCGTTTTTCATGAATATTCTGTTCGGAATATCAAGTGCAAAAATATCGCACCAATAGATTTATACAGATTCTACAAATTAAAATCGAATGTTTTTGAAATGAAACAGATAAATCACTCGCTAAAACGTAAAACGGCTCATCGTTTATTACGTTTGTGGAAATATTATCTAAATTCCAAACGTACTATCGATAAAACATGGATGTCCTTACCGCACAAGTATTTAAAAAGTCAACAACCGTACGTGTGTAAATACACATTAATGGAACACCACGAAAGCTGGAAATGCAAAAAAAATAAAAAAAGCACGAGCTATTGGTGAAAGTTACGCAGTGCAGACTAGCAAGCGACAAGCATCGTGCTAGAAGGCTATTTACAGCGTCAAGAAAGTCGGCTCACCGGGAAGCGGCCACGCGACTAATCAACGAACGTTCTACTCCCACTGTCCGTCCTAACATACCCCCGCGGCCACTCTGCTTACTTACTTACGGCGTCAACCTCGCGTGCGAGCAAGTCATCGGGCAATATGTGTAAGAGCCGCAATTTCGATATCGGCGCTCAGAAGGTCCGAGGTATCGCCCCGCGTCGCCGGCTTATACGGGGGCTGATCCACGCAGGGTTGCGCATGCGATGCTCCTCGCGCTCGTTTCGTACCTCCGCATTCTCGAACCCCGCGGAATATTTATGGGGGTCAAGCGCGTGAGAAAGTTGGCACTCGAGCCATTATAATCCCGTTGCGAGTGCCAGGCGACTGGGGCCTGCTTTTTACATGTTTCTTTGTACGTCGATAAAAGTTCGACAATTAAACTCGCGGTTTAATAGTCGGCGCTCTGCAAGGAGTAAGGGATGTTTTTTTAAAGCGATGGTACTTGCTTATGGAACGCCGTTATTTTTCAATTTGACCTACTTCTGCATATTATCACGAGCGTAGTTTATTTACAAGCACTTTCACTAAGGACTTTGAGAAGATATTTGGATAAGAATCCAGGAATAAGGTCGCATTAAGGCCTCAATCTCGGATAATTTTCCTTTCCAACTCGGATAATATTTTGTCTTTATTCCTCACATTTTCGATAGTACTATCGAATAATACTATCGATACATCATGTATCACTGGATTTACGAGTTTTATATCTTTCGCAGCACCTCTTGTGCTCTACTATTCTTCTTTCTGCGTTAAATGCCTTTCGAGTCTGACATTATGCAAAAACCGTATAAAAATCCTACGATAAATAAATTTGCACAACCTCCGAATTCCTCATTAAACAGAACCTTAAACAGAACCTTAATATTTGATAAATTTCTAAATTTATTACAGAAACAAGACGAAATTTGAGGCGAACGGATAAGAAAGGACACAATCCTATTCATAAAAGGAAATGCAGTACTAAAAACGTACATAGCTCCCACCGTCTGTTCAAGAAATCATCGCCGTCATAAAGAGTAATAAATATCCTGCTGCTCTTAAAATTTAAGATGTACCATGAATAAAGAAGTGAGAATATATATAACTTTGGCATCATAAATAAAGATGTAATTATTATACAGAATTGAATTTTGTCTTCTAAGGAATTCAAACTAAAGAAACATATTGATGCTACGTAAGGTAGCTCTCAAATTTTTATATATTCTGGCACCCATGAAAAATTGTAGAAAATATAAAGTAAAATTGAATGCAACAAAATTGAATAAAAGTGAAATTCATTACTTAACAAATAACAAACAAAAAGAAATTATAACAAGTGGTTTTAAAACAAAAAATTTTTTATGCGCATATTCAGTAAACAAGATTAGATCTCGTGAATTGCCAGATAACGAATACTCATCCTTCTTGAGATATATCAAATTTCGCCACTCAAAATAAAGTTTTCGAACAGCGCCGCGACATGTTTAACTGCAACTGCAAATACTCGAATTTTAAATTAAAAATATATATAAATTGTAGTGTCTTGTGTATTATTTACTTATTTCTAAATTAACAGAACTCGGATTTTCGAGCGTCATATTTCGGCCATCGGCGCGGAAAAGAACTTTAATTTAATTAGACCTAAACAAAATTTATAGTGAACGAATAACGAATCAATAAAGTAATTTACGACGACGACGAGCAAGTCTCGTGTAAACTTGCGAACGATGCGCCGAAATTAAGAAACTACGAGGTGTACTAAAGGATCCGACAAACACGTCGCGCGTCACTTTCCCGAAAAATAGTCGTCCAAAAAAACAGTTAGCATTACTCGAGTCGCGCCATTATTCTACGTTCCTCGTCGTATTCGTAGTGAATAGATGTGTGAAATATCTCCATCCCCAGCTCCTAGTAAGATTATGAGAATATGCGCAAGCCCTAGTCAGTTGATACGAAAATATTGCAAATACAAATAAGAAATACTTATTGTTTTTAGAATTGCTGTGCGAATACTTTTTTATTTAAATACAGAACTTTATGCTATCGAATGCACTGTGGAAATTACAACTGACAACCGTATATAAAATTTGAAACGAAGAAAAATGTTACATGACGCCCAACCACACATAACGTATCACGGATTAGGCTTATGGACTGAAAATTGTAAAGATTCGATTGTAAACGAAGCAGCACTTCAGTAACGTCAATTATAACTTATTGTTACGATATCATCTCATTAACACTATTGGAAGTGAGAAAAAAATTTTACTTTCTTTCGTAAAAGAAATTTTTTTTTCTTCTTTCTCTCTCTCTTCAATAAGAAAATTTAAGACATCTAAATTCGACACCTAGGCCAGGAATGTCAGCGCAAAAGGTGATAACCATGACATGTTTATGACTGTACATGCATTTTTTGAGCAGCCAGAGGCCTACAATCACACGCGCGTATTGTGTGGTTGCACTCGCAAGTCGCCGAACGCCATATGCATATACACACAACGACATCTTTCAATGCGTACTTGTACCTGCAAACAGCTGTGCGCCCACACATGCATAAACGTACATTCTGCGACTGTACATTTGCATTAACAAAGGAAAATGTATTTTTTATATATATTATTTTAATTTTTATTACGTAATTAATTAAAGTAAAATCTAAATAATCAAAAAAGGAAGAAAAACAAAATAAAATCGTAAAACTATAGTCACAATAAATTGCTATAACAAATTATAAAACAAACCTAATATAGTTAATATAGTTAATAACGTGGAATTTTTCTAATCATTATTTAAGCAAATATAAGTAATATTATAATGCTAAATTAAATGCCACAATCATTATCATATTCTCACTAATTATTTTTGTTATATTTACAAATAAATTTACAAAAAGGGGAGAAAAAATGAATAGAAAAAATGGGAGAAAAATAAAAATCGAAATAAATAAATATTAACAAAAAAAAAACCAAATATTAATAACGTTTTCTATACAATTAAATAGAATCAATAGTAAAGAAAGAAAATAATAATGATAATAATAATATTAATAATACTAATATAACAAATAATAAAAATCAACATAACAAAAATTATAGCTACTACAAAATCCGAAGAAAATTTAAATGTAACCACGAATTATTATTAACTTAATTAATATTAATAAAAACAGGCTAAATATTAACAAATTTTATAAAACAAAAACTGTACAATTATGAAAAAGGAAATTGCGAACCGAATTTTATAAGAAGTTAACTAATTAATTAAATATATGCGCTAATAAATTAATAAAAATGAAAATTGTATACAGGCTGTATAGTTTTCCGGGAAAAACCATAAAAATCCCCTCTATGCCTATACCGCCTGAGCTTTAAATTTTGTATAAACAGAGCGCATTTCTCCATGCAAAAAGAAAGTTCACCTTCAAATCTTGTACCTCGCAGCTGATCTACTGACTTGTATTAAAGAAGTAAATTAAAATATGTAGTATTTCTTTAAAGGGGGATTCGACTCCCTACCATTTACCCGATTCCTTATCCTAAAATCCTTTCCTATATAACACTATAAACTTCTATCCAAATTAACGGACTGGACTAAAGTCTATGTTGCAATATGAAGCATCTGTTCTAACGCTGTTTTTCTTTATTATTGAGTAGACGCAAATTCTAGTAGTATTAATGTAGTGTTAATCTAACAACATTGTAAAATAACTGGAATGTATAGCTGAATTTTAATAAATCTTAGCACTGTGTTAAATAGGACCGTTGCCCATCTCAGACTAGTATACTTAACTGTATAGGCTTAAAAGGGACATTTACGTCATGGACGTAACATTATTAACTGATATTTTTCTGTAGGCGGTAGGATTCGTGGCTTTGGATTGAAAAGAGATCACTTGCTCGGATCTGTTTGAAAGTACAAAACTGAATCTAAAATTTTTTTTACTAGTTCTATAGGAATTTATATACATAAGGAACTCCCATAACTTATTTAAGAAAATTTCATTTAACCTTAAAGATATAAATAAATAGTAAAGAGATTATGTACTTAGACCCAAATTTTTAAGTCCAGAAAGAGCATATTCTGTTACCTGCGTACTTTCACATTACTTTTCTTTATCATTAAAAATTTTCTCTTAATGGTGACTTTATTTTACTATAAGTTATATATATATATATATATATATTGAATCTTATAAGGTTTATGAATTTTAATAACTACTTTTTATGTTTCTAACTTGCGTCATTTTTTATTTTAAAAAACAAGATATTTAGTAGAATGGCCATTCATGAATTCATCGATTGAGAAATTTTTGATCAAATTATAGAGATTTTATATATTTTATTATATTTTCGTTATATATTTTGTTATATTTTAATTATATATTTTATTATATTTTTGAACTACCTAGCAGTGAACTACGTAGCACTGTTGACTTTCTATGCCTTAACGTAGCGTGATACCATAGCTATCTCTCTCTCTCTCTCTCTCTCTCTATCTATCTATCTATCTATATATCTGTCTGTCTCGCTCTCTATCTATCTGTCACTTATTCTGAGTTCAGCATCAAAGAAAGTACATTAAAAAATGTGTACTATACCCTATTTTTTAAATAGAGATTGAAACCTAAATATTTATTCATTGTGTTCTTAAAAACTCATGTAATTATAACTGTTGATGCAATCATTTCCACTAACTAAAGCATAACTTAAAAAATGTATAAAGTTTGTTAACACGCAGAGTTAATACAAAGAGTAATATTTACAAATTTAAACATCAGTTTATTAAATTATTCTATGTTTTTCTAATTATTTAAATAAAAATTTACATCATATAATTTTTAAATGATTCAGATCACATAAAAGCGCAGTACATTGGAAGTCATACTTGTACTTTCTTAATCCGAATAATAAAAATTTTACCATCTATTTTATATTTATGAATAAAAATTATTTTGTAATTACTTGATAAGCCGCATATTATTCTACAGTTCGAATTTTCTGAAATTACAATCGTATCGATTAAAACTTTTATAAAAGTTTTAGACCATAGCTTTTTTAGAAATCTTAAGTTTTTAGATATTAAAATATCTTACATAACCACTTACAGATGGCAATGACGTTACAACGGAAAGTCTCGTTACGAACAGAATAATCCAAGTTGTAACTTTAGATTAGGTATATTAGTACTTTTCTTATTAAAATAATTAAATCTATGAATTAAAAAAACTGTCACGATAAGCTAGTTATGTATTAGGTAGATACATACAAATTTTCTAGTTCCCTATTTATCTCATCTGAAAATTTACATTTTTGTCATTTGGATCTACTTCAATAGACATGACAGAAGTTTCCTTCTAAAAGTATATGCTCCTTTACATCCAAACTTTTTAACATCCACAATCTGAGCTGGTAACAACTGCGATAACTCGTCGATTTATTCATGCGCACATGCGTCAAGTTAATGTACATAATGAGTCTAAGAAAGAAATTAATATATTACATTTACTTGAATACACTTTATATCAACAACTTTTTCTCAGATGAATAAATAATATCATCAATAACTAACGAAATATCTTAATAGACTCTTCAACTGATAACATATTTACAAATGTTATTAATTTAAATTCTCAGAAATTTTTGCTCAACGATTTTTTCTTGTAATAATGGATTTCTGTTAATAATTGTTATTATATGAAAGTATTTGATTATAAATACATTAAAAATTATTTGTAAATATAGTATGTATATAGATAAATTTTATTATGCTACTAACCTTACAAATATGCAACATATATTACATAACACTAGATTAATGTATTTATAAATTACAACATATTTTTTCTATTTTTAATAGAAATTTAATACGTTATAATTTATAAATCTTTCGAATAAATAAGATATGAATTTTTTAAAACATTGTTTTTTCTTATCACGATGTCAATCGTCTATGAATAATATAATAACTGATAATTTTAAATGAAAAAAGTATTACATATTATTACGTATAATTGCAATCACTAGTAGGCATTGAATTAATAAAGAAATGATAAAGTATTCGCAAAGGTGTATTCAAATTTACTTTTCTAGAAATAGAACTCACGAATTCCTATTTTAAAGATGATTCGTGCTTTATATTCAATGCACTATATTATACGCAAAAAGAATTTTAAACATTTCAACAAAATAAACTAATATTTATTATAAATCATCGAAATCACTCTTCTTACCGATTATAATACATATTTTAAGCTTTTTTGAAAATGAAGGTATATTTTGCAGTTCAGTTTGACATAAAATCAAGTTTTCTTAAATAATAGATAAATTTTTCAATAAGTATAAATTTAATCACATGACATAAATTTAAACACCAAAGTTATACTTGTAAAAAGAAAGAACATTTTGTACTCCTATGCTTATATACTTAGAGTTCATTCTAAAATATCTAATTAAAACTGATTTATTTAACATGAAAAACCACGAATTTCTAATTTCTTAGTTACGTTGAATTAGATGAAAGGATGGAAAGACTCATGAGTATTGCCTTGCATCGTAGACTCAAGAAATTTATCCAATATAGTTAAATAAAGTACATAAGAAAATTAATGTATTATTACAGTGAAATAATATGTACTATTAAGAAACTTAATTGCTCCAACTTAATTTTTTCGTTCAATGTTGAGATGTTTGTAAATGCTGAACTTAATATGGTTATCGAAAATATTTGTAACATTAAGAAATTATCAAAGTACTTTCTTTCTTATCTCAACCCGATTTCTTTTACATAAAAAAAACTATTTCTAAATTATGCTATATGATTTAATTACGACATGCATCGGCTTGAACGTAATCTTCAGAGCAAGACTTACGACGTTTCGGAACAAGCCACCCGACGTCACAAGGGGGTTAACCGTGTTAATTTCATCCACAGTACAGCTCACGGCAATACACCGATACAAAGTGTGCAATTAGAGAATGTACGTTAAGAGGATACGTCAGATCCACTTTAACGATGTATGAGGAACCTTCCAAAAATTGCGTAAAAAGCCCTTAAAAGAATCCACAATACTTTCTTTATTAATAATTTACAAAATGCGAATTTCTTTAACGTAGAACAGATATTCATTCTTTGCAACAATGAGATACGTTGGTGAAACTATGAGACTCGCGGTTGAAAATTCAACATAAATATTTATTTCGTTCTTTTGAGGTAAGTAAGCTTTCCTTTAATAAACAGAACGTTTATTGAAAAGTAAATGGATTATTAGTAATTCTCAAAACAACCCTCAAAATAACCATTCCGAGATCAATTTACTTTATTATCTTATTGAGTATTAGGTGCCTGAAGCTTACGTTTAATTTTAACAGTTATTGCGTTGCAAAAGAGGGTCAGTTAGTTATTTCAAACGATTTAATGTTAAAGTTAAAGATTGTAGCGCGATGAATAGCTTAGACCGAAAGGAGGAACGTCATCATTTATTAATAAATCTTTATATAATTTAATTAGTTGACTAATTTTAGATGGATCATGATTTTTCGATTCGGATTAATGTACCCATAGAATTTAATAATTTTATTTACGGTACGATATAGTTTAGTCCAGCTTTCATCTTTGAAAAATAATACGCGTCATTCGTTTCTTTTCTTAAATGAGCAATACTCGCAAAGCTTTATGTAAATACCTTACTCATATACGCATACAAAGCTAATGTTATAACTGCTGTGATATTGCTTATGCCATCTATACAGTTTTTACCATGCATTCGCGTACCGATGTTCAACGGGATTAATTGCACGTGCCAAACATGTACGCATCTCTGATACAACGGAGCTATGATACGACAATACAATTTTGAATTCGCACATAGTACAAATAACGGCAATTAAAAAATAAAAACTCGTGTATCGCAGAAGAACCACAGGTGCGTCTGTGATTGATCTAAATTTTTGTTGCTTTTATTTCCACGGCTGTCGATCGATGAACGCGAGTCCACGTAGCGACCATTTACAGCCGATGATTTTTTCCTGTCGCCTCGTATTTTTCGTTGACTTTTTGATTCTATTCGCGCTGAACTATGGCCTTTTTTGCCTTTACATTTTACGGATTACGTATGCGAAAGCGTAAAAATTCTTTCGCGAAATTTCACCAATTCGGTAGTACTGCAAAAGTTATTTACACATCCACACACACACGCGCGCGCGCGCGCGTATATGTATGCATGTATGTATATGCATTTTCTTTTGTTTAATTTTACGAATTTATCTAATTTGAGATCGGTTTGTTTCTTGCATCATTTGTCAAGCGAAGGAATCGATTGATTGAATTACCGCGTATAAATTACTGGAACAATTTAAATCGTTGGATGAAATTACAAAGTATAGATAATAGATCTATAAAAACTCATGCAATGAGTATTACCAAAGAATCTGCATAATTAATTTTAATGAACGGACGAAAATGCAGATGCATTCATAATTATTTATTACTAAACTCTTAAAAGAGGAATTTTCGACCAACTCATTCTTACACTCAAATACTGTGGAAAATGAAAAAAATCTACAGATCGCAAAAATATATTACTATTAAACTTCAAAAGTTCGTGTGAAGCACTTTTTGAACTAGTCAATTTTTCAACATCTGTTTACGCACAAAGAATCGTTTGAAATAGAGATCCGCTATCTGAAATATGGCTAACTGCATCTCTTTCGGTAAAGAATCTTTTTGTGCGGAAGTTTTATCTGGTAGGCTTTATAGTTTGAGGTAACATACGTACTCGTGAAAAACAAAAACAGAATACGTACGTATTGAACATTACACATTCTGATAATTTTAGGATGAACTAATACGTTTTATAATTTATACGTGAATAGCGTACAATTTTTCAATAAATCATACTTAATGCACTACTTCCTGCTTAAATTTACATTGATAAAAATTGAAAACGTACCTGTAACTTTACTACAGGAATTTCTAAATCGAATAATAATGTGAATATTTTCTATAGGTATTATGCTAATGAGAAATACATTATTTATAACAATCATTACAAATCAGAATTCCATTAATTTTGCAGTTCTCAGAGTTTAAGTAATTGAAAAATTGAATATAGTCAATTAAACCTTATATTTAGCGCACGTAAAAAGCTTTGTTTGGAAGTAACTTTTATATTTTCCAACATTGCAATTTTGAATAACCCATGAAACATATTCCAAATTTATCATTATCGTAATATAACATTATCATTCGAACAAAATAAACGATTGTACTTAACCGTGAATACAAAAAGTGCACCCTAACAATATTTCAGAGTTAAACAAAAACATTTTTTATAAATATATATCACAGATGAGCCAAACAAGTAAATAGAAATTTACAATTTTAATTGTGAATAACGAACCTCTTTCGTGAATTAACTATTCTTTTTGTTCGAAGTAGCTTCATTAGCACCTCGAGAACGTTATCGGGTCAATTAAATCTGAATTTTTCGTGCTGACTAGTTTTTTCTCTTCCACCGCCAGGCCGACGCCGCTTCTGCATTGTCGTAAAAACGTTTTACGAGCCATTGCCCCTACCAGGGCATCGCGAAAGAAATCAAACTCTTCTACCTCGCGTAATTACTCTTAATGCCTAAGTTATCGAACTTTGCTAATAAGAAAATTCAATTTGTCTTTCTCCCTCCCTTCTTTCTCTTTCTCTCTCGCACACTCGCTCACTCTTCCACTAGTTTAATACTTTCCTCTTCCAATCGCTTTAGTTCAATCCTCGTTCAATTATATTTGCAGCGAAATTACCCCAACTACAAGCGAATCATGCTAATTGTGAACAAAACGTGTGTAGCCCATAAATTCATATTCTTCGAAGTTCCATCTTTTTTTCGAATTAGTAACCAAGTGACGCACACTCATATTTTATCCTAATAATATTGCTTCGTTAACTGCACATATACGTAAGCAATACA
This sequence comes from Wiebesia pumilae, assembly GCA_018907045.1. Lineage (NCBI taxonomy): Eukaryota > Metazoa > Arthropoda > Insecta > Hymenoptera > Agaonidae > Wiebesia > Wiebesia pumilae. The sequence goes on along the minus strand of JACCHZ010000131.1, from coordinate 482,671 downwards.
AATTAACAAGTAGAGACGTCTTCATTTACTGTATAAAAATAAATAATTAAAATATATAGTTATTGCCTTGCCGGATATTTAGTTAATCCAGCATTATATCGCAATAAGTAAAATTGTACCTTATAATGCATGATATTCGTTATATACAATAGTATGTATTCGCTAATTACACAAAAGGTGTACTCAGATGATACTTCATTGCAGCAAGAAAAAGATAACATCGATTGGTGTAGCAAGTCTTAACTAAATTAATGGAACTTAAAATACCCGAATAAAACAGAACTTAGATCAACCAATAGACATCATAATTCACTGGAATGACTTATATCCAAAGATTATTAAATTCTTGTCGATACCAGTATTTAACAGATCCTTGAATCCATTAGTTGCATCCTAGAGATAAAAAATTTATTTCCAGCACTCACATAAGAATACAATGATAAATTAACTGGTATTGAGTAACACAAACAATTACTGTTATAGCACTCGTTTATTCATTAACGTAAATTATGAAACGCAATTCGTAAAATCCATGTTGAGGATTCCTAATGTTTCAGACGATTTGTGACTCATTGGAGTAATCCAACGAACGGTAGACCAATAAAAGACATAGAAATCGACATACAGATATTCCAATACTAGTTTCTCGCTTAAATAGGATATAATCCAAGTGACACAGATTTTGATAATATCATCGTTCCTAGCTTGTCAAACAACCGAGATTATGCTATTAGAACAAAAACTTTGACATAATCAAATATCGGTCATTTAAGTTGTGTTTTATCGATATTTTTCAATTGATTAATTTAGCTAAAAAATTAATTTAGTAAAGCTCTTTGATGTGTGCACTTTTCTTTATAACTAGATGGAAGTCAGAATATTATCTTTATTTATCATCTTCTTGTGACTGATTATTTCTAGGAATTTAAATAAAAATATAACAGAGTCGAATAAAATAACCAAAATCAATGAGAACTAACGTGAATCGTGGCATAGCGTACGTTTCAACGGTACATCACGTGAATTGCTCAAAAAGAAAAAAAAGAAAGAAAAAAGAAACAAAAAACGATTGAAAATGAGAAAAAATCTAAATATATATGGACCAAAGAAAATGCTTCCGTTTTATGCGTAAATATAAAACATTGAGAAATAAAAATAATTCTCAAACAGAACAATCTCCCCAATGTATAACGTGTTCAGTGCACTGAATAAAATAATCGTGGTAAATATGTGAAGCCTTATCATTCTAATGGAGATAATCTTCTTATTCAAACAAATTTAATTCAAAACTTATTTATTTTAAAAGTACTTTATAACAAAGATATTGCTTATTTCGAATCTTTTTAAACTTCATAAAGCCGATAAGTTTTTTATTTTTCTACTTTTAATAGCAGAGCTTTCTAAACGTTCAATATTTTTAAAAGCAAGTAAATCGTATACGTAGAAGCCGGTAATGAATGATGAAGTACATTTTTTACAATTTCTTGACGATTTCAATAAATTATTGAAAAATATTTTTTTATTTTAATATTTGTAGCATTTATAGCTTAGAAAATATATTTCATGAAATTCTGAATATGTATAAATAAAAATATCTGCATTATGCATTATAGGCAGAGTTCTTACCTTCTATTCTACCAATTAGCAGTGTTTATTTATCTCAAAACATAAAATTGGAAATTGTGTATGATTTTTTCCCTGTAGCATTATAAAAAGGTATTTTATTACACATTTTAAAAAATATATTAAATTCTCTAAGTTTTTTTAATTTAATTAGTGATAAATCTGACATAGAATATTTCGAAAGCTACAAATATTAGATCGACGCTTTATATCATAAAAATGTTTTCGAGTTACATAGTCCGCTTCTATATTTTTAGATTTTACTATATAGGTCACAATTTTCACATATAGTAATATAGTAATATATCAATTATCTATTAATTAGATTACTTCTCTGGAAAGAAAATAAACTTTTTTCCCAACAGTGGTTTTTTGAAAGTATTTTTATCGTGTTGTGTCTAATATACAATATAAAATAATATATCCATAAGAAAGCTTGAACATTTGAAATCACGGTAAAGTAAATTTATAAAAATGTTACTTTTGATAAAATCTTTTATTTAGTGGTTGATTGATTCCTTTTATGAAAGAGCGATACCAACAATTTTTTATAAATTGCTCATCTCTCGAAAATTTCGCGGCACTCCTAAACTCGCTTTTGCTCACACTGGTATAGTTGAGAGGGCTTAACTTGATAAAAGATACAATTGATAGTAATATTAATAAACTTAGCACGGTGCATCTTCATGGTAGATGAAAGCTTTCGCGTATGAAAATCTGAAAAATTGAATTGTTCTACAGAATGGCAATGCAGTGTAAGAGTAACTTCCGCATAGACGAAAGACTCATTTACTGTGCGCCCAGCCTTATTGCGGATACGAATTTATTTATATGTACGCAACTACCTATACCTTTGGGAAAGGAAAAAATTTTATACGTGTACCCACGTAATTACTATTTGCCAACTTGTCGCGTAATGCGCGTGTTATTTGTGTACGTGCCTGTATTTGGATATGTACGTAAGGGATGTTCGAAAATGCAGTGGCAAACTTTGCGAGTCCATAAATGACCGCATAATAATATGCTAATATTGATGTTGTACTTGGCAAAGGATGAACTGACCCTTTCCTATCATTTAGACAAGATTGTCGTATGGAGTATTTGTTATTCTTCCTTTCATTTTGCTTCAAGTCATTTAACCCTCAATTATGTCGAACACTCATTGCTGTTTGACGCGTGAAGCTGCATTTACGTTCAGATGTTCTGTTCCATTGTAGAGAAAATAACCAATAATATTGTTAGAGCTTGCTCAGCACAAAATAATGAGTGCTTCGATTAAGTTCGTTTAGAAATTCTAAATTTCAACGAAATTTGTGTACAAAGTATTTAATTACTATTTATAACATATATAAATTTGATTGTGATTTACATATTTCATTTGACAATGTAAAGTCAAACTTTAGTATTATTTTCATAATTTCTTCTGTTTATCTCGTTAGCATTCAATCATTGTCAACGTCAATAAGCAAAAAAAAATCACTAATAATTAATAAAGTAATTTCTTATTTTTATTTTTGCTATGTTTTTCTTTTATTAAGTAGTTATTTGTTATTCAAATAATGCTATAATCCAGTATATACTCGATATTCAAATACTTAAAAGCAGATATCATTAATCAATTTAAAATATGAAATCCATTATTTTTAAAATATCGCTGATTGCTGAAAGATATTTTTTATAATAAACTTTAAAGAATTACAAACTTAAGTAATTATAGAAAAATAAGTATCTTATAACAAGTAAGTTCCATTATAAATCTCTTCTACATTGAAATAATTGTTTAACAATGAATGATTAATAAGTTTCCTTTAATTTTCTAATGAATAATATAAATAAACTATTTATATGTATTAAAAACAACTCTTGATTCTTTTTATATCGAAAATAAGTACATTCATTTTCTTAAAATTTCTAATTACTTAAAATGAAAAATTGTAATATAATATGAATTAAAATTAGTTTCACTGATGTTATTCCAAATATGTTGTATTTTATTAGATTACAACTTTTACTGAATAACTTTATAATTATTATAATAAACAGTTATTAAATAATTATTAAATGTGCACGCTAAAAATATCGTAACCTTTTAAATAAATCATTCGTTAACACGCTTATGCTTACTTTTATTCTCTATAAAATAATTTCTTTTCCTGAACGTTATATTTATTGAAAAAAATACGAAGTTACCTAAGAACATATATAATCCAAACAAATATTTTGATTTTAACAATATTGTAATTTATTGTAAATGCCTACAAAACAATTGCAAATATTTTGAAAGTTATTGTATTTTAAATATATTAAGAAAAAATGCCGTTGATCGCCTTAATTAACCGTTTTAAATCTATTTTCCAAGGCACACTCTACTCAGTTTTTACATTTCCCATAAAATCTTTAATGATTATAATAAAAAGAATTTATTTTTAGTACTCATATTGTGTTATCAATTTAACTCCCAAACTATTTTACTAAAGCGTTGGAAATAGTAGCATGTATTTATGTGCTTGAAAACTTTAAGTATTATTGTTATTATTAACAACACCCGTATTGAAAAGTAAAAAAGAAATTATGAACTAGAATTAAAATAAACATAAAATAAAATAATTTTATGCTAAAGCAATTAGAACACAATGATTATAAAACTCAATTTCTGATATATAAAGTTAAATATGTAAGTATTTCGTTTATACAAGTAGATATTTGTATTAGGTAATGCGTACTAAAATCAAATTAATTTTCTTATAATGAAAATTATAACTTTTTTAATATCGCTAACTGCTATAATTACATAAAATAAGTATACTGCGTAAATTAAAATATTAATATTATAAAAATTTTATTCATTCATGCAGCTTGATTAGATTAATAAATACTTTAAAAGTTTATATCGTGACTATTTATACGTTACTGAATGTAATGATTTTAAAAATATTTTAAAATGGTTTTTGTTTGAGACATGTATTAACATATAATGTAGTATGTCATGAATTCTTGATATTGTAATTATCGTATAATGTGAGGTAGCATGATAAAACTTCAGTGTACGCTAATCAATTTAAAAGAAATATATGTAATTACATTATTGATGAAAATTACGGTCAAATTTTATAAAAATTGAGAAAAATAAATTGTTTCTTGAATTCAACGAAGATATATGAATTTATTTTTTTTTAACTTAATTTAATTTAATACGGTGAAAACAGATTCAGTTGTTAAATTATGAATATTAATTTTCGACATAAAAGAAAAATCCATCATTTATATAGATTTTTACTAAATTTGTAATTTTAACAAAATATTCCTTAGATACTGTACAAATTGACTGGACTCTCTCTTGACTGACTCTATCAATGTAATATCGAATGTCAATCTCCTAATTGTACCTAAAACTGCGTTCTTAAAATAAAAAAGAAAACGATTTATGAACCGATATCGTCATCGAAAGTTCTCACGACATGCACTTGTGTGCACGTACATGTATCTTACAGAGATGTCGAATTTTAAGACATTTCCGACATCGACAAATGATCCCTACAAATATATCTTGCCCCTCCCATTTCTAGGAATAACAATAATCAACAAATAAGACCTATACATCACTTACTCTGGTTGTCGATTTTTTGCGGGCTCGTCAAAATTTTCGAATCAACCATCCGGATAATGATACTCATCAGCAAAAGTGCCCACATCCTGAGTCCGTCTTTCATTGCGCGTAAGTCTCCGTCACTCAATGTCTCTTTCGTTTGCAAACAGCGTCAACTTGTCAAGCGAGTCAAAGCCCGCCGATCACTGAACATCGGAGAGTCACTGGCGGAGTCGTTGTGCGAACGATCGATTCTCCGGATCACTACAGTGGGGAATCATCCTGACGCTCGTTATCATTCGGTCGCTCGATTGATCGCTACATCTCGGCAGGGTGTACGTCTACCGAAACGACATTGTCTTCATCGGGCGCAAAATTATCGTCGATAAACCACCCCTTCCATTCATCGAATTAGCGATTTAGCCGTCGTTCCGCCGACGATCCTCGTTCTCATCCTCGTAACTGCTGCACTCACGAGCGTAAACGTAATCGCGATTTCACTGACTTCCGTCTCTACGGTCTCCTTGTCGCGTTGTCTCTTTTACATTTTGCCATCCTGGCGAACGAACAATGGTTACGAAGAAGCTAAGAAAGCGTGAAAGACGGAAGATGGTGTCCGAGTGGTAGCGATGTCATTGGCTGTAATCGGAGACGAGGCGATGAATTAGAGGTGCGCTCGAGTGACGGCAAACCATGTAGCACAATCCGGAACGCATCCACTGGCGCGGCTAAGCGCGTGCTCGCAGGGGTTGAACAAGCCACCCGCGCGCTGCTGCGTTGCGGCAGCCCTACTGACTCGACCAACCGAGTTTTAGTCCCGCCTCGGGAGCGTTCGGTCGTCTTCGGTGAGCTTCGTAGACAGCGGCGGCGGCAAAGGCACCCCCTCCGTTTAAGGCCTTTTTCTCGACCGCTATTCATCCCCTCCTGGCGTAACCCCCGCGAGCTCGTGCTCTATCTCGCTCGCGTCCGCGCATTTTGCATCTCCTGCTGGTCCGCCCAACGTCGAGCCGAGGAGGAGTCGTCCCTGCATACGTGCTCGTCCGCGGAAACGATGGCAGGAAGGATGGTATGCGTAGCTAGCGACAAGCACAGATCTGAAATCTTTCCCTCTATCTCGCTCACCCTGACGCCTCATCTTCCACTTTTTCTATTTTCCGAGAGTTTGGAGTCTTGTCACTCTCTTTATCTGCTCTTTATTGTTCTCTCTCGTACTATCCCTTTCTTTTATATTAAAACATTATTCTTGCACATGCAGATCTAATGTTTGAAGTTCGGTTGGATTCGATGCCAAATCGTCTCTGTATCTAAATACTGCGAAAATATATTACAAACGGGCTAATTAAATAGATGTTTCTGAATTATTTATGTTAATCTCCATTTAAATGAAAAAATATTACACTTCCATTTAGGAAACGTGGAATAAAATATAGACTTATGTAATTAAATTTCAAAATATTTGTAATAGATGTAGCTGTATCGTCGCGTTTGAAATAATTCATTTTATTTAATTTCAACGAAAAGTTATACATAAATATGATAGCAAAAACAAAGTAAGTGTAGATAATGCCAATGAATGCAATGTTATCAATTTTACCAAACCTACGATATAGTACCCAATGTAAATGTAACTCAAACTTTTGCTTACTAATATTAAACATTGAATTTTAATTTATGATTATTAATTAGTTTCATTTTCGAAAATTGCTTAAAAATGATTATAAGCCCCTGAGAATTTCAAAGAAAAGCAATTTCTGAACGATCTTACTTTTTCTTATTCGTTTGAAAACTTCTTGGGAAATTAATAAGATATTTTAGCTTATATAACAAAATGTAGTCTTTCCTTTTTCTACTAGAAAATTACTTTCTTCTTTCGTATTACATAATTTTAAAGTACTAATTATCACACTTTTATACGAAACATCGAACTTGCATCGTATGAGATAATTTATCCTATTTCGAAATTATATTATTATTTCTAAAATTTTACCAAAATCCGAAGTTTAGAGAAGTGCGATATTAGCTTGTAATGTTTTTCACAACTTATTTACATTGAATTAGATTTGCTTATATGTTAGTATTTCCTAGTATAAACGCTAGAGTAATTTCTATATTTAAACTATAGTTTTTATTAGATGTATTAAAAATTAATTTCATCTATTAATTTTGGATATTAAGTGAAAAAATTTCAGCAGTTCATTTCGTTTGAAAATTTGAAATCTAAGGAATTTTGAGGATGCAATGCGGTAGAACTTCCAAAGTCAAGAACAATCGTTTAATGAGTTCTACGATTTCTCTTTTATTAATCATCTCTTTTATAATACACGTTGTTTGCTTTGAACAAATATGCCAATATTTCAAAACAATAATATTTACTAACTCTGTACAGTCAACTTATAAGCTCAATGCTGATAACAGTGAAAAAATAATTAACAATATTATTTTTATTTCATGTAAGTTAAAACATTAATTTGGATGATCCGATCGAATCTGCAGAATATCAAATCACTTTAACATTATTTTAAGTGCGCTAATTTCGATTTCCCCGTTAAATTCTGACTTGCTATGAATAAAAAATCTTATAAATTAAATTACGTTATAATCATCATGAATATTTTATCTAGATACGATCGCGTTTAAATAAAAATATTCGTCCAAACATCGTATCCAACTTCATTGTAACAGCGGTTGATCTATGTATTAAGCTAAATTCTATATCTTAATTCACTGATATGTTAATAAATATTTTCTTCTACAACGACTGAAGTGATATCTATTGTTTCATCTGCTCGAATCAGACTATCTATCTCTGTCTAACGGCTCAAACGGATTATGCTCTAATTTAGTTTCATTATAATCAGACTCATATCTCTTAATAAGAGTACGTAAAACCATGCTCGATGCTTAGAACTTATCCGTTCGAAATGTTTTATTATCTGATCTAAGGATCTTATACCTCTGACTATCAACATTCTCGTATCTGTTTTTAATACTGTATATTCTTACTTTATATGTCGAATTTTTCTTCACTAAGCTAAGAAATTACAGAAACTCTTTAAATTATTACTCTACTGTATTCCCTATATTGCTCCGTAATATTCTTATTAAGTCATTTATAACGTGTATTAACATTAAGCACTATTATTAGTAGCGGTTTCTCGCTAAGATATAGTATTGATGTAGTATTTTTCTCGCTCTTAAATTGCACGGATTTTCAATAGTTTTAATAGTACAATTAATTACATTTATAACATAATAAGCTGTGCGCTTATAAATACTATCATCATTTTTTTTGCATGTGTAAAAATTGTTTTACTTGAAGCATTGACAACAACATCATAAATCTTTAATTCTTTTATTAAATTTACTCATAAACTCAAATTTTTTGGTAAAATGAGCTTGAAATCTAATATCACTTACTATTATTGAAAATCTTTATACTTGTACTACCATTGCAGTTTCTAGAAAAGTATTATTCACTTAGTTATCTTGTTCTTAATCGACTGCATTCACATATTTACATCTGATGTTGATTGGAATTTCTTAATGAGAATTGGCATTCAGTAAGTAATAAAACATTGAATAAATTATTGGTAATCAATAAATTATTTTTATTCCAACATCCAACATTGAAATCTTAATCTTATATCGCTACAGAAAAAGAATACAAACTCTAGAAAATATTTAACTAACAAACTCTTATCGAAATAATAGATGAATAAAAAATATTTACGACAAATAAGAAAACTATTCATTTATGTTACTGATTATTGTGCGTATAAAAATAATTATGGTAGAAATGTTTTAATAAAAAGCTGATTTAATAATATCTGACTTACAAATGTACTATAAATAGTATATTTACGACAGTGGGTTGTTTCTTACAAAATAAAATATTAAATTACTTATTTAATAAGTAACTCCTTTTTGAAATCAAACTTCATTCCGTTATAAAGCTTTAATTCAATTGCTCACTACAATTGGTCCATCTTCCCTAAAAGAACTTGTTCAATATCAAGATGTATTTTTTTTTTAAAAGAATATAATAATAATCAAAAATTTATGTTTATATTACATCTGAATCCAAACGTATATTTATTACAAATAATAAATATTCTATAATTTACATTTTATTATTTATATTTTATTAATATTTTTAAATATTAATAAATGTAAAAGGAGTATCAGGCAATTTTATTTTGCAATAATTGAATATTTTAGAATAATAACATTGTTTAATCATAGTTCCTGATCAGGTACAATATCCTTCTGATATTTTAACCATTTCATTTTAAAGGCTTTCTTGTACTTCTCAAACTGAAAAGAATACCTAAAAGAGAACTTTCTTCAACTGCTGATAAGATAAAAATACAGTCACAAATTGAACTCAAAACGATTCAAAAGAATCGTCCCACTAGTGCTTCTAAAACTGGAAATTACTTTGGTGTAAGTGTATGTAATATCACAGGACATCTTAAAGGGAACGAGATATTAAATATTGAATAAGGAATTCAATCATTTTCTAAAAATTGCAAATTTTTATTACTCATTTATCTAACTATATAACATCGTCATTATAGAGAAAGTATTATAAATAACGTAGATACAAGTTCTTTGAAGTTTAATATCAATTTTATTTATGAAATTTAAATTAAGGTTTTAAATACAACTAAGCAATTCAAGCATTACTCAGAAAATCTTTACATATAAAACTAAAAATAAACGGTGTTAATTGACACTAAAACTGACAGTACATCTATAGACAAGTTTAAAATATAGAATAATACTGACTAAAGTACTAATATTTATAATAATACTAACTAAATTAGTTACTAATGGTATTGGGAAAAATGTTTGCAATCCACGCTTAAATATATAAACTATATGCAACTACACATACATTTATAAGTATTTTTCTAGTTAATATCACTCCAGTAGTTTAATACAATTACGCTTTTATAAATACGAATCGATTACATTAAGCAAAAATGGAATAACGATGTAGCAGCTTTAGGAATGAACAGCAAATAAGAGATCAAGGTAAATTAAACTGAAATAATCGACATACATCTACCTCGCGTAAAGATACCATTACAGATCGGATGTCTATGAAAAACAGGAAAGCGAAACGTGAGGGAACATATACAGAAGCACCAGATGTGTACAACTTTGATTATCCCTAATTTTCTCTTGGTCACGGTTTGTCAATCACCGCTTTCACAATGTAGCGTCAATATGTCATAATGTCAAATCAACATTGTGATTCAGTTTGTGTCTGATGTTAAATTAAAGAAAGGGCGGAAAATTTGGAACATGAACTACTTCCAACAATTACAATATTATATTATTAAATAGAATATCTGATTTACAAATGAGAAATCAAGAACTAACTATAAAAGTTTTATTTACTTATATATTCAAAAATATATGAATTAATGTATTTATTAACATTCATAATAACGGATTTAAGTAAATAAAGCCCAAAAATATAATTGAAACTATACAGTGATTACTATACGTAATATTTGATGCAACACAATAAAAATTACATTTTTATGGTTCTCTCTATTTATATAATTTGATCGATATCTAAGCAAGAATTATTTTATTTCTTATAATTTTAAAAATAAATTAGAATGTCCATTATCGATCGATTAATAACTATAATTCATGGATATTAGAGTTGTCTGTTAAAATCAAATTAATTAGTAAAAATTTTTTAAAAAAAATGTAAATTTTATTTAAGAATAAAAGAAAAATTGTATAAGTTTGCAAACAAGTAGGATTTGTATTGAACAAGAATTTTATGTTATTTCACATTATTTTAATTTATTCATATACTTACTATATTAAAATTATAATATTATTTATTAAACTAATTATTAAAATTATGTGAAGGTGGATTACGAAAATTAAGTAGCTTTGGAAAAAGTATTTCATAATGTTATATTTCTATTAAAATTTTTTTTTATATTTATAACTTATCATTAGTATCTAACACTTATATACGGTCATGCAAATTATGATTCAAAATATACTCTAAAAATTATCTTTGATTTCTTGACATAAAATATCAGTAATTTATAAATATTTTATTGGAATATAAAATTCATCCATAAAAATTAATATATCGATTAAATAGCATCAGTATTTATTGATATAGATTAGAAAATCTTAAATTCATTAAAAATTTAAAACCGCATATTCGACTTTTTCTTTAGAACTAACAAAAATACTTTGATGAAATACTAAATTAGATAAATTTAATTACTAAAATAAATACTTCGAAGTTTAGAGAAATATCATTATATTTAGTATTGAATAAAAGTTTCACCAATTTATGTTAAATATTCTCTAAGATAATAATTATTAGTATGTAAAAAATAATTTTCAGCATAATTAAATAAAAATAGTTAACTATAGTTTTATAGAATTTAAAGGTTTGAAAAGTTATTAAAGAATGCTGTTGATATTTTAAAGAATTTTTTATTACTACAAAAAATGTCTTAGTATTGAATTATCTTTTTACCGTCCTTTTGAAGACTCTAAACATTTCATAATTTAAAATTACAGTCAATATATATGTATACGTAAAAACTTTTAGCATAAACTAAGTTTATAACAATTTGAGGTGACTATTTTTTTAAATTATAAAATTCTTATAACCTCGGATAATAGTAAAGAAATCACAACATCTTTGTAAATAACAGAAAATTTCTTCGAAAAGTTAATCTTAATAGTTTTTGATAACTTCTTTATAATTCTCCACAATTATTCGTGAGTTTTATAAAGGTATCATTATCTATACCGTCTAATTATTTAAGTTAAATATATCTCTTTTGCTACTTAAATAAAGAACACGTAAAATCACTGAAAAAATTGCGTTTTATCGTCAATCGAACAAAATAAAGTAAATTTTTTAATACAATTAAAGATTATTGATCAGTGTTGACAGCTTTAAATAAATGGATTAACGGAGATGTATACCTTAATAACCATAATAACCAATTAGAATCTTTTAGAAATCGATCGTTCTTACGAAACTTATGAAGTCTGCTAATTAGATATTCTCAAAACAATTGTATGCAAATAATTCCTCTAGAGAAAAATTAAGTTTATGATTACTTACTTAAATAAAATAGAAATCATTTTAAGCAAAAAATCAAGATATTTTACGCAAATGCATAAAAATCGGCAAACACGTGGAGGTTGACATACTTTTGAATCATTTGTTCTTGCGTGCACTGCTTACACATCCATCACAACTGTACGCGTCAACTGAACTTACAATGCTTCTAATGTAACGAAGAAAGCATCATTGTGTTTTGTATGGCACTTGATTATCTCGACCCGGAAATGAAGCGTTTCTTTTTCCCACCCAACCAAAGAGACATTGAAGCACACCTCAAGCCTCTGTCTTTGAAATGTGTGAAAAAAGATGCTAGCTAGATACTAGTGGACAAACGAGCAAATGATAAAACAAAACAGGTGGTTGAAAAAAACTATACCCACGATGAAGCTGCGACATACATGAAATTTCATAAAATTATGGTAATCACATGCAAATATATTCATTGTGCAAAAGAGATGTTCAGATAAGTTAATTGTGCTTTTCCAGTTAATATAAATTGAAAGGAAAAGGATCATTTAACAATTGATATATTTCATTTATTGTTTAACATCAATCTTTCAAGAATTAAGGGATATTCGTAATTTTTTGAAATTTTCCTTAAGACAGAGTGAATAGAAAAAGTTACAAACTAGTAAAATTTCTTTGTGTAAAATCACACCGCGGTTACTCCAAAGAATATCGAAACATTGAAGTGATGCCAGAAAAATATAGGACACTACATTTTCTTTAATGTTCAGCACATTTAAAAAGCTTGCAACGAAATTTATTACTATCTATTACAGGATGTCATTAAATAAAAAAGGTATACCTTTTTATTACACTGTTTAGCTTAAAGACTTTTATGCAGATCCATGAAATTTTTTCTACTTATCAACGTCTACGTGTCACATTTTATTTAATAAGTTCCTCCTTTAAGCTCGAGAATGTAGCCATTTTTTAATTGTTTTAAAATATTATATTTTAATTTTAATACAAGAAATAACTAAAATTCCTAATTTTCATAACTTTTACTTCTTCTACTTACAACAGACACTTTTAAAACTATTTCAGGGAATTATTTCGTAATCTTCTTAAAATGAAAGTAGCTAAGACTATTTTTCACAATTGAAATTGAAATTTACTGTATTAAATGCAAATAAATTACGTAATTAATTTGGAAGCATCCATGAAATAAATTTTTTTTGTTTCATAAAATTTGAAATTTGTATCCGAAAATTCATAAACTCAAAAATTGTTTTTAATGTTGCTGAAGTAGATTATAGTAACTGAACATTATATAATAATAAATATTATTCAAATACTATTTATGTTTATGTGTAATTGAGTAATCAATTAAATTTCTCGCTTTCCATTGTGTATGTGTGAACTCTTAGTAATAAGCATCCCATCTTTACATAGTGTAATGAAAAAGTTTTAGTTTGGCTTTACCAAATTCCAAAGTCTTTTTTTTTTTATCATATAACAGGATAATATAAAATATAAAATATACTCTTTGAAACGATAGTAAAATTATACCGATGGTAAATTTAAATAATGCAACCTTACCAGAAGGTTCATTTTGGTAATGGTACATCCATTGACAAGATGAACATTTTATAGCCCAGCTAGATCATTGCGTTATTTATGTTTTATTGAAAAATTGTTTAAACTAAAATATTTCAGTTTTCATTTTTAGTTAAAATCCATATTAAATAAATCTATATTGGAAATATTAATAATGGTAATTACAATTGATCAACGAATTCGAACATTAATTTTAGAATGTCATCTAAGTAAGGCCTTCAAGAACAGCAGCAACTAAACACAAGATCAAAAAAGGAATTACGACATTCGCGTAATAGTCTACTTTTAATTGTCAGTTTCACAATTAAAATGAAAAGAATACAAATAACAAGAAACTAGGAAGAATAAAAATAAAAATTGAGAAAAAATGTTAAACCAGTAGCACATTTAGGTACCAAATGATATATTAATTCATATGGTGCAGAGGCAATGAATAACCCAAAAAATTAAAAATTTAAAATAAAAACAAATTGAACTTCTTGTCTATCTGTCTGTCTCTCTCTCTCTCTCTCTCTCTCTCTCTCTCTCTCTCTCTCTCTCTACCTACCTACCGATCTAGCTTTCTACCTACTTCTCTCTTTCTCGCCTTTACTCCCTTTCTCATTTTCCTAGAGTGTAGTATACATGCAATGAGAGATTCAGAGAGTTTTAATTGTAAAATTCCATTGGAGTAAAGGAGAGGGTATAAACCTAGTAAAGCCTGTCCTCTTAATTATTTTTCAATGTACTGCACCTTTACTACAGGTCGATATCCGATACAAACCGTTCCATCAAGCCCTTGAACGATATAAGACCAGTGAGTACACAATATACGCAAGTATGCAACACACGCATGCAGGTACCGTCGGTGGTTAACATTGGCATTCGTCCAGTTTGACCGCAAAAGCGCGCGCACTAACGTGACTTGTTTCCATTATTTCCAAGTAGCCCTCATCCCTCTATTTCTACGTTACGTTGAATACTTATACATTGCAAACTTTTATTTTCTATGTAAGAGAATATACAACATTTGATGAAAGCTTAATATTTTCCTTTACATACCATGACGCCGAGACTTTTGTTCAAGTGTTAATTTTTTCCGTATTGTTCCGACAACTTTGTGGCAATTAATTTTAAGCGTGACTTGTTTTTAAATATTTCTTTGATTCTTAATAGTAGGCTGAAATTTCTTTCATTAAAAAAGTATATGTACTTACTGGACATCTTAAACGACAGTTACACAGTTATTTAACTTTTCTTTTTCATATTAAAGCGAATCATCTAAAGGCCAGTATAAGTTCTCGTTATTCTTTTCTCTGTGAACGACGATATTCTATTTATGAAAACGTTAGATATCGGTTAAAATGATGTCTACACGAATTTAAATTTCCTATATTTGCTATAAAATAATTTATGGTTAGTATACGTAAGTATTTGAAAAATTTTTACGAAAGTTTATAAAATGAGATTACAGATACACAAAGGTATATATGTGAATTTAAGAAAGAAACTATTGCATTTGAAATTCAAGCGAATTTTTGTCTACTACAACGTCGTCTTAAGTTCTAAAAATAATAGCTATATTGAAAGGTTAAATTAAATTTCTTTGAATATATTCGGAGGAAGATAATACATTTAGAATATAAATGAAAATTATGAAAATATATTATAAAATTAAAATTATAAAAAGATGCAACAAAAAAACTAAACAATAATTCCTCGCAATATATCTCTGAAGTCCGTGATTTTATCTATTTAATAGCTAATGAGATAATATCTACAGATGCTGCGAATTTTTTCATAAAATATTGTCATATAAAGGATACGTGCATTATTTTTTAATGAACATATAAAAATAACATATAATTTTATTGCATATTATAGTTTCAATGTATAATATACAATCTCCCTGAAGCATTTAATAAATTTAATTCGAGTGAATATCACTATTCACAAATTGTTTTTCTCGTTATTAAAAACTACAGAATAATCAATACTTATTATTATTATTTGAAAATAATAGAAAATAATTAATTGGTCATTTCAAAGCGATTGTTGATTTTACACGAATATTAACAACAAATTATAATTTTCTCTCAAATTCTACGACACACTGCATGATTTCTTAAAAACTCTTTTTGAAATGACTAAATCGAGAGAGAAAAAAATTATATATATATATATATATACATAAATAGTCAGACTTGCTTAGCTGATTAGTATATCAAGAAAAACAATCATCATTTCAAGTGTAGCAAAATAACAATTTCTCGTTTACTCGGAAGGTCTAAGGGTAAAACGGAAGAATTTCAGTTTGATCTTTGCTCCAAAGATATTGCTTTTATTTCTACAATTTTTATTCAAATTCTCTAGACAATCGTTTTCAAGTAATAAACAATATTTTCTTTACATCCTTAACGTATCAAATAAAACAAATAGGTAAAAAATAGTTCTTCCTTATTAATAAATTCGATAGAGCTTTAAGTATCCAAACATTAATTCCATTAAATAATTTTTATTTCTTCAATTCTACATTTTTAAAAAGTATCCATAATTTTACTGAACCGATAAATGTTTGCATCATAATTCGTAAAGATTTCAAGTTCGCGACATAAAACTGACTGTGTCAAATATTTGCATATATACCCAGACTATTAAATCCATTCATAACACTGATTAATTCAAGCGTTTGCCAAAATGGTGCTTTGACGCTTTAGCGCTTTGACGTACTGAGTATTTCTAGGTGGAATTTCCTTTCGCGATATTTTAACTGATCGAATCTGACGAATAGCAGCGTCACGCACGTGTTATTCGCAGCAATTATATTCCATGGCGATATCCATTATTTACGACAGACAATTTTAACGTACACGGATGCGAGCCATATTTACATTTTTTACATTTAAACACAGAAACGTGCAATATAATTTACTTGCAAATGTACGTATACAATACAGCTCAACAATTTAAGCCATCATTCTGAACCTTGAATAGTATTAAAATTCTAGGGATTGGCGACAGCACGGGGAATGAGAATAGAAAATGAAACACCCTGAGAAATCGCCCATATACGTTTACACGGATATACGGGCTACGCCATGCCCGCATCTGTGTCAGCAAATTAAATCCATATTTTTAAAATCCGGGTGCGTAACTGGATAGAAGGCAAAGGAGGGGATAAGCAAATATTTGAAACACTGCTCTCCATATTTGCCATTTTTTTCATACACGGCGAAGTATGTATGATATGCAGCGGCTGCTTCGCGCGAAAAAAGTGAACTTGAAATCTAGTTAAGCTACAACGTAATACAAGAGTGAGCGGAGTGAGCGCTTGGCCGTTCTTGGTAAATTTGCTTATCGCTCGCACCTAAAGATGTTGCACTTTGCCGTGCAATCCAATTGCATTGCTGCAAGCCTCGCCTCTCTTCGCGCTTACTTATTGACCATTAGTCTTCGGGCGCGGTTCTGTGATAAGAAATTCTTCGCTATCTTTCTGTCACCCTCACTCTCGCTCTCGTTACATTCACGCAGAATGTAAAAGCAATCGTTGCTTCAATTTAATCGAGATTCATGCATCCTACAACGTTAGCTCCTGTGAACGTATAATCATTGGAATGAATACGCAATTGCTTTCTCTGTTAACGTCTATTTATGCAGTGGGTTTTTTGTCTACTTTTCCTATTGACGTCTAAAGTATTTTGCCTTAGCTTTTGAATCAAGAAAGAAAGCGTCACACTGTTTGAATGTAAGAGATCTCTCCAAATGATGGAAAAATCCTCGTACAGAAGAATGGAATAATGATAACTGGAAAGCTACGAAAAGAGTGTAAAAACCGGTAAAATACCTGATTCTCAGTTTGGTTATGATTTGAAATTCTAATAAATTTTTTACAAATGTATTTATATGATCTTCCATATTATATAAGTAGGAATATATTTACAACTGTTTTATCATTTTATCAATTATATTCCTTTTAATGTTAGTTCATTGGATATTCTCCCCTAAGTTTGTACATCTGAATTCATTTTAAGGACTTTAAATTGAGGAATACGAGTAACGTAAAGAAGATTACAGCTTATTTTAGCTCGATATTAACAACAGAAACTGTCTTAATTTTAATACAATTATTTCAAACTCAAATTAAATTCATCTTGATGAAAAATATCGAAATTTTATCCGTAAGATTTGTTTATTCTTAGAATATAATTTTTCCGTTTAAACTTATTCAATGCTTAGTCCAATATATTACATAGAAATTATGTGAGCGTCATGACTTGCCCTTTTGGGAAGTTATGACTCAATAATAATACTCGATATTAAATCTGATATAAAAACTAACCATTACAGCAATTCAATAAACTTACGCAATATACGTTATTGCTTGAAGAAAGTAGTTTGGTCTGTCGTAATAAAAAACCTTCACTAGGAAACAAATTGAAAAACTAAATACCAAAAAAATATCTTTACAAAAGAAACTAATTATTTATCTTTAAGTCATTCATATCTACTACAAATAAACAAAAGTATTGATGGTATAACTCATAAAATATGTATGAAATTTTATGTTAATACAATTTCTTATAAGACTTTAATTTACACTTTAGTAACAAATAATAGATAACTTTATAATAATAGAACCAATATTTAAATACAACTACTCCATTAGTTTTATTACTTCATTATTTATAAAATAGGACTACGTGAAATACATAAATTATTAAACTGTAATATTAGTCTTTAAAGATAAACGAATTCACTGCTCTACAAATATTGTTTTTTCCTTGCTATGTATAATTGGTAAACCATACTTTTACAAACTATTTTTAAAAAAGTACTGTAAACTAAAATTACTTTGAATATAATTACATAAATAAAGTTAGATTATAATATTATGATTATTGTATATCTAATTTTATAAATTCTGTATTTAAAAATGTTTTTACTATATTTTAACTTAATCATTTGAGACTAATTTCATAAAAACCTTACGTATATCGAAAGACAATTATTAAAAATGTATTAATTAATGCATTTTCATCAAATAAATAACGTAATTTATTGATCTGTATATTTTTTTTTTTTTGAGAAATGAAAAATAATTTAAAACAAGAAGAAAGTGAAAAAGAAACGATGATGAATTACTCTTTAATGATAAATTTAAATTGAAGAATTCTTTTTTTGAAATTCTCTAAAGAAAACATTTCCGTAAATAAACAAATTGAATTAATATTTATGAAATTCAACTTTATTTAAAAAATTTAAGTTTGGGTATATATTAACTCTTAATATTTGCTTAACTAAAGGACATCGTATTCATAAATTGTGTACAGAAAATATCTCTTAAAATCCGAATAATGTTCAGACTCACTGTCTTACAATGCAAGATATTTTATTAACATAATTTATCAATAAATAATAAATAATAATGAATTATACTATATTATAATACATTTAACATAATTGTATTCTATTATGACTCATCGATGTACTTCATATTTCATCTGAATTTAATTGAAAAAATTATATTAGATAATCCAAAATGTTCGTTAGTAATTACAACTAAATCTTAATATCATCTTATTATTACATCTAAATTTGATATTTAAAGAATAATTTATAATATCATTTTCATTTAAAAAAAAAAAAGTAACACAGTTTAATTAAGAGTAAAAATGCTTTGATGGCAAAAATTCTTCGCTTATTTGACAATTTTCAGCTTAACTATTTATAAAACAAATGAAATTAAAGTTTTGAAATTTGAAATGAAGAGAAATTTCTTTATTGTTATCTATTCCGTACGCATAAAATTCGGTGACTCGCATCAGTAAACGCAAATAAAAAACTATATATCTTACAATGAATAAGCAGCTTTTATACAAATAGGAACGTTAAAATACTTGCATACGATATAATAAAGATTAATCCTGAACGTTGTCGCAATGATTCAACATTAAAATGAAAGGAAAATCCCGTGGCACAAAGTAGATTGCCTTATAAAATGCATTTACGAAATAATCAGTAACCAGTCAACGAAATCGTGCCGTAAAAGGACAAACAACGACGGAGGTATTCCAATCAGAAGTGTTGATCTAAATCTTTTGATGACATTTACTCCTTCATTAAACAGTATTTCAATTTACTTTTAATAGTGCTGATATCTTCAAATTGCAGCTCATACATACTTACCAAGTACAAATATATCGTTACACTTAATATCGCATATAAGACAAGTAGCAAATTGAATTAAAAAATTGATATTTATATATGGCCAAGATATTAAAAAAGTAAAAAAAGAAATATATAATATCGGATTCTCGAAGTCTGCAACAACTGCATATGCTAGTAAGCTCATTAGGATGCATAAAAAACGCAAATTTAAAAAGTTTATTCAAAAATTGGTAACGCTAATGAATATACGTATCAAATGAATTGTAAATAAATTATGTGGTTTCTTCAAATAGAAGAAGATCGGATGCATTAAAATTCTAGGCAAACGTTTCGTTATTGATAACCGTCTATGAGGTTTTAAAAAGTTACCAAAAAGTCAATGTATAATTTCTAAACTTTCAAGCACTGAATTATAAATATCACACGCGGCTGTAATATAAATATCTTGTCTGAGATCTGTTGTAAAATATTTTAATGCATAAAGAACATTGAAGTTGAACGACAATAGAAGATGCCTGAGCCGTCCGAGTGACACTAGGATATCGTTAGTTATTGCCACAGACTGATAGAAAATTACGAAAATCTCCGAGGCCAATGTTCACTTCCAATCACGTGCCCAATCCTCTAGCTCCTAAAAGCAGCGAAGCCGGATAAAAAAGAAAACAAACTGCCCATGGACTCGCCCCTAAACCGGATACTGATTAATGGCTCGATGGGCAGGGACTTTTGCGTCAGTCGCCGAGTCACTGGGCGGCCATAGCGCAGAGCCGAATGTCCACCGCAAATTAATCAAAATACGGACCTGACGCGCGAATCGTCATCGAGCAGCCGCGGGCGAAGCTCATCCTTGGCCGGAGAATGCGACGCATCCAGACGATCTCATTTCCGGGCTCCGGGAAACATTGCAAAATCGAAGTCACCGGTGCATCCACCGAACGCGCAATTCTCCTCGGCGCGGCACTCGATTGGCGCCCTTTCGTCCTCGCCCGAAATGGTTGTCGCATCGACGCTGTCACGAGGCAGCGTCACGAGCAGTCAAGGGGGAGCCAGAAACGCAGAGATTTATAAGTGGTTTAATCGAATCCGAATGGAGATGGATTACGACATTTCGGTTGAAAAGGCTGGAAAAGGCTGAAAAAGCTGGAAAAGCTGGAAAAGCTGGAAAAGCTGGTGGATCTTCTGCTTTTTAAGAAATGCTATTTCTGTGAATGTTTTTTATCCTTTATGAAGTGACGGTAAAGGATCTAGCGCCCTCCCTGAAATATTACGCATAATAGATAGGCATCATTATCGCCCGATTTTTTACAATTTTTTGTTACGGACAAATAAGGGAAATCACTCGTGGATCACGGAACTCCCAATTATTCGTAATTGGATAATACTCTGAAACCCTAAACTTCTGCGAAAAGGGCATTCTTGTGTAATTTTCTGAATTGATAGATTTTTGTTTAAAGCTAAATTAAAAACTTTATGATATTAAGAAGTATGTGACTTTAGAAAAATCAGTGTAATGCAGATGTGTGGAAAGATTCTTTTATTCTTCTTTTACCATTGTGAAATTTTCAAAATTAAATAATTTCCTTTGAATTCGGATTAAAAGCTTAATTATATTTAAGGATTTCGAATGGTCGCTTTCGGATCACGATGACATTAAGGACACATTCAAATGTTCTTTTATTGTACACCAAAAATAATTTCTTATGATCTCTTGTAATACATCTTGCTGCATTCGCGCGTACGTACTCGACTTCCTCGTCCTGCTTACCCGACATTACAAGCGCTCTTGTATCGGCAAAGTTGGACGCACATAAAAATTTGTCTTTTGACGCGATCACGGTGACGACGGTAACGAAATAACGGGTTTTGACATTCGGAATACACAGGGACAGAATTCAATAGGAAAATATAAGTTCTACAATATCAAGTTATACAATAAATTCATTGATGGTTCAACTAACCGAAATCGGGCCCACAATCTAATTTCTAAAATATGAAAGGAATTACAACGCGTGCTTTGCATCCATAATCTTTCTGAAGAGACGCTGTTAAAACTCTGGGAGTTAATTTATGTTTTTCCTTTTTCTCTTTTCTTTTTTACCTCCCTTTCTCTCTTCTCATTGTTAAGTTGCTATTCTGATGCTTTCGGAACGTCAACAATCGAAATGTTCCGAAGCAACTGTAGCGAAAAGAGATTTTCGAGAAGCCTCTATAAAATTTATTATAAATAGATGCAGGTCTTTGTCAGTTTGTAGACTGCTTCTTCTTTGTCCTTCTTTTCGGCTTTTCCAAGTGCTAAAACAGAGCTAACTTTTCAGAACGAGAGTTTATTCCCCTTTTCACGCATAAAACGCTTCACAATACAATTTTGTGGGATGTTCTTCCTTAGCCCACAGATCCTTGTACGCCCACAAGTATATCTAGACGTAGCCCAAGGGAAATATAAATTATTATTACAATATATACTATATTCTTAAAATCTACTAAAAACTAAAAAAAAATGCAAAAAGAAGAATTAATTTGAAATTATTAATGGTAAATTGTAGGACACGTCTTAAAACTATGTATTTTTAACTTTAGTACATCATATTTAACGAAATTTTTAGTCTTGGAAGATTACTTATAATTAAAAAATCTTTTAATATGGTCACGTGTCACGTGTCAGGGCAAGGTTCGTCATTATTTATCAAAAAACTCTAGATAACTATGACAATAAGTATTATTCAAAATCAATTAGTGAATTAGTGATAATAATCATTCAATAAGAATAACTGATCATGTAGGGAAGATAAAATTGGTAAGCACAAGACAATAATTAAGAGATTAAAGACTTTCCTGTACTTTTCTTAACCCTTTTTATAATATTTGTTAACAAATCGCTATAAGAGTAGCGCATTTTAATAATATATGTTATTATAGTTTTATCTACGTGTCTCTAGCTATTATATCTTACGCATATCCGACATTTAAGAATTTATGATAGTGAGCAATTTATTAATCCGAAAGTTTACATTTTAACCTGAATTAAGATTATAAAATTTTACGAAACTTGGTACGTTTTTAATTTCAAGATACTAATTTATTTCATAGACTACAAGTAATTATATTTACATTAAATTCTTCGTATTAAGAGTACTAATAAATCTTTTATATTCACCAATGGTAACATCGTTTGTTTGTCTTTTTGCTAAGTCTATACTTAAATCAATCTCACTATACTAAGCCTCTCCTCTCAATAGTGTATCATCTGTTTGTATCAATCAATAAGAATATATTTTTAGGATTGTTTTACTTAAATAAGTTTTAAATAAAAATTGTTGTATAGCATTTTATATTAAAGTACATATTTTTCGAAATTTAGACTTTCACGCCGTTTATTATTCAAATGAGGAAAAGTACCTAATTACCTTTTAATCTATGATAAATTATAATTTTTATTATTATTACTACTTTTAATTTTAATAATCTTTTTTATAGTATTTATACCATAGTGTAAACCGGATGTAAAAAAACTATTATTTACAAAATAAGATAAAAAGGAAAGATATTTGCATTTAAGTCTTTTTTTAAATTGATCGATGATTTATAAGTGTGAGGTATTACTAACTTTTTTTCAATTACACGTGAAAATTCCTAATTCTTTCCTTTTCGAAATAATGGCCTTATAAAATTTATTACTTATTTTTAACATTTATTTCTTTGATAAAAGTTACATTATAATAATAATACAGAATGCAATTAGATCGTAGAATAGAACATGAAATCTTTCTATTCAACATGAAAAACGTAGTTCAAATAAAGTAAAAATTTTCTAATAATCAATCCAACTTCTCTTTGGTTTCGCCTTTTAATTTTATGCATATCCTCTACATGTCAATCAGTTAGTTATATTTTTCTTTGGTAAAAAGAATGCATCGCATAATAAAAGTTGTAAATTCGTAAATATTTCTCTAATATTGGTTTTCTCTAAAAAAAAAAGATCGCATGTAAAGTAGGTATATTTTATAAAATATTTGATATCTTAACCATCTTAATGCATCCATAAAATTACCCACATTCCTTGTTCATAATGCTAAGCTCCATTTCTAATATATTTCATGTATTCTTTTTTAATGATAACTTAATAGAATAAAATAATGCAATTTTTTCTTAAAATATAATCAAATTTATAACTTTTATCATTCACTTATACATCATTAGGCTAAATGACTAATAATACAGTATTCTTTTGAAAAATGTAAATTATCTTACAAACCTTCATACAGACAGATTTATTCTCGTATTTAATTGTTATCTAGTTCAAATATTTAAGCTGTTAGTAATCAGATTGATTAGATCAGCAGACAGATTCAAAAAATCTTTAGGAATGGGATCAGTGTTATTTCATATAATTTTTTCTTAATCATGTTTCGAAAAATTACAGACCTCATCTTAAGAGAGCAATAAAAAAATTAATTGTGAGTTAAAAAATTGACTTTATTCAAGATCTACAAGTGTATTTAGATAATGATTATTTAGATAATTATTATAAATATAATCAAAATCTAAGTTCAATATATAACCTCACTTCAAATCGTGATTTATAAAACGTTTACATGTTTTTATCCGTTATAGTGTTAAGAAATTCTAAACTAGCATGAATAAATGAAACATATATTAATTTTTTATTAAGAAGCTTCTTGCCTATTCTTAATTAAGAATTTGTAATAAATATTTATCTTATCAATAAACTTTGAAATAGAACTTTATCAAAGTTTTCCATTCTTAAATTAATCTATTTACATTGTTTGTAAATAGTATATGTATAGATTATATAAAATATATGTGATTATACTTAGCAAAAGAATCTAAATTATTATTTTTAATAATTAAAAATTTCTTTAATCATTCAATAATTATGTTAGTCGTAATAATGAAGTTGTCGTTCGAATGTTAAGTTAAAAAAATGTAAATTAAATAAAGCTAATTGGAGTAAATATTTATAATTAAATGAAACTGTCATTTACTCTATTTTCTGATCCAACATTTCGAAAAATAACATTATAATTTTAACTACATTTTTCACTTAATTTTTAATTTTTAAATATAGGATATGTATTCGGATAAATTGAATTATTTTATTTGAATTTCATTTTCGTAGTAAGCAATGTCTCCGAAACTTTTGCCTACCAATTTTGATAACGAACGTTGTCCATGTCATTCTACTCATTCTACTCTAGTGGAATCTAGTCGAGAATGCAGAAATATTAATGAAGCGCTACTCGTTATTCAGAATTTAAGAATTTACATGGATTGCATTTTTTCCTGTTTTTCTAAGCGAATTTGAAGAAAGCGCTATGTATATGATAAATACCAAAAAATAAATGTATCAAACATAATATAAGTTTTCTTCAAAATGAGGCGTTTATCAAATAAGAATCTTATCTCAAGAATCAATAGTTTGCCTCAAATTTGTTCTTTTTCCAGTAATTTTTAATTTTGCATCGTTAAAGAGAAAATTGAACTCAATTTAATATATATCAAAAGACTTTTCACTTGGAATACTTCTACAAACTTTGCATTCATGTCCGAAACGTACGTGCATAGGATTTAGAAAGGCGTTCAAAAGCTAATATTCTTTTTAAATGCATAGCTGTACTTGAGTTAAAAAGAAGAATACGGATGAGACAAAAACCAAAGAGGGTTTCTTATTATGATAAACAGAAGGTTGACAGCGTATCTGCCCGGCTGCATACTCGATTATAGTTCGCCTCACAAACCATAAAAATTAGATCTTTAATTTAAATCAATATAGTAAATCTAGTAATAAATAGTAATAAATTGGTACCTAGAAAATTAGTATAGTATGGAATAAATCGAGTGACTTGTAAATCACGTATCAGCCGACGATATGAACTTATATGAACTGCTAGAAGTGCGTTAAGCATCTCTGGTGTCTGATTATTCTTGACTTCGACTACTTCAAGTGTTAGCAAGGAAATCTGACCTTGAGCTCAAGTAATAATTAAGATTTCATGAATCAAAGAATATGATTGGTGACATAAAAAAATGCAGAATATTAATATTATTATGCGCTCCACTACAAATGTAAGTCTTAATTGTTTAATTTTCAGATCCAAAATAATATCGATATTGTACTGCTCTTATATTTTCACTTCGCTACAACTGGTAAAATCAATCAATGATAAGAAATAATATAATTTTGTTTTAACCAAATTGTTGTATTCGTATACTACATTATTTAATAATAAAAAATTCAATTTGCGCAACTTGCTGATTTTGTTTAGCTCAAAATCCATACATATATATATATATATTACATTTCATCCAAAAATATGTGAATTGTATTTTGTAGTTTTTATCACGCGAATTCAAAGAGTGAAAAATATTCACACAATTTAGCTTCAAAAATAATTTACGATATTGAAATAAAAAAATTTTTTAAAAAATATTCCACTAATTACTTACTATACACGCAGAACAACAAGTGTTTCTAAATCAACTTTTACTCTATCATTTATCGAAAAAATGTTTTAATAATTTAAAAGATTTTTTTAATATATGAAACTATGCTAAAGAATGATTTAACTCGATAATATAAGTTTGATGCTTTACGTACAAGAAATCGCTGATAACGAATACATGGCATTGAATTAAAATGATGATCTTACACGTAAACATAAGAATTCTACATGTTAAACAAGAAGTATCATTATCAAATTAATAAAAGCACACGTCCAGTTGAACGTAACTCTATACTAATACATCCAAATCAATGCTATACATCAAGCAGACTTCTTTATTTACAAATTAATAAACGTAAAAGTATGATTTCATAAAAATGTTATACGAATGAACGTTGTGTGTGTAAACATAAGATTTATAAAATAAATCTTTATTATCGATTAATAATAAAATTGAACTACGATAAAAAAACTGCTCATAAAATTTCGAAATCATACTCGTCCATTTCGCTACTATAAATTAAGTATATCGTAAATGGTTGAAATTCACATACTTTCGTCATAGAAATATCGAAATATCCTTTACAATACTTGTATAAATACTTGTATAAATTTTGATTCTATACATGTGCTTAAATTAAATACCTTATTAATTTATTAATACAATGATGATTCATGCAAACGTTATCATTTACCTTATTTAACATATTCTCTTTTAAGAAAGATGACATTATTTTATAATTGAGATATTGTAAATAGTAATTCACTTGATGCGATACTTATCTTATTATTTTATCAGAAAAATGTTTCTTTCATATTAATAGCGCAGAAAATTTAAATTCATAATTTATTATGTCAATTTAATAAATTTTAAATTAATTAAGTCAATAACATGATAACAATATGTTTTTGTAATGCGATGTGTCTTTTAAATGTACTGGGAACATTAAACAAATAGTTAAAACTAAAGTGTAATGATAATATTACGCGTGTACACGTAACATTGTGTACCAATTCATTTAACTAAAATATTTCTGACGGTAAAATTATCCTTTATTTTTATTTTTATTTTTATTTAGAGAAAGTAATTAATTTATAAAAATAATGATATGAAAAAATGAACATGATATATTTTTAATATATTAATTACAAAAGATATATTTCGTAAAATTATAAATGATCGTTATGGTCTTGATAAAATAGTATTCAAAGAATGACATGAGGTAAATACAT
This sequence comes from Wiebesia pumilae, assembly GCA_018907045.1. Taxonomy (NCBI): domain Eukaryota; kingdom Metazoa; phylum Arthropoda; class Insecta; order Hymenoptera; family Agaonidae; genus Wiebesia; species Wiebesia pumilae. Next base: position 454,929 of record JACCHZ010000131.1, on the reverse strand, counting down.
TTTTTACGAGACAATAAATCAACAAAGTTTAAAAATACTTCGTGCAAAATAATAAAAATTGTCATCGATAAAAGGATAAAATCAATGAAAGTATCGTTCATTATTATAAAAGACCAATAATAAATTTACATAATTTACGTAATCCACAAATACAGTCACGATATATCCCTAATTTGATAAAGAATGAAAAAAATAGAGGAATAAATTTAATATAATGTGATTAATAAATAGCCAATTGAAGTACAGAAATTTAATTTTATAAAAGAAAGTAAGGCTAAGAGTAATCAGAAAAGCAAAATATATAATTATTAACACATTATTCGTTAATTAAAATGACAAACTAGTAGATTATTAAGAATACATTGACAAATCAGATGTAAAATAATTACAGATAAATGTATTGATGAAAAGTAATATAATATAATAAGAAAGTCCCTATAAATAATTCTATTAAGAAACTATTTAATCTTGGCTGGCAATCATAGTTTGAATTTTAGGATGTATTAAATAAGAATAATAACATAAAGTTAGAATAAAAAATATGAATGGAAAAAATTGCAATATTTGCAATATATGGATTAAAAACGAAAACACAGGGAAAGATAAAGAAATATATGATTCTGAAACAGCGAAACTGTGATTCAATTCACGTTGAAAGCGTAATTGAATTGCTATATTATAATAATTGGCTAAAATGTAATTAAAACTAAAAATTAAATTAAATTCATTGAATAACATTAAGATTGTACGAAATTTAAGAAAAACATAATTTTTGAATGCTTGAACAGATTTCGAAGAAGTGCAATGAAACATGGTGTTCTCGTATTATTCAGATAAAAGACCTTCAAATTCTTGGCGCTAGTTAAAAGAAACTTCATAGTTATTAATAGACTTAATAAACTTCCAACTAAAATAAAATAACCTAAATATATGAATATAATATTGAAGAGAACTTTGAAAAAGAAAATATAACGTAAAACGCAAATGTAATCCCTAGATAATGTTTTACAAGCTCGAAGAAGTTAGTTAAAAGGTGCATTCAATATTCAATACTTTTTCAGTAAATATAATGGTGTACAAATTTTATAAAACTACGCTAATTCTAATTTCAATGATTTGAATCTAAACTCACGGAAAATCACCAAGACTGAAAAAGAATACATATCCTGTGGGATTACAATTCATTTTTAAAGGTTAAATCAGTAAAGTGGTAATATTATACTAAGAAGCTTTACGCGTTCGTCTCATCTTTATTCTTTCTATCTTACTGATTGAATCGAACGCCTTTCTGTTTGATTTATTTTCTACATAAAACTCTACTTCAACTTAATTCAAAATAATTTTTCTTGAGCATAACCTTAGCCTTTATACTCAATATCGCTCGTTCAGTAACTTCAACAAAGCATCGAAGATAATCGTGCTTGAAGTAAAACACTTGAAACAAAAACGTTGAAAGACTCAAGCTTCGTATTTTCAACTTATTTTCTTTAACAGGCGAATTTTATTTTGTTCGAAAAAAAAATTATAAGAATTCAGTTCCCAATTGCACAATTCTCACTTATATTTTCATACTATCTTTTAAAAATCATGCTCTTTTTTAAGAATAAAATACAATTGCTTATTATTTTTAGTCATAAATCGTTTAAAATTTACTAGGATTCATAAAAGAGGAAGGTGCATTAAACTTACTTTTATTAATTGAAAGATTGTTCTCGCTGTATTTAGCAATTTGCACCTATACATCAACATTTTGCTTGGGTAAATATATTTGCATTCATATTGACAAGGAATCTTCATCGAAATATATTTGATGTGCAGTATTTTTATTGAAAAGATTTTGACCACTTGATGTCGCTCTTCGATTTTCTTTTCTCTGTTATTCACAAGAGTGCGGGAATCAAATTTTTACATTTACATTTTATTAAACTTATATTTATCAAGAGAAATTAATATTGAAAATAATTTCATAATAAAAGTATCCATATTATTTTCTCAACTGAAATGTATACTACTTGATAAAACGGTCAGACGCGATTTTTAAAATCACAAAAGTTCGTTTAATTTTACATTTTCTAAAATTAAAATATTTTAGGAGTATTTTTTTATATTTTTCAGTCAATAAAACTATAACTTATTACAGCTACAGGTACCTATTCTATCGCTGATTAATTATATTCTATAAAGATCAGCTTGTCATGAATCAAGTAAAATTTACTTAAAATAATTCAATATTGCAAATTTGTTTACCATAGATTAAATGAAAATGCAGCAAATTAATAGAACGTATGTTAAATTTAGAAGCTACGCTGTTTTCAATACGTTTGCTGATGTCTATTCGTGCAAAACGTAATTTTTTTAAGTTAATTTGATGTACTTTTACGCTTGTCTTATAAGTTCTTGATAATGATGATTTATATTAAGGGATGAAACGATTTAAGAAATACAGGGTCTCCGAAATATTTTCAAAAAGAAACAGATTTAATCCAAAGAGGATAGAGCGTAAGATGAGTGTTTCCAATACTCCTGCAAAAAATTAAAGAGCCAAAAGGTATTTACTATAAACCTTCGGACAATATTGTTAAATATACAACTATTAATTTTTTAACTCTATTTCTGACTTCCTTAAGGGTATTTTTCTAATATTATCAGGTAATGAACGCGTCTTGTTAATAAACATGGTCTTGGATTCAAGTTCGTTCTAATGCGCAAAATTTGTCCGATGGCATATACCATACAGTATATGCCATCGCGCAATTATATATAAAAAGGAAGCTTTAATTGATTGATTTCTACATTTATTTACTTTATTTATTCGTCGTATTTCAACAAGAGAGCTTTTGCGATCATTACGAAGCAAAATTACTTGACAGTAGTGTCTTAGGTTTTGAAATTAAAAAAATTTTTTTTTAAATATTATTTAAGATGAAATTACGGCAACGACGAATAAAGCATTAAAAATCTCAAATGATTTTACACGACAAAAATGCGATTTACTTCCTTATTCGGTATTCTTGTATTTGCTATTACACCCACAAAATATTTGTGATAACAGTGAAAAACGGCAGCATATTTGAATGCCTGTGTAATAAGTAAGATACCGTACGAATAAGGTCGTGCAACAAATGCGCGCAACAAGCAACCCTAGAGGCAAAAAGCTCCTCAACGACAGATTAATATTTCAGAATGGCTATGAAATACGAAGGCGCACTGTGTGGATCTGGAATAGATGGTTCTATATAAGTTAAAAAATATACTTTTTATTTATAATTGAAAAATACTTCACGTTTTAAGCAGGTTTCTTTCAAATCTGCCTTTTCAAAGATGGTGACCACAATTTTTTAAACGCTATTGTATCGATCAACTTAAAATTTTGCACGGTAATATTCAAATATAAAAAAACAATGCTTTATTAGCGTATTTTCTATTCTAACGATTATTTTTTATTTTTTACGAAAAATGTGAGCGTTTCTTTCAAGAAACATTATTTTCAGCAGTTTTCCTTTTATGACAAGTTAATGGTTAACTTAATTCTTTAACAAAGCGTTGAATAATTAAAATGATTCTGATTTAATTTAGTTTATCTGTTTTAGATAGTTTGGCGTCAAGTATTTATGGTCACCGTAAAACGCCTTTTTTTAATGTCTTATTAAATATAATGGGTGATAAAAATTATAAGAGTAAATAGAATATTGGATGCTGAAAAAAATTTTTAAATAGCAGATTTTTTTTAATCTACAAATTGCCACTATCACTTCCGTATCGTACGTATCATTAATATCAATTACTCAATTGATCGATAAAATCACCTATTAAATATTCATCAGAGGATAGTTAGTTGGCATTACTTACCTAACATTTCCAATATACAAAGCAATGTAAAATAAATGATAATTGAAAAGCTTTTCGTCATCCATATAATTGCATACAAAATACCTACCTCTTTTTGCTTTAAATCTCCAAGATATCGAACTTCTTGTTCTGCCTTAAGGATCGTCTCTGACAATTTTTGCGATGTCTCGAAGAGCTGATTTATTTGGGGTATTAACCAGTACTTCCTATCGTATTCACATGCTGATAATTCTGACGATATTTCTGGCTTCTTCGTTATTGAACCTTCTGCATAACCAATGAATGTTCTAATGATATCCACAGCTATATAAAAATTCACAGAACACAAGAATAATTATTATTTATACGCGATAAATAGAATGGACGTAGATATAGATAAAAAATGTAAACAACATAGATAACTATCAATCTAAACGTTGTACACGTATAATATTATAAAGTTTTTATCTAAGTATAAATGTGAACGATATACTCTTTCGTAATATTTTAACATAATCATAATAAATTATTCCCATAAGGTAACTTTTTATATAATTATTGAAAATACTGGCGCATTAAGTGTTAGTAGATATACAGTTATATTAAACTGTATTACCAGAAATTTAAGTAGACTAGTTTGATATCTTTACATTTTCGTTTAAAATTATGCAGCCAAGCGAGAGTCAATTTAGAGTACAGGAAAAAGAGAGCAAAAATTAGAAACTAATTTTATAAATGAAAATATGAAGCTTTTCATTCCGATTTTCCATTTAAGTTAAAAAGTGCTGCAAATAAAAATGTGAAAAAATATTTCTCTTTCGAATTCAGAGGAGAACAGTTCCAGATCGCAGTGAGTTAAACGTTTCAATCCGATACAGTTTACCGATAATGTGATTCAGAGAGGATATTCAAATGACTTGATCCGTAAAGAATGAAATTCATATTTTTAATTTATAATAAATTAAGTATGAAAAATTTATAATACTAATAACAATGAATTCTTTAAATGTGTTTGTTTAAACAGAAAATCATAACATTTTTATTTAATTTAATTTTATATAATAATTAATATTGATAACATAATCTTCGTATAACCATTATAATATGTAATATTGTTCTTTCGTAATAAGTAAGTATAAGAAATATAAATAAATATAAGTAAATATAAGTAAGGGCAAGGAATTTATTTTATACAAAACTATTTAAGGTAAGGAAGCTTTTTTTTAAATTGAAATGATCAACAAAAACAATATAACCATAAAATATCGAATATTTTTTTCGGAAACGACCATAAAATATATCTAAAGAATTTTATTAGATGAATAATTGCGAAGAATGTTAATAGATAGTTGGCTTAAATGTAACTTAAATTATATTCAATAGTATGATATGCTTTCTCATTTATAAATTAAGTTAGAATGACCATTTAAACGCGAGAGTAAATTTGATTCTATGCATCTTTGTTGATTAATTGTGATATGTCAACTGTTATTAATTATTTTATAAAATTACAATAAATTTACTACATAAAATATAATAATGCATACTATAAAATAGTTGTCATTTCCTATCAAATTAATTTTCGTATTCTGGTGAAGCTATTCTATATACTGTTGAAATTTAGTTTATTAATAATTATTATAAACATACGTAGATGTAACATTAGGCATGTATGTTATATACATTTAAGAGCAGTGACTCATCTGTAACACATAAATCATTGAAGCTACTTACATAATATTAAAAAGCTCCACGTTTTTTTCAGTTGGTATAAAGTTTATTATAATTAATAATGAAGTAATTATTTTCATTTAAAAATTTAATTTAAAAATAATTAATCTACATTATTCTTCCATAATTAAAATTATAACAGTAATTTTCGTTTGATAATGTCTTGCAATGTATTTTTCACCGATGCCTATTAAACCAATAAGCTAGAAAGTATAAGGGATGAATGTCTACTATTCAATTATATACGTCTTCATCGCTTTAAATTGTTTAACGTGAAAATGTTTTCATTTTTGTTCTCTCGCATTTAACTCAAATCTCTTACTTAATAGCTACAATCGAGTAGTTCATCAATTATAAAGCACTGTATGGTCAATTTCTTAACTTCATCCTCGAATATTAAAATCTTGCTCATAAATCATTGGTTTTTCTTGAAGAATTCTGTCATTATAATCCTGACTATATATTTTTTTAAACATCCTACAGTTGTTTCTTTCTATTTTTTAACTTTTCCATAAATCACTCAAATTTTAATACTTTTTAGATCTGTTTCAACACGTACATAATTATAACAAATTTTCATTTTTATCGGCCTATACTCTTGTATTCTTCAAATATATAATTTATTCTGCTATGAGTATTAATTAAATATATTTCATTAACAATAACTAGAAAAAAATATCAAAAAAATAGATGCAAATGTCATCGGTAATGCATTTGAAGGAATAACAAATACGTAGCAACAACATTGCGACCGGGATTCAACTCTATTCCAAGTAAAGTGAAGTTCCACATTTTTTCAAGTTTCACTCCAAAATGCTATAAAATTACAATATGCTATAAAAATTATTCAATACATTATTTAACGTATACAAAGTATGGCATTGTTTTTCAAATTGATAATGAGTTTATATTTTCAAGATAAATCCGATATTTTGCATAACATAAATTTGATACTGTATTGAAATATCTAAAATATATTTAATAAAAACTAATTAATTATTTTTATTTATGTGGTAAATTTATCGATAGTTATGTATTTTTTCAACTACTACTGGTAATAAAATTTCAGAAAATTAGCTAATTGAGAAAAAAAATTTTTTGGATATTGTCAACTTTTAAATTTTTACTAATTTTATTTACTAATAAAAATATTAGTAACTAAATTAGTAAACAAAATCAGATTAACAAATTTTAGGTTATTAACCTATGTGAATTAAAAATAAGTTGAAAATAAAAATTTAAAAAAAAGATTAGGAAAATTTGTTGTGTGACATCTATTTTTAATTAATAGATCGATTTTAAATTTACAATGATTATTTTTGACATTAGCAGTAAGATCCAATTAGGATTTGATTTAAGGATTTTAATATCGCAATAAACATTAATTATTTGAATAGTAAAATAAAAAAATTTAAATACATAATTAACTTAATAATTTGTTTAAGTATAGAAATTTCGTGTCCACAATTTCCTTCATCACATTATTTGTTATTTAAACCCCAAGATAATGATGTACACACTGTTTATGCTATTAAACAAGGTATTTTTCAAGTAGAGTACGTAGATAAAATTTAATTTTATTGTTGTTAATTATATTATATGTATAACATGTACACAATGCGCACAAAAAATGGATTTTAATTATTGGATTATTGTACAGCAAGTAAAGTGTAGTTTTCCTCTTCTGTCTATAAATACTTTCACTTAATAATTTATTACGTGAATTTTACTTACTTATTTACTTAATTTACTTACTTTCACATAAATTCCGAATAATTTCGGAATCTGGTAAATAAATGAATTATAAGCATTTATTTTCAATACCAATGCGTTTACTCGTCATAAAAAAGCGCACTATACATGGTATTGCCAACTCATGTTGGTCTACCTTCAAAACGCACCCTTTCTCTCTCTCTTTCTCGCTCTCTCTCTCACACACACACTCTCTCGCTCACTGCCGCATAATAAAATTTAAATGTGCAATAATCAGAACCTATTTAACGACCGAATACTGCGTTTACCTTGTAAATCGATTAATTTTATGATTTAAATAACCATTATAATTTGAAATTTATATGGTTAAAAGACTAATTTTTTAATAAAAATAATCTTTAGTAGATTAAAAAAAATTATTACTCTAACTTCATCTAACAATTTAAATAAAATTGTTGTTCGTTAATTAATATTTTATTCAAGAATCATTTTTAAATATAATGATAATATTATTTGTTTAATGTAAAAACCTATTTTTTTAAAAGTATATTTTTAGGTTGAATATGTATAGTTTAATTTATTTTATACATTGCTTAGTCCATGGTTAAGCTTTATAAACGATGTACATATACGCAGATATACGAATATAATGTGACAAGAATAATACTTAGTCAAAGTGCAATGAGAAGTCGATTTCCATATGTAATAAAGTGACATCGTCTCAATTATTATATTACCTTCTACATTTAATTTAAAAACCAACAAGATTTGCGAAATTTTCTCAATACTATCGAAAAAATTTAGTACCATATTGTATAAAACTATTTCCAATTTTAATCGTTCACACTTTCAATTTTGCGTACATCAAATTTCGTCGGATTCAAAATCGATTTATATACTAAATCTTCTGGGATAAAATTCTACCTAATTTAATTGATATTATATTTCTAAGCTAATAAAAAAATGCAGAATTCATTTTCCAAATTGTTCATGAAAATATTAGGTTAGTGTCAGTTAATCAATTAAATGAACAATTATAATTAATCCAATTTCTATGTAAGTCGAACATTATTTACCTAATTTGTATGATAATTATGACTAAAGTAGAAAATCAGTTAAAACATTAATGGTGACTCAAAATAATATGTTATAATTCTTAGTTTATTTCTTATCTTAGTAATCTTTACAAATTCTATTTCATCAAAATTTATATAAGATTTAAAAACGTACCTCTAAGGTGTATCTCCATCTTCGCTTTGAGTGCTTCACTTGCACGTATAAAATCATTTATACGATTGTCGTTTTTTAACTTTTCTTCGTAAATTTCCTTATCATTTACGATTTTCTTACTCACTGATTTTAATGAATCATTATTGTTAAATTGTAACTTTTTTATCTCATTTTTCATCATCGTCAACTGTTTCCATGCATTGTTGGACTTTACTTTTAACTTATTTATGTCTAACTTCAGTCTATCGTTATCAGACTTAAGCTGTGTATTTTCAGTAGCCATTGTCTCTATCCCACTCTTACAAGTATTTAATTCAACACTCAGTAAACTTTTACTTTGCTCAAGCGATTGAATATTCTTCTTCGTTTCACATAATTCCGCCACCAAAGTATAATTTGAAGTAGTTAAGCTGTTGTTTTAATATAATTATTACAAGCTTTATTTAAATAACGATAAAAGTTTATCTTTGCACCTGAGTAATGTATATTAAACTCTCTTTTATAGTTCTTTAAGAATTATTAAATTATACGACGATTAATTTTGAGGAGTAGAAATTAAGTTTAAGCAGTATATTTCTAAATAAAATTAAGCATTCTTATGAAAATCCTCTAAAGTATATTGTAATAAATTAGAGATAATTAAATTAAAAAATGTTGCCTTTTTTCGGGAATTAATTCTAATGATACGCTTAATTAGAAACTGATTTAATTGAGAATTATTTCTTTTTAATTCCATGAAAAGAATAATCAAGATTATAGAAGTTCAACATATAATACATCTATTTTTTAATAGTCTATTAACAAACCTGTCTTATTATTCTTTGTAAAATCTCCATTCAAAATTATAAATATTATTTTTATCTACAAATTACATCAGTAAAATTCTACAAAGTAATAAAGGAATAAAGTAATTTATTATTTCAGCTTTATTTCCATAAATATATTTACACGAATAAAAATCTAAAATAGCATGAAATTGTTGGAATTCTCTTAAAATCTATAATTAAATAAATATCTGTATTTGAATAAAACACTTAAAAGACCAAAAAGAAAACTGATGACAAGAATTAAATTTTTCGAATTTATAGCTAAATATTACAAGTAGTTGTTTCAAGTTTAATAATAATTTAATTAACAGTTAAAGATATATTTTAAGAGTGTGATAAAAATTTAAATATAAATCACGTAATACTTACATCAACAATGACAAATTACTATTATGAGATTTCAAATTAATATTTTATCATTTCTAACTTCGAAATCGTAAATAATCCCTTTCTAAAATACGTGATAGTTGTATTGAAAGTGAAAAAATTAAAGTCATTGGATTTCGCTATTTTTTTCGAATAAAAATTCTTTCGAAATTGATTGAATAGGATTAATTCACTCGAATCGTACGTCAGTTTTTCAATACTATGTTATTTATTGTAGGACATTTAAAAAATTGAAACCTCTCTTATAATCTCGGCTACTAATGTTAAATTATTAAAATGACAAAATGAATAAAATAAATAAAATATAGAAATGATATTGTATTCATAAAGATAATATTTCGAGTAGTACAAAACGCCATATATGGTAAGATGAGAATGTATTAATTCATATATTAAGGAAGCGAATTGAGAAAATATTGCTCTTAAATTAAAATAATGTCGTTACGTATTTTTAATTCATGAATACTAATCGATATGTTTGTTTAAGCTTTTTTTCATCCCTTAATATTATGAATTACTTATTTTCCGGTTTACGTCGAGTGCTATGGAACTGTACATTGCATGAATCTATACCTTGATATATTTAAAGTATTCGTGGAATGGAATGTCCTACGTCACTTGATAATAAAAATCTGTTGTTCTTTTTAGTCTTATATATGTCTTATATACAAAATATAACAGGTTCCTCCACTTATTCTCGGACTGGGCACTTTAACACATAAGGTCCTTCACCTGTTCAACACGACTCTCGTACTCTCAAATTTCTGCTCTATCTCGTTCTTCGCGACAAGTTCAACTTCGAGGTCCTTCTTGAGCTTATTTAGTTGCCACTTGAAATCGCCCACTTCTCGTTCAAGTCTCTCCTTGTCAATGCTGACGTTTGCCAGGATGGACTGTAGTTCACTCAGGCGCTGCCGACAAACTTCCAACTGTTTGTTCGTCAACTCCTCATTATGTCGCACATATTCAAGTTCATGCATCAAGTTAACCTTCTCCTTCGTTAGCATATCGATCTCTGTTTCAAAATTATTAGCGCATTTATTTAGTTTTAAGGACTCAGTCGTAAACGACTCGAGTTCTGCCTCGAGTTTGGCGTTATCCGCACACAACGAATCCATCTTCGCCTGTATATCAACTATATCTTGTTTGGTACTGTCAACTGCGGCTTGTAACTCTTCCTTTTGTTGCCTAAATTATCGTTATTTCTCTGATTTATTTGAATGTGTAACGATTTATTATTCGGTAAACGTTCTTAAATCATAAAAATTATCTTTTTTAAATGTTAATACTGTTAGTAAAGTTGAAGAGCTAAAGGGGATTGAACCTTGTTTGAACTATCGTTCAAACGACATTTTATTTATTTTCCGCTTTAAACTAAAAAATATGATGATGCAAGATAAAAGTAATTAATTAAGCCTTAGATTTTATAACATTTCAATGAAATCCATTTATTCGTCAAATTCGTCACAAAGCATGAATATTTAAAAGAATTTTTAAAATCCTCTCAACTTATTTAATAATTTGATAACCCTACCTTAAATCTTCAACTTTCTTTTTCAAAGATTCGTTGACATACCTCTCTTCATTCAACTCCTCGAACACTTTCTCCAAACGCTCCTTTAAGGCTTTCAGCTGATTTGTTGATTCATCGTTTTCTTGCTGCTTTGATGAATTTTCATTATTTGGATCATCCATTATATTCTGAATTTATTGTAAATAGTGATTTCACTTTTTCATAAATTATATAAATTCTATAATATGGTTGCTCTTTAAGTTTTACATTTAAAAATTATAAGATTTACATATTTTAATAGTTATAATGCAATTACTGCTTGTGGTAAAATTTTTGTGTTTATCAAAAAATTATTTCTACAATTATATTCCTTTAAATTAAAATCTTAACACCAATTATTACCAGTGTTTGAATTATTAAGTATTTTACCGGTTTCTACAGTCTCGAATGAAAAAATTTTTGTTTTTCAAACCTAATTAATTAATAAGATTTAATATTTATTGCAATTTAATTTTATTTTCATATTAAATACAAATATTTTATAAAAATATTATAGTTTATTTTAGACGTTTTCATTAAAATTTTATGTTCTTAACTAAGAATATCTAGTCATGTTTTATACGATTGATTATTCTAAATAAGCTAGTAATTATAATTTGATTTCTATAATTAGACTCGCAGTTTACGATAAGCTTTCAAATGAATATATTATAAAATTATTAGATTTAAAATAGTATGGAAACTACCTGAATAAATAACATTATAGTTTCATATTTATATATATAGAAATATATAAAATAATAATATTTTCAAGCATATCAGAAATTTTGTAAATCGGAAATGTTTGTAAAAATTTATGATTATACAATAATAATCTTTTAAGTATATGTAACATAAAAATCACGAATAATTATATTATTGTTCAAATTCAATTTATTTACAGAAACACATTGTCAAATAATGTCAAACAATGAGATAAATTTAACAATTTCTTTATATTTTTTTAACGTTATATTATGCCTCTATTATGGTAGTGATAGGCAATCAAATTTTGTGTTAAACTTGTAAATAAATCATATGCATTTTTGCAGAACCCATCGGTAGAATCTATGAACAATTTATCTCAAACAATCAATCTCAATTAAACCAATTTAATTTTTAATCTTATAATTTCAATAATAATATAAATAAATGATAGATCGATATACATTTTTAAAATATTACTACATCTATACGAACTGAACAAAAATAAATTCCAATTTTTAAAACTAAAGAGTTTTTTCAAAAAATCCAGAAATTCTTGAATATTTATTTACTGAAACATAAAATAAACCTGTTTAATTAATAGCAATTTTTAAAATATTGGTACAATTTCATTGATTTCCAAGAAATCTCTAATACTTTAATCTTATTTTTCTCCAAATTGAATTATCTTATAAAATAAGGTTGTTTGTCAACTAATTGTTTTAATACGATGGCAAATGAATTATTTTGAATAAACGACCGCACATTTAGCTAAAGAAACAATCAAGATACGTACAGGATACTTATTTTGTTTCAGAAATCCTACATGAATCACTTGACGTTAACAAGCAACAATTAATATATATAGTTAATTTCAAAAATTATTTTAATTATTTTTGGTTCAAAAATAATGTATTTATAAAATTTAAATTATAAACATAATAAATAATTTATAATTTATCCGGTGTTCATAAAGATTAAAAGAAATAAAATCTTCAATGAAATTGATCGATAGGATTTTTAAGCATTTTATTCATTTTTCCATAGTAGTATGAAATTTTTATGAATTCTACAATTGTTATCTAATATATAAGAAAAATTATAAAAAATTTACTTCGATAAATTCTAAACATATGTTAAAATTAAATATACCATTATTAAAGTGTAAATAAACTTTTCGCATAATGTTTTTATATTTGATTATAAATTTCAATTTTTACTATAAATAAGTTATTTCATTGGATTATTTTTAATTATTAATTTCTAGTCAATTGATAATTAGGAATTTAAAATTCTATTAATGTGTGAAATTTTTATCTTCATTATAATTTTAGCGCTCATTGATTGACGTTGAGAATATTCCTTTAATATAATATAACTTAATAATATTGCATGTAGGAATTGTCACGTATAATTTAATGATAAAAATATTCTAGAGGAAGACTCGAAAAAATAGCACTCACACAGTCTTACCCTTCCAGAACTTGAACCTCGTTTCGCGACGAATTTCTTCTTGATCTCATAACATAATTTGAAACACAACGTAACGCAAAACACAACTCTACTACATTACGCTCATATAACAGATTTGAAAAATATGATAATATCAAATATAGAAACTCAAAGTAAAATACTTTTATTATTTATGAACTTTTTAAAGTTCTAAAACCCTATAAGTTTTACTTTGTAATTCAAGAAATTAAAAAATGTGTAAATCTTGAAGAAAAGTATGATTAATTATCAATGAATATTCCTTATTATAAACGCTATATTTTTATTTACTTAAAAGTGGCTTACAAGTTATTAATTAATATTAATTAAATATAACAAGTATTTGTATAATTTTATACAGCTATATAAATTATAAATCTTTCAACATTTACGTAAACATTTTGCATAATATACACATTTTTATATTAAATTTTTCTATCAGTCAATGTTTTCTTGCATGCAATCTTTTGCGACGTTAATACTTTTTATAGCATATACTTTAGAGTTTAAGTGAGTGAAGCTGTAGAATAAAAGTTTCCAAAGTCAGAAGTACTTCTGTACATACGAATGTCTCATAAAAGTCATGCTTGAAAAGATTGGTCTAACACAGTGGAACTTCGAATAAAACATTAAATGGTATCAAAAAATATATTTACAGAAATTAAAATATAATATGTTATTGAAATTAGATGGCAAAGCTATTAAATGAATCACATTTTAAAAAGTATATGTACGTAGACGCATATATATTTATGTACATAACATAATTTAACTCGAAACCCGATACTTGTGTAACGTCGTATATGTGACAATAGATATGGTATATATTTTTTAAAAACTCGATATTCAAAATTTCTGATAATGATATTTTACTCTGATATACTAAACTCTGTTTGGCTTAATTTGTATATGAAAGTCACGAGCTACAATTAAATAAGAACAACAACAAAAAAAACAACAAATTAAGGACATAATGTCTATCTATTTACTAGTTCATCAAAAAAATTTGACATGCTAAATTTGAAACGTACTCTAACCAGAAGTAGAAAAAAAAGTATATTAATCTCAAAAATCTAAAAAGACTGTAACCTTTGTATCTTCTTCCTTTGGTTTGCTATTCATTGCTTCGGCTTTCGTACTTAAAATCTTTTCGGACGACACTTTTTTCTGCAAGTCATTGATCATATCGTCTTTCTCCTTAAGTTGTAATCGCATCATAGACACTAAACATTCACATGTTTTTATTCTCTCGTATAAATTAGACATTTCTTTCGTGTCTAAATCATCCACTAAATAATTATTTTCTATTATTATTTTTTCTGAATCATCTTCCTTTAGCTCTTTCCTTCGTATAAAAAATTAAAATGTAATTAGAGAATATTTTTATCAAATGAAATCCTGTAAAATCCAAATACTTTAAATTTGCCTACATAGTTTCACACAAAATTTAATTTGTGTCACAAAAATTTAATTAAATTGCTAAATTGCACTATATTGTTTTATCTCATGAAACTAAACTCTGCGGCAATAGCTTACTTCAAAGTTTCAACCTCAATCACGAGACTCTCATTCTCCTTCCTAAGCTCATCACAGCTTTTCGAAAGTTCAACCAATGTCTCTATTGATTTCTCTAACGTGTAAGATACCTGCTGATAGCCTTTTTTTTCGTCTTTCATCAGCTCTTGTAGTTTTGCGCGTAAGCGATTTAGAGCCACACCGAATTTCTCATCTTTCATTTCCTGTAGTCTCAGTTGAAGATTGGTTATCGTTTCTCGCAACCTATGTTTTTATTCCACGGTGACATTTTAATAAATGTATTCTTTAACTATGACTGTTTTAAGAAAGTCAGCATTACGACAATATGTGTTGTTATTAAAAATCATTGTTGAAAAAATTAGCATAACTTATTTTACGTTTTACATAAATCTTTTACGATACATTATTTCATATGCGTACCAGTTTCATTTAGAAATTTTAAGAAAGTGTAACGAATGATCTTATTATACTTTAAAGGAAATATTTTATAATTGAGTTTCTTTTATTAGTTTTCATTATATGTATTTTCATTGAATTTATTGGTTTTTATTCTATCTAATAAACCGATGCTTAAACAGAGCACATTTTATAATAAACATTTTATTTAATTAACAGAATATCAACCATTAAAAGTATAATGTAAAAAATATCATACGTAATGAAGAAATTAGTCAAGCTTGAGATTGATAAAATGGTACTCCATACAAGGTTCATAGTTTTTAAATAAATGCAAATAAATTATACTCATCGATCATTTCTCGTGAATATAATAAATATAAATTCTCCAGATATTTTATAAGTTCTTGCAGAACTAGGTGTACAGAAAAGTAAATTTTTTATAGATCTAAGTTTACGCGATTCAGCAGAGATGGCTGTTATTCCTATGGTTCAAATTATCCATTAAAATTATCTTTATAAACATAGCAACTTTGCAAATTTCTAATTTGTGCTACATTAATACTGAGTGAATTAAAGCAATAATAACTTGCGACATTTATTCAGAATAAAATAACAGCCGCTTAAAATCATGAAAATTAATTTTAAAATGCAACCCATTTTTTGTCAATAAAATTAAATATTTATTGTTGCAGAGAATACTTTATCAAGAACTAATTTATTACTTACAATGAAAACTCATTCAATTTAGTAATTATCGAGACATTTTATTTATCTATTATACAAATTCAGAAATACTTTTTTTCGTTTTAACTATTATTAAATTTATATCATTTTTGATAAGTTCATTTTATTAACTAGAAAATTCAAACAAATGTTATCGTTATAATATATTTCTTTTAAACTAAAAACCAATTCAGATTTTCTCTTAATTCTTCAACAAAATTCTAATAAGAGGATATCTTAATAAAAATGTATAAAATATGCCTACAGAAGCAATTAAACTAATATCATGAAATTTAAAATGATATCTAAATAGTAAAGTAATTATTTCTTTTTCTACTTAAGTGTATTTTAATAACAAATAAAATATGTTTCTTTAAATTTATTTAGTTGTGCTAAAATAAAAAGTGACGTGGTATTTTTATTATTTTAGCTTTTCATATTTATGAATAATAATATTTCTATTCATTTCACATGTATATATATGATCAGTGATATTTTCAGAACATTTTTATGTCGGAATGTATTCTCTTCGATCATAACGTTTTGATCTAATTTTGATATACTGCAATAATTATTTCTGCTTCTTTATTTACTTCAATCCATTAAGCTGTTTATCTTTATCCATATGTATCTTTCCTCTCCATTGCTATTTAATTCATCATTATATTCTATTAGTATTTCTGTATTTCTTACATTTATACTACCTTAATATCTAACATAAATGATCCTGCAAACACAGATTATTCTCGAATTTCTAGAATTTTACAGATTATCACTACGTATATTCGTCTGTTGATGTTTTAAAACACAATAGGTTTTAAAAGTACTTTGGAAATCGTACGTCCTGTATTATTATTATACACCTAATACTATAATATAAAAAATTAAATATTCTTAAATAAAATAGTTGTTCTTTCGGTTTCTAAAAAAAACACAGAGTTTACTTAAGCGCATCCCACTTTGGCTAATTTTCATTCGTATTTTGATATTAACTGCATTAAATGATAGTGTAAATGTTGATAATGTAAATGTTTTTTTCTTTATGATAAATACATTGGAGAATAAAAAATTACAATATAATAGTAATTGTAATTTGTTTTAATATCTGATACTCGACTGATAATAGTAGTAAATCTAAACTTAACGATATCAGTATACTTAAAATAAATATTAGAACTAAGCTCGTTATTACTGTCTTTTCTCTATGGCATGGCGATGACGTATTGTTCGTAATTTCTCCCTCAAGTGGGCAATCGAATCGCACGAATTGTTGTTGCTACAATTGCGTTCATTCCTACTTTTGTTCAAATCCCTGACCTGATCCTCGAGTTCGTCTTTAAGCTTCTGTAACCTCAAATTCTCGTTGCGAAAGTGACTGATCAGTGGGTCGGCCTTCACAATTTTGTTAACGTCAACACCTGATGGTCACAAAACCAGAGTGTTTAAAATTACAGAAATCGCAACAACTTAGCTCGAATCATTTTTTTTAAATAAATAAAATGCAGAGTAAAAGTTCTTTGGAGGCAATTGCATATAAAAAGATTTTATTAAGCTATATTCAAAACGAAGTTATAAATAATTTATTATCGTCACTTTGACTATACTACGTTAATCATGAATTCTCATTGCCAAGAATGCAACTGTGGATGATAAAAAAACCTGATTATAATTTTCCACTCTTCGTATAATAAATGACGAGTTAAAATTTTTTAACGTATTATTAAACATGCACGTCGATGAAATCGTAAATGATAAAAATGCAAAATATCTTAGTATATTGAAAATTATTATATTATATTATATATTATATTATATTATATTATATTATATTATATTATATTATATTATATTATATTATATTATATTATATAATTCATATTATATTATATAATATTACATTGCATACCGATTGAATATAAAAATATTCTTAACAATTCATGATCTTTTAAGTATTTTAATTTCTAAATATAAAATTCACACTGTGTTAATATTAAGAAATATGATTCTAGACTTAACATATGCCGATTAAGGGTAATTAGTAAAGTGTCATGTAACATATACATTTATAAAATTATTACATCTACGTATCAAATTACAAATTTAATTTGCTATAATTTTAATTAATAAAATATGTAAGTAATAAATGTTTGTATCTCTAAACATCATTTCTCGAAATTCATTTCATAATAATATCAGATATTTCATTTATTTTGTGTATTTATTATTTTTTAATAGTTGTTATTCGATGATATATTAATTTAAGATAAAGTATTGATTCACGTATAACATTCATCTAACTGATCCTGTACTATCATTTATTACTTTCGAATAAATTTTTAACCTGTTGAATAAATATAGAATATATTATCGCAAGGACAATAATTTACCATAAAAATACAATTTAATAATTCATTCGATAAATAAATCACCATTTCAACTTTATTAATGTTAAATTTATTATTAAAAAATTTAATAAATTAAAGGTAACATTTTACTATCTACATGTAAAGTTAAAAGGTTATAGTGTGATATACTTAAACGAAAAATTTTTATAAAATTAATAATTATAAATTATAACGTCATTTACATACAATAAATATTCTTAAATAATAGTACTTATAAATAACAATTCATAAGCATTAAAGAATTCTATTACTTATTATTTATATTAAATTTACTGCAAAGTAAAAAATCAATTATGGAATATATTTTTTTGAATAATTGTGGAACCAAGATTCTATTAATAAAAATTACAAAAATAAATCACGGTTTGATGAATAATATAGGAAATAGAGCAAAAACATACGTATGACTAATATATTACTGCAGATAAAAGATATCCGTGTAACAAAGTAAGAAAATTCATTTCTACATTCAAAATTAAAGGATTCAGAAGTGTGTTAGATTAAAGCAATTGTCAAAGAATGAATAATTCGGATAAGTAAAGAATTGCCATATAAACCTCTATTGTTCAGGATATATCATTAGAATAATTAAATATTGCAAATTAAGTTGAAGTATACAACTAAAATTTTAATACAAAAATCATTAAGTAAAAACCTGTTTTCGAGATATCGCACAAAATAGAAAAAAAATTTCCTTAATAAAACAATGAACATACAAGTTTTTAAAACAGAATAATTTCTACACTTACAGATTGAAATAACTTGTATAAATTTAGAAAGGTACTTTTCACTTTAAGTATTTATTGCAATTACTTTTTATGCAAAAAATATGATGTAGTTGAAAGTTTTATACTTGGTGTAAAAAGTAACCTAAATTAAATACCTGGACAACATTCTTATATAAATACTAGTACACAAGTGGAAATCAAAGCAATACAAAGAATATAAATTAATAAAACATAATAGGAAAGCGTCTTTTAACAAATTTCCTACGATTGAGGCCACTCGTTTTTCTATCCTTAGAGTGAGAACCAAAATTCTTGATGAGATGCCTCGATGCCGTTCGTGATACACGTACCGTAAGACAGAAGTGCGGCTTTAAGGGACCTAGTCTGACTCTCCAACTGGAGCCGCTCGAGCTGCCATTTTCTCATCTGGCATTTCATCACCGAGAGCTTCTTCAAGGCGAAAGATAAATCTTGAATTCGCGACTCCGGTGAATCGTCCTGACATGGATCGTAGGTGCAGCAGCAGAAAACATGTTGCTCTTTTAAGCACGCGGACGACGAGTCGGACTTAACGCGTGACCCGATGAAAACATTTGGCGAATCCATTGCGCAATTAACTAATGCAACAGCGTGCACCAATATTTATAGGTTACGAGAGCCTTTTGTCATGGTGGCACTTTTATACAAGGCTAACCGGCGATGTCCGATCATCTTGGAGTCGAGTTGCCCAAAGCACGAAGTCGCCCCTAACCAAATATCTAAAACATCGTAGCAAAGCTTCGTGGAGAACTTGTTAAATTTTCACAGGAATTTCGAATCTGTCACTGAAGAAGCGCTATGATGTTTGACTGTTCAAGATGACGAAGCGGGATGTGTTGTTAAGGAAATGTTACCTCTGTCTGTCATTTTAATGACGATTAATTATGCTAAAAACATTTAAACTCCAATCATATTTCAAATACATCATTTTCACTTATTTACTAATAAATATTTTCATAAGATTAAAGCAAGCACACCTTTACACTGATTACAAAAGAAATGTGGCTGAATAAATTACTGGGACGATTATAAAATATAGAATATTTGAAAATGTAGACGAATAACTAATCATTTTCGGTAAATACTTCGAAAAATATAAAAGTTCTAGGTAATTAATGTTATTTAATGACAAAACTTTAACTATCAGACAATATAAAACACATTGCAAATTTTTAAATTCAACGCTTAAATACAATTATAGCCGAATATTAGTTCTGCTGCGGATAATTATTAAATCCTATTTTATATTATAACCATAATAAATGGTCAACTCTCATTTATTTCAATTCGTTTTATGTCCTTTATAAATGCCTGCTACTTTTAAATCGAAAAAATAAAAAAAAATTTCATTTGCCATTTGCAGCAAATGATATTTAAAAAGTAATTTTACAAGTTTAATCTAATGTTTGTGCTTTTAACTAGATTATTCAATTCTCTAAATATTGTACTTCGCTTAATTAAAATAAAATAATTTTGAAATAAAAATGAGAATACTACAATTATGTAAGATATCCAAAAATACAATACATTTTATATTGATTATATATACATTTTACAACAATAACAGATATAATAAAGCTTCTTACAAAATAAATGGAAAAACAGTGAGATTATTTTAACCAGATAATCTGTGCAATTTCTACTAACATTTTCGATAAAAACAAGAAACTTAAAATAATATTTGGACAAGCTTACATGACTATAAATAATTACAAAATTTAAAACAAAAATCTGAATAAAAAAGTTCCTCTCATATATAAAAATTATGGAAATTTTTTGGCTAGAAGCTAAATGCAATTTAATTATGAAAAATTATCTGTGATTTTTTTATTTTTATGCTTACTTATAAAGCGAATAAATAAAAAGTGATTCATTAGTCTTTTGTTCCAGTCTTAAATAATGTAAACTCGAAAATAACCAATTTTCATTACATACAAGCTATTAATAATCATTAATATAAAAGTTCTTGAATGAGAAAAAATTACGTAATTTAATGAATTTAATAATTATGCATGTTATTAAATTTTAATAAATTGTATAGAAATTAAATAAGCATATTTTAAAATACCTCAAAAAATTATAAGGTAATATTTTAAAATTCATCTCAAATAATTTCTTGTTTACTTCTTTCCATAAATCTAAACCAGAAAAACCATTTTTGTTAAAACTACTATAAAAAAGCTCTCTCAAATACCTCTAATTAGTTTTACTCTGACAAATTTAAAAAAAAAAACAGTTTTATTATTTGTTTTTATTTAACCTAAAGAAGGATCCATATACATAAAAAATAGTAGTAATTAAATTAATTCTGAATTTATATCGCAATTAATAAACTGAGTTTATACCCATTTTTAGGAGAACTAGAATATAAATTACTTCATACGAACAGGCTTATATATAGTATACATTACGTAAACATAAATACACCATTCCTATTACCGTCTGTAATAATGTACTGTCGATATTATTAAAATGATGTCCGAGCATCCAGTGACCTGTTAGTTAACATATCAGGAACCTAAAATTTTTTCCTCTGCAACAACCAAATATATCTGCTTACCATACCATGCTTACACAAAAAGTGCTGCTTAGCAGCTTATTTGCCATTTTATTAAGACAGATATTCTAGTGGCATAGCACTCGCAATAAAATATCTGCATTATCTTTACCCAAGTATTCTAAGTTCATTCACCATTTCAGGACCTCCTGAGAGTATATTTTAATCCTACCAAACAGGACCGCCCGTCTCTCAGAATAAATAGTAACAAACACCCTTTTGATACTTTTGTACAACATAAGTCAGTACACTCAGTAATAACTTTGATATGTACTTGAAACACAGTGATAAATTTACCAACTATGCGTATAATCTCCTTTAGTCACACTTGGTTCTGTTTCGCATTTGGAACTATCCGTGTATAAAATCATTTACTTGGGAATTTTTATTCTAATCAACCAACTCTTCTGTGTTATAAACGTTATAATTATTGTTAAAGACGTTTCTTACCATTAGTTGGCTTAACTACTTCTCTTTAGTATCTTTTAAAAGTTAATATTTATATATACTTGTATGACATATACATACATATGACGTCAGTCCGAGGTTTTACGAACCTCGATCTAATAATTCTTTAACCGGTTCAACCACCAATCGTTTTCGAAGACTCCTCTCTAGGTCCATTTAGTATTGGTAACCATTTCGCAGTTCAATTTCATGTAAGCACATCGTTTTAACTAATGCTTTGCGTGACGATTATATATTCAGCTTCGGAAGTTCATAATAAAAGGTGTACACTTATTAGAATTCCCTTATCATCTTCGCATTATACTTAGTGATAATTGATACCTTGGTATTATCCGGATTAATCGACAGCTCTGTTGGTAAGGTATAATAAAAAAATCGAAAAAATTGACGAAAAAAAGTAAAAAGTACAAACCGAAAATTATTTTTAATACAATCAAATGAAAATTTTTCTTTATACCCACTGAAATTCCTTATGTCAAACAGCATTGAAGCTTCATACGCGTACGGTATATAAAAATTCAGTTTTGCGATGCGAGATTTAACGTCAAAAATGAAACGAAATTTTGCATGAATTCAATAATTATCTGGTTATTAATGTACATACTATTTATCATTGAGAACAGCGTATTGTATATGTTGCAGATAACTTTTAAATAACTACAATCTAATGAAAATTTTATAATTATCAGCATTTTAGTCAATACTTTTTAAACTAAAATAACATTATTGTTCATTTTTTGTTAAAATTGTAGAAATTTTTTGGAAACTGAATTCAATACTTATTACTTTGATAACTGAAATAGATATTCTAAAACATTAAAATTTTAATTTTTTTCATCGAAATTCATAGATTCTTGAATCTCACCACGATGACTTCTCTACCTTATAATCTCTGAAAACATGTAAAAAACACTGAATTTACAAATAGATCATTGAACTTTCTATAACTGACAAGAAATTTTAATTAAATTAAAATTTAATTGGCAATGAAAAGTGATAAAACTTAAATTTCCCTATATTTAATTATATCACGCTTATTTATATATAAATAAGAACCTTTTATAGCTCATATAACGTAATTCCTTATATAATAAAAATTTATAAATGCATGACTTAAATTTTTTATTTGTAATTTTTTTAATTTACTTGCTTTCATATGTAATTGAGAATTTGTTCATTTTTTAATTTTAATAAGCAAGTTATTAAGTCTAAAAATTATAAGCACCAGTAAAGTAATAAATGTCATGTTGACTAATGTAGATCTAAAATGTATTTTGAGATGAAAAAATATATGTATTATGAAGAAATTTATAATTTATATGATAAACTGCACTGAGATTGCGTAACTCAATGAAGCAGATAAAATATTTTATTAAACTATTTACAATGTTTATAAGTTTATATGTTCGAAAGTAGAGAAATTTCTATACCATAAAAGATTTTATACGAAAGTAAGTAGTAATTCATAGGAGAAAGATGTTATAAGCGTAAACACAGTTGATACTCGGTTGGTCCACTGGACTCATCGATAAGGTTCTTTTAGACCGACACTGCTTTATACGCTGAGAGGAAGCAAGGAAGTGTCGCTTATATATAAATCGAACACTCTGACCTTCGTTTGATAAAACGCGTAACATACAAAACGGATGGTGGTCAATGCCCACGTAACTCACCCTCGTTCATATGTACTTCCATTCAATCGTCTACATAAACTTTAACGTCACACATATTGTTGCTTCATTCAAAGATTATGATTTCAAAAAAATATTATATTCTTCGATCAGTTTATATAATAAAGAAAACTATACAAATTGTAAATAATTTCTATTTTTTACGATTTTTTGTTAATGATCAATTTAATTCGTATTCTATCGAACGCGTATAATTAATTTCAAACGCATTTGTCTGTTGCTCATCTACCAAATAATCTTCGCGTATTCGTTGATTTTTTTCCAGAAAGTGTCATTGGTCATTAAAGGACAATATACTGTTTGTCATATTTCTCACAAGCACATAGATTTGTTTTTGATTAATGTATAAAGCCTTGGAAATAATGAATAGTCACATGATACGAGTCCAACGTACGAATGATTTATACGTTTGTTGCAATGCGCGCGTGTGTGCGTTAATTTAGATTTAAATTGTAAGCAGAAATGTGCATACCCGAGTTATATTTTTGTGCATTAAATAAGAGCAATATAATATTCAGGTAAGAAATTAATTTTAAGACCAATGATTAATGATATGTGACAGGAAAATAGATGTACAATTTCAGAAATTTTCAAAATTTTCTTCTGAAAAATAAATATTCTGCAAATGTAATAAATTAAAAATGAATTTGATTTCACATAAATAAATATGATACTTTTTCTAACTTAAAGTTTACGTATAAGTTTAGAAATAACTCCCTTAACGTACCACAATTCATAAGACATCTCACTTTGTACAATGGAATTGCTGTCTTTCAATCAAGCAAGATAAGTATATTCAAAATTATTTACATATTGTGAAAGGAGTCTAAAATTTAAAATTTTATACTACTTAAAATTACTGATCTAGAGAAATATTATGTAAATATGCTTCTATGTAAATGATTGTACATTAGCTTTCATAAATTTTCAGAAAGAGATATAGAACGTTTCTACGAATATCAAAGTAGTACTCATAGGTATCTCTGAAGATGTGTAAATAAATTTCTAAACACAAAAATACGCATGATTATTTATTTGATATCAAAATCAGGTTCATAAAAACCTATTAATTCTCAAAAAACAATACGGTTTTACCTGTGACTGTAAAAAATGTTACTATGTAACTTTTTCACGCGAATAATTCAATAAAAATGGAGTAATTTATAGATAAGACAAATGATTTTATTTTTTTTTTACCGAACAATTACTTCCTTAAGATTGTCCTCTTTGCGCTCCGCTTCCGCAAAGTATCCTCATTAGACTTAATTTCCATTGACAAAGTCCCTTCACGTACATTTTTTTACTTCCCTAAGAAAATGGTGGTCGTAAATAAGAGGAAAGTAAGAGAACAATATCCATCGGATAATGCTCTTAAACTCATTGAAGGGCGGTTTTCTATCGAAGGGATAGATCAAATTCCCCTAAATAATCGCACTCGCGTTCGGTCTTAATCGATGTGGAATATAACAGGTTTGTCCTCCCGGAAAGTATCTCCGTGAAAAGTAGTTAGAGGATTTAGACCACCAACGTCGCTACGATCACAATTGCCAGGATATCTGTGGACTTCTCGTACACACTCTTACGGCAAGCTTACGCTTTACGCGTATCTTCGTGTGCATGCGACGGTGTTAAGTTTGGATGGAGGGCGAGAGCTGCAACACTCGGGGAGTCTCACACTATAAATCCTCGAACATTTCTCTGGTGGTAATCGCATGAATGTGTGTGGTCAGTGCGTACGTATGTGAATGGTTTTATACACAATGCACAACTTCTCAATACTCGGTTTTCCCGATCTCCCAATTACCCAAAACGGACTATTTGCCCGCAAGTGTAGACAATAACGCGAAGACATCGAAACCGATGAATTATTAAGGTTATCCAGACATCATCGAATATAACTCGATTCTTAAAATATGAAGGGAAAATCAATAATTTAGTTGCTGCTACTTGAGACTCGACTTACGCTGCTATTAATATTCTTTCGATTTGACATTTACGTTATTTTTAGAGAACTTTATCAAAATTAAAACGCGAAATTATTTTCGATCCAGTGTGATGTGTGATGAGTAGATACATGTTTAGTGAAGTTTTAAAAAGTAAATCTATTCCAAAACAGGTTCGTTGATCGTATTTGAGGATGAATTGAAACGTTTTCAAGTACACATATTATTCATAGGAATTTTAACTAAAAATATTCTATTTGTTTCGCTATTTTCTTAATTTTATTAAGAAATTAATATTTTTGAAAATAATTATTACTGGAAATTACAATTTCACTTAATGAAACAGAAAAATCAATTGTACTTGTATTATTTTCAGAGGTCGAATCCTACAGAAAATTTTTACAAAAATCAGTGTGTTTAATCAAAGAAAATCAGAACAAAAAACGTGCAACTTTACTTTTTGAAAAAAAAAATTGTGAAAGCAAATCGTACTCAGCATTTTTGGAGCTTGCAAATTTAGATTGCAATTCATGCGATGCACTTGTCATTACGTACACGTGCACGCATCCGCACATTAATTCGTGTTTATGCATAATGCGTACGTGGACTCATTTATATTCATATAAACATATAAACTCATACTTGTGCGTATGCAGAACTTATAGCAACTTCAGTGGGCATAGAAAGAAGATTCATATCGTGCAATCTCTACAATCTCTTAATATTAATACCTAAACATAGTAAACATGGTTGTCATCTACAAGAGCCGTCGATTAATAGCATCCATCGTTCCATTTTGAGCTTTTCTAATCGAAATAAAATCCTTACTCCGTGTAAAAGAGAATAGCTCGCTTACAAATAGAGCAAATATTGAGAGAAGAAACTTGCAAAAACGAAAAAAATTCATCGATCGACGACATTCAAAAGCGACTGAAAGCCTTTATCGAGTTGCTTTAATTCGCAAGTATATATAGAGGGCAGACGACCTATTTCCTCGTGTTACAAGCTTCTTACTTCGAAGACTATCGAGACAATGCATTGAGCATCAAACGGAAAACTGCGCTAAATAAAACAATGCGCGCAGGTCTGACTCCAGCCAACGCAACTACCCAGCGATTTCAAGTGTCCGATCGATCGTCTTTAGAATGACGAAACGCGAATGCTAGAGACAGACCGGTGAGGAGCGTCAGCAAACGAAGGGGACACTCCTTACACGAGCACGAACTTGGTGCACTGGATAACGAGTATCGAACACAAGAGCCAATTGTCTGAGAGTTGCAGGCGCAAAAGGTCGGATGAAAAGTAAGTCGCAATATTTTTTCTCCATTTTAAAGTATTTTCGCAAAGAAATAAAATCAGCAGGGAAAATAGGACGTAATAAGCTAGAAGAAAAGTTGTACATTAACTTGAATCGACTGAAAAAGAGCCGCGATAAAATCCGCGGACTATGTGACGAGCTCTTAAATAACAACGTTCGTTCGTTATTAGGGAGGATACTTCATCATAGATGATCGTTAGCAGGGTCACCATCTTCGTTAAAAGTCGTTCAAAGCTCTCTCTCTCTCTCTCTCTGCTGAGCAGCTGCATTAAATGTAATTGGGAAAAAGCACTACACGTTGATGGAGTGTAGGATTCTCATAGAAACCGAAGAAGTTTAATAATGATAATGATCGAGGAGGAACGAAATATATGCGTAACGAAAATTGAGAATCAAATACACAAATTGTCGGAAATAATCCAAAGAAAGATTCATTGATAAAATAAAACTAAACCTGCATTGGAACGAATCATTCGAAATCATAAAAATTCAACAATACGTGTGAAATTTGTCTTTAACTGTATAACGATTAAGCGTCAATAAAAACAATACTTAACGAACATTATATTAAGGCAATTAGAAATATTAAAAATAAAATAACGTTCAAGACTACTATTATTAAAAAATATTGAATTAATAAATAAAATAATTTACAAGTATGTAATCGGCACGATACGATTGAGCTCACAGAAAATGAAAATAAATCATAATTTAATTTAAATATATGCCTTAACGAATCAACGAATACAAGCTTCTCCAGTAATGCTTAGTGGAGTACTTTTACTATACATTTGAGTGTTGATCCCCCACTATTGCAAGGAGTTAGTTTTCTGAGACTGTGTCTCGATTAGCTTTTCAATCAGCCAACGGACGATGATTACCCGACTTACGTGACACGAGTGTGCATAAAAGAGGCTTCAAAATAAACGAAAAACAAAGGAAGCATCGATTTCTTCCTTCACTGCTTTTTCTTCTTTCTATTGTCCTACACGTTTCGTGTTTCCTTGTTTCAGTGACAGCAATGGTAGCAATACTTCTGTACATTGAATACATACCTCAGAAATACACAGAAATAGAAATAGTACACGATACAGATAGAATTGTGTGCGAGGTAAGGATATATTATCGGATCCGAGGACATATGCTAAATATGCAGGTGTTTACGATATTGCGCAGTCCCTTGGGAAAACTATAGCAATTTTAGTTCAGTGTAAATGCTTTCATCCTTGTACTCAACTCGTATGAATTACACAGAGAATTTTTGTTTATACTTACTATTTAAAATTCATAACAACACCAGCGCACTTTCGAGTGAAAACATTATCGCATAAATAGTCACTTCCGTCACCTGATCTTGAATTTTAATCCCTCATCTCCTGGTATTTAAAACAATAATTTACCATCACAATTTTATTTCAATATCTGTCACGGAACAGATAAGAAACATTCAATTTTTTTACTTAATTACAAATAACTTTAAAATGGATTATTATTTCTATTAAAATGAAACCCATTTTTCTTATAAAATTTTCTTTTTCTAAACAACCTGTACAACATTCTTTCTTATAAAAATTATATCCGATGAAAGTACTTGCTTTTTTGAAATATTACAGTTTTTAATTGTGACGTATTATACTATAAAAACCGAAACAAAGAGATCATATAATTGATATTATGTGTCACTTTCAGTATAAATTTATCTCCGAAAATCTTATTCAAATCCAAGACTCGTGTATTGAAAGCCCTCTCCACTCGTTATTCTATTTTCGACTCGTTTCCTCATAATTTGCGTTTTAATAAAATATTTGGATTTGTAAATGTAAACCAAATAAAATCAATTTGAATAATTAAACCGCTTTAAAGTAAGAGCTATAAAATTTATATATTTGCTTTCGATGCGTTTATTTAATGTAATTCAAAAGTATATCGTTAAAAGCGCAAAGTAATTTACTATTTACATCTACTTTATTCAGCTCTCATTTGCCAATTCTGTTATTACTATAGACATTGAGTTATTACTATTAAAATTCAATTCGTATATTTAATAATAACTACCCAAATAAATGCTTAATATAAGAAGCGCCGTAAGAAGTTCGGCTCAGTCGTCCTTAGAAGAGTAAATGCGTAATCATGTTGGAAAATAAATGGTAACGGGGGACTGTAAATAATAGTAAAAACATCATTGCTTGATTTTCACGGTGGTAAATGCGACGCTAAGCGTATTGAGGCAGTATCACATTCTCTACCGGCGACTTCTTCAGTAGCTTTTGTTTTACATCTGTTGTCGTAAACTCCCTCTTATGGGCCCAATGTACCTTTTTTATATTCTATCACAAAGTGAAAACGCACCAATCATGTTCCTTCTATTTCTTCTCTTCTCTCTCTCTCTCTCTCTCTCTCTCTCTCTCTCTCTCTCTCCTATCATACACACACGTACGCACACACGTAATTCAAAGCATGAATGCTTGTAGCGAATGAAAAAATTAACGTCTATTTGGATTCACAATCTAAAAGCTTTTAATAATTATATATTTTAACAAAACTTAGTAATTTACTACGTTAATCTATTTAAAATTACTAATTTACGATTAAAGATGATGGATTCTAAATAATATTAATATATTCAATCACTATTCATCGATACATTTTTTTCAATCATAATATGTGACAGCAAATATAAAAATTTCAGATTTTATAAAGATTTAAACATAAAAAGACAATAACAGTAGACTTGAAAACTGTAAGTTAGTTAATTAAATATACGTAAATATAATTATAATTCAAATCTTAAATTTAAGGAGAGAAGCCATATTTCGCAAATCTCTTTCCTCTCGGTGTTCGAAACTTTAACAAGCATCGAGCCTCGTGCTCTCTCTCTCTCTCTCTCTCTCTCTGAATAATGAGTTTTAAATTTTGTAGCTAATACAACCTTGGTGCATTCACAATCGTACAAAAAATTACAGAGATTAGAAGACGATTATACCATTGAAAGATAAGCGGGTACATAAAATATGTTGCAATTAATTTATAAGTTTATCAAATTCATTATCTTGAAAAATGCTCCTAGAAGCTCAAAACCCGATTAAGTCTTAAGAAATATAAATTAAAGGTTTATTGGTTTTATAAATAGTGACTATTAAATTTATCTTATTAAAGTGAACGTAAAAACCATAAACATCTATTTCAACTTTTACAAATAACACTACATAATTTTTTTAAACTAATCACCTTTTAGATGATTCCATTAAATTAACTTGATATTGAAACTAATTTCTATTATTCAAATTCCTCTTTTTATCTTTATGCGATTTCTTAGAACCCTATTTTCTAATTAATAATATACTAAATTTAATATTACGGAATTTTTAAATTTAATATATAAAATCTAAGACAACATCAAAACTTTTTGTTTAAGAATTAGGTTTGTATATAAATATATATAAAAAAATATATAAATAACAATATTTCATTCGGTTATTTTTTAGAAATGTAATATTTTCTAATAATATTTATGGTTAAAGTAAATAAAATAATAACTTGTAACATAATTTTTATGGATATTAATTTAATGTTTAATAAGAACAAAAATTATTCGTATGAAATAAAATTTAAAATAAAGTAATGTGAGCAATTTTTTATTTGGAGTACGAAATATTTTGTAACTTCTGAATATAAATTCATTAATTCCTGCATAAAATATATAACAAGATTTTTTTAACATGTATTTTTTCAAAGAATAATCCATTCTGGTCTACAAGTTTTACGAATTGTAACTTATGAAAATTATTAATTTTCATTCGCTATTCGCTATTCGCCGTTTTATTGTATTATAAATATAATGAATTGTATTTTAAAGAGATACAAAAATTATGCTTTGATTTAAATGAATATATTTATGGTCAAATATATATATTTGTATATTTACAGAAAATTATAAATTGTTATGAAACTCAACAATATATATAAAAAATCTTTACAGTTTCATAGAACTTTAAAACAGTTCTTTAAAATAATGATTCAATGTATAGAAATTTTTAATAATCTCTGATGTTTCTAAAACGTATTAATTACTTAATAAAATATTTTTTCGTAAAATAATTGGTGCAAATTATTTATTCTATTTCTAAATGAGATTTATGATTGTAAATAAAATGTTTTCTTATGTTAATAATTATAATACGAACGTAGTTTGATTTGTCTAAATTATTTTATACCAGCTCTTAACTATAGAAATTTGTAGTAGTTGTTATTTTTTTGTTATGTGTAAACATTATTATTATATTTTTAATTTTATTCAATACATCAATAGCTCTGAATGTATTATAACTTAAAAAAGTTAAACATATGATTGTTTTTAAAAAAATATACATTGTTATTTTATATTTATGATCTATGCTGAGAATTTTGGAGAATACTTACATAAGCAACATATTTTAATTATAATTACAATTGCAATGAATTCAATATGTTCTCCTTTACAAGATGATAAGCAATTCCAATTCCTCCATGATTTAACTATATGTGCCTTTTTAATTTATAATCTTTTCGAAAACAACAATCTTAAAGTTATAAAAAGTATGCAGATACGTAAACAAATTTTCATTAAATAATCTCTGGATAGATTATATTCTATGATTAATTAGATCAATTGACACAAAATCAATAACCAATCAAAATTTAATAGAATTTCTAACAAAATTGTTCAAAAATTTGTATATAATTCTCCATGAAAAAATATTCAATTTTCGTTTACTATATAAAAATATTATTATATTTCATAAGATTATCTGTAAACACATTTGAAGATAAGTAAAATGTTACAACCTACTCAATTAACTCATTCTTTCACCCTCATTACGATGCCTCATATATCAAAAAAACATTTGATTTATTATATTTGTTCTTAATGTATATATATATATGTATATATATATATATATATATATATATATATAATTGTTTCCCCGTAAGCCCTCATTATCTTTGTATCAATTTTTTTCCATTTTTTAAAGTTTGAATTAACAATTTGATTTTATACATCAAATGCCTGCAGCTATCTAGTATATAGCATCGCTTACATAAATAAAAATGTTCAGTGTTTATTTTTACAGAGATACTGTATGTAAATTTCAACTAAATGCAAACGAAAACAAGATAATCATTTTTAGTAACGTATTTCATGTATCTTTTATCTCGGATCATACTTTCCATCTAAATGCTAACAGAAGCTTTATTTTTTCAGCAATATATTATTATAAGTACTTACTGAAAAAATTCATTAAATATTTCAAAGCTAAAATAAAATGTCTAATAAATTCAAGTATTTGTGCAATTAAATATTATGTGGTCATTTATTATTATTTCTCATAGCTACTATTCGAGTTTTTATTTAATACATTTGGGAATAGATACTGTATTTTTATGGGTCTGCTAACTTATAAAATTTCATCTTTTTTAATAATAAATGAACTCTGATATATCAATATTACTTATTTTTATGATACTATAAAAAATCTATAAACATTATATTTTTAAAGACTTACATACACTATTTTGTAAGTAACTTGTAAATGGTATTTTTTAATCGTTTACAAAAACAAAATTTAACTATTTCAAATTTATCTATTATCATATATTACAGTTACATTAATCAAATATTTTTTACGTTGTTTAAAATGTCCTAAATAATATTATTTTAAATATATATGCTATCTACGATTATGAAGACTCAATTACATGAATTAATCTACAAGAAATGATTAAATGTGATATACTTTATACCACGATAAAGTACGTATAATGTTATTAAAGAAAAAGAATGATGTGCAAAATACGGAGTTAATATGATCAACGATGATTAATGCATTTTAGAATGTAAAGCATCATCTACAAATCACATTTCTCTTACAATATTTTATCGGTATATATATATATATATATATATATATATACTTACACCTTAGTACACTTCAAAAGTAAGTATAATCTAAACAGTTTAATAAAAAGCTTAATACTTTTAAAATATGAACTCGTATCTGTAATTTACTTAAAATGATTACTAATTTAATTAAAAGTCACATATATAATAAACATATAATAAAAAACAAAGGCGCGCGCGCGCGCGCGTGTGTGTAAATTACTATCAATTATAGATATCTAATGAAAAATGTGAATAAAACTTTCATAAAATAATAATACATTTCGATTAAATATTATGCCTTTTAGAGAGTTAACGATCAATACAACTTTATGTAGAATTTTATTTACATTTTACACATACCGATAAGATCGTAATCTTTCTACTGTTATTTTATAAACTTTTGAGAATCCTTAAAATTGAGTTAAAATAATGCCATCATTTTCAATATATAATTACTTAATATAATTATGATATTCATAATATCACAATAATTCATAAGAAAATTGCCTTTTTTAATAACCACTAGCATGTTTTTAAACCGGTTTTTTTTATATCGACATAGCTTTTCGCCGAATATTTAATGCATCCAAATAAAAGAGCTTTCATCTGTTTAAATGTTCATCTACACCAACAAAACTGACTACACCAACAAAACTGACACTCTTAAAACTTGCACAAAAATTATTTTAAAATTATGTAATGAATTTAATTGTCAACGTACAGATATCTAAACAATCTTATTCTTTTTATATCACCTAACATTATTTATGACGTATATTCAATGACATGCGATATAATTACAGAGGAAGCATTATTATTGAGTTAATCGTTTGAAATATACCCATTACTTTTTATGATAAAGATTTGTAGAGAGATAATATTTGTAGTAAATTTTACTACCTTATATCTCGCATGTAAATTTTCCTGCTTATCTTTTGTTATCTTAAATTATTCGGTGTCAAAGTACTACAAGTTTTTATACCTCAATCAATTATCAATGAAAGTTCTGAGTATTTAAGTAAAATTAACTTCAATACAGTGAATATTAACGTGGACGTTTTTCATAAATTCTGTTGATAGATTTTCATCGCTTCATTTAGTTATTATTGTATATAAATGATAAATTGTAAGTCAATAAATTCTATTATTCAATTGCACTGCTTCGATTATCCAACGGGAAAATATTTTCCCCATCGCTATTCACACAAGTTAATCATAATACAAGAAATGTGTTATGTATCACGCCAAAAAACCGTCAACTACTTATCGCTTATCTTACTCATTTAATCAAATTAGATTGTTGCAAATATATTAATATGGAATGTGATAAACAAGTCACGCAACAATTTATTTTAATTTGAAAATATAAAGTTTCGTTATAAATATAAAATTTTTTATTATACAATATTATATAAAATGTTACTTTAAACGAAAAACCCTTTTTTTAATGTGATAATTTCTTCTTTATCCTTCTATTATTATGGGTACGACAAACTTTTTGTTTCATTACGAATAGTAATTATAAATATATACAATATTTGTGAAATTAAGATATCTGCTTTAAATCTTTGAAAATTGAAAGAAAATTATTCTATAATCATTCATTTTATTACTCAAGTACTTTAATAGATATATTAACAATGCGCAGTAATAATTAGAAAACAGATTAGTGTGCAAAACATTAAATGATGGTAAATAAATTTGCTAAAATTGTAATTACGCGATCGTGGTTACGTACTCTAAATTTATGGAATAGCAACCAGAAAACAAGTAAATAATATTATAAGATACTTAGCGAAGTATCTTATATCAACTATACTAAGTCATAAGAATCAATAAAAAAGCTGATACATAACTAATCGCCTTTTCCTCTACCCCGTCAATGATTTTTCGCGAATTTGCCAATAGTTCTCAACTTTTCCACAATTATCGTCACAATTTTCGAGTTATTGTTTTAACGAATGCACTTGTGTCGTTCGTTCACTCCGATTCTTCGATACTTGATCACTTCTTTGAACTTAATGTAACTTGAGATTGACGTTGCTCTATAATGTTCTTTAAATATTAAATATAATAAAAATTATTTTTAAAAAAGTTAACAATTTTATTACTACTGCACTTAAAATATATAATTAAAAAATAATTGTCATTCGTACGATATTAATACAAATTCTTTTAAGTAGATAATTTGTCGACAGTTGATTTTATTAATTATCTCCTAATAAATTATTTATTTCTCACTTTATATAAATGAACAATTGAAAACTTTATAAAATGAAATGTCGAAATTATTGGCATACTAGCGCTTAAAATAACGAAACAAAATTCATCGTAAAAATGAGTACTTGTTCAAAGTCAATAAAACCATTTTCTTCTGCTATATAGACTTATAAATTTTTATTAGTAATTTAGAAAACATAATAAAACAGTTAAATATAGCCAAAATATTTGTCGTTACAAATGCAATTCTTACTTTCATACCTATAAATTAAAATGCTATTAAATAAAAAGAAAAAGTTAAATGAAATTAAATACAATTTTAATTGAGTAGTACGTTCAGAAAAAGTATTGCCTACTTTCGATATTATTAATTAAATACATACAATACTAAAATTGCAATTTACTTACATCATGTGTAATTAGACTGAAATAAAATACAGTCTCTGATACATTTTTTAACCCGAAATTTCATTAAATAATTAAAAGGCTATGTTTTTAGTTTGCACACACACACAGACACACATATCGATTTCAATCTTATAAATTTAATTATCCCTTAATCATTATAATGCATCGTATGCTCATAAAATTATAAACAAGCAGTTACCATATAATTATCGACAACATCTTGATTTTAGATCAATACATGGATGTAAGAAAAAGAGTAATTGTGAAATAAACCTGTAATAAATATTTTTTTATGAACTTTTTATCGTAACCCATCAGATTAGAAGCGCGAATCGAATGACTAACATGAATACACTACTATTCGAGCTCTTTGTGCAATTGCCTGAAATCCACCATAATGAAATAAATAAGTATAGAGACAACAGGAACGTTCTAAATCTCCAGTGATCATTTAAGACAAACGATCTCATTTGTTTCTTCTTAAAACATACATACATTCATTAATGAAAAATTAAGCAGCATCTCTTTCATGCTCTAATGTTTATACGAAAATACACACCGATAAAGGTCAAAATATAAAGAAGACTAAACTAAATAGCGAAAAGCTGTGTAAAAGTATGTGTGTGTACATGCAGAGACACAAAGGCATACGTACCACGTAGTGAAATATTAATCATGCAAGAGTAGGAGAGATCCCAAGAAAGAGATAGAACAGGCCGTACGGGAGTGTCCCTAAGCCATTATCACGTTTTAAGCAGAAGCACAACCACTAAAATTCCCGAGCGAGATTATTTCAGCAAAAAGTTCACTCGCACAGCTCGCTTGGCATAGTTAGGGCTCATCTATCATTTCTCTCTCGCCCTTCGCAATTCTGCTGCTCCTTCCCCACCATCTTCCTCGCAATATATCTCGGTGGCATGGTGCTGTACCGTGCACCCGAACCCGGAAGAGGCTTGAGGGGATCGTCGTTGTCGTCGTCGTCGTCGTCCCGTTTCGTATAGTAGTTTCGCACGTCGCGACGTGTGCCGAAATGAAGGCGTGGGCGGAGCATCAAAGAGGATACAACCTTCCTCATTAACGCAGGGTTAACAGCTTAAGCTGCGAAAGTAGGATACAATTGCCTTGCCCGCGCCAAAAGAATCAATTCCTTTTTTATGGAAATTTAAAGTTGCTCCTCAAATTTCCTTTATATTTGGTACTTTTAAAGGCACTGTTACTAAGGTACCACGACGACATTTTTCAATTTAGACATCTTTTAGTCGATGGGTGATAACGCATGAAAATGTTTACACTGATCGATTATGTGTAGTTTAAAAATGGACTCGTACTTTTACTGCAATATTTACTGAAGCATACCATATCGATCTTTAATAATAAAACGAGATTTACTGCGCTGATAAATAAGCTAAATTTTTGACCGAAAGAATTCTTACTTTCTTTTCGATACATGCGTGCTCTTAAATTATCGATCGCTTCCTTTTGTTTGTAGTCATGGAAAAATTATAATACCAAAATAATGAGTGAATTTTATTGATACTTGTACCTGAATCGATTTTTATAAAAATAAAACACAATTGTATTAAATAATAAACCTTCTGTCATTATATCATTCGATAGGTTATCAAAATTTGGTTAAACAAACAACCCAATCAATTTTAGTATTTATACACTTCCCAACTTGTAATTTGTAACTTGTATATACAACGTAGATATGCTTACAGCCTAATAATTTTATATTACATAAAACAAAAACTATAAGTTCTAACAAATTTATAATATTAAAAATTATTTTGAGAAATGCGAAATAAATATAATTTTCTACTTGAGTGGTCACATTTTCTAAAATTTCCGAAACGACTTTTCCAAAAATAGAATTTTAATATTACACACAAATTGAATTTTACCTGTTTACCTATTTTAAAGTCACATCCTCCTAATTTGGACATCAATAATTACTGTTTACTCTGTAGAATAAGTTACATATATGAAAATATAGTGAAGTAAATAACATTTAATACTATGTTCAAATTCGCATACGCACTTGAAGCTTTATATTTGATAACAGAACTCGTTAATTCATCTGATTATTCCCTCTTGTAACGTGTATTGTCTTTGCTTCATTTAGAACTCTGATATTTATTTAACTTGGTTGATTTTAAATAAGGTTTTGTATTAGTTACGTTGTACGTAGTAGAATTTCGTACATTAAATTATTGGGAAAAGTTTAATATTTATTTCTTTTATACTTAACGTACAATGTATCAAATATTTTTGAATTTATAACATCTTCATATTTTAATTGCGGCTATGGTTTAAGTAGCCAGTTAATACCAAGAAATAACTCCAAAAGTTCTGTCTTCAAATATTTGAGAAATTGAGAAATTACAGTACATGATGCGTACTGAAAAATTAAACTTGCAGGGATTCGCGAATCGTCGCTTAGTCGAACGGCTAAAATTTAAATCTATACCGCTTTTAAGGATACATTGATGATGCACCAAGCCATCGGTACTCTGGTGGGGATGTATACCTTGGTGTGCATCATAAGATCAGTAATGCTTAATTGCTATACTACGTACTCGTATTTAGTAATTTTGCAACAACTAATTTACATAATTTCCGTATAATTTTCCTTAACTTCGTGTAAACTGTCTGAACTGTCGAATCGCTAATACTACCTTTGTAAACGTTGCAATTACTGTCTAACGATCGAATTAAGCAATAAAACCTCTAATACCATCGTAGCTAAATATCGTGCATTCCAACAAGACAAAAAGCCGATAATTTAGTTATAACCAGGCTTATAAACAATTTGTGCATTTGTTTTATCTTTTTTCTGAATATTTACGGTATTTATAAAATATTGCTTTACGCGATAATTACTTGACTAATTTTCGTTAAAGTTCTATAATGCATTGTTTGAATAGGTACATTTGATAAATACTTAATTATTTCATGGATTATAAATACCGAGGAAAATTTTTAATTGCAAAATTACTCATTATTTAAAGAAATTCTTCGTCCCTGGATAGTAAAATATATTTTTTCATACATTTCTCATCTTAGTGATTAAAGTTAGCTTTTAACAAAGCCTCGCTGCTTCTATATGTATTCCTACAATATATCTCGAGATAAAGAGTTATAGTTACGTATAATAAAAATGCTCGTACTTTTATATTTATTCTTTTAAATGCCTTGGTATGCCATTAGGAAACTTTGGTCGAGCTCAAGGTTTAACTTGTGAATTAATTTTTTAGTTAATTTTTCTGACTACTTGCTCAGAACTGCACTCTTTTCTAAATAAATTATTCAGAACAATTTTTCTTTTACTAAAAATATTATAATGATATTGAGCTGTGCGTATACCTTAAGCGATTTAGCATCATTATCACCTATTTGAAATCTAACGTCATATTTCGTTGAGCCGAGTACAAAATTTTTATAATCTATTACTTCCTTATAGATAAAGTTTCGAGGAAATTAATTTTCTATTTCTATTTATTCCATATTGCCATTTTAGACTTTTAACGTATTATTTCCAAGTTAATTTTCGACTAAATGTTAAACCAAGAATTTTTATTAAATCAACTACTTATTTTCTTATTTCTAATTAATTATTTTTATTTTTTATTCAATATAACTTTTAATATTATTTATTAATAAACGTAAGATTACACTAGTTGAACCGTGCAACTTATAGAACCTGTTTTTCACTCTTTCATGGTCAGAACTTTGAGTAAAAATATTTTTAATCAAATAATTTCAGCCATTTTATGTTTTACGACAAACTGAAGATTCTTTTCGCTTTATAATTTCGCTATTTGTAATTTCTGATAAATATTCCATACAATCAAAGATATTATTTTTACTTAATATAAGTTTTGAAGTTTTAAAAACTTGCCTAAATCTATCCATAATTTTACTGTTTTATGTATTAAACAAATCCTTTTTTCAATTTTAATTTCACAAATCACTTGAAAATTGTTACGTTAATATATTTTTGATATCTTAAAGATTGTTTCTAATTTTTCCATTAATCTTTACTATGAAAATATAAGTGTACTTCTTTTGTCTTTCGATCGTTTGATTTTCCCTAGAAATTTCTCTAATAAATAATTAAAAGCCAGTGAATAATAAGAAATAATCCATGGCTGTGTTTTTTTTTTTTAATTTTTTTAAACTGTATCATTGTTATCATGTTATT
Source organism: Wiebesia pumilae (assembly GCA_018907045.1). Lineage (NCBI taxonomy): Eukaryota > Metazoa > Arthropoda > Insecta > Hymenoptera > Agaonidae > Wiebesia > Wiebesia pumilae. The sequence goes on along the minus strand of JACCHZ010000131.1, from coordinate 414,906 downwards.
TACTAAATCATTATGTTTAAACGCTTTTTGGCTGGTGACGAAAGTTGAATTTGGCTTTAAATTTCTTCTCTATGTGTTTCATGTGAATTAATTTATAGTTGTCAAATCATATGTTTTCATTACTTTTTTCATTCTAAAGACGACTTGAGATAAGTAAAATATAGTTTTTAGATAATTTGTAGTTAATTGCCACATTTTCTCATGATACTTAACCATTAAATATAGTCATTTTTACCGTTACAATAGTACATGAAAGTCAATTTACTTTAATAAAATTTAAAACTTTACTAACCAATTATAAAAAATTATGTGTCCTAATAATTCGAAAATTATTAGTTATATAACTTGACGTATGTATGGGCAAATTTTTACTATAAGATTTTACGCTTTTCGTTTGGTTGAGAAAATCATGGAATCTATATGATAATAATTTTATCGTTGCCACAAATGAATTATCTAACTGAAATTAGTTGTTTAATGATAATAATTTTATCTCTTATATTATTTATTTCTATATTATTATAATCTTTAAAACATTTCTATTTATATAAGTGTATTATTTATAAATATTCGAAATAATCACTTTTAGTATTTCTGTCAATGAATATACTTATACGTTTATTTAATGCAAAAGTTTATCCTAGTGCTTACGAATTTTGTGAAAACATGTGAACTTTCAAAAGTTATCTCTTACTTCACGAAGCATCTAGATAATTCATAAGCAAAAAAAAAAACAAAAAAACTTACCTACGAAGCACTTCATTTAATTGAAATCAATAGGTAAGAACAAAATACGCTACTATCGATGTACATGAACAAAATTTATGTTCGCTTAAATTTTATAAGAATAACTAGTTTATAAACAATTATGCTAAACTAATTTTTTTAACTTATATATTACTTTTATAACAAGAATTACGTTTACTATCATATTATTTATATAAATAGCATTTGAATAATAACTTGTGTACTTATTCATCTGAATAAAGAAATTGATAGAAAATAAAAATAATAAAAAAAATATCAATAAAAAATATAAATTTATTATTTATTGAGTAAACACATTAGTAGGGCTTATAAACTAAGGAAAAACTTCAAATTCTAGAAATATATATTAATTAAATATTTATTATTAGAAACTAACTATTATGATTATTTAAAGTGAAATTTTTTTATTATCTTGAAGATATATACTTGATATTCAATTAGGTTATTTGAAAATTCTTATCTATTAAGAATTTCTAAAAGTTCAGAAATAATAAAATTATCAATGCAGTTTATGTCTTAAATTTTTACAATAATTTCCAATTAAATGTACTTGTTGTTACTTTTTTTTTCTTTTAGCTACGACAACCACGTAAGCACTACGATTATTATGTAATAATATACCTATTTCTTTTTAAATCTATTGTTTTATTGTCAATTCAATTAGGTGATTGAATCACTATTTTAGAAATCCCTAATGCAGCATACGATGTTCACCCAAGCAAATGTATGTTTTCCATATTCTTAGTGTTTCTACTTTTACATTTACAAATTGTATGATCAACTTCTAGTGCTTGTGAATCGTCATATTTCAACTTTTGAGTGCTTTTAAGGAACGCTGTCCCGACATGTTTTTGCACTTCAATATTTTTCTAATATATAAAAGAAAATTAATATTTTTGCTTGTGATACAATTGCAGCCAAATTAAAATGATATTCAATACATTGCGTGTATATATACATTTATGTTCATATTCATTCTTAATATTAATAACATAAGTTTTTCTTGACCAAACATGCATATTCTGTACATTCCGAATTAAATTTTACTCTAAGTATAATAGAAATATATAGAAAGAAGTTTTTCTTAGACAAACACTAGATTGACAACAAAACAAACTTAGACAACAATAGATTTTCCAATCGAAGCCAGAATAATGTACGCAATCAGTAACATAAAAAAAGCTTTCCAAAAGAAGTTTAATTTATCTCATTTCTATAGTTTAAAATAAGTAACAAGCTAATGAAATATAAAATAGAATATATTAATTATAAATTTACACATAACTAGTAATAATTACTTGGACACGTATGTACTATATTACGATGCATATACTCATATATTATTTGGAAAAAGAAAATTTAAGTAAATCTTTTTTAAATATTATTTTGAAATACCGTATTAAACAACTCAGAAAGTATTGATTTGAAAGAGAATTTCCATTCTATGCGGATTATAAATTATTCACACTATACTCATTATACAATCATGAAAAGGACCCCAAAGTTTCAAGCTTAGATAGAAATCGTATGTAGTATACCAGTGGTGTAAAGCCTGAACTCTGCGCGGTTACGAGTGTGTTATAAACAGACTTTGAAATAAGATAACCGTTTATCTACAGGCTCATACGTACGTTCCCAAACAACATGCGGTAGCACTCACATGTAGATATACTCGCCCCCTCACACATTTACGAGGAGGAAACTTATGAGAGCTCAACCCAAAAATTCATGCTTTGCAGTAAAACTATTATTGAAATTTTGGCCTACATCTACGTACAAGCTTTTAATAAACGTAATGGCTGTTTATTAATGCGCCTAGAAATAATTTAAATGGCAGTGGCTGCAACTATATGATTCTGAAAAAATATGTGTAAATCAAGGCGATTACAATGAAATAAAGAGGATATACTGAGAAAAATAGATAATCAAAGATAAATGAAAGAGAAATTTATAAATTAAATAGAAGGGACTATATATTTAAAAGAACTTAAGGAAATGATAACCATAATTTTCGAAAGCTGATCTTTCTATCAAAATTCTGTATAAATTGCACGGATATTCTGAAATTTTAATAGAACTGAATAGTAATAGTTACAAGTTGAATTCTTTTTTAAATTCACGTTTATATTACGGAAATTTCCGTAAAAGTCTAAATAATAGCGTATTTGTATATTTATGTTTTATTTGACTTATTCTTTAACTGGAGAATTATTTAAATTTCCATTGGAACTTCTGAAATCTAATGGCTAAAACGCTTACGATATTATAAATAGAACCGATTTAATAACCCAATAAACTGTGTTCCCTAAGTTAATGACGATATAAACGCGAACAAGTTTCTTAACTTTTAACTTAACAATGTGCTTCCAAGGGCAACATCGATCCTGAGAAGAACTGGAGTAAAACTTAGAAGGACTGTTTTCTAATATGAAACAATAAAGCTCTAGATCCATAAGTAATTCCACTGAATGCTTGTTTTCTAAGATAATTACCATTTAATGAAAACTAATGAATAAAACATAATAGATTAACTGTTGTAAATATAGATTAAACGACTGAAATAAAAATATGTACAAACATCAACATTTTGGTTGCAGGAATAAGGAATAATTCATCTGAGATTCTATGCGTAGACTTTGCATTCCGGATCGATTTTCTGGACCCGATTATGCCTTACACACTTGAGAAATAGTACAAAGGACTATCTGAAGTACTAATCTAACACCCCTTCTCTGTCACTTGGACGCATAGATGTAGTTATCTGCTAAAAGATCATCGTATTACTGCTTCGCGTATGCATGACGAGTATTCAGATACTCGTACACACACATAGCAAAGCCATAAAAGCTTAATTAGTAACTTTAAAAAAGTAACTATTAAAAAATATACGCATACATAATTGATTATACAACTCAGGAAAATAGATAAGCCTTAATAGTTTATTAGGTAACTATTTAACATGAGTTAACCTTTACATAAAAGTTCATACAATAGTACAGCCTTGCTTTAAGGAATCATGGGACTCGATTAATTATACTGTAGATTGATAATTTCGATCCCGTTTTAATGATAGAAGGGCTGTTGTTTTTTAATAATCTGAATAACTTTAGACTTTTCTCTAAGACACGCTTCTTAGTCTATCCCTCAGCAGCAATTACTTTTATCTTAGATAATATAAGATGCTGATTTTAGTCGCACATTATTATATCTAGCTATAAGCGGCAACAGTAATAATGCATAGTAATAACAACAACAACAGCAGCAGCAGCAGCAGCAGCAGCAACAACAACAACAACAACAACAACAACAAAAACAACAACAATAATAATAATAATAACCAAATTCACCCAACCTAAAAATACGTACGATGCAATTTCTCGAATTGCATGTACGCTGCCAGTCTCAAATTCTCACTTTGTTGTTGGATTTGTATATTATGCGTTCTTGCTACATCTAAGTGAAAAAGCGAATTATGCCTTTTTATCAGTTGCATCACGAGTATCCCTTTGCTCTTACCGTGTTTGATTTTACATAATTATTTTTAATGATTTTATATTTTCATCATATCTTCAAATGTAGTCTGTTCCGCGTGTGCAAAAGACAGCGTTCTTATTCAATTATTTGTAAAAGAGCATAATTTATAGCTTACCAAATGAATTAATAATGCAAGAAGATGATTTTTTACTCCATAAATCCGTCGGAGAAATTCAACATGTGAATCACGTGTTATACGAGGAACATGGAATAACCCATTTATATGATGATGTATCAGAGCATCTCATCTTCATACCGAGATTCCGTCGATTTCATGCTTTCGGATAATTAGCAACAGTCACGTCGAGAGCTTCTACAATGCGCGTTGCCTCGCCTACTAAGATATTATTCGAATACTGATATTTTTTAATATCATCCGTTTATTATTTGCGAATTAAATGCGTCGCGAACTTTCTTTGTAAATTTAAGAAACTGTAAATGAGCTCCGATACCTAAGATAACTAATGAGTATATGTTTCAATATTGGTAAATACATACGTGCATATAAATGAAAGGCTATGCGAAAGAAAAGAATACGTTTTAATTCAAATATTGCGTATTTAATATCTAATTGTGCAACGTTTAACGAAAAAACTTAAAAATTAAGTTTTTTCAAAAATGTAATTGTTTTCCACGGAAATTATGTAAGTGAATTAAGTAATATTGACGCGATAACGCTGGCATTAAATTAAACAGATTTCTAAGAGAAGGGCTGAAATATTAGAGATAAACGAAAGTGAGACAAGGGTATGGATAGAAAACGTGAGTGGGATAACAACATTTTTCTGTGATGCCCCTAATTCTCCTATGATTCAAGTGCATCTAGAATATTTTGTTATTTATATTATAACGTATCACTCTTCCCGAGTTATAAATTAGACGTTTGTATTGAAAAATAAAAAACGACGTTTCGTTCGAACCTCGTCGAGTTCGGTATTTCACCGCTGTGAAGGTCAACTCATGTGTAGTAATTGTTTGAACACATATGTGCTTACACACTTGAAGAATTCTTCGCTTCGAACTTCTGGAGGCTCACCGTCTGACAAATCTATGAACTCATATTTAATAATATGCAGACCATAATAAATATTTATTTAACTTTTTATTAATACTCAAGTTTTTTATACATACTGATCTCATTTGGGAAAGTTATTGTATTTCAAGACACAAATACTTTCAGAAAATATCTGGGAATTATAATACACGATCTTTATTGCATAAAATTACAACTACATCATAAACATTTGTTTTTCATATTCTATCGTACCTTACATATAAAAATTATTAAAAATTGCAATTAAAATATATTTAATAGAATGCGAAATTTGACTAGAAATTATTATTAAATAACAACATTTGGGTATACAAATGTTGTAGATCGGTTAAGGCGATAGAAGATGTAAAGTTGTACTCGTTTTCATGTATAATTAAACAGAAGCTCGCACAGGTTCAAGTTCGCATGTAAGGATTCAATTTATTAGAACCAACAGTCCAATTCGATAATGTCCATTGACACAATTTTAAAGAATTCGTGCATTCCAAACCCTCTACTTTACGATTTAACATGTTATTTTATTCGAAAAAATATATGAAAGTAGGTCAGTCACTGCTCTAACATAAATAAGGATATATAATTAATATTTAACCTATAAATATCGTAATTACCTTTTTTCAATATAATTTTGATTTTATTAACGTTAATTATGATTATATGTAGTAAAATGATTCGGTGTGTGTGTGTGTGTGTGTGTGTGTGTGTGTGTGTGTGTGTGTGTGTTAAAAAGATCAATTAGCTTGAGACTTTATAATTATCAAAAATAAACCTGTTATCTGTGTTAAATCAATGACTCTTGATCTAAATTCTATATAAAGATTTATCTTATGTCGGTCATAACTTTTTACAACTTTCTCACTACAATTTTATAAGGAAAATAAATAAATTTAACGAAGTAACAGAATAATTTAATATAATGTAATAAAAACAACTTCAAATTAGTAAGACTGACATTTTATATATTAAAAATAGTTACCGTTACATTCAATTTTTGATGCTTATGTAACATAAATCCATGACTTAGGAAAAGACTAAATATTTGCAAATTCAAAAGAAAATTTTTTTTGTAATTATATATTCGGTATTTTTTAAATACTCCAAAAAACAAATATGTAAAAAATAGTAAACTCGAATTTTATTGTTTTTTTTTTTTTTTTATTTTCTTACTTATCAGGACATTTATATTCGTATAAAGCACAAAAATCACACAAATCAATTGCAGTTGAGCATTTTCATTGTAAAACATATTTTTATAGTTAAAAACAATTTTTTTGAGTTTTGTACAAGTATATTACGAAAAGAAATGGCATAGAATATTATGAGCACTCACTATGTATATTCGATTAATAAATGTATAATGTAAGTTTACTGCATATTTGAATTAAATAAGATATAGCACTTATAAAATTCACAACACATGTTTCATCAATTTCATTCAAACAGAATTCAGAATAACTTATATACTGATATAAATATAAAAATATAAAAGGTAATATAAAAATAGTTAACATTTTTGTGTTTTAATATTAATATTTAAATTTTTTTTATTTAACAACTTCAGATTGAATATATTTAGTAAAATTAGTCAACGCCCCCTTTAAGCTTAGAACATTCTTTTTTCTGATCCTTCGTTATTGATATAGTATTTATGCAATCAAATTGTCAAAACAAGAAAGGAAATTGATAGTAGAGACTTACACTTTTCTGAAGTTATGAGTCACCGATACCTTGCTCTGCTAGTGCCATGGGCTGTATCAAGTCCTGGTCCTTGAAATATCACTAAAACAAATAAATAGAGAAAGTTGAGAAGATTTAACACACACTAATTGACACAGTCAATAGTCACAATACAAAATTGAGTTCATGTATCAAAGTTCAATATTAAAGTTCATACATCAAAGTTCATATATTTATTTAAATGAAAAACTAGTGCAGTGCAATCATCCAAATACGGATATTAAATTATTTCACTTATGTAGTTTCATAAATTGCAGTCCTTTGCACTTTCACTTGATTTGGTTCAAATGCATTTCGAAGAACATATATTTGGTCTTAAATTACTTTTTATATAATTTTTCTCAGATTTAATTACATCATTTTTATTTTATTTATTTAAAAACTAATTCTTAACAATTGCTTGACATCATTTATTATTTGCTAACGGAAAATTACAGATTTAAATTTCCAATGGTTATTCTCTCCTTCGCGTTTTGAATTTTTGTTTTCGTCGCGAATTTCGGGCTTCTGGAACGTTTGTTCGACTTCTTGAAGCAGTCGATGGTCTTGACTTGAGTCCTGGTGGACGACCTCCGCGGTGCCTCGTTATCCGCTCTCCGTACCCATTATTATTGCCAAAATGACTCGCTGGATAGGGTTCGTTAAGGCGGAAAAAGAGGGAATGCTTTAGGGCGGATCGACAAAATAAGTGAAATTATAAGTAATTGATAAAAGAACTTGTTTATTTGCCCCTCGGGGCTCGATCGTATGACGCTACAGAAAAAATAAACCAGAATTAACATAAAGAGAATAAAGAGAAAGAATAATAACTTAATCGATAACTTAAACCGATTTACAACACGACTGAAGATATTAACGCTTATCGATTTATTACAAAAATACTAGAAACGTGTCCAGTGTCCAAAACTCTCATTTGACTACCGCATACAATATTTTACGTAATCCACGCACATATCCGCACACCCACGTGCATCAGACCTCACTATCCCCGCGTTTTTCGCGTCCGTTCGTGATCGGTGGGTGTGCGAATTACGTCACCCAGGAGGAGAGTACACCATCCACGACGCTTCGCGGATTAGGATGGACGTAGCGAACCGCTGACGCTCCAGGAGGAGAGTACGCGAATCGCGTCATTATATTTTGAGTTTGTTTTACATAGAATTACTATTTCTATTTATTTCCACTGTAAAATTCCTTTATACTTATCAATTAAATTAGTAATACCCTGTACTTAAATATAAAAATTCTAAGATATTCAACAAACTTAAAGAGTGAATATAATAAATTTTGTTGATTATTTTTTCAAACGAACCAAAAATAAAGTAATTGTACAAAATTATTGTTCTACTACAGGACGGTGCCGTTAAACTGTCGGGTTACGTGTTTCCCTAAAGCGACGGGATTGATGTACAATTCAAATATAAAACGAAGTCCCCTAGTTCCCATACAGCATTTAAGGCCGGACTAGAGTACATCACCTTACTAGTGGATCAAATAGGTCGATCCTGGACGAAACGTACATACATTGAAAGGAACACTTAGGTTCTCCAAATAATGAATAAATGTACTTTCAAAATTATAATTCGTAATTTTTTTATAAAAAAAAGAATTTTAATATTTAAATTTGCATTTCATACATTGGGACTAATCAATTTGTCTTTAAAAACATAAAATATATTATTGAACTACATTACTAAATTAAAAATACGCTATTAAACCTGATTTGTAAAAAATGTTGTTACATTATTTTCATACTGTTTGCATCAACGTCGCCCCTGTGAACGAAGCTTGATACTGTACCAGTTAGTAGTGCTACAAGTACTACATTCTGCATTAGTCCCGAAAACTATTGCAATATGCACATTTTTGTGGCTCCTTCCGCGCAGCGATATACTACGTGCTTTTCTCTTGTGATCGAGTAAGCGCCCTCTGGTTTCCCTATGTCGAATAACGCGACCAACAATCGAGCCACAACTATTGACTTATCAGCACTCATAAAGATATACATTACAAACACTATTATAATAGAAATATTATTAACTGTATAATAATATTCTATACATTTGTGTTTCACTATTTACTTTAATACCCAATAAACTAAGATATTATATGGATGTTGTTCACTAACTATGGTAAATTGTTATTTAAAAAATGTCATGAAATATATAAATATTATTATATTAAAAAAAGGACTGAATTATTTATAAGCTTTTAAAAATGGATATTTGTCTTAATTGTTTATAATCATTGAACTATTCGTTTTACTAAATAAAATATATTTACAGTAGATTATATTTAAAATAAATATATACAAAGTAAATATATAAAGTAAAAAACGTTGCTTTAAAAATATCGTACTCTTGAGGGTACTTTTGAACGATCTGATCTTATATACTTACGCAAGAAATATTCCGATATATATATATAACAAAAAATAATACAAAAATGGAGATAAAGGTTTCTTTATAGAAAATCGATTAATATCTAGACAAAAACCTTTTAAATTTTCATTTAACCGAATAAAAACATACTTTCGATATTTATTTCTTTAAAGTTTTAAATACATAGCAATAATTTTCATTAAAACCATTTTCAATAATATAATAATAAATAAAGAATTTTTTAATTTATATTATAAAATATAACAAAGAATTCTTGTTTAAAAGGATAATTTTAAGAATCATTTTTAAAAAATATTACTCGCAATATGAGAAAAAGGTTTTATCATTACAATAGCATCATAAAAGCTCTTTGAATTCATTTTACCGTTATAAAACAAAATGTTTGTTATTGACTTAAATATTAACTAAAGCTGTTTGAAATAGAGATTGATAAATTGACAAAATATGATAAAATATGATAAAATATGATAAATTGTGATAAAACCAGTATTGTAAAGAAATATCTAATGGGAGAACATTCAGATGTAAATATTTCCATTTAATGATCATTCAACCTTTAGTCTTTTTTCTCAAAACCATTGTAAACGAACTGTATTACCTTCGTTCACGCGTGTGTTATAATTTTTGTGTTACTCCCAAATGCGCTCACGAAAATTGCTAAATTCTTTTATGATATCCTTGTATTCGGGTTGATGCCGCTAATTCGAATATATCCAAAACAACGTACTCAGGAGTAAGACTCGCACGACTCAAATATGCAGGCACTGTACACGTATGCGTCGACAATTTCTAGGAATGCCATCAACTTCGTTACACGCCCGTTTGCTCACAGTGTTTCGTTTCTCCGAAGCGCGGTATAACATAAACGATATATAGTCTTTAAATAATCCGATGCTACTTCTTACTGTGCCTTTTATCGTTGATGTAAATGCGCAGTAGTTCCCTGTTATCGGTTTCTTTCATGAAAGTGTAAGCAGGGAGCGATGCAAAACCACGAGGGAATATACGCGTGTTTACGCAATGGGCCAATTTGCATGCAGAAATTTTATAAACACCATATTCTTGCCTTTATATGGACGTACGTATACTTGGTGCATAGTGGTTTACCTTATCAATATAAGCCTTTGGAACAGAAGGAACTTTCATTCCGTCTTCTATATTATATACCAAAGTTGAGGTTAAGCGATTCCATGTTCTCATCTCCCTCTATTCATCCTTTCTTTATTTCTCTCTCCCTCGTCCTTTATTTGCTCGTTTCTTTTCTTCATTTTATGAGTTCTTCAACACTTCGATAAAAGAAAACTGCGTTCTTACGTTACTGACGTTTTGATAACTTGAAAGATTACGAATCATTTCGATGTTACACGGATTTTAGTTTTCTTTTTCAAATTAAGAAAAAAATAAAATGGCGAATCTTGGTAATTATGACTTAGTAGTTAATCCCCGCATGAACATGTATTTGACCTTAATCTATTATTTATTTATTATTTATTTATCGATTGTCATCAAAACATATCTAAGATGCCAGAAAAAACTTTGTGCAAAGAATTTTTACTTTTACGGTACTATATATTGGATGTCATACGTCGATTAAAACTATAAGCTTGAATCATATATTTTTATTGTACCAATAAAATTCAGGAATACATCGAATCAAAATTATTTTTAAATATTTTAAAAGTTCTAGAAACTTACGAATTTTACCGACTCGTTGAAAAAAATTGCGTCTCTAATTAGATTTTTTGTCCTACACTTGACCCACTGCGCGTTAATATTCTTAAAATACAATACTTTTACAAGGTGTATCAAAAGAGAAAAGAAATCGTTAAATGGCAAAACGTAGAAATAAATTATAATTATACAATATTATAATACACAAAGTCAACCGCATCACAAATTAATACGCACTTGCGAAAAACGCTCACCGGAAACAACCTTTGTTCTCCCCCCCCCTCGCGCCAAACCGCACTCACTCGCTCTCCCGCTCGCACTCTCTCTCTCTCTCTCTCTCTCTCTCTCTCTCTCTCTCTCTCTCGAATTCCCTCCCTACTCGCATGTCACGCGCGCCAACGTTCGCAATCCCACACTTATTTTACGTGAACGTTGATTTTAAAAAATTGCTTCTTGCTATTACTCCAATTGTTGCTCCAAGTTTATTAATCAGGGTTAATTTGCGCTTACATTTATTATAATTTAACAAAAAAGAGATTTTAAAGGTCGAAAAACAACTCTAGTTTAGGGCAGAAAGTGTATTAAAAGAACTCACGTGGAAACATTTGGAAAGCAGTCGGTCTCAGATTTTACAATTTGCTCTGTGAGATAGCGAATAACTCTAGAGTACGCGAATGTACAATATGCACGACAAAAACCTTACGTTTATATAAAAGTTCACGCTCTTATCTGTTTTTCTTTTTATAAATTTCACTTCTACCGTGTAAGCCAAATGTACCGTTAACTATTTTACTATGCACGCATACTTCGTGTATATCTGTATTATAAATTTTATCATACGGTAATAAAAAAATTGTTTTTTTATTGCACCTAATTTCATTTTATTCGATTCTTACGGATTTATTACAGATACATTTTTGGAATATCACTTCGTATTCAATAAATATTACATTTCTTCTTGGGGAATTCGGATGGTCTTATCGGTAAAATTCAAACGACCGACATTACCTTAAATATTGAAAGCAATGACGAATCGTACTTGTATTTTTTTGAGATGCGCACTAACGTCACAACGCAAAGGCGTCATAAAGAGTTGACAAGTCGGCATATTCGGCAACTGAAAAAACACAATTTCCATGTGATTCATGACAGTTTATTTGATATAATTTAATTTTTAAAGGCTTTGTTATTTGCGCCCAAAAATATAAATCAACAAATTCGATAGATAATAAGTTTAAAATAAATATTAGAGAGAAAAATTAAAAATAAAGAATGAAACTTGTAACGATAAATTTATTATTTGAACGGTCGAGAAAATGTTCATCGTTTATATTGGTCATTATTATTTTGAATAACTTATAGTCAAACATAATGTTAAAAGCTAACTTACTTGCTTTCTTTAAATACACTGGTGCAAGGTTGGAATTCTCAGTCCGCGTATTTTTGCTTGGCAACAAAAATGTAGCTTAATTATTCGTATCCATCACTGCTAATTGGCTGGTGATTTTCTTTTCTATAAAATCCACTTAAAATCATAATTTTAATACGACCACGTCTCTACGAACTGGACACATAACACATTTTTAACGCAGTAACGCGAACATTAGATCACTTAAGGTATTCTAGTAACGATAACGCAGGTGTACAGGTAAGCGTGCTTTAGGCTACGAGAGTTCTTGTTACATCGGTACTTTGTGATTATCTCGAATATCCTCTTACTAGCAGCTCTACACTATTTCAGTATAATAAAATGAGAACATGTACATTCACAGTTTCCTTAGAGTCGTTAAAAAAACTTCGACTGTTAAAATATGAGTTTAAATTTAGAATAGCCAGCAAATTACAAAACCTTCGAATAGAAATGCTTTAAGACTACGAAATCGTATAAAACCAAATAACAGAACTATTATTGCTAACTTTTCCAAAAATTTATCAGACGTCTAGTGGGTCTTATAGTATTTATTTAGATTATCTTTTAGTTGGTATTTATTTATTAGTTCTATATGATTTCTTCCAATCCAGCTATTATTATATTATATATTTTATATCTAAAGTGATAATTAAACCTTTTTCTAATAACACTATAAATTATAATATGAAGGAAACACGAAACTATTCATTTGTTTTCTTAAGTACCATTGTTTGTTTTACTATTATTTACTATTCATAAGTAATAGTCTGACAGAATCTGCTTTTAATTTAATTTAATTCCTTATATTGCCATTCTATATGCAAACATATTTGATATTTTCCCTTACTTTTTGTATGTGATTTGTGTTTATCTCTTTCACTCCCTTTTTCATTCGCTTTTTTTCATCCACACTCAACTTCATTAGACGTTGGCACATTTTGCTAACAAGCTTTACATACATATGTGCATGCATGTCGATAAGATACCGACAATATTTCATACAGAACGAAAGCAAAACGAATTAATGCCGACACCGGTCCACACGGAGACATAAACAGCCTACTAATCAACATAGCTTGATAGTTAACAGCTGACGATGGATATACATACACTTTACACATACGCGTTCCTCTACATAAACAATATCCATAGATATATCTATTATTTTATATACTCTAGTTTCCTTCGGTTAAAATTCCTTCTATTCTATTATATATAAACTGTGTTATAGGTATGTAATTCCACGTAAAATAAACTAAGATGTACTATATAATATTAGCAATGGACGTTTTATTGTTTTCTTAAAATTTCGCATGCAAAAGAAATAAACTTAGATAAAAAGTAGCTTAACATGTGTTAACAAAGTTTATCTAATATTTAATTAGATTATCGATAAAAATATATAGTAGGTTGATGATCATGATCAAATTATTCATGGCATTATTTTGTATTTTGTTTTTATTTATTTTTTTTTAATATTACACATTATCCTGCTATTTAAATAAAAAATAAATTTTTATATTCAAAGATCGCTTTCTATACTGAAAGATTAGACTTTTAAACTTGGGCACTTTATACTTTATAAATAACATTTTTATTTTCTCGGAAGTTTTTAGATCCGCTTAATAGAATAAATTCATATTACTTTTGAAAATACAAATATTTTCTTTGTGCTTCTAGAACATAAGATTTACTTTCATTCATTATCACTTTGTTAATTTGTTTTTAAATAAAATAATAATTCTTAAATTAAAAAAATAGGCATATCGTTTATTGAGCCAATATTATTGAATCTAATATATTACGTATGTAACTTGCGATAAACAAATTATTAATTAATTTTTTTTTTATTTAAAAAATTGCTATAAATTTATTGTGATCTAAAATCTTATGGTATGGTTTATATTTCTGATAAAGTATATTGTAAAGTTTATGACGATTCCGAATTGCAGCATTTATCACTAATCCTCGTGAATTGATGAGCCTGACACTTTTAAGATAATTCAACTCTCTTGAAACAACTTTTAACTACTTTTTTAAACAAATCATATAACAGATCACGTCGCCTTCAAAGACAAATTTTACTAATAAACTAATTTATTGTATTCAATTGATCCATCATGTTTAATTTTCTTTTACGGAAATTCCTGCATAATATTAACATTTTTTCGCAACTATGACCTTAAGAATTAAAATGGGACTTAAGTTTTCCACTTAAGTTAAATTATTCAGAAGTATTTTATCTTCGTAATTAATTTTTCCGAATACTTTAATTATTGAAGGTACTATTACACTAAAATTATCGTGAAATAAATAAGATAAATAAGAATAAATAAGACAGTTATTTAAAAATTTTAATGGTTTAATATTTTTTGTATTCATATAATCGAAATACAGTGCCACGTATATGACGTAAGTCCCAAATAAATTGGTTCAGAGTCCGATTATAACATAAGAATAATTCAAAAATTAAAAGTGCATGGTCATCGGTAATTCAGAGGAAAAGAGCATCCGTTATATATTATAAAAATGATTCCCTAAAGAATGAAGCTATATATCAACTTCTTTTTATTCTCTATTTTTATCATTACTATAAGTAACAATTATTCCATTGATTTGTTCACAAATTTTGTTGCAAACATTTAATATTTAGCTCTTTTGTACAACGTCAATACCAATGAAAGTATTTAATTACTTATAACAATTTTAAAATTAGATACTGTCTATAGTATTATTATTACATACATAAGATATTCTAAAACTTTTGAAATATTTTAGAGAAGTATTATTGTCAAAGTAATCTATCGATAAAAGAAAATCACCAACTATTTCAATACAGTCATCTTTTGAAATTAGTTTGACACTACATTGTACGTTGTCTTAGCATCCATTAAATAACAATTACCAAATAAATAATCTAAAAAAAGAAAAATATCGAACTGATGATTAACTAAACGGTTTATCATCTTTACTGCAATGTGCGTATACATTTTAATGTGCCGTCGGAATGGATTTTGATATTCAGCCTTAAAATACTTTATTTTGCCTATATTTTCAAATGTTTTTGACAAATAAAAATAGCTTGTCGTTAAAAAATGTCAATTTTATATACTTCAATAAATGCAATTAAAATAAAGTTGAGTTTATTATGTACGTGCAAATAATGTGAAATAATACATTGGACGAGCTTAGAAAAGTTAATTATTATCTTATTGATAATTTTTGACAATAGAATTATAGTGCTTCTGAACTTGTAGAATTACTTATTGATTGTCGTATGATAGATGTTATATTTAAAAACTCTAATACTTTGAAAATGGTAGCTTTCATGAAACTATTATATGTAAAATATAAATTGCATAATTTCAAGAATTCCTAATCATATAAACTACATAAGCTTCAGCTTGAATTATCTCGTTTATATTTATTTATTGAAAATTATTTATTGAATGCATAATTAATTAAAATTAACAGGCACTCTTTATTCAATAACCAATGAACTGTTATGTGAATAATAGTACTTTTATAATTCAAGGTTTTTTCCATAATAAGTAACATCGGTCTCTTATAATTTTGTGATAAACATAAACAAGCACAATCAAGTATAAATATATAGGATTATAACTACGTTTTAATATAAAATAATATTAATCCTTTAGCCGAAATTTTATATATTCAAACTTTTAGACTATATTTGTTCTCATGAATCCTTATAAGTTTGCTATCGCGTATACGTGCTAAAAACTTTCGACATCTGCTTTACTCAAAACCTACACTTAATCGCAAGCCGTATACTGAGATCACTTGAGCTATTTTTTAAAAGAATCGGTACTTAAATAAGTATCTATAACTAATTTAAAATAAAGTCCACGAAGTATGAAAATTCATCCTGTTTAATTAATTTATTTGCACCCATTAAAATGATAAAATTATAAAAGATAAATGATACTTTCAACTGTTATACTGCATGCCAAAATTATATACACGAACAGTGGCTATAGAAAGCAGGAAAATATTATGAAAATTCGCTTAAAATATATTTTCAGTTTTAGCAGACAAAGAACAACAAAATAGAGTCACAAAGAGATATCTGTATACATTTTCAATCCTTTCAAAATAAATTAAAACTTAACTCTTTAATATCTTGATTTTCGGATATAAATGTCATAAGTGGATTTTAAGTTTTAAAAGAAATTTTTGCTCGTTGAACTCCAATTTTTCTTTTATAAAAAATGCAAATTTCTATTTTTTATGTAACATACAGTTTTTTTTACATTTAATTAATAACTTTACATACGACATAAAATCAGTAGTTAACAAATATAATAAATTAATGTAAAGAATAAATTTTATTCATGTTATAAACATTATTTTACTTGGAAATAAATGGACATATAATACGTACGAATGTTGAGATGAAACCGACTTTGTTTAACCTCTTTAAAAAGTTATAATATCATTCTATAACGAGTGAGCGTATTTTCGTATATATTAAGAATCCAGATTTGTGAATGTAAAGAGTACATGAATTACGAAAATTGAAATGCACTTACCTGGAACTTGAATGTAATTTTACATAAAGTAAAATTTGTAGATATATTTATTTTCAGAAAATACAAGAAGTCAAAATTTGCTTTTAATAACATCAAGAGGACTACTTAATGCATTTTTAATGGATCGATCAAGTTTTATCGCTTCTGTGCGCTTATTTTTATCAGATATTTGCGTCTACGTATCACGGTTAAAAATCTTCGCGAATAAAACAAAACTACGAGAGACAATACTAACATTTTACTCGAGTATTCTCGAGTATTCGCGTAGATGCCCAAAAGAACGAGACGATTGGTAATTACTTGCATGCCTGAAATGTATACACACATAATCGCAGGCTTGTGTAGGAATGCAGAAATCCATTCACTGGTATACCGAATACGGTAACTTACCCTTATAAATAGGCAGGAGTGAGAGCGAAAACGACAGCAGATGACGGGTCGAGCAGGCGGCAGGAGGAGGAGGAGGAGGAGAAGGTGCGGACAGTCCTTCGGTTACCGCAAGTAGCTGAACTTCCCGCTGCAAAATTGCATCGGAGGAGCCAACAAGCTGTGCATCCTCTTGCATAGTCCCGGTACCACAGGCAATCTTATTGTCTTTGGTAAAGCGCGGCTCACGCGTCTATGCAGTCAGCACTCGCGCACACAGGAATTCCTGTGCGAGACGAAATTTCCCCGTTTAATGAGCACTCGATCGCGAACAAGCGATTCAGGGTTCCTGAACCACACTCTTTTGCAGCTCTTACCTCTGCGGCTTCGTCTTATTACGACCACACAACTACGTACAAGCAGCTGTCAAGTATTTCGACAATTCGCCGGATACTGCGCGAATTGTCAAATTTCTAATGAAATTGTTGTCCCTCCAATTCAAAATAATGCCGAACGCTTAGGGAGCATTTTTAATTGGATTTTATTTGCTGCGTATAGGCCACGAAATTTAAGCGTCGCAATCCACTTTACGCTAATAAGCTTATCACTATGCATCCAAGGCGATAATACTCCGTTACAACACTACCTATTAATTAAAATGTTTTCTGCCATAAAAGTCGATAAGTAAAACAATAACTTTTAGCAATATTTCATACTAGATTTTCCTTTTATTCGTTCTATAAACTTACTTTGAAACTCACCCTTGGATACCTAATGGTATTTTAAACTTGCACGTAAGGTCATCGAATTTAGATTAGCTTGAATCAAAGTATCTTTTCTTAATTAGGCAGCTCATTAATAGGCGGCAAGAACTTCGAATTTTATTAAAACTACAATTGAATTAAGCTTTTCCTTTAAGTTTTAATTCAGATCTAAGTTTTATAATGGAAATTATAATAAAATACCAAAACTTATTAGATCAATAAAATTAAAGTAAAAATTGTTTTTCACGTAAAATAATTTGAAATATTAGATTTTCCAAATGACATAAATTTTTAAAAAATGCTACGAAAGAAGTTCATTCTGTGACAATAATTTGTTTTTGACAAAAGAAGGCAAAAGATATTTGAACAACGAGTCTCGCAGTAAAATTATCTTTTAGCCTTTTAAGCGCGGATAATATTATTTTCTTAATCCGAGTATCATTCTGTGATTATACTTCGTTCTTCTTAGGATAAATGTAGTTCAGATTTAATGTTGAATTGAGCCATTATCCAGAGTACAGCATCTATACCATCGTCGAGGTAAACCGTATCTTTGTAAACTCTTATAATAACTCTAAAGTTAGTAGTCTGCGAAGGATGTCTTGAAAACGAGCTTCCTTTTTACACTATTGAAATATTTATTGCTATTTTGTATAACGGCTCCATGAATCTACTTAATAATTAAGCATTTATCAAATTTCTACACATCGCATTTACTTTGTCTTTAAACGTTACTTGAAAGATCCCTTAGCGAGAACTCTTTCAGCTTCTGGAATATTTAGTACAACGCTTTTATCGTACTATAGTACTTAAATTTTTCAAATAAAGGCAATGTTAAGTAAAAAAACATTACTAATTTACATTTAAATTATAATTTTTTACATTAAAATCTTTAAATTAAAAACCGAAGCTTTTTAAATATCCTGTCCACTTGTGATTCTTATTTCACTCGTGATATATTTTATCACTGCAACGCTTTTAGTACAAAAGAGTATTATTTCAAATAATGAAAATAATACTTGCAAAATAAAAATCTGTTGAAACGTTCATATATTTTGTCACAAATGATCACTCTAAGTTCTTTAAAATTATCTAAAAATAGCTTAGTCGATTCATGAATAAAAAATTAAATAGTCTGGGATTAAACAAATAATATATTCCTGTACTTTTCGTTGGAATTAATCTTATTAGTAGATTTTGATTTAAAAACGTTTGATTATACAAATTAAACCTCAACAAAATGTATCTTGTCATCATCAGTGTATAACAACGTAAATACAATGTATTAAAATCAATTAGAAAAATCTAAATTGAAAACTGAATTTACTTCAAATATCTTGTCTTGCAAATATTATATAATAAATCATTTCTCTTGAAATTATAAAAGGAGAAACAAATTTATTTTAAAATAGTTATTTTTTAATTTAACGCAATGTGTATTTTGATTTAATGAGAATTTTAAACCTTTCATTGTTTTGTAATTATTATATAGATATTATAAAGTTTATATATATATATATATATATATATATACACAACTTTTATTTTGAAACTCTGGTACATAGGTAACAATGCAATACTAGAATGTAAACGTTGAAGATACAATTTGAATTCACTACATAATATGCTACAGTTTCTAATATAACTGCAATTTTTAAATATTAGCAATAAATTTCACGACTGCAATATGGATGTTTCAAATTACTATTAAAAAACTTCCTACAGCGTTGACTAAAATTTAATGAAGCACATTTTATAAATAATTAATAAAAACTTTTTCAGCACTTTATTTAAATATAAACTGATTATTCCCGTGTTTTGCGTAAATTTATTAAAAATATTGTACATTGCAGGTAATTCTTTTAAAAATTGCAAGGCCGTTATAAAATTAACCCTCGTACATCGATTTATTTCCATTTTTAGATAATCTTGAAAGAATTCATTATACCTCACTCCATTTGTTCTACAAGCAACTGCTTGTAGTAAGACATTATATCAGAGAAAGTATATGTACTAGATACCGTTTATGGATTTTATAACAAAGAATATTTAACCATCGATATCATAGCGATTTTCCTTACGTTAGGTTCATTTACTCAGCTTATAGATAATAGCACGTATCAGCAGCTTTAAAATTAAAGCCTAATGAACGTACTCTAAAAACTTTATATGCCCATGACAATTCTCAAAAACCATCATTTTACTTACTACTCTAATTAAGATGTCATCATCAAGTTTTTTCTTCTTTACTGGAGGCTATCATTGAATTTTTTAGATTTTTCTCTAAGATAATGATAAAGTAGAACGATGTGCTACTGTGGAATAATTACTTAAAAGAATCAATCTCTTTAAATCTCTGCCTATTAAAACTAGACCTAATCTTCTCTTTCGCTAATAAGCTTCAGAAACTTTACGTAATAATCAGGCTCAGACATTAAATTAATGAATGAAAAGAATAAATAAAAAAGCAGAATAAAATAAATAATTTTTAATTCGACGCGTGAATTATCTTTTTTTGAAACATCACATTTACCTTTTTAATTACGTACTTTCAACAAAGCTATAATATTCAAAGACAATCTAAAGCTGTACACGATACCTAACGGATTTGTCGTTTTGTAATCTAGTGCAAAATCGGAAATGAAAAAGTTATGGTATATTTATATTTAAGCATCCAATTGATAATATGAACAAATACTCGTCGTATCAGATCATCAAATAGATTATTTGATTACTTACAACAAAAGTTAATAAAGTTTTTACACTAATTTTCTGTTGTAAATACAAATATTTATTTCATAAGCTTTTGTTACACAATTTAAATAGAAATTTTCAATAATATAATACACTATCTATAAATAGAAATGTACCGTAAGCACTAGAACTGTGGAGAGTACTTTGTAAAACCTCCGGGGTACAAAAGTACTTGATTACTGAAAAAAAACGGAAGCTATAAAAAGATTATTTCATAAGGGATGTGTAAACGAACGCGTAAATAAATATGTGAAGGAAATGCCTCACATTTGATTTTGCTTTACATCGCAATGCTCTAATAACGTAAAACATCTCAAAGCTAAAAAATAATTCATCCATATTATTCGTTTATTATTCAAAATGTTTTCGATTAAATGAAAATAATTTTTATTTATTTCACTTTTTGTAACTGAAAAATAGTTTCACAATATATTATGTATAAAACGTCAGCGAATTTATCTTAATTGGAATGAAACTAGTTATATGTCATTTTAACAATAGTACCTTCAGAATCAAAAATTCAAGTTACATTTTTAATTAATATCATACATGTCAATCAGTTTTTCAATATTAATTTCAATTTTTGTATCTAAACAATCGTGTTATAATTCGCAACAAAACTTATGATTATTGATACATAAAATACGATTGAACTTGGAATTTTTTGAAATGTAATTACTTATATAAAAACAAGACGTACAGAGACATAAATATAAGAAAAATTAAGATATAACACATTTAGAAATATTGTATTTGTCAATAATGCATACAAATGCAAATTAATACCAACACATCATACTCTTAATAAGGAAGCATAACTATTATTTTTTGCTTATTTTATTTTATACAATTAAGGAAACACATAATAAATTACAAATATAGCTAAGAATTTAATACTAAAAGTTGTACTTCGTGAATGAAAATTAATCATATCTACCGCAGTAATACATTTTTTAAAAATAACATTTCCGTGGATAATATTTTTTCATAAATAGTAAGAAAATTTAATTTATATCACAATTAAAATACCGAATGCAATTCATAGAAGTGATGCTTTAGTAACGTACTTGGAAATTTACGTTACACGCTTTTTTAACGGTAAACAAAAGAATAATTTTTCAAACACATAAATTAAGATAACTCGACAAAATCTTTGATTTAAATAATCCTTTTTTCAAAGTTGTAATAAAAAAAAATACATGGAAAAAAGTGCAGTAACAGAAAGAGCGAAAATGAATGAGTAAAAGATGGTAAAAATGTGTAAAATATAAAAAAGATATCGAATTAAGATGTACGAGGAAATAAAGTCTAGCAAAGTCGTAAAAATAGCAAAGAATTGCAGAGAAGAGAAGAATGTCCTAATAAGTCAGGACTAAACAAAACACAGCGTATCCACTATCCTGTTAAAACTTTCATGCTTGAGGACATGAAACGAGACTCGTAGCAGTAGTAAACGATTGCCCAAAGCGATGATTCTTCGTATCTCAAAAAGCGTTGCTATGGTGTGCAGCAGATGCCATAGTGGTGTGATCCTGATAGAAATTTAGTTGCTTGCATTATTTACTCACTTACTTGAATATCTAAAGATTTTCAGTAACGAGAAACTCATAAAAATGTATGTAAACGATAAAATTACTTTACGAAACACAAGCTTCTGCTCCTACGCATTTTATAATGTTCACGTTTTTTGACCTTACGTCTAACTTACTCAATGTGTCTCGATTCTTTTTAAACTCTAAGCAACCAAAATAAATATATATACATATGCGAGCTACTGAAGCATTATTAAAAATATATTGTTAATGCAAAATTCTCCTCTGCGTTCCATCGTCACACCAACTAGTCTTTACTTTCATAATTTTAATACTACCTTCTATTTATTTGTCTAAAATTGAGTATATAAATATACAAAGCATTTGAATTACTAATATAACAGCTATCGCACAGGGTACAAATCCTATTAACTTTGTTCACCGTACACTGGCGACATATTTTTCTTCTTCATACGAGCAACTTGAATTTTTCGTCAAATATTTTGCCACACATATATCCGGAAACTGAAAATGGCCATGTACGTGACGCCACTTAAATTTGTTAAAGTTTATCCTACTACACTTTACAATTTACTTAACGTGGCAAACGTATCAAGCGTCGAGCTTGAGGTTATACTGTATTTTTAAATTAAAAGTTTTTTTTATCGCATAACCATAGTACCATAGTAAGAACATAATACGAT
Source organism: Wiebesia pumilae (assembly GCA_018907045.1). NCBI lineage: Eukaryota > Metazoa > Arthropoda > Insecta > Hymenoptera > Agaonidae > Wiebesia > Wiebesia pumilae. Next base: position 391,656 of record JACCHZ010000131.1, on the reverse strand, counting down.
CATCTTATTTTATGGATATCTCAACTTTTTCACTCAGTTCTCTGTGAATTACTCGGAAATCGCATTGCATTCAAAAAGTGCAATGCGATTAGTAGAGTAAACGTGTATGATACAGTAAACAAGCATTAATGTAAGTAGTAATCATATTAATGTGCTTTTAATGCAAATTTAAAAATCAAGAAATGATTTTACCCCAATTGAAATGAAAATACTGATATTTCATTTGTAACTGAATAAACCAATCCTGATCGATACAATTTTGCTCTAATTACTTTAGAATTCATTCAACATCGATCATCGGGTATTATATTTAAAAATTTAGAAGGCGCTTAATTCATGATATTCGTAATGTATAATGTATTGTACATTAAGACAGTTATATCAGTAATCACGTGTGATCGGATTATATGCATAAATTCATGTGTGTATTTACACAATTAGTATTTATCCATTTTGCGCAAAGCATTTACGCAATCACTCGTGTATGATTGCGAAAAAACACTTCTGTATCATAATATACGTGCATGCATTTGAAATATTCTTTAAACAGAAATGTGGTTCTCATAAGCTCATTTGTGAAAATCCAAAACAGTCATATCACATCATGCACATGAAGCCATAAATGCCCCCATCCTCCGTATGCCAAATTCTGTGGTTCTAATAAACCGGATCGTGGAAACTCTATGCTTAATACGTAACGAGTCTTGAAAGTAATTCAAAGAAACAAAATCACATTTTAGAATAATTTCTAATAGTAATGTCTGAAATTATATTTATAAAAATCCATCAAATCCAAATCCATTGTAAACATTTGTGAATTCGCTTATTATAGTATTTCCAAGATGTGGTGAAGATTAATTATTGTTAAAAAACATACATTTATATACCCGATAAGGAATTTATTTCTAATGGTTGTAATAATCACTTAAATAATTATGACCAAAAACGCGAACGTTACCGATGACCATAGTTACCGAATGACGATGTATTGTAACACTATAACTATTCAATTTAGAATTTTCCGGCTACTAGCATGTGCATGGCGGTTGCTGAAGAAAAGTAAATAATATAAAGATTCAATAATTCACCAATATGATTTTATCGCTTAACCGTTAACTCACGCGTTTATAATGACGGCCAAATCTAAATTTACCATAGAGTCACGAATATACTATGTGAATGATTTTTTTATTTCTTCAAACTCAAAATGCAACAAAGCATAAAGGTCTGTCTAAAGCATACACAATGCAAATTCAAAATACATCTAATTCGTATACATGTTCCCTGATTAGAAATTAGTGAATTTTCGTATCTATTTAATAATAATTGTAATTGTATAGTAAAAATATAATCTATTTCAAGGGAAATAATCTTTCGATAAATATCTAAATTTGCAAAATCTATACAGCATATTACATTAACGGTTCTCGCGTTATCTCGAACTCTACATGCATTTATATCTATATATTAAATTCAATATTCACACAAATTTCAAAGTCATTTCCAGCGTATTTATTAATTTGTTATGCAATTATTATATGTACACATAATTTTGTGCATGCACCGAGAGATTTTACATATCAAAAACGAAGCCAAATACATGCACATGATTCGGCACATTAGTTGTGCACTCATTTGAATTTTTATGTACATCCACTGAATCTGTAAACATTCGATAACATAAATTATATTCAAAATTCAAAAAGCGTCGGCGATACCAAACCGCAACGTTGATTAATTTTTACTATTCTATTCAACTTCTCTTATATGAAATCATAATGTGATATTTACTTTTCTCAATATTTTGGAATGTAAGAAACATATAGATCCTGAATTGTGAGATCCAATTCTAAGAAAAGTATTTTCATACGCAATAATAAATTTCGAGGCCATATTTTTTCGACTATATTACTCTAAATATATAAAAGCTGATTTATTAAATGCACACTGTGACTCAATAAATACTGTAAGTAAATGACTTTTATTTTTATTCGTCAATTTATACAAATTCTGATCATTCTTGATGTCTGCTGAAAAACGATATTCACATTACACTAAGTAAAAGCACATGTTATTAACACATCCAGCGTATCTATATATTTTCGCAGGTGTATACCTGATACGTTAGATTTAACACACATATTTAACCTACATATACTTTGAGTGCAAGCATAAGTGAACCTACGACCCTACATGCTTGTATTGCATGTGATAGGACCACCAAAGAGACAAGAACAAGGCGATTGTGCACGAGAAATACATTGTAAATACGGAGAGTAACGGAGATGCATAGACATGGATGGCTGGATAAGCACACAGTCACATAGACAAAGCCAAACAAATAGATGGACAGTGACTAATTCTATAAGAAGAGGGTAAATCATTCTACTATTCAAAAAGCGCATTAGTCTGACACGAAAAAATATTCTGTTACACTCATTACTTGAAATTAATTCCATGAGGAAGCGATCGTTAAATTGACAAATTAAACGTATAGAAAAACTAGAATAAGTGTATTAGTTCTAATGAGCATTAAGGCAACGTAGAAAATTAATTTTTAATGCAGTCGCTTTATATTCCTTTCACTTGTTAGAATAGCTAAATTATATTACAATGTTTATTAGACTAATCAAAAAATTTTCGCCTAATAAAAATAAAAAGTTGTAGATACCGATCAAATTAAGGAAAAAGTTTATACGAACATGCAAAGAGAATTCGCAGACATTTTTAGAAACCCAATATTGTACAATAAATACTGTTCTCTGATTACTGCAATTATTTTCAGATATTATGTTTCATTTACACTTATCATTGCCGTTTTCAACTGTATTCTACCTTTTCAAAATTTGTTCTCATTTTGCTTTCATTACACAATATCGGTTATTCTATAAAAAGAATGAAGTATTTTACAATTTTAATCGAAATATTATTTCATAAATGTCTATATACGTTTATAAATTTCTAATAGTTACAAAATTCTATATATAGAATAATTTGAAATTTATCATCAGTTCTCTATTTGCAACAACAATACTCGAATTTAGTAAGATTAACTGAGAAATAATGCAATAATTGATTCATCAAAAGATCACTTCTAAATATAATACGTAACTATACAAGCAAATCCAAATTATCGAACGACTATTTTAAACAGTATTAAAATTCTTGGTCTGAAAACATTTTAATTACTTTTTTAATAAGATTTACTCAATAAATATATCAAATCTAACACTTTATATTTAGGATATATTTATGCATAATAAAAAAGTATAAATATATTGTGCCATATAGACCTAGAACATGTAATTAGAAAGAGAAATGCACTTACTCTGTACAATTGAACTAATCAACAATTTTACATGAAAAACAGTTAACATCACTTCCAGAAAGTATAAATAGAATTAGGATATCCTTGAATAAGATGATAGACACGGTATAATATCTAAAACTAAACAGTTGTACTAAAATTATACGATTCAAAGTTTAACTCCTTTTTGTAACTCTTTGGATAAATATATGTAAATTGTTCGTAGCTTGCTCTAAATTTCATCCTGAGTTACTATTGCTTCATTTAAGTTCAGTTTCCATCGGTAACTTTTATACGAAAACTATCACAACTTTTTCTATCAGAATTGTAACGATACTACAAAAAGATTTTACGTTTTCTCAATTATTCGCGTAATGTTCTTTCATGGTTTTGTATTATCAAAGTAAATTCAGCTTATATGAAAAGCTATTTGCTTATAAGGCATGCAGTACTCGTTTAATTGTTACTGCTTTAAAGCTAACGCATCGAGTCGAATATTATTTCGGTACAAATTGTGACGTTGCGCAAGGACTAAAGGAGCAATCGTGTACAAGCATAAAGTTTTACCCTCGTCCCAGATGTTGCTTAGACGATATGTTTTTAAATGTTTGGATGTGTCTTTTATGAAAAGGTACAATACGCAGGTAGGAAAAGTGATTGAAAAAGAAATGTAATTCTAATAAAAAGGAACTTTTTGAACAGACTTGTAATTGTAACATTTTATGTACGTAGAAACCTAAATTTTTAAAAATCAAAAGACAAGAAAAATCATTTTTGTTGTATAATTTCTCATTTTTTGTTACACTTGCTGCGATCGCGTATCGGATTTTCTTTGGCTTGACAAATACCCGTAAAAAATCAAATTTTATTCGAAGGAAATTTGTATATAAAATAAATACAAATGGAAAACATAAAAAAAGGATTTAAAAATTTTAACTAAAATAGAAAACGCAACTGAGAAGCTGCAATCTCTAAAAAGCAATTAGATCAAACTTAAAAATATATGAATAAAAATTCTTCACGTTAAATATGAAAAAAAGTTGAAAAATCCAAATTTAAGTGAGTTTGGAGAAAAAATAATCTATGGAAAAATAAGGCGAAAATTATACACATCACATGTAGCAACACCAAACTCATCCAACAATTTCCAGTCTTTCTTTAACGATCTCTATGATAAAGTTGAGAAATATAACCAAAATAAGATATTTCTTTTGAAAAAAAATCGAGCATCACAATTTTACGCCAAGTACCCACTGAAATTCCTTCTGTCAACGACATAAAAACTTTAGACGTCTGAAGCAGATAACACTTTGGTTTTGCGATGCAAGAATATCTAGTATCAAAAACGAAACGATGAACTCTTGCATCAGTCCAATACATTATTCAGATGTGAATTTCTATATGGCGCCGAAGAATGAGAGCAATAGATAAATTAAAAAATATAACCTTAAACATAATAAATGAATTAGAATCGACGACAGAAAAACATGGTTCTTATATCATCCGAGATCACGCCGACCACAATATATTCGTCTCCTTTGAATACTTATGTAAATGCCACTCATCACACAAGCACACTTTAATGTAACAATACCATTCTTAAAATTAGACTGAGAAACACTCTTACAAGATTCAATCGGAGCGAAAGAAACTACGAATACGTATGCAGCAATTAACAGCACGCGAATAATTTCCTGCAGGAAAGCGTTATAATCTCCGTAAAGTAATTTTCTTCTTCCACAAGTTTCATTTTCAAATGCACACATTTCTGTTCAAGCCATACTTTTGTCAAAACCTGGCTCGAGAATATCCCTTCCGTAATCCTCCACCACGAAAACATTGCAGCGCATTCTCCCCTCGCTGTCGTCGCGCGAATTAAAAAGGTAACGCTCCAGGAGTCAACGTGTCAACCAGGAACGTACACGATACTTACGAGCTCTGAGTGATAAACGAGCAAAGGCTGCGAGAGCCCTCGAACGAGCCACCGAGCACGTGAAGCAGAGCAAGGGACGTAAATAGAAAATGAACATTTGACGCCTGAACGCGGGGGGTGGTAGGACCCACGGTAAAGGACGGTAGCGCGAAAATCTCTGTACGAACGCGACATTAAGCATCCCGAAGGCGCCTAATGCAGCTGTCCGGTTTTTACGCGTTGGTCACGTCGCGCAATAAAAACTAATAAAAGAGCCGCGCTCCGTTCCATTCGCCACTGCTGCTGCTTTGCGAGGCAAGCCACGTGCGCACCCCAACTAACCGGACTTTAATTGCGAGGATCGCGAGTAATTAGAGATGGTCGGGGAAAAGAAGAGAAAGAATCGGCGCGCGGGTGGGACCGTCGGGCGCTTTTGAAAAGGGAACGAAAGACGATGACATCGTTTTGTCGCTTAGTTTCCAGGTGGTACGAGCCCAATTTCGCTTTGCTGCTTCACTTCGTGCCCCAGCTGCTGTTGCTTGGCGTCTTTTTTTATCGTTTCGAATTGCCAACGTTAACTCGTACTCTACGTGCTCCTAGCTACGAAGGTTTAGCGCACGAAAAATCGGGCATAAAAAAGCGTTTTTAATGTAACGCCAACTCGCTGTGAGACTATCACTTTTATCTTCTTTAGTTTTTTGGTTTCGCTTGTTTTAATATAGTAGGTGATGTAGAACTTGAGCTTTCATTTCGGTGAATAAGATATATACCAAAAAGCATACGCGATATTCACGCTGCGAACACCTTCGTATATTTTTATACCGTATATTTTAATCATTTCGGTGAAAAACGTTTTAACTTTTGCCACGATGGACAACTATGTACCTACTGTGTGCATTTTTATTCTTTGAGGCAGAATTTTTTTTAAACTGAACTTGCGCAGTTTTCAAGGCATTAGACTCCAGGTAATAGCTTGAAAAAGTCAAATTTACATAAATTACTTGGAAAATATATTTCTTTAATCGTTTTTTCAAATCGGCAACCAACAATACGATATCTCTATTAGGCAGAGTAATATAATTTAATAAAAATTTTGTCTTTCGGTTTTAAATACTGTAAATTTTTTCATTTCTTGCTTTTCCTGAGACTATATTCAGTAATGAACTGTTATTAACGGCATTTATATCTCAAAAGCGAAATCTTGAAACGCTATTAGGACTTATTTTTTTCTACTTTTTATCTTTATATGCAATTGCCATATTGAAAAGACATATTTCACTATTAGAGATTTAAAGAAACTTTTCTTAGTCAACTTGATAAAAACGATCTCAAAGTAAAATTCTTGGCCTACTGCTATTTATTTCATTATCGAACTTCAATTAATCAGTCACAACGTAAATATATTTAAGATTAAATCCATATCTGAAACTAATGCTTCTTAAAATTTCTTTTATCTAGAAATTTGGAAAATTTATTACGGGTGATATTTATTTATTTATTTACTTTATTCTTTTTTTCTTAAAGTTGTATAAAAATATAAAAACAAATAAAACATCGTTATATGATGTAAATAAAATATAAAATAAATGATTTTAGATGAAATTAATCTATTTTGTTTTATAAAAGAGAATATTTATATTTACCACCTCAGCGAAAGAATATAATAGAATCATAAGATCATAAATACATTGTTCGATTATAATACATTGATTATAATGTAATTACAATATTGTTAATACGTAATTAATAAACAATCGAAACGTCAAAAGAAATATTTATTAATGATTTATTTAAAAATTATTTATTATTAGTTAATATACACGTTTAATGTCTCACACTGTTCTTAATAAGAAAACGTATTGAATTCCCGAGAATTACACGGATGAGTAACTAATTTTAGGAAAAATAATTCCTACGCGTGGATAATGCATTATCAAGCTGCTTGGAACTGGAATGAATGCGCAAAAGAGAAACAACTCTTTCCGTGCATACGAAATGAAGAGCTGGCGATGGAATGTTTGCAATGTAGTTGGTACAAAAAGCGTTTTATGTGAGATGCTGCTTGCAGATGTATATTCTTACACGATATTATGGGGATATTATGAGGATATTATGTTCCATAAAGATGAAATTCATTTATGAGTTAACCAATTTCATTAGGCATAATGCAAATAATTAATACAGTAAATATAAACACCAAATCATTAAATGTATATAAAAGAAATTATGATAGTTTTAAAAAATTTTGACGTTCGTTGCATTTACTTTATCGAAAAATCAGTGGTGGTGGCGGTATACTTTGTAATTACCATTGAATCGTGGTAGAGACTCTTTAAAGTTAGCAACTTTAAAATTTATAGCGCATAACACATTATGGAAATTAATATGAGAGTTCTAAAGATTTTATGTACAATGGCAATTATTAGGCATAAAAATGGAGGAAATAAATAGATATAAGTAAATTCTACAAAATTAATATGCTAAAAATCAATATCGAAGGCCATAAGACTATTGCTTATTTTGATTTCTTGAATTATCCCATAAAATGTATGAAGCTGCGCCAAAATTTAATGAATTTTACATTGACTTCTATTAAATGGTTCTTCGTCTGATTTGTTCTCAAAAACTGATTTCACATACCAGAAATTATGAAACAATTTTTCTCGTGTGATAAATTTCTATTAGCAAACGATGATGCGGTGAAAATGTCGAAAACGCTTGACGATTCAAGTAAGAAAAACGTCTTTTGAAATATTTGAGTCTTAAACGTTTGCGAAACTTCTATCGAACTTAAAACTCAAACTTTTCTGAAATTTCAACTAAATTTTCGAATAACCAGCAAGTTTCATTAAAATTTTATACCACCTTAAAAGATAAATTCCACACTAACATTCGGAAAATTTCTAATGAACTAGAGCTCCGGAAACTTTCAGAAGTCTTACTAAAAGTACGCAAACAAAAATAACGAAAGTAACAAATTGTTATTAAGAATGATGTATTCGGATTTTCTATTCTCTAACGGGTATTTGAAAAGATTGATTCATTTATTCAAAATCATTTCTTTTCTCTCAATCGTTAAAGATATAATAATGTGTGCAAACTAATGATAATAGTAAATATAGAAAAATAAACAAAATTAAATCGTTATCTCCCTCGTAAAATTTGTCAGATATTACAAGTCATTGATTACAATTCTGTCGTACATAATAAGCACTTCTAGACACCTTCGTTATTCACTTTTAGCTTCCAAATTAGGGTCAAAAATATATTTCATTATTATTCTATTATTAAATTTACTTGTGCATTAAAAGTTACGCAATGTTAAAAATATTCTTTTACAAATTTCGACTGTACAATTACAATGAAAAAACTACTTCCATTATTAATTTATATTTCACGTTATTCTAATCTCGATTGTTATTTCTTCGATTATTTTCAAACATATTTGTAAAAATGTCAAACCTTTTAAATTGACCGAATTCACAATGTATATATATAATTAAAAATACCTTTATGGAGCTGAAATATTCGGTAGACATATTCATAAAAACAATAAAGTTTCTAAGTAACTAAGTATTTCTAGAAGAAATCAATAGCTTACTTTCGTTAGAAAAGTAATCAAAAAGAAAACATTCAGTATTGCATCGATAACTATAAATAGAAATATTGACGTGTATGTTCATCTATAATATAAAAAAAACAATTTTTTTTATTTATTAATATAAGTAACAGAAAAAACTTTGCAAACATTCTTAATTATATCACTTTTAATATCAATACACGAGGAACTAAATCTCTAAGCAACACATTAATGTGAACATTCACGGATCGCATTAGAATTTTGAAAATTATTTCGATATTTTTAACTAAAAAAAATTTTGCGCTTTTCAAAAGTTAAAAGCTAAAGTAATAATCACCATAATAAATAAACACATTTAGTTATATTTATTTTAGTATTTTAACACAGCAATAAAGAATTACAATAATATATTATTAAACTTATACTACTTTTCAGTACGAATATTAATTTAATGCATCCAATGCTAATTCATTTGTGCCATTAAAGGAATTTGAAGTCAATATGCGCTCCAAACTTGCATACTGGATTTAAGCTCGTCAAAATCTAGGATACCACAAGCCTCGAACGAACCGTTGAGTCTAGCATAAATTTAATTAAAAAAACTTCATTCCTGACAGAAAAACAGACATTGAACGCTTTTACCCAACCCCGGATAGTTTTACGGGTCGCAGTCGTTAATTGACAGACACTCGAGAACTAAAATACGTCACGTTCGTGACGTATAATTAGACTCCACCGATTGACGAACTATTGCAGTTTTTTAAGGTAGGACGTTCGTTTTTCAATGTAAGTTTTATTTTCATATGCTACTACGAGATTTCAACTTCGTACAATATTTCACCACATTAAGGTTATAAAAGAGGATTAACAATTAATGCATAAAAAACTTGCAATGCAGATATATTATCAAAAATTAACTATTATACATTTTTATGAATAAATTATTAAAGCTTAATAAATATAAATGTAGGTATACAAATTTGTGTGTGGAAAAAATTCACAAAAATAAGTTATATTTTTTACCAAAATCTTGTCTATTTAAAAAAACAATCAATGAATAATTAAAACTATTTAATATTTTTATAAAATAATTTATCAATGCTTATAAACGTATATAATCAATACAATAATTTTCTTTTGCCATACTTTTTTTTACTCTTTATTTCATTCCATTTTTCAGAATTATAAATCTCTTCGATACTCTGTCCAGTTTCTTCAATTTCCTTTTTAGCTTTTTCAACAATTTCTGGTACATAAATCATCAACTCGTCGGTAAGTATCTCACAATTATTGTCTACCCAAATATCTTTCAACCTAGATAATATAATCTGTACAAATCTTTTATCATCTACTAAAGGTAATATCGCACTACCAGAAACTGGAAATATCAAATTCCAATTCTGAAACTCTTCTACAAGATTTAGAGCACCTTTGTATTTAAATAATTCACATGTATATTCTTTTATATCCGATGGCTTATTTATCGATTTTAAAACTAATTTTTTATGTAACTTTAAAGAATTTTCATCTATCTTATTATTTCGATGATGTGTAATAAATAAAGCTATATTCCTGTCATACCTAGTAAGCCTGAGTCTCATGAACAACTGTAATACATCATCTTCGTTATTTAATAGTGCAGAAACATAAGAGATAGGTCGTAGCTTGATATTATTTTTCTGCGCATTTAAACAAACTCTATCAAACTCTTCATAATTAATATTTTCAGGAAGTCCCATGTATTTGCCACATCCACATTCTAACATTTTTATAGTTAACTCCCTGTAAAAATTACCTTCAAATATTTTAGTCCATTCGCTCCATATTCTTTCTCCAGATATAATTTCAATACCACTAACGTTATCCTTAATAGATTTTATTATTTCATCATTATGATTATTTGGTACATCGCTTACTCTTCCATAAAATCGGAAGTATCTGTAAATAATTATAAAAAATATTTTTCTAACTTATAGGGATACATAAATAATCATTTAATTTATAAATAATTTACCTGAAAATCCTTAAAAAATCTTCACATATTCTCAATGAAGGGTTTCCTACAAATGCTATCCTTTTATTCATAAGATCTTCATAACCATAAAAATAGTCATACACCCTTCCATCTAAATCTAAGAACATGGAATTTATTGTAAGATCTCTTCTACTTGCATCCAATATCCAAGCAGTTGTAAATACAACATCTGCATGTCTACCATTTGTCGCAACATCAACTCTAAGTGTTGTAATTTCAAAATTCTGCTTGTTGTTAATTCTTGTCGTTACAGTTCCATGTTTTTCACCATTGACATTGATCATTCTAATTTCTTCCTTATTAAAAAATTCTTTCATTTGATCGGGAGTAGCATTGGTGGCAAAATCAAGATCCTTTGGATTTATGTTCATCAATATGTCGCGAACTGCTCCTCCCACTAATCTTAAGTCGTAATTATATTTTTTAAAAATATTAGCTAAAGTAATCAATTCTGTTGTAAAGATTGACTTAAACTCTGGTGTATCCAACGTTCTAATGATAGGATCACTTCTATACGGTATATTTATATCAAACATTTTGGTTTTAAACCACTTATTTGTAACTATTAAGCGATTAATGATCTAATAAAAATAAAAGTAATTATAATAATGAATACTGTCAATACTTCTAAGATTTCATAATCGGCTATTATTTAAAAGTAAACGTAACCATATTAAAGTTAAATTAGATATACATACATATAAATTATGACGTTTATAAAATAGTGCAAATTGCTTAATAGAAAATAACATCATCAAATTATCTTTCACATATTTTTTTTAACTTGATTTTCTTCCTTTCATATTTGTTACTACAAAAGCACGTAACGAGAGCGAATATATCGACACCAACGACACATTATAAGGTAACTTTTGCTCGCATGCGCAGTAACGATCTCGTATATAAGGTTTATGTAAAGTATATTATAAGATCATATATTTAATAAGGTAATAAATTTTCATCTTATAATTAGTTCAGAGCATCAAAAGCAAATATTTTCTTGAAAAATAATATTGCACCGTTGGCGCATCTTGAAACTCCTTATGTAAATCGATACTCGTATTGCATGGGTTCACGAGATCCAGTAAGCTGAGACCTCTACTGCGCATGCGATTAAAAGGACGTTCATAACGGTTCGCTGCTGATAACCAAGAAGATTCACCGACCTCGATTCGAATCCTCTTCGAGTCAATCACATGTTGAATTGTGGATTCTGCGTAGAAACAACTGGTTGGCTTTTGTATGCGCGCGAACTTCGATTTAATCAAACGGCCAGGATAAGATAAAAACCAAAAATACAGACAATACATAATTGTAAGACCAATATTCTTTAAAAGAAGAACCTACGCAACACAAGAGTCTATATCTATATTTTGTACGTGTAAACGAAAATGATCGATTTGGAGATTCGATACTGAGTCTACCTGGATTTCATCGCGTCTTGCCACCCTTTTACATAATAATAAAATCAATATTATCTTTATTGCAAGACTAAAGGGAATAAAATATTATTAAAACTTGTTAAGCTATTTATTTGTTAATATTCGTTAAAGGATTTTTATAATAATTTAAAATAATTTTACTCCACTCTGTACAATAATTACAATAGTATACAAAGTTAAATTTATTGTTGTGCAATGATTGTCTTTGGCGGTTAAAAACCAAAAGTCTTTCGAAATTATTTGCATCTTGTCAATAAACGCATTCTACGAAATAACACTTTGTTTTTAAATATTTTTTTAAATACATTAAAACTATTATTATAAGTGTAAAATTGATTTAAAAATAATGTTAACAATGACGCTAACCTTTTTATATTAATAATACATAATTAAAAAGAAATTTAATTAAATAATTAAACAAACAAACTTACATTCAACTTACTTTTCATACTTATCTTTAATGAAAAATGTAGATAGTAACAGCATGAAAAAGATAAAAATTTATACAAGAAGTGAATGTACTACTAAGATTTTATTATATTTAATTAAATTTTATAATAATATCAAATACTAAAAGAATATTCTACAAAATTATTCACAAACTATTTATTTGCTTTTATTTCGTAAGAAAGGAAATAATAAATCGGAAAAATTTCAATCTTGTATGAAAATAAATTTCTATATTCATAAACAATTATTATTAATGACAAAATATTGATAAATAGAAATATAATTCAATTTTTAATTTTTAATATACAACAATTATATTTCAACCATCAATAACGCCAGCTTTCCGATGTTATTTTCAATTATAAGAAAATTTATTGAGCGCAATAATTAATGCGATTCATAATTCTGAATTACGTTTAATAATAATACCTTACTAGTGGAAGTTTAACAAAACTGATTTCAAATCAAAAATTAAAAAAGGATAACTAAGCTGTATCATTCAATTTAAGAAATGTGTTTTTGGTAAACAGCTTAAATGTAAAGTCACCTAATAAAATTTAAACTTATTAACAAAAATCTTATTTAGTAAACGCAATGACTTTTTTCTATACGTCAAGCACTTGTACATCATTATGTATATTGATGATCCTATTGAATAATAATTATGTGTGAATAATAAGTGCTTTTTAAATGAATTTCCAATACTGCTTTATTCTATACTAATAAATTCCAAAACTTTTTATCTTTATAATGAGAATATCGATATTATTTCAAATTAAAATATAAAATTCTTAATAAAATTGATTTACCAATGAAAACGTATTTGTAAAAATACACATTAAGTAATTTAAAATATATTGAATCTAATTTTTCAGCATAAATAAGTGTACAATGAAAACAAAAATTTCGACAAATAAATTCTAATAACTATAAATTTAGTGTGACAAATAAATAAGTGATATACTAAAATTTTTGTCAGGCAATTATATATTTTCTTTACGTGCAATTGAAATTACTTTTCAATGTAAAACTGAATGTGAAAATAGCATGACAGCAATGGAATAGAAAAAATACAAGAAACGTAAGAAAATAATTTTAGAAACCAATAAATATGTGTACCAGAAAAATACTATAAAAAAGTATAAATAACAACGAATAGCAAAAAGTGTTACGTAATTGAATAATTATATTCAACAAATATATAAACTACGTATTTAGACAATTACAAAGTTTTCCATTCACGAGTAATGTTAAATGATTGAGAATTGAAATTTTCTATGCTATTCGGCATAAATCGAGCTGTACAAAATAGACAAAACGTGTAAGAAAATTACACAAATTGCATGTTAATTTTGGGTGCACATTTAATTGTGCGCACTGATCATAATGCCGTACAAAGATATAAAGGTACGATATATAAATACGATGTCAAACTAAACATTAAGAGTTTTTGATTTACTTATAAAAAGAAAATGAATTTAAACTTGTTTTTCCAAGTATGAGCGATCAGAGTGTGTGCTTGCATGCGCACCTATGCACCATTATGCAGGTGAACATTGTGCGTGTCTAAATGCGTTGGTTATAACGATCAATATTAAAAATTATTTTGTTATGAATAGAAAACAAACATATACATCTAACTTATGTTCCTATCTTTTTTTTACTTTAATTTTATTTATTTTTTATTTTTTATTTTTTATTTTTTATTAATTAATTTATTTATTTTATATTTATAATTTATAATTTATTTATTTATTTATTATTTATTATTTATTTATTTATTTATTTATTTATTTATTTATTTATTTATTTATTTATTTATTTATTTATTTATTTATTTATTTATTTATTTATTTATTTATTTATTTATTTATTTATTATTTATTTATTTATTTATTTATTTATTTATTTATTTATTTATTTATTTATTTATTTATTTATTTATTTATTTATTTATTTATTTATTTATTTATTTATTTATTTTAAAAAACTTTAATCTTATCACAGAAAAAATTTAATCTGTTATTTATTAAAAATGTTTATATAAAATTTGTAAAGGAGGAACTTTCATTGTCGTTTATTAAAATTAAATTGGTTTTACTTTATGCGTGCGCGCACACACACATAAATCATTAATAGCTTCAAAGGAATTATTATGGACTTACGATGAAGAGGAATTTAATTTTGAAAACATAAAATTGAAAACTCTTTTATTTATATTTATATTACTTTTTAACAAGTCTATTATCTACCTTTCCGTGCAGTTTTCTTTGACCTTTACGCATTCGCTTACCGATGAGTTTTACCAATTTATATTTGCAGTTAACGTTCTTTTACATTTTGCTTATAAACGCTAATTGGAAGAGGCGCCGAAAATTCTGTAGTTCAATTCTGTATACTGAGGAAGGCAAAAAGCTGCACCAAAGGCAGGAAACTATTTTTATCGTTTATACAAAATCGTTTACACCGGCCTAAGGTCAAGCCTAGCCCAACAAAAAAGCTACGTGTTTCTCTGGCTTTCCTTTTGAAAGCAATTATTGCAGACTACGTGCACAGAGCAATCAAAAGAATTGACTTGAAGTTGCTGATCTGGACAGAATTTCGGTACATTTTCCAAAGCGCAAGAACGGAAGAACGACGAAACTCCGAAAAAGAACTCATTGCTAACGGAATGCACAAAGATAAAAGAAAGATGCACAAAAAAGTAAATAACAAACTAGTTGCAAAAGCGGGTAAATACAAATAAAAGAGTTAATTCACTGCAGTTTTAAAATTAATTATTTTTATTTTGTTGATTCGTAATAATTCTTTTGAAGCTGTTAACAATTTGTATAATCGCATGTACGTACGCCCTCCCCCCACAACCACACAATCACCTTTACTTTTATTGTTTATTTACAATCCTATTGCATTTTTGTGATATTGCAAATTTTTTTACACTTTTGTGAAGTTATATTTTTAATTAACCACGTTAAAAGTTTCTACTATTTTATTTATAGACCATTTCTTTAGCATTTTCATTTCATAATAGGACTAATGTAAGACATATCTTAATTCTGTTGATTATACTTAAAATAAGAAATGTCTTCAATAATCTCATGAATTTCTGTTTATTCAAATTATTAATCTATAATTTAAAAATTTTTTCAACGAAAAATTCTTTCAATCAATTAATTTATTGCAGAACTTACTCTTCGCACGTTTCAAGTATTTTATAAAATTCATAAAAAAGATTGAATGCTTCGATTGTATTCGCGTCAGGTGATTGACATAATTCGACAGCGCAATTTCCCTCCGTTGACATTCGTCTTTGTACCGCACTTCGCAATTAGTGCGAGATTAACGAATCCGCACTAACGAGTAAGTCGGAAAGTGTCTCCGGAGCTTCCGGAGAAGGCGCCTCTGGGTTAGAAGTGCGCTCGTTGAGAAGCGTACACACATACAAGTCCAGTGTGGGTGCGAAAACCGCAGACTTGGACCAGTACGCCCTTTCTTCCCCACGTTACAAGAGCCCTGGATGCGAGAATTATCAGTCAACCCCATCATGGCCGTTCTTCACTTGGCCTTGTGGGCTCGGTTTCGATTTTCCATCCCTCTCTTTTCCAGACCTCGTATTTTTTTTATTTATCCGCGCGTACTAAGCGTATCTTTAATAAGCATATCTACCAACAAAATTATCCGGAAAATACAAAACCTTTGACACTTCATTCTTTCAAATGATGATAGACTATAACTCATATCATGAAATAAATAGATGATATTGTTTCTTTAGGAACTACATTGATCGCGTTAGGGAGAAAAGAAATTACAGTCTTGTACAAAAATAAAGTTTCATTTTTCAACATTTTTCATTCTTTTGCCACGTTAAGTGAAATAAAAATGACAGTGGTGAATATATTCGTTGATTAGACGATAGGGATGGCTTAAGAAAGAATCACCATAAAAATTACCAACCTTAAATATCTTTACAAATTATCTTTATTTTATAAAAGAAAATATAAATGTTGGAAAATTTACAACATTTTCTTATTATTTATAATAATTAAACAAAATTGAATTTTTCAATAAAAATACCTAATTAACTCCCAACCGCCTGCTTTCCCTCGCACATCCTAGATATATTCTTCACCCCCCAACCACCATGCCAACACATTCTCGCCAATCCTGATTTCTGATCTGCACAAACACACCATTTTATTTTTGCACATGTGCTTACGATTACTCTTATGATTGTAACATTACAAGTACGAAACGGGTTTGTGTGTGTGTGTGTGTGTGTGTGTATGCTCAGCGATTGTATGCTCAAGAGGAGTAAGGCAAGGTTCCTCTAGTAGATGGATTCAACTTTGCACTAGTACGTACAAGCGTCAGGATTAGCGTTTGATGTTGTACATATATGTAGGTGAGTCCTTCGGACAATCGCTCAAGCGCATGAGGCAGAGACGCTCAATTAAAGCATATGTTTACATTATATGTAACGTATAAACGTATTATGTACGACTGCATAATGTAGATGCATTACTAGATATATGTGCATAGGACATCATCAAATACTAGTAAGATTCTATGAAAAAATTTGTGAAAGTTAATTGCACAACGAACAAAATTAGATATTAGAGATAAAACCGAAGTGAAAATGATCCACCGTGTCCATCTGTCTTGACAAATCAAGATCAAGGAAGTGAAGAAAACGAATACCAGGAGAAAGGAAAAAAAGAGACTTGCTGTTGATCCTTCAAAGTGATAACTTGTTCTCTAACTCTTAAAACGATGATTAATAATCCGTTTCTCAAAAATGTATAAAGCAGAGTTCCTTGTAAAATTAAAACAAAAATTGGCCTATATCTATGAAATGTATCAAAATAGTTATTTGATAATTTATTTAAAATATATCAAAAGCTCTTGTACGGTTCATGCGCCACAACTCAGGTCTACGTCCACGAATTATCACATTCAAGACATCTAATCTATTTTTATTTCTTGTCGCATGTCGTTTATTACAGTCGCGTACGACGATTCGGCGATTTAACCGCTAGAGGCACCTCCATCGTATGAATCTCGTTTTTTTAACGTTACTCTGTACGAATTCTGTCTCAAATACAAATAGATGAATAGAACCTTCGCTCCAAAATTGCAACAAAGATAAATAGGAATATCTCTAGTGGCGGATGTTAATAAATATTTATTAAATGATCCAATAAGATAAATATCTCTGAGCAAATTTGTTTTTATTAATATGCTTAAATCTTATCAACAAGTGCTTATATTGAAATCTTCTAAATACCTTTCCAATGATAAATTTCTCATCTCAATTTACAATTTTAATTCCAGGCGGCTTTACTTATTTTAATATGGCCGTTCGACAACAACGCTTCTGCAGCACGTTTTTGGAACTTAACAGAAAACGGTTTAGTTAGAACACTATAGACAGTTTTTCAGAATAACCGAAATTAGTATCTGTTGAAATATTAATCAATGACTATTAGTCTGCTAGTTTTTATTCTTATCGAAAAAGTCACTGTGTTTTGTTGAAACTTAGACTTAAATAACCAAAAAAAGTAGTAAAAATATGGTATAAATGTGTATAAAAAATATAGAGCACTTATTTATATTTTCTAAGATTGTCCGTAAATATAATACTATTTATATAGGAGTGAAAAAAAAGGTAAGTAAACACAAATTGCTAACTTATGTAGGTGCGATATTATCTAACATTTGTTAATTTCAATAGTAATAAACTTTTAATTTGTAACAGAATAATCTTATTTACATAAACAAATATTATCGACAATTTAATGTTTATTAAAAACTTGTAATTAAGAAATTTTAATAAATAAATTTTAAAGAATTTTATTACCGTTATTAAGTGCGCTTTATTGATTGTTTACAGATATACAGTTTGTGGGCAAAGACAGTAAACTACAAAATTTGGGTTAAAATAATTTTATGTACCTAAATGGCCCTTTTATTTACAAGTATGTGGGATTCAACAATGTTCCTGAGTACATTAACTCCAAAATTTTATGTAGCTCTTACTGGAACATCTTCGCTCATATCAGGGTTAATTTTAATTTTTGAATGGTGGTATTTTAAAAAATATGGTACATCTTTTATCGAACAAGTATCTCTAAATCATATTTCTCCATGGATCGGCGGTGGAGACAATGGATCTGAAAGTAATAATTCAAATGTAAGCAATGTAAATTCTTCCACTCAACAAAATGTGCCTGAATGTAAGGTCTGGCGTAATCCAATTAATTTATTCAGAGGAGCAGAGTATCAAAGATTTTACTGGGCTACTAATAAAGAACCATTAACATATTATGATATGAATTTGTCAGCTCAAGATCATCAAACATTTTTTACCTGTGAAGGTGATACCGGAAAAGCAGAATATGAAATTATGCAAACTGCATGGCGAGAACGTAATCCAGTTGTTCGTATAAAAGCAGCTCACAGTGCAATAGAACGCAATCCAGACTGTGCACCCGCGTACATTTTACTCGCTGAAGAAGAAGCAACAACGATTTTAGAAGCTGAAAAAATTCTTAAACAGGCTCTTAAAGTAGCTGAAAATAATTACAGAAAATCTCAAAATACTCAGCATCAAGGCTCCATTGCTGAAGCTATTCACCGAAGGGATACGAATGTTCTAATTTATGTTAAAAGAAGACTGGCGATGTGTGCCAGAAAACTAGGTAAATTAAAGGAAGCTGTTAAAATGTTTCGGGATTTGACTAAAGAAGTACCTCCAATAATGAATGTACTCAACATTCATGAAAATTTAATAGAAACACTTCTAGAAATGCAAGCGTATGCAGATGTACAAGCAGTATTAGCCAAATATGACGATATAAGCTTACCAAAATCAGCAACAATATGTTATACTGCAGCGCTATTGAAAGCAAGGCTAGTCGCTGACAAATTTTCTCCTGACATCGCAAGTAAAAGAGGCTTAACTACTGCAGAAATGTCAGCGGTTGAAGCAATTCATAGAGCTGTAGAGTTCAATCCACATGTTCCAAAATATTTGTTGGAAATGAAACCTCTTATTCTACCACCTGAGCACGTACTAAAAAGAGGAGATTCAGAGGCAATAGCTTATGCTTTCTTTCATCTTCCACACTGGAAGCAAATGGAAGGAGCACTGAACCTCTTGCATTGTACATGGGAAGGAACCTTCAGAATGTTGCCATATCCACTTGAAAGAGGACACTTATTCTACCCTTACCCAACCTGCACGGAATGTGCGGATCGTGAGCTTCTGCCATCGTTTCACGACGTCAGCGTATATCCAAAGAAGGAATTACCCTTCTTTATTCTATTCACTGCTGGACTGTGTTCTTTCACAGCCCTGGTAGCACTACTTACGCATCAATATCCTGACACTATGGGAGTCGTAGCAAGAGCTATACTTGCCTGGTTCTCGTTACCATTTCACTACGTCCTCGACAAGCTAGAAGCAGTCTTACCCTCGAATCTCCTACAGCAACTATCTAGAATATAAGGAAAGGCAGTTTTTGAAGCATAGATAACCTGGTGAAAATGTTTCGATTTTCCAATAACCTCTGTAAAATCAAATACCAATTTCACCAATTCGTATAAAAAATGTCTAAAATATTTTGAATTAATATATATATATATATATATATATATATATATTAAAGATTTTTAATATAAGTTTAAGTACAATGTTTTTAACGATTTTATACATTATTATTTTTAACAAGTATCTTCTTTAACTATTGATTTTAAGAACAGTTGCACAATATTTAATAGCAAATAGAAAGGAACTTTGATTTAATTCAAATGAAGTTTTACATACCTGATATATAATATCAAATCAAATACTAATTTTTAATATTTTTAAGTTTTATAATCATCAACTGTGTTGCAAGACAATTTACAACTCCCAATGAATCTTCCATAAAATTTCTGTAATAGTGGTTATAAAAAATATGTTAAATGTAGTATTTCATTAAATTCAATGTAAAATAACTAATTTTTTACTGCAAAAATATTTTCACTGGGTATCTCTGAAAACTCAAGAATCTAATGTGATATTTACGCTACTTATCTATTTTAGTTTCTTATCTTCCAACATCCATGAATGCTAACTTAACTGTATACATGATGATGTACCCGTTTTCAAATTATTGATAAAAAAGGCGCTCCAAATTTACTAAAGCGCTTAGAAGAATGTCATAGTCTGATAACAGATTTTATCAATCTCATTATCGAGCGAAATATATATATATGTATATGTATATACATTTATTTATGTATTCATGCATGTATTTCGTATTGCCTTTTTTTCAGCAAGACGAAACTGTTCTCTAAGGACTGATAATCTAACATATTTATACAGTTGATTACTTAGTAATTTAAGTCAATTAAAAATATTTACATTACCAAACTCAACGTATATAATTTGAACCAATTACTTGTTTTCATGAACTTTATTTTAATTGTGATAATTGATTACACTAAATTTAAAAAATACTATTATAAATGTGTAAAATACACATTGTAAGTAAATGATTTAAATTAATGTAAAAAAGTAAAAGTGTTTTACTTCTAAAAGTTGTTTTTTTTTTTCTTTTATTATAAATATTTTTATACATGTGTAGAATTGATCATAATTTTTCAAAGGAAATGTTAAAAAAAATGGTATAGGA
The DNA here is from genome assembly GCA_018907045.1 of Wiebesia pumilae. Classification (NCBI taxonomy): domain Eukaryota; kingdom Metazoa; phylum Arthropoda; class Insecta; order Hymenoptera; family Agaonidae; genus Wiebesia; species Wiebesia pumilae. Next base: position 370,252 of record JACCHZ010000131.1, on the reverse strand, counting down.
ATAATAAACCATTGAATATAATAAAAAAATTCTATTTACTTGTGATTTATATTTATTTGATATTTAATGTCATTAATAGCTTGTAATGAGACAAAAGAACGAGGCAGACCAGAAATATAACGAAGAGACAAAATTCACGCTACGAGAAGACTGCAATCCACAAAAAATAGGAACATGTCTCTTTTTCGAATTTTTTTCATTTAAAGCCATGTAAACATTTTTTACAACATCGCTGGCCTGTGCGTCAATCAATGAGACAACAAAGATAGAAGAAAAAGAAGATAAGACACTTTGAAGTCACGGAGGCTTAACAGAACCTCTCAATAAAGGTAAACTGGGACTTGTCCTCCCGTGGCTATGATTAAGCTTTCACATTCATCTGCAATTACATGCTAAACAGTGAATTTATATATGTACAATAGGTTCTTTCTTTAATAGCCTAATTTAATCGCTCAAACACTCGAAAATGCAAAACCGCATTCTTGACCTTTTCATTTTCTTCGTTAAATAACTATCTTTCTTGAACTAAGATACATTTCTTGGCGCTTCTTATGATTTTACAACTATGAAATTATGTATTAAGAACATACAAAAACTTACGATTGCAAATTTAAAAAGTTTACTACAGTTAATTGCTGTTACCTCTGTTGGAATTACACTTTTATCGTAAATAGCAGCATTAACACCTTTGTATTTATACATATATAAAGTAGGAAATAGTTTGAGTATTCGTCTCCCATTATTATTTTTTTCTGTATTTTTTTCTTTTTTTATACCCTTAGTCTCAGGTTCTCAATTGCTATTCATCCGCCCTCATACACTCATTGAGTCATTTTTCACCGAATTATAACTACATAATGATGAAATTCTTTTTTTAATTTACGAATATATACAAATAGCAGATTGTCCTCTTTACAACGACAATCAATTCAATACACTGCACTTTCTGCTTATTTTTTTAACTCTCAACGTTCTCATTTGCATTTTCTACTTATAAGGCACCTTCAACAAATTAATCTGGCAACAGCAGTTTTTAACTACAATGCTACAGATTTACGTAATCGTATCAAATCTGTAAGATATCTCGTAACATCAGTTGAAAACCATACATACCAAAGTCTATGTAACAAAAATGGACACTTCTTCAAACTACCGTTAAACATATTTATCTTTATTTTTGTTGCCGATAATCCACTTTATCTTCATTAAATCTCCGTGTTACTTGTATTTGATTCACCAATTGTTTTTACATTTTATTTATCAATCAGAAATATATTTTCACAATTTATTCTTTTTTAAATAAGTTATAACTTCGACACACGAGATACTAAATATTTTCAGTCTTCGCCCACTGTTCAATACTCGTCGATATAGCTTTTTGGCTTCTGGAATGCTATGAAGTGTATATCTTTCGAAATTATGAAGAAATTTGAATCAAACTGTTTCTACATAAATCTCGACGGATGTGAGAATCAAAAGGATAATTTTTTATACAGATATTAATGCTTAAAGAGTGCCATTCGCAAAGTACTGGTATCTATCGTAAAGTTTGGTGGACCACGAGTGGAGGCTTCCTTCCACTAAATCATCGACATGCTTACGTAGCTGATCTTCCGTTAACGTAAGGTGAAATCTATTCTTTAACCCTTGAACTGTCGATGCACCACCATTACGGAAACACGGCAACTGGGAGCCTGTGCACAAATTCAAGCGGAAATTATATGTTTTGCCTGATTAGTAATAAACTATGTAAGTATTTTAAAATTAATTAACATAGCATAACATAAGCTTAACTTTACTAAAGATTTGGAAACTTCTAAAACTTTAGATTTTACATTCGTGTACACTTAATAAATAGCAATATTTTTATATTTAGATAACTATATGTTTATAATAAAAAGATTTTGTTTTTTTTATCTTTCGATTAAATTATTTCAATTATTATACTAAACCAAAGTAGGTGCTAATTAAAATAGTAAGAAAATTAATTAGACGAAATATATTGTTGACAAAGTCGTTTTGTGAAAGAATTTTTCTGTCAGCTTCAATTCTTACAAATATACAATAGAAGTTTATATCCATAATATATAATAATTAATTACAAATTTAAAAATAAGCATTCATATTGGTGCAATAATAATTTTGATTTTATTTTTGTCTTTAAACGTTACCAATTTGTAAAAATTAAATTTCCTTAGAATCAATAGTAATCCTTTTAATAAAAAATAATAATAGAATAGTATGAATGCAAATAAAAGTTTTTTAATCAGTATATCCTTGGAATATCCTTATAGGAATAAATCCTTGCAAAACTAAATATAGATACTAATAAAGTGTTATACTTATTTCTCGAAAAATTAAATTAAATCGGCAAAAAGTTATAATAAAATATCAATGAACTAACCTGATACCATTATTTCAACAAGATTCACTATTTTATCCATATGTTTTCTCGCGGCTATTAAACCTTGTAAAATCAACATCTTAAACTCCTCATACATCTTCGAATGATTTCCTCCCATAACTTCGACGAATTCTGGAGTCAGCTTAAATGGACTTGTTTCAAAGCCAAGATTTCGAGGTGACGTCGACAGAATGAAGCCAAAATCAATATGAATAAGATGTCCATCGCTATGCAACAGAATGTTACCATTATGCCGATCTTTCACTTGGATCAGGTAACTGACAAGACAATAAGCCGCACAACTCCGAACAAAATTCTTTTGTGCGACAAGAAAAGCCTCGGAATCCGTAGGACCAAATTCCCTTTCGAAGTATTGAAGTAGAGTTAACTGACAATGCTTTTTAACTTGATGCAGAGACACTGTATTCAATATCGGTTCAATGAGTCCGCTGTCGTTTGAGAGGCAAAGAATTCTGAAAATATGATTTTTTATGATTAGTATTTTTTTAATAATTACAATTTTTAATATTTCGTAAAATCTTTGCATTATGTTCCTTTGCAAAATTTTATAATGCTTAAAAATACAAATATTTCAATCACACGCAAATTTTTTTATTTTTGAAAAAATTTTATTTTGTTTTGTATTAATTTATAACTTCTTTACATAAATCCTTGAATAGAAAAAATATGACTTGTCCTACATACAATAAATTATCTATAATATTTTTTACACTTGCCTTGCAATTGCATAAATATCTAATTACCTGCTTTGCTACTATTCTCAAACGATTCTAAAAGTAATTATACTAGTACTTAATGTAAGCAAGTTGTACTTTTTATTTAAAATATTGACTAAGGTATTACATGAATACCCAATAAAATACAACAAGAATACCTAGATCTTAATATACGTATTATAAAATTATCTTTATTTTAGAAAATTTTTATATTTTTCAATACTGCATTAAACAGAACTTTTTAAAGATTTAGTACTTATTAATTTGGTTACAATTATAAAAAAAAAATGTTAAAAATAAAAGTAAAATAATGTATATATAAAATTATGTATAATTAAAACAAATCAAAGTATTGAATAAGGAGCTGCAAATCTACTCACTTGTAGGGGCGCAACCATAAAGGCAGGCTCTCTTCCTGCCAGACTTTTTGGAGCATCATAAGGAGCTGAGAAGCAAGCAGTTCTTGGCGAAGATCGTCGCCGCATTTTACGATCACCGCGAGCAACCGCCACGAAGCCAAATGCCCATAAGGGCTCGAGGTCCGTATGCGCTTCTGTTTCTGCTCCCAAGGCTCCTTCAGCACGGCAGCCGAAGGATCTTCTGGATCATGATTGAAGGTGACCTTTGGCGCTGCCGCCATTTCGGTCAAGCGTCTCTTTATATCACCGGGTACAAAAACCGGCTCGCGACTGTCGGACGAGTCCTGACTTAGCTGGGATATCGTATCTCTGTCCTTTGTTTTGCGAAGCTGTAGGTACTATAAAATAAATGTGTTTGTTAGGTGTAAGCTTTAATAGATAACTATAATTTTTAAACTTATATTGATAATATCTTTATATCAAGGATTAATAAATTAATGTTCTTATACTTTTTTACATATACTTATACAATTACATGCTATTGCTAAAATGAATTTGTATGTAATATTTTTATAAAACTAAAACATAAGAAAAAGATTCAATTCAATTTAAGTAATTTCTTGTTATATTAATAAGATCTTAGCGAATGTAAGCTTAGCTCTTACAAAAAATACGTACAATCTTTTTATATGATTATTTTTTAGTTCGTCTAAAATTTTAACCTGTTGCGTAATTTCGTCATCTTCTTGACTCCAGCAATCGTTAGGATCGTCATCAATAAAGTTAAACAATACGTCAGGATTCCTTGTATAGCCTGTTCTAACTGGAGTTTGTTTTGTAGCTGGTAGTGTTTGTTGAATATCTTCATTTGGCAAATTAGTTTTAACAGATGGTTCACCTCCTGTCAAATTTTCTTCGGATTTTGTATGTCGTAATGAACTTCCCATTATTTTAGTTGGCACTGGTGATGTGTATAAATCATCGACTTCCAGAACCTCTACATATATAATATATGGAGCCTGGAAATAAAATATTGCATTAATCAACTATAAATACTTTTTCAACACCTTTTTTGATAGGTCTATTATCGTGATATTATAATTCAATAAATTTTTATGTAATATATAAATTAATTAATCAGTGATTAAATTATTAAAAGTTTTAAACCAGAATTCAAGGCTTTTAATATTGTTAAACTTTTATGCAGAAAATTTTAAAAAACACTCATCTATAGATGTACATTTATACGCCTTTGCATTTTTACTCAAATTTTTAATTAGGAATTAAAATTTTGATGCTGCATTAGACAGTCTTCGTACATTTCGCTTAATAATAGATTAGCTATTATCATATCTAGATGAATGTGAAATTATTTGATGAAAAACAATATGAAGTAAATTTGCTTACTTTGTCTTTGCTGTTAAGAACAGCTGCATACTGAGGTGGAACTCTAACGATGTGATGAGGTACGGTTGAATGCAATGGAACCCACACTCTTGCTGGAAGATTCAAGTTCAAAGTATTGAGTTCGGCAACAAGTTGAACAGTTTTTCCCTCTTTAGTGGGTATTATTCCAAGAAGCTTTCCAATTGTAATCAGCGCCCGAATAAACTCCAGCTCCGGCGCGAGCCGGGGTGCCTAATAGTTTATAATTTTTTATATTATAAATTATATTTAACGAAAGCTATTTATCTGACAGAAATTAATAATGATAAAAACTAACATTGCAGACACAGTCAGTCTTCTGGCCCCGTAAATCGTTTACCACTCCTTGGCAGGAATCAAAGCAGGTACATCCATTGTCAAACGCTCTACCGGAACTAAGGTTCCCGAGACTAACTTTATTTATTGAACCTAAATTACATGTTTTATAAAGATTAATGCGATAATTAAAAGTAAAGTAGAAAATCAAGAAAAATGTTTGACTAAATAATGAGCTATTAATTACTACAAATCAACATTTTATTATATCAATTCGCTAATATTTATACATTTTCTTTTTAGATCTAGTCAAATAATAACATATAGAAATGTAGAAAAAGTATATTGTGCTACGGTTGCAAGAAATTGAAACAACAAAATCTAATTTGGTGATAGATTTCTTGCAATAAACAATTTTCTATTTATTAAAGCAATATTTAAATTATAATTTACCGGAATGGCTACGACGCAGACTTTGAAACAGTCCAGTGGCATCAGATTGAGATCTTTGGTGGGTTTTTTTATTAGGAGATGATACAGATTGAACGATAGGTAAAGAAGGTACAGGTAGAGCTTGTAATCCAAGTGAACGATTCTTTCCCTTTGGTCTAAAATAATCACATTTTCATTTCATAAATGAAAAAATTGAAACCAATAATGTTTTTATTAGAAATACAAATATTGTATGTTTTCTCCTTGCCTGAGTTCATCTGAAAGTATCAAATTTTTCAGCTTGGTCCCATGGGATTTCTTTTTTGATGGCAAATGAGCATCTGAACTGTATGCATCTAACAACCAAGCACACTTCAATGAAAAATCTACCGAATGCCTACATCTAAAATATAGAAAAATATAATGTAAAAAAGAATTATCCTATTTAACAATATTACTGTTTTCGCTTATTTTACCAACCTATGAACAAGATATGGATAAAGAACCTCTGTAACATCGTGCAATTGTATGTACATTAAAACCAACTGTGGTAAGTAGAAGTCAACATCGTTATCAAGAAAACTAAACAATTTATTACCTGAAAATGATATATACGTTCAGTAATTTACCTGTACCATGAATAATGATAACTTTATTAATAAGTAAGTTAATCTATAAATAAACTAGTTGATTTAATATGTAAAATATATCTTATTCTAAATAAATTTATGAATATTTTCAAAAGGTAAATAAAGTAATATTATATTGAAAAAAAAAACATCTTGTCAGACGTTCTATTTAAATTTTAATATAATATATTCCAATTTTATGTTGATTTTTAAATACATTTTTATTAAATATTAAAGATAATGAAATTTAAAAAATGTTGAACTAATTACTAGTACCGTATTTTTTATTAATAAACTACTTAATTTCAGCATAATATACTTCATAAATTTTTCGGATTTTTTAAACACATACAATCATTTGATATTTACGAAGAATGAATATCTGAAAGACTGTCATATCGTGAATAAAAAAAAGCACATCAAAATTCTATCATAACTTTTATTTCATACAAATTTTATATAAAAATATATTAATCGTTAACGTAGTAATAATTAGTTTATATTTCAGCAATAGATCAATTACAACAGCGATCTAAGACTTACCCAAATAACTCTGAACTCCTGGTTCCTTCGAATTAAACAAATAAGATATAGCCATTGACATGTCGAAAACTTGACTTTCAAATAACCTAAGTAGGCATCCTTCTGAAGGTTTGGGCTGTGCAGTCTCTTGCCTCTGTACTTTCGGCTCGTTGTTGACGGTCTCTATTTCCGGCTGACCAGTACCGCAACATAGTGTCATCGCTGCGCCCGCCAAATCCCGAGGTTGCACAGCAATGTCCAAAGTATCTTGAATGTTTATTGCCGAGGAGTCCATATCGCGAAGCTCTTTGTTGGCTGAATAGTCACAGACGTTTCGTAACTCTTTGAGCATGCACTCCTGCTTCTCTTGCTCGGAATTGTTGGCAACGCTCGCTTGATCGTCTTCTATGGGGTCGCTAAGCACCAACTGTACGGGAGATATCGACAGATTACATAGTTCTCCATCAACGACATCGACGTCCATGTCTCCGGTTTGCGATAATGACGAATCTAAGCTTTCTCTACTGTGTAAATGATCTACGCTCGACTCCCTGAAAAATATAATTCGAAAAAATTAATAAAATCACATTTTGGACAAGATATGAAGTAAGAATTAAGAATTTTTTCTCTATTATATAAGTTTCAAATCTATATAGTTGAAATTTAATTTTAATATTTCATAATAAAATTGACTTTTATACAATAATTTGTCGTTAAAAATAAATAATCAGTGAGATGTAATAGTGCAAATAAAGAAACAAAAATTTAATCCTCAAACAAATCTCTTTCGGCAGTCTTGCTTTGAAGATTTTAAAATTGATACACTGCAAAAACTTCAATTAAACTTAAAATTAAAAATTATTACCTCGTTGTGATATTTGCAGTGTCACTGGAGCCACTGTCTGAACCACACAATATTCCAGAATCGTCGGAACCTAAGCTGGCAAGATCATCGCGTTCCCTACTTCGACCCTTGTTAGTTGGTACAGATTTGCTTGTTGGAGTTGGATTTGTTTCACATTCTGGACTTGGTGTAACGTCTACTTCAGGAATTCGTTGCAAAGCGGAATCCAAACTACGATTTCTATGGTGCAACGTTAAAGTTGTCGCAGTTGTCTGAGGGACTGGTGGTAGCAAGATACCCATTGACCTATTTTAACGAGATAAATCATAACATTAAAACGAAGCATTGGAACACTTATTTGCAAACTTTAATAATAACGTTATCAGCAATATCTTGATTTGATAAGATAATTTAGTTATCATTGAAATTTTCCAAGTGAAAGGCTTATGCCTTATCTTAAAGCTATAATACATTACTCACGTAAGCATTATTTAAATTTTAAAGTATTTTTCAAATATGTTCATACCTGAAGTCAAGACTGTGATTTCGTTGATGTGTTGTTATTCTATTGCGTACATTGACAGGTGGATTCGGTCTACCGTGAACAAGTGGAACATTGCACCCACTTAATTTGTGCCTCTTCAAGTGTGTGACATTCTCCTGGCGAGTTTGTCCACTACTGGACACTGGCACAGTTATTACCTCGCTCATAGTAAAGCCAAATGAGCGTTTGATTCGCTAACAGTCATCTGAGATACATGATGTGTTATCTGCAAAAAAAGTTTTATTTCAAACTATAGATAAATCAACCACATTATTTTTAAAGTAATATCAAATTTACATTCATACGTTTCTGCACAACTAACCTTACAACATTTATTATTTTATGAAAATATTTGAAATTTACGTTTTAGTTTTAATTTATTTGACGATGAAGCGACAAATTAGTATAAAAACAACCAACATATTTTCTGGAAAAAAAAACACTGACTCTTTAATAAAAGTATTAATGTATGCATAAAATTTGCAGCTTAATTTAATTGAATGTTCTGGTATAAGTTTAATCCCTATTAATTTCATATAATAAAACTCTTTTTTAAAAAGTCTTATTTGCTCTTTAATAAAAGTATTAATGTATGCATAAAATTTGCAGCTTAATTTAATTGAATGTTCTGGTATAAGTTTAATCCCTATTAATTTCATATAATAAAACTCTTTTTTAAAAAGTCTTATTTGCTCTTTAATAAAATCATATGTCAAGCTTAAACATCACTCTTTATAAAAAAGATAAAACGTGCAAATACAACAAAATCCATACAAATACTGAATTCGAATTTGTCATTCATATTAAAAAAAAAACATATAATTATCAAACTGCTTATTCGCAAAATTTGATTATTCAAAACAAAAGCTTCGTGATCTTTAAAAATACTGATAATAATTTAGTCAATAATATATTCGGCAAAAACTAATATCAAATACTCTTATCGCAAACTATAATAATTGTTTTTCTTTATAAAAGTAATATGTAAAGCAATACGTATTTCAATTTACATAACAATTGTAAGAGAAAAATACGGAATAAAAACACACGAATTATGATTGCTTAAAAATTATAAATATAATATTTAAATATATATAACTTATATTGTAATTTAAAACCAATGCTTTTATTAATTATTTCTCATTTTGTAAATTATGAAACATGTAGAAATATATAATTTCTCTATTTTTTCAACGTACACTAACAAGTAAACGTTACATCATCATATTCTCTTTTTGATTTAAACGATAATGGTGGATAATTGCGGAATATTTTTTTAATTCTCAGGCAAAGTTTGCTAGCTTATATTATTTATATACGACATTTCGTTTGTTCATTATAAATATTAATATTTAGATTTTTTTAACAAATTAATATTAATAAAAATGATTTTATTACAATTTGGTTTCTTTTTCATTATTATAAACTGTATCATTATATAAATTAACTAATCGTCTTTATGAGAAATACATTACGTTTAAAAACAAAAAATTAATATACACAGACATACATACATACAAACATACATACATATATATATAGATACGTATATAAAATAATTTTACAATGGTAAATTTCAAGCCAATCATTTCAGTATATACAATAACCTATTACAAAAATTTATTTAGTTTACTACATAGATAAACACATCCTCAAGATATTACTAGTTGTTAACTTTATTTTAAGTAATAACAAGAAAAGCATAGAAAAAAGACTATTAAATTTTTTTCTTTACTTTTAAATACATCATAGTTATAAATGATCGCAACGCACATTTTTCAAGGCTTAAAAATTAATAAGATATTTATAAGGATATATATTCTTAAATTATATAACTTATACCATTATCGAGTCGAATAAACTTTACTCCCGAACAATGTAAAGTTATATCGTTCACAAACTATTGCAACATAAAAAATTTAACCAATAATTATTTTTACTGACAAAGTAATTTAATATAAAAAAGAAGTAATGAGAAGTAAGCAGTAAATAAGCAGATTATGAAAGTAAAGAATAAGTAAAGAATAAGAAAAAATAAGTTTTTTAATGTATATTGAAACTTAGAAATTAATATTCGTTAAGGAAATTTTAATCGTGTAATTGAATAGAAATATTTAATACTCGAGAGACTTATTGCTGTAAAAATACCAAACTATTTTATCTTCTACAGCAAAAAAAAATGTCTTAAGAGCATAAAACAAAAAGAACCAAACCTATTAATAATCACAATAAATATTTGTGCTAATATAATTAGTGAGTGAATTTTTTATTGAAATCCAGGGGAAATTGTAAGTTATAACTTGTAAGTTTAACGACCAATAAAATATGTTTATGCAAAACAAAAACGAAGATCGACATTCTGACTGGCAACATCTTAGAGCTCACTTTTACTATTGTATAGAAAAACAAAGTAACTTCCAGGAGTAATATGGTTAGCTATATGTATATATTGTACAAAAATATCATACAAGAAACACGTAAGTCTTACTTGTATATAAAATCAGTTAACTGTTTCATAAATGAAATGCTCTAACTCTTTCGTTTACAAAAGGAAGTTATAAAAGCTCCAAAACATACAGTCCATCTCACAATTATTGTAATAAAATGAACAAATGTTTATGCAATCTGAATAGGCGAAAGATTTATTAGATTTTAGACAACGGGAATCAGTTTCAATTTGCAGTCATAATTTATCATTAAAGATTTTCCGAGACAGATATTAAATTCACAAAAGAAAAATCCTGAATCACGTTATCTGAACCCTTTCTTCACCCCTACGGAACATTACGAATCATCTGAAAAGATTTCACTCAACGTAAAATTTTTGTTCTCACAGCCACGTTTTTCCAAAATCTCCGAAACGGAACAATACTGCCATTACTTATGTTTATCTTCGAGCGTTGATTGAAAAAAGGAAGAAAAAAAGGAAAACAACACAATATTCACGCGGGATTTCTAGTTTCAAGTCAGTAAAGAATGAAAACTTCATAATAATAAAGCGTCTTCATAAAATCGTATATAAAAAGAAATTGTATTAAAAAAAAACAAAAATTTTTATATGAATTTCACATGTTAACATAATTTATTGATTAATGTTTATTAGTATATATTACAATCGATGGTGAAATTTACGATAGTTTGTCCATTTTAAACACTTAAGTATAATATTATACGTTATTTACAAATGCTTAATATTTCTCTGTAAAATATAATATTATTTAAAATAATATTAATTAACGATTCTTAATCTCAAATCATAAGCATAAGATAATAATGTATAACGAAAAAGAATAAGATTACGACATAACTATTTTCAACCCACATAAACATTAAAATTGTAATGTAACTTTGTTACGTTACAAATTGAATAATTTTCGTCTGCTTTCTTATTTTTCAGTATTAAAATAAAGAAAGCTAAAGTATTTTTTTCTTTTACTTCAAATACCAAACATTTAAACTGCAACATACAAATAAAAGTTATAATATTATGTTAATTAATTTTATAATCTTTACAAATACCCGATGATAAAATTAAATTAAAAAATTACATTTTTTAATTAGTAAGATTCTTTTTAAACTTCAAAAGAGAAAAAATATACAAAATTTACAAAAATAAAATCTTTTTCTTAACTTTTACGCAGCGCAATAGTCATTTTGCGTTTGATTTATTCGCGTCTGTCTAAGTATCGATCACAATATTTCATCAATAAGGATAGATTAATTAGTTCGTTTGTTTTATGTCAACTATTAATGATAAACGTTGGAGATCGTCGCTTAAAAATATATTATACGGATGTTTCGGATAATTTCATATTTTTTTGTACAACATTAAATCTAAAATATTGATCTGTAAATGGCCAATTAAAATGTGGACGAGCAATTAATTTTAAATTCTGCGTAGGTGTTTTTTATTGTTAAAATTCGAAGTCATGTATGAAGTTTTATGTAATTGAAGGTTTCAGACCTATTATATTCAACTGTTTGTAGTCTTAATGTGGAATTTTTCAAATATCTTTACGATCGTCATTTTCCAAATTTTCGCTATACTCCAGTTAATCTATAAAATATACATTCGATTCTTTTATGAACTATTATAAGATAATTATGTGCATATTATGCCCAAATAAATAAATCACTGCAAAATAAAATAATAATAATCACTGCATAATAAATGAAGCTGCGTAATAAAAGCTAAAGAGAATAGATTTCCAAAGTAAATATCGCGTTAGTTCTTCGAAGTCTAACGTAAAATGTTGTAAAAGCAGTTGTATTAACAATGTTAATCATAATTTGCGTATTTTTAGTATACATGAGAATTATCTTGGTTTAATGGCACGAAAGGTCTCCCTTAACGCGAGACAAGCTCTACGTGTGAATATTCATATTCAGGGATTGAGAACGAAAAACGTACTCGGCTGCAAATATCACATGAAATCGCGTGCAGTGTGCAGCCGTGTCAAGTGCGCGCACATATCCACACACGCGCACGCGTAACTGCACGAACGAGAGAGACGGAGATCAAGAGACTGTAAGAACGGCGGCAAGACGTGAAAGTCCGCTCGCTACATACAGCTATAAAGCCTCGCACGTTTGCTCGCTCTCTCTCGCTCTCTCTCTCACTTATTCGTCGAGGGAATGTAGGCTACATCACGACTGCGACTGCATTCCGCTCTTTCGTGGCGATCGCGAGATATATTTCGCGTCGCGATTGTTACGCGCGCACCGACGTCTGTTTACACGTATAAGCTATACGCACAATCGTTGGTAAAAGATACGATATTCGCTTGTCAATGATCTGCGCGCACACCAGGGAATCCTATCGAATGAGAGGCACAGAGTCAAGTTTCGATCATTCGAAGCCCTGACGATTTTCATATGTTTCCTCGAAATGCTGCTACAAGTCCACACGTACACAGGCTAAGAAGCCTCTGAGGCTCCGTACATGAAAGCGCATTCGCCAGCGAACGATACTATGACAACTGCTGCTCTCGGCCAACTGATTAGCATTTTAGTAAAAGTGTAAAAGTAAATTCCTGGCGGAGATTCGTCATCTTTCTCTTATTTCCACATTATATGCGCGAGCGCGCCTTATGTGTGGGCAGTCGCGTGTTCACGAGTACCTATATTCTGGCAACGACGAGGAAGGCACACCCATCGTGACCGCGCCGCCGTTAGCCCGACTGTACCCTTGTTGACAGTACGATGGCACCCCATTTTTCTCTCGTTCTCTCGGAATCGTAATTCCACTCGGATGACTTTGTGCCAGAAACGCACGAGCCCGCGGATTACGGCGACGGCGACTCGGTGAAATCAATCTCGCGCGTCAACTGTGCGGTGTGCGGGATAGGGGCGGCCAGGAAGTGCGCGCTTGTGCGTGTGCACACACGACGCCCCTCGCACGCGCGCATCGACATTCGCAGGTGAACCCTGGACGACGGGGCTGCGACACGCACGCGAGGGAAGCGGAGATCGTGGCCCCGCGCGTTCAAAAGCGAAGAATGTTGTTAGACTTACCTTGGTAGCTTTGCACGACGGCCTCACGCGCTTCAAGTGTCCAAGCGAAAACTGGTATGTACGCGATGTTCGTTGATGTGTGCGCGTACGCGCACGAGACGACGGCGAGAGAGAGGGAGTGTGTGAGGGCGGGTGGGAGGGAAGAGAGAAAAAAGAAGCAGAAAAAACGAAAGAAGGGTTCGCGGTGCTTTGGCTAAAGCAGCGCGAAAAGATATGTACAAGGATCAGAGGACCATATTCTCTTCTACCACTGTTATCTCTCTCTTTCTGCCGTGGTGTCGCGCTGATAGCCCCTCCGGGCGAAGGAGACTCCCTCCGCCGAGGCGAATTCCTGAGATTCCGCGTAATAAACACTCGGAGCCGAGGCGCGGGAGGTGCAAATGGCTGACGGACTCTCCCCTCCCGTAGCCGTCCAGCCGTTCCTTCGTGTTAGCTGGTGCTGCTGCTACTGCTGCTGTGGCTTCTATCTCCGTCTTTTGCGCTTTCTCTCTCTCTCTCTCTCTCTCTCTCTCTCTCTCTACTTTCCTTTTTTTTCTCCCGTGGAATGCTCAGCGGGCAGGAGCGGAAGGAGGCACGCCGACGTACACATATAGATAATACCAGCACGGGCGGGCGCACGCATAAGACACACAGATACACCAGCAGGAAAACGAATACGGGCACTCGCACCGAAAGGCGGTGACAGGCACCGCGTCCTCCTCGGTAACGTTACGCGCGAGTCCAGGATTTCGAGAGTTTACCTCTTGCTCTCCCGGATTACGCACGCCGTAGCGATCGCTCAACTGAGCCGCCGCCGCCGCCGCCGCTGCTGCTGCTGCTGCTGCTGCTCCGATCACCCTCTCTCTCTCTCTCTCTCTCTCTATCTCTATCTCTATCTCGGTATATCTCGCCCCGAATGGACTGATGGGTATACGCGTATACGCGTACCTAGCGACTCGCGAGCGCGTTGCTGCGTGCCTTACACCACTGTGGCACTGTGTACGACTGTGGGAATCGCGCGGTCGCCGCCGCCACCGTCGCCGTAGCCGCCGTAGCCGCCGAGACTCGGCGAGCCTGCGCCCCCGGACGTTAACCGCGTGGTGGGGGAGACCGGAGACAGGGATACCAACGCCAAGGCGCTATTGCTCCCCTCCCGTCCCGCAAAACTATCCGTTGACGCAATGACCGGGACTCCCAGAGGCTCAGGACCGTGTCGCGACTCGAGTACCACCCGGTCGTCCGCACCTGAACAACGAGCGAGTGTCTCCGTGATTATCGACGGAGAAATTTCAAGAGATCGGTGATCTTTGACGATTATCGATGCTGCTGCAGCACAATGCTACTCGTGGTGGTAGTTCGGTGACGCGATTCTAAATGTTTCGGAGGCTTCATCGTATTCCGTCTTTTAATGCTCCTCTTTTCGACATTAGCATCTAACGCGAACTTTACTTCTTTACTCGCTGACCATTTTTAGCTCAACCGTTCACTTATAATTATGAGACGAGGAAAGATTTACGAAGCATACGATAAATTGACGATCTCGCTGATAACTATTCGTTAATGATGCACGCGTACAACTGACTTTTGGTCGAGTTTTCAACGAATGCCTTTACCTTATTTCTATGTTAAGCGTAAATATCCTATTACGTTGACGTAGAGATAAGTATAAATAGAAAAATTGCTAAAGATAAGCATATCGTTTCCACTGTGTTGCATCCCCGAAGTGCTGCATCAATTTTCCCCAAACATCTCAGAATCAAAAACATACCTTGTGCGTTTAATTTTAAATCAATTCTTTTAAGTATCTATTTTATAACGCTAGATTATTGACGAAATATCACGTGCACGCAGCGTGAAGTTCGAAGACATGATTAATTCATGGTAGGCAGCGTGAAGTTCGAAGACATGATTAATTCATGGTAGGCAGCGTTGGGCCCATTTTTCTCACGGAAATACTTCTCAGCGATAAATTACTTTAAAATACCAAATTCGGTTAATCGTGTTGTTTTGACATTTACAATTTCTGTATTATAAGTGTTTTTATAAACATTTAAATCCATAATCACTTGTGGAATAAGGATTTATTACGCGACTGAATACTAAAGTGAATGCAGAAGCGCGCATGTACATTTTTTTTCAGGACTTATTGAAAGGCCGATACTAAATGCAATCATTGTACACGAGTAATGAAATGTGATAAAACGCTATAATCGCAAAACGATTCGTTTTAACGCTGTTTTTTTAATTCTTTTTAAAATTGACGACCCGTTCGTCATCTGGCACCTAAAAAAGAAACTAGGGTTAAATATGATTCAGGGATCCGTGAATCATAGCGAAACAAATCAACATCCATGTTCAACATTTATGGAAATGTGTTTTAAACCAAAAAACACTAGTGCCTCGTTAACGTTGCCTAAGTTAACACATTCTCAACGAAAAACGTACGAGAAGCTCGTACGTTTGACAGGTAAAGTACATTTCAACGATTGAAGGATTCCAAAAGTGAAAGCAAGAGTGAAAGCCGCATCACGCGTTTGATCTTCCCAAACCTTTTCCATCGCTACGTATCGAAAGTTAAAAGCGAGCCTTTTTCGCCTTTTCCAAGCGCCACGGCTTCCCTGGGGCGTCGCGTCATTGAAAATCCGAGGAGATCGATGACGCCGCCAGTCTCGATCGCCGCAGAGAGGCGGAAACGACCTTTCGCGGCACGAGCGATACCACGGCGATCTCGTCGCGGTCAGGAGCCTCGTTCTGTCAAGGTCCCCCCGCATTATCCGAGCGGGCGTTCGAAAAGTCCAGGGCCGCCGAACGGAAAGGACCCGGACCAACGCGACGTCGACCTCTCGAGAGTCGCTCGAGTCACAGCTGCATCTATGCGCA
This sequence comes from Wiebesia pumilae, assembly GCA_018907045.1. NCBI lineage: Eukaryota > Metazoa > Arthropoda > Insecta > Hymenoptera > Agaonidae > Wiebesia > Wiebesia pumilae. The sequence continues at coordinate 353,707 of JACCHZ010000131.1, read as the reverse complement.
CCTCTAAGCACACCGACTTTTCCTTTCTGCTCTTGCTCAACGAGCCTCGGCCGTTAACGCGTACTAAGAATTCGCAACACCATTTGACGTCATTTTACGTGTTTGTTTGAAAGTACCGGGGATGAGAAATAACCTAAATGAACTTCATCGCCGAAATTGTACTTGCGCATTTTCCACGCATTATCTCGTATGTAATTGATTATCTCGATTATCAAACGCTTATTAGGATTGCTGCACTTTGTATTTTGGTAAAGAAATATAGCGTTTATTTAATTTTTAAGTATTTGATTTGTTCTTTAAAGATAAAACTTAAGTAAGACAACGTTCGTGCAATGCTTAATACACGCAATTTCGCCCGATAACAATGTATAAAGCAGAAAAGTGAGGAAAAAAATCATACAGTAAATAAAATAACGACTAAATTACGAATCATCCACCGTAATAAATATAATCATTTTAAAGTTCGATTTAAAATTCATAACGAAATTAGACGCAGAGGAAAAACTTGTAGCGTCGACGCCGCTTTCCCTCGACTTGATCACGATTCCGGGTATAAAGAAAATAAACTGCTTTAACCAGGATTTCTCCCGTCACGGCTGGTTAGTCGTTCACGAATTTTTTATTCGCACACTTGTGCATCCAACCAATAAAATGCCAACTAACATCAATTCTCATTCATTTTAGAAAACCCGACATGGCGTGCAATTAATTATACAGCATATAAATTAATCCGCAGTGTAGGTAACAGTAAGGTAACAGTGTGGTTTCAGTAAGTCATAAATTGAAAATTAATATTGCTCATTCGATCCAGAACTTAGCCTTCTAAGTGCGTCTATTGAAAAACTCCACCAGAATTACCAATTCCAATTATCCAATTACCCTTCGGCGTCGCGACATTCAAATAACGTTCAATTTCATTTCGGCGTTCATAATTGCTTTCAACTCGAGCGTTACTTTCACAGCGTTAAACCACAAAGAGCCATAAAGCCAAAAGACGTATCTGGATCGAATATTACTGGGCACATTGTAACACACAAATACGCGAATGCGAAGTCGGCCGCCATCGATGTGCCACAAGGTTTACGGCTAAAACGGATAAACGTGAAAAAATGAGCCTAGAAATGGCGCGTGACCAAGCAAACGCAGCTAGGACGTCCCAATTTAGGGCATTTATCGGGACAGTGGCTCGGATTCGTCGTTATAAATAACGATTAAGAGCCGAATAGTCGTTCCGGACGAAAGGAAAAAAGCGACATCCATCGGAAAGTCTCTAATGCCAACTAATGACGGATACAAGTATCACTGGGCAATAATCTCGAGCGCTACTTCGAAACGACCCTGACCGCTTAAATAAAGGCGCAGCAGCGATCGAGAGGCGTCCGCGGTGCCGCGAATACGGGCGCAGGGGGTTGGGGGAGGCGTAAACCCAGTGCGCGGTTCGACCATTAACGCAGATAACTCTGGAATGCGAGTGCACCACCGTCGTCGTCACCGTCATTAGCGATTGGCGTCGTCCCGTTCGTTCGCTTCTATTTCGGTTTTAGACTCGGCGGCCGGCAAATATTTCGCCCTCGCGGCCCCCGCTTTTTTCCCCTCGGGTGGTAAGTACATATTTTCAGGGAGCTCGGAGGAGTCCGAGAACAGTAAACAAAGCACGCGATGTGCTCGGCGTAGTCGCTCCAGCCGATGTTTACCCGATCGACGATTATCGCCGAGACCGTTCACGCGCGCATACTTCGTTTGCTTTATGACTCCGGTGATTGCCGAGCGGTTAATTCGGGTTTTCAATAATTCTTTTCAAAGGCATGAGGCTATAGACGCGTCTGCTGAAACCTCGAGCGCGCAAAGCTTCGAGTCTCGGGGATGAGCTTTGCGCGTCGGACCAAGTTGCTCTTATGTTTCAGAATTTTATCTTGCGTTTTAGTGTTGCAACGTTGAGTCTCTTAAAAGACTTTTACGCATCATCGTCCAATCATCTTTAACGACATTACATTCGCGGAACTTCTTCTCGAGAGAATTTCGTTCAATGTCGGTACAACTCGATTTACTCGGTGCGACTTTTAATTGTAAATTTTAATTGCTTAACTTTCGTTGAGAACTTTAGAAACTACTAATCCTCCGAGCTTTTAGGAACGTTTAAAATGTCGCATAAATACTTAAATCAAAGTTGCGTATAACTTGTTTATAGTAATAAACTCAAAGTACGAGTATCGAATCTTCTAAAAGAACACGTGCGCAACAATAATTTGTATGAATTAATTTCCTCGACCTCAGCGACGATTCTTATCGATTTGTCATTAGTTCATTAGTTATCGATCGTACATAGCCTTGATCAGGAGCTTCATTAAACCGAAGCAACGATCGCAAATTACGTTTCCAATTATAAATATTGTCTCGTGTTTGGTTCAATAATCCACCAACAACAGTCCACCCTTTACGCAGGTAAGCATTGTTCTTTCGGAATGACATCGAGCGAATTTCCTTTGTTACCGTATACTCGGTGCACGCGATCTAATGTACACTTTGCACTTTACAAAATGCACAATGTGAACGTGCATTCTTTTAGTTAATCCCTCTATCCAGTTTTTAAATCATTGCACCATTATCAATTTTACTATATTTGAGCGTAATTTATAAAAATCATTCTTACCCGCTGCTATACAATTGTCATTTGAATACATTAAATACCTGAAATGTTTGCGACTTATCGGAAAATCTTTTTTCGATAAAAAAATTTTCTCTTTAGGTGGAATAACTTTACGTTCACATTCAGATCGTAGAGATGCATTTTCATAAGAGAATTGCCAGCTTTGCCATTCGCGTTTCCTTCAGCACGAATGAATGCTCATGGAAGTGATCGTGCTACCGATAGTCGGTTATTTGGTTCATCTGGATCGGTCCTTCTGCAGCCGAATTTCAACGGAAATCTAATATAAATGCCAAAGGGATTCCCAGATTAACCAAATAACTCCGAGTCTAAATATCGCGACGCGGAGTCGCGGCGGTGCATTGGTATTAATTGTCGCGAGGTTGGCAGTGGTCGCCGCTTCTCCGCGATGCTCGTATGCTCGTATATACGTGTACAGTGCGTTGGGTGGGAAAGGTCGAACAACCGTAAGTGCAGCTGCACCTACAGCTGGACTCCACTGTCGCCGGTGTTGTTCCGATGTTCCTTTTTATCTCTCGCGGAGCCTCGACGACGTGCTTTCCGGACGAATCGTCGCGAAATCGAGAGAATAACACACGTGCTTGGACTATCGGAACCAAGTCAATCGTAGCGCGGTAATTGCGTATCTCCTCGCGGATGAGCCATTGACTATCGCACCGAGTCGACGGCGCGACTTTGAGTGGGCGGAGGACTCTTACAAAACTGCGATTGCATGCAAAACTCAGTCGTTTTTATCGTCTGCCTTTAGAGTCACGCGAGCAGTAGGAATATTACAATTTTAGCTTCATTAGCAAGGACTTTGTCGGACTGTGTGTACGTGCACGCGCTTCCTCTAGAAATTCCGGAGCGTTGTTGTGAGAATTTTGCGCGGGTATGATGAGTTGAAAATATCTCGCGTATTAGAATCAAAAGGAAATTCGCCGGATATAATTAAAGAGACGCTGAGAAGGACGCGTTCCACTAATTCTTTATTGAAAAACTGCCTCTCAATTCTTGGAAATGTAGAGAAAATCGCCGAATCTATTACTGATTTAGAAATTTCAACTTAATTCATTCTAATGTAATCGATGTTACCCTCGATCTACTGGTTTCACTTAAAATTCAAAGCTATGATTGCAAAAATTCACTTGATCATTTATTACACAGTACAAATTTATTCGAATAGTCGTAGTCGTCGTTCGGACATTTACATCCAACTAATACGCAATTACATTCAAGTTACACTTCAAAGAAATTTACAGTAAAAATATTTTAAGCGTGCACTCGTAAGTTGAATCTACCTTGATTGAAAATACACGTGTTACGTTCACTGAAACTTCAAAAACACGTATAACTGAATATCTCGTTTTCGTAAATACTTTAAGGATATTTCAAATTTATATCGATCATTAAAAATATATTAAATGTGCATAAGAAGAATTAAGTTCAATTGATAATTATCAATTATAATATTATAAAGAGAGGCAATGATATAGCTTTTTTTTTAATAAACGGCAAACTTATGGAAATTTGGTTCCTTTATCATTTACTTTATCATTAGTAGTAATGAAAGAGTAGAGCAAATAAAATTTTTTTAAATTTCAAATATTTCCTTCTAAAAATTGAACAGGTTAGAATATTAACTTGTACAAATTTTACTTTACGGCCCAATTAGATATTTCTAAAAGATTAAGTTTAAGAAAGAACTATTGAAAAATTTTGATCGAAAACAGTAAGTAATAATTACACGCTGAAGATACTAAAACGTCTTTTTTGTAAATTTTGAAAATATTCCTTAACGAATACCAGATTTCGGAATGGTTAAAATATAAATTGACACGATCCTCACCGAAACAGAAATAATACTATTTGATTACCTTATATTACACCTACAAAAAGAGAATTTCTATAGCATACTTTGTTTATCATGTATTATTAATACATTAACTCTTTGAAATATTTATCATGCAACGTAATTATTAAAAAACAATCCTAAATAAAGAGTAAATATAAAAGTATTGTTTTTTATTTAATTGCATGTTTGCAACGCAAAAATCATCTTACGATTTAAACTTTAAAAATTCCAACCATACATAAACTCGTTATTAAAATATGAAATAAATTCTTATAAGTTATTACGTGTACAATGCTTCTAGAATAGCAAATGGCTGTATAATTAACAATACATTTACAAAAAAAATTTTTGTTACTCTATCAAACGCTTATCAGGTCTATACGGTAATTACGTTAATGGGCATTCTATACCAAAGAGGTTAATAAAAGTTCGTTTCTGTTAAATGTTAAAAATGAATGGCCTAGTAATACTGAACAAAATAGCATGGAAAATGAATTGCTCAAAAATTCCAAAAGTGATTAATAAAGGCACTCCAGTGCACTGGATTAATCTATATTTGGATCGATGTCTTTAATCAGCATAAATGTCTACATAAACGCCCACATAAGTGCCCGCATAAATGTATCAAATTAAATTTCTTTGTTAAAATTAGCGTACGAAACTGTTCTCAACTCTCATCGACGCAAGTGACAAATATGTATTTGGACGATAATTTAATTTATTTATCGAAATTAGGAGAGTAACTGAAACCGGAGATTTGTAAGAGGAAAACTGCCTTAAAAATTAACGAATTATCGTAAATTTCCGTGGTAAAAAGCAATAACAAAAATACCGCCAGAAGCTCCCCTGTCCTCACTTATAAATAATCATAGTTTTAACCCTCTACCAAATTCAAACTTATGCGAATACTTATAGGCATTGACGCCGAACTGACACAGAACCCTACATATTACCCCTCTGATGAGCGTGAGTGCGCTCTTATTCACATCATTGTCGGGCTCGGCACGTGATTTTTCTGCCTCGGAAGCCGCCGTCGACTCTTCGAACGCTCTATATTTATATATGTAGCAGAGAAATTCACTTAGTTGGAGTCCTCCTCTTGAAACGAGAGCCTATCCGCTCTATCTAAAAACGAAAAGAACTCAGGGCGCGGCCCTCGTCAACGGAATGCGATAGGGGATACCGACACGTAGGCTAGGGTGAGAGCTTAAAATCCAAGCTATTTCATGTGTGCTTGTAACTGTCTTCTCTCTCTCTCCCTCCCTCTTCCTCTTTCATGTGTACACAACGCGCTCATTTTCTATTTTTACACTAACCTCAATAAGTTACTTGTGAAAATGCAGCTTCGATAAACGTGTACGAGGATTTATTCCGGAATTATTGTATTAAATTGCGTTCCTGATTATTCGATGAATTACCATCTAATGTAGTATTGTTTGGAACTTCAGAATCGTATGGTTTATCATATTAGACCTTATCTTAATGTCATAAATCCGTTACGTTAAGAAAGTAGATTTATAAGTGTGCGATCAAAAAATTAGCCTTTAAAATCAGATTTACATTGCAGTTCATTCTAAATACCTTTCTCAACATAATACAATTTTAATAGGAACAAAATTTTTTGGTGATATTTCGTTTCTACCCATTTCTTCAAGCGTATTCTTATAAATGCACGTTGTTGGTAAGAATTTCTGAACGCGTAATTTCTTACATTTGAACATTTACATTTATCTGGTAGAAATAGTTAAAATTACTGTGTCGATTTTATGAAAAATTCATGAAGTACGGTAAATTTTATGGAAAAAAAAAGAAGAAGAAAAAAGAAACGTGAACATAGTAAATATGAAATTTTGCACATATATTTTTGGATTTCCATCATCCACATGAATATGAAATATTTAGGTTAGAAAGTTGTTTACGAACGATCGAAATTCCATTTGAAATGTTTAATTATAGGTAAACTTATTTACTGATAATCAAACCAATTGTTCGCTATAATCCGTTAAAAAGAGTTCGAAAGTATGTAATAAGTCAAAAATCGAAAAAGTCAAACATTTTTAAGAACTTTAGAAATGAGAAAACTGAAATAATTAGCTCATCGATAAGTGGCAAAATAATATCCACAATTACCTTTCGTTTAGTAAATGAAATTATTAATATTTTCAAAATTGTAATATTTCTCCAGTTCCGACTCGTAATTGGAACCCCGCGAGTATATTAACCAGTTAACCAGTATACAGGTATTTAATCTTCGAGCAAGGAAACAGAAGAATAAATCGTGGCTTCTAAAACAGGTCTAGGACAGTGACATACCTACTGCTATCGTTCAAGATAGATTTTATACTTTTCCAGAAAGATACACATGTGCACACGACAAAAGTGAGACAGATAAGGTGTGCCTATAAATCGCACTTTATTCAAATGGAATCGTAGTCAACGACTCCGCGAATCTACGCGCCAGACGAAGACGGAATAATAGGACGAATCTTAGGTACGAAGTAATAAACCACAAAATACTCTTTAAATACGCGACTGATAACCATACATAAATAATTTCATACATCACATGTAATTAGCATATAACGGTAATTTCTAGAATAGGCGATACCGGGAAATCGGAAAGATAGGCATCGATCCCCAAAGCCTGACGTTCGAGTAATGCCGAAATCCAAGAGCCTCCTGTCACGCTACTCAACGATATTAATGTCTCTCCTGATCGCGAGCTTTGCCCGCGCTAACGAACCCACACTCCGTCAACTCAACGTCGTAAGTATGAGAGAGTATACGTTGCATCTCCAAAGCGACCTTACAACGACAGAATTGGTTTCAGGTATTCAGACACGGCGACCGGACGCCCGAGACCTTCCCGCAGTGGTATCCCAACGACCCGCACATGAATGACTCCTTTTACCCAATGGGTCCCGGCTCCTTGACTAATGTAAATACGCAGGCGTCGGCTCTTGACGCGCCGCGGGGCGTCGTTAATGAGGATATATGACGATATTTCAGGTGGGAAAGCGACGGGTGTACCGTTTGGGCGAGCACTTGCGCAAGACGTACGCGGAATTCCTGGGCAACGAATACGAGGAGTGCCGACTGTACGGGGTCAGCTCGAGTACTTCGCGGGCGAAAATGTCGTTGCAACTGGTGCTGGCGGCACTCTATCCGCCTTCCTTGTCCCCGCACAAGTGGCACAAGCACCTCGACTGGCAACCGATTCCCACGCATCACCACGAGTTCAGACAGGACAAGCTCTTCGCCTGGGACAAGTGTGATATGTAGGCTTCCCATTCGTCTTCCTCTACTGACGAGAAATCACGCTGATTACCTTCGACGCGATATGTTGACACTGGCGATAACCAGGCATTTTCTATTTTTTTTTTTTTTTTTTTTTTTTCGTTTTTAAATGACAGGAAAGTTGACACGCTCTACGGTGACGTTGAACTTAGCTCGTTCTCAGACATCCATCGCGTTTGGCAGAAAATGCTATTTAATCGAAACAAAACGACTTGCAATTAACAGTCGTCAGCATAAACTTGAACTTCTTACAAGAGCTCTTTGCGATAAGGAATTCGAAAAATTATGTTCATTGCCCGTACAACATTATTTCAGAAATTTTTATGTGTCGATATTGAATTTTTAAAGATTATTCGTATTTAGGTATATCGAAGAAATGACTAAGGTATACAACTCCAATGAAATTGTAAAACAGCTTAAACAGTACGAAACATTTTTGGAATATATAAGACTAGCTGTAGGCAAAAAATCTCCAATAAGCCTTGATGACATTCTTCTTTTACACAACAATCTAAATATCGAAAAAGAAATGAACCTATCAATGAAGCCATGGATGACTGATGTGGTTGCAGATGAAAGACTGAAAAAAATGAGAATTCTTTACTACGAAATTAGTGGCTATAATGACTTATTAAAAAGACTGAAATCAGGTATATAAAAATATTTTACTATTTTGAGAAATTGCAACGATAAGGAAAACTCAAAGTGATCGATGCGTTCGTTGCACTTAACTAAAATCGAGTACTCCATTCATGGAATAAAACTGTTTACATGATTTTTTATATTATAATACTTACTTTGGCATTGTTTAATATCTAATCCATCCTGCATCTAGCAGGAATCTTCGTGAAGTTGTAAGTCGTGAACTTGTTTCAGGATTGTTGCTTCGCCAAATAATTGAGGACATGCTTCGAGCTAGTAATGGGACGTTGAATTATCCACAAAAAATATCACTATACAGCGGTCACGATAAAAATATAATAGGTATTCTGCAGGCGTTAAACATTTACGACTCCCATTTTCCAGAATACTGCAGTGCTTTAATATTTGAACTTTTATCAAACAACGAGGAATTTTACGTAAAGGTAAAAAGCACGGAACAAAGTCTTGGCCAACGTCTACATTATTCCATTAATATTCTTTTCTATTCTGCAGATTTTATATTATTTAGGCATACCAGAGGAAATAAAAACTTTCACGATTCCAGGTTGCACGACACTTTGTCCCTTGAATCAATTTACAAGATTAACAAAAAATACGCAGATATTGGACGAAGAATTAAATAGTAAAATTAGCGTTAAATCTTACTTTCAAAATAGTGAATAAATGGTAATCTACTCGAAGAAAAATAAGATCGTTATTCTTTAAATTTGTTGTTATTAAGGAAATATATTTTTTCTTGCATTGAACGATGGATATTAAACTGAATAGAGTAGATTTTAGACTAATCAATGTTTTAATCACATCCTACTTGAAATGCGCTTGAATAAAGAAATGCTAATGAAGGTCTTATCTATTCGATGTATGATCAACATTTTGAATAAAAATTATAAAAAGGGTAAAATATTAAAAATTTCCTTTACTTGCATCATATTTAAAATATCTAATTTTCACGTAGTGTGTAAGAAATTTTCTCCTTAATCAAAGTTACATTTTACCATTAAATGATAAGTAAGCCAACTTTGGAACTAAAATCATTATATCTTGATTAAAGGGTCGAGAAACCTGCATGCTTTATATATACAAATAATTTCGAGTAGAAATTTGCTTACATCTACGCAAAAGCAGACTTTCATCGAGTGTAAAAACATTAATTTTTAGGCACCTAAGAATTTTGTTTCTTAAAATGGTTAATTACCAAGTAAAATCCATGTCCGTGTGTGTAATTGGGTGGCTGTAACTTCGTGTAATTATACAATATTCATATCCTTTAAATATACGTAGAAAAACCCATCTATTTACCATTGCGTTTTGAGGGAACACACCTTGCATACATCATAAATCAATATTAACAATTTTATCATATTTTCTTTATTATTTCTTTATTTGTCAAATAATTTTTATCAAGAACTTAAGATATGAATTATGTACATATAATTTTATATTATTTTAACGATTCACATGCGCATACACGATATAATTAAATTTTCTTAAGCGTATAATCGTTTTATCTTAATAATGGTGAATACGACGACATTACGATACGTAAAATCTCTCTGATAATCATAATTTTTAATTTCCTTTTGCTTCGGTATTGCCGTAACGCAATAAACACGTTCTTCGCGTAAAATTTGTAATTCTTTTTCTAGTTGTTAGCACCACACTTTTCGGTATAATTTTACCTAAATTAGAAAGACGGTCGCTGAATTGTTTCTCCAATGTTTTTGGGTAGCAGGACAAAAAATTATTCGAAGGTCGCATGAGTAATTCGCAAGTCAATATCAATATCGATATCGGGGTGGGTCGTGCTGATGGCTAACCCATGAGAATCGAAAGTCTCTACCCTCACCACTGACTCATATTCCATAGACTACCTAATCGAATGAGCGCAATGTCCCGCCGTTACCAAGGTCAGCGAACTTGAACCGCGAAAATCGACGCAAAGCCCTTTTGTAGGGGATGAGGAGGTCAAGTAGTCTCGTACGCGTTTTACCAACCCTACCCCATCAGAAGCGTCCTGTCGGACTGCATCGATTCCAGCCGTGAATGACGCGCTCGATGGAAGCTAATCGACGAGCGATGGACGTGCGAACAATAAACTCGTAGGTACAAGCGGGTGCACGAATATCTCGCATTACATCGGGCCTCTTACTACACGGACTATGAATACTAATGGCAAAGGTGAAGGCACATTGAATTCTAGACGTTGTGACGTCACGCATTATGTAAAATCTGGCCGCGGAATTCATTGATTCGTTCTTTAGTTACGAAGAGGCATGTTTAAAATCGATTCAACTCTTGTGAAAAACATTTGCATTACATTAATTACATTAATAGAATGTTAATTGCAATATTTAAGAATAACGTCGGTTGACCGTTGTTTAAAAAAATAATTGCTCTTAACATCTTCCCATTGGACATGTTCAATGCAATATCTCTCTTATAAGCAACTGATAAAAAGAAGGAGAAATAATTCTTGAAAATTATAATAATTATTAAGGCATGTATCATCTTGCTGTATATCTGCTCGAAGTAAATTGCGATGGAAATGCATCGTTGCCTAGTCTCCCGAAATTGAAGTGAACAACATCGAGATAAATGAATAACGCAGTTTTTTAAAGTTATGAAGTCGCTGATAACCCGAGAGCGATTAAACACTCGCGTTCAACTAATAGATCTTGGCCCCCCACCCCGCGGAACGGCAACATCGCATAATGCGAGTGCAGCGTAATTTTACACCCGCGGTTTTACAGGTGAACGCGCGAGGCGAAGCGAGACCGTGACGCTGGTTACCAGGCGTTACGCGTCGATAACCCGTTATTTGGCAACACCCGGCACCACGCGACCCTGGACCGCGGAACTTTTATTTTTGAAAGTCCACGCGCGCGTGCCGCTTTGCTTTTCTGGCATCGTTTCCTGATTCCTGCGATTTGCGCTGCATCGCACGACGAACGCGTGCGACAAAAACGTGCGACAAACGCGTGCGACAAAAGCCATCGCTACCACGGATTTTCAACGCTTGCTCCTATCGGTATACGTCGGATGGAGTCGTCCGTTGAAATCGAGAGCGAACGAAGCAGCTGGAGCTGCTCCATCCGGCGCTCGTTTATTTTTCTGCGAAAGTGCGCTTTAATCGGACTGGTAGCATGTGTAGGCTTAAGTTTGCCGACGATCACAGTTCTATAAAGTCATGGAAATATATCGCGAGTTCCTATTCACTTTCCAATTTTTATTTCGAGCATTATAAAGACTCTGAGGAGCAGATTGAAGCTTTATTTAATTTAAGCATATTTAGTTACTTTTTCCTTTCTTTCGAAAAACGTAATATATTACATCTACCGTCTTTTATTGCTTAATGTATAAATGACATATTTGTATGTAGGAATGCCATGAATGATGTCAGCGTTTGTCTGGTGAAACGTTACGTGTCCAGTTACATCGTTGTAAAAGAGTATTGTAAATACGATTCTAATTCCGTGCAGAATTTCAATAAATAAATGGAACATTTTAAAGGATAAAAGTATACTTAAGCCAATTGCAAAAACCGAAATGCAGCTCTTAACAGCTCTTACAGATACACTAGACTTTTTAAAATAAATATGAATAAAATTGTAAAAGATGCGCGGTGAAAATAATGTTGTCTACTTAAAGCAATTATCTACGTTGCGCTCTTTTCTTCAAGAGAATACGCAACAACTTTCATCAAGTTCACCTTTAGAAAAAGCGTCGTAAGCACTTCCTATTGAAGTAAGCGACCTAACGGCGTAAATAAATCGAAAAAATCTCATTAAGCGATAACACATTGTATCGCGCACACGGTAGGATTTTCGAATTAGCAGAATGAACCGAGTCGATTCGTTCAATGCAGCCAAACAACGAATAGCTAATTACGCGAACGAATATATACGAGAAGAAAACTAAGTATTTGCTCTGAAGATTTTTATTACTTCACGTGAATAATTAAATTAACAGACAATTATTAATATTAAAATTACTTATATAATTAATGCGATGTCAACAAATTCCAAATGAAAATGTCCTTCGGAACGGTAAAATACCAACACTAACATTTCTATCGCTTTGGCAAAAATTATCCAAAAAATAAAACAACGTTTTAATTTAAAAAAGGTAATTCTTTTTATTGCGTTCGCATTGCGTTGCAGGTACTCAAATAAATGCGCAGTTTGGAAATCGAAATTTTCTGTGCTAAAATCGTATGTGCCGCCTAATTACTTATCGTAAAAATTAATAATTAATAATTTATCTTTTACGAAAATGGGTATTGTTATATATTTTTTCCATAATATGACAAGCCAAAGTGACGTGCACAATCAAATGTTAAGTAAATATTTAAGAATAGATTTAAAATGACGAATTCGTACTTATTGTAAATAAATAAAATAACTGTGAATTTATTGTATGAAATTTTAAGCCAATTTCGTTTTATATAATAAATTCTTTTACGATGTGTTATGTCTGTCCCATGAAAGCTACAATCGATATCGTAAATTACTCTACATACTTATTTTTGCAAATTACAAGTTTCGTTATTGCATCGTTACCTAAGGAGTACATCACGTAAAATGTCATAGCACATGCTTCGCAATAAGTTAAAGTATTTGGCAATAGAAAAAGTATTTGCAAATAGAAAAAATAGCATTGAAACCTAATCGGAAACTGTTTCTTTCTAAATTTCAATAGCTTCTTAAGAGCCTCGTTAATCAACCTCGCAAGTTCCGAGATCCATAAAAAAGAAGAATGTCGAGTCGAATATGCTTGGAAATGTGCAAAAGTACATATTACGTCAAAGAAATCAGTAAAAGATAATAATTACTTTTCGGTGGATTGGCTGTTAATTGCGTATGTAGAATATAGACATATCCGTGATTAGAGCCATTTCAAAGTACGCAATCTTCTGCACAAGACTGTGCAAGCGTTAATGCAGGTACACCTACATAGTAAAATTGACATCTTCGCTACCTTGTACCTGCGGGTCTTCCCTTCACGTGGGTAAACGTCTCCAATAACGCCGAGGGTAGTGGAGAGCGACGTACCAAGATAATGGCGCTGCGTTGAATTCTTGCATCGAACGTTGCAACACGCAAATGTAAGACACTGGCGATTTGTGTCTGGATTAATGCATAGCATCGTAAAACACAAGTTGAGCGCCTCCTCGGCGTTGGATGATAAATTGCGGTAAATGAGATTCAATATCTTAGCGGTTATGTCGTTATTGGAGATTCGCCAAAAGTTGCGAGTTCGTATTTTCATGCTTTACATTGTCCAAGCTAATTTTCATGTTAGTTCTGAACCTTCGAATGTAAACCCATTATTTATTTGAAGAATCATTGACATTGCACAAAAGGCATTTTCGCAATATAACCATATAGAAAAAGTACTAAATTAAATGAAATTTAGTGCAAAATACCTCTAAAGCACACGTTTTATAATCTATGTAATCTTTATGCAAAATACCATTTTATTCATAGACCATGGCTTTCCTTACATATTCGTATTCATTCAACTTGAAACTCTGCATTCCGAGTATATGTAATGAAAAATAACTTGAAACTTCCTAAAGTTACGATAGGAACTTTGAATAAATTCAATTCTGGGGTTCATCGCTTACTCCTGTTGGCTCAAAGTAATCGCGTTATTTCGATTACAGGTAAGAATGGGTAATCGAAGCGGTCGATTCAACAAATCAGTGGCTCTTGTTTATTTAAGGCTTGCCTGCGAAAGAAAGACAGCCTTCGCGTTACGTTCGTGCGCGACTGCCTTTTCTCATTCCTTGACTGACAACTGCCGAACCTAAAATCTGAATGTGACTGATGAATCTTGACTTCTCCTCTGACCGAGGATCCTTCGCTCTTTTTTTGTTTGATGACTGAGATTCGCAATCTTTGTTCCTTGTTATTGATGTCTAAGATTGGGTCGCTATTTTTTAAAATATTAAGCGAGTAACAATTTATTAAACATATTCATAATGAAGTTCTCTTTACGCAATTAATTAACGTTAGAACCGCCTGTATTGAAGAATATCTAAGTTTTTGTAAATTATCTTTCATTAAAAAAAAAAAAAAAAAAAAAAAAAAAAAAAAAAAAAAAAAAAAAACGAAAAAGATAAAGAATTTGTAATGTTTCATCCTTCATCCAGTTCAAAATACATCAAAATGCACTTATTGCTTCGTTTATATCGATAGGAATAAGAGGCTAACTTCCCGATGAAATAAAACTGACATTATTAATCTTAAAAATTTTATGTTTGAGCAAAGGTAAAATCGCTTTTTTATTACATTCGAGACAGACAGTTTTCTCACTGTGGTAGCATTTAATATTTTTAAATTAGAAGACCTTTAATGTCGACAAAGTGAAAAGATGCTTTAACGTATAAAAGGGTCCACGAAAAACTTATAATTCAATATTCGTATATTGAACTATTGGAAGAAATAAAAAGGAATTGCAAAATTTCGGGATGAAAATACAAATATTTGTATTTGTAAATATACAAAAATGTTTAGAAACGTTTATATATGAGCAATTTCAAAAGTCTATTTCTTAAAAGCGGATGTACATCGAAATTAATAGGCTCGATAATAAAACGTGAGATCTGTTTTTAAATTCTATATAATCGAATACATCTATTTTAATTGCACATACACCGTTTGTCTTAGAACGTAAAAATACGAAGCTTTTTTTAAACATTTTCCCTTGACTTTATTTACGGAGATTGATAAAATATGACCATTTGAAAGAAATTGAAAATTATGTGCCTTTAATTACAGATCCAATATAAAATTTATCGTCTCACGTTGATAAAAACAATTCTACGTTATTTATTTTAATACAAATATTATATACAGCTCGCGAAAATTTACTTTACTTGAGAAGTTACTATAATTTACCTCGATGTTTCCCATTGTGACCCACAAAACGGGAGTAAAATGTTACATTATGAAAGATATTTACTTGAACTAATTAGATGAAAATTCATGTAAAAAATCAAAATTTTAAAAATTTTAATGTCATTTCCTAAAAACTTTGATTATAGACAATGGAAAAGGTGATCTAAATTTATCAGTGATTTAAGTCAAAGTCGCATTAAAGTCAACATATCAAATGAGTTTTTCACGAATCGCGGTCAAAATTTCAGATCGTTTTTTCTAATGGGAAAAGCAGATATTAAACTTTAAAGTTATGATATGAAATTTTTACAGGAAGTTTCCATTAAAATAACTTCTCACTTGCTAAGATTTAAAATTTTCTTACGGAGTGTTGTAATTCGAACCAATCGCACACAACGACTGTATTTATTATATAACACACGAGACACAAAAATATCTGTAAAGTGTTCTAATTTTAGTTAAATGGACACGTGACATTTTATATTTTAATGACAACCGTGCACAATATCTCAATCCCTGCAAATGTTAATGCGTTGCATCAAAATAAAATAAAATAAAATAAAATAAGATTAAGACTGACTAAGTTACACGCTGCGCGTAATTCTTTTCGAATGTTGCAAAATTAATACACTGACACGCTGATCGAGTAACTCGTAATCAGTACCAATAAAACGAAGTCGCTTCCGCCAAACGAAGAATTTTTCCACCAACTATTCTACCTTAGTAAACTACTCGACCGTGTCATGATTCCATCGGCCTTACGATTTAGCAGCAGCATATTATCTGGATGCGTGCGCGGTCGTCGCTTTCTACGTGTTGCCGCTCGAGGAAACTGTTCCAGGAGCGAGTGAAACGAGAACTCGGCCTCGGTTCCCTCTGCATTTTTTCTCCCGCAATTACACGTTTTTCCTTTTGATTTCGTAGGCGTGCCGCAACGACGAATCGACGGAATGCCGATTGCCTGGGGGGCGATGCGTGCATTTTACGCGCCTCAAACGTGCGCGTGCGTGCCAGGACCGAGGCTTTGTTTATATTACTTCGAGGAAAGGAGGAACCCTCGTGCCGACGTTCTTTTTACATCGTGGAATTCATCGCGGAACGCTAATTTGGCGCGGTCACGAACCGAGGAAAATAAGTAACCGAGTAAAATATTTGGGAATGAAAATGAGAATCGTTTCAGTTTCAGAATACAGTGTTGCGCGTTTTCTCGCGAAGACGAATGAAGAAATGAACGTTCCTTATTGAATTTCAAATAAATATAATTGAGGTATTCGAATGAAATACTTACAACTAATTTCGCATTCCTTTGTAAACGCGGAGGGTAATACACCTACCGAATGTATTACGTGCAGATCATCGTTGCTATTGTTATCGTTGTTCTTTTTCTTTTCTTTCATCTCATTCTTAATTAGTATAATTTATCATTATCATTATCACAAAAACAATTTCTTTGGATACACATCAAATTCAGATTCTTTAAATTCATTTATAAGAATAATTATAAATTTTACTATTCAATGCCCAAGAAAAGGCCGTAGCGTAAAAATTCAGAAAAAGTCAGGAAATTCCATTAAATTTCTCGTAAAAATCTGAAATCAGTTATCAGTACTTAAGATTTTGAATCAACTTTCATTTTTCTCTTGATAAAAAAAGTTTGTTAATTCAGTTTTAGACCAAATTCTTAAACGGCATTGAGTGTAATGTCATTTAATAAAATATTCGAAAAGAATTTCTTGACATAATTATCATCGGCAACTTTTAAGATAAAACCCTTTTCTTCCAAACAAACCATACATTTACTACTAACTACATTTTTGCTCTTAACATTTTTACTATTAACTACATTAAGTACATTTTAACTACTCGTTAAAAAAACATAAATACAGAGTGACAATTGCCTATCGATAAATCTAGTATCGATTATCATTACAAACTAGAATGGCAGCTGTCGAGATATAATAATAGTGTCATTTTTTAATAAGGAAAGGTGTAGATTAGAAATGGGACCAGTGAGATTGCCGTCCATTAGGCATTATTCTCAATCATTTTTGTTACTAGAACTATGGTAGATAGATGCTTGTCTTTAATAATACATTAATAATATACTAATATTGCGAAATTATATATGAATTACTATTAGAAAATAAATTAAAGTAATGAAATTAATGGATTAGCAGAATTTTTTGTAATTTCACTATTACACAGCCATTGCAAGTTGCTTTTTAGCGTTTCCTTTATTTTCACTTTAATGTTATTATTTCATTGCACATATTTATATGTATTTAAAAGATACTTCAAACATAGTTTTCGTGTACTGTAACGCGATAAACTGAAATGGTTCGAGTAAAAGGGTAATTAGATTTAAGATCCAAAATTCAAGTGTAAATTTCAATAAAATGATAAATTCATGATTTTCTTGTTAATTTTCGGATTTTGTTAAAATTCAACGATGCGTTAAAATAGATGAAAAATATCTCATATTTCGTAGAATGTATGAGCTATGCGGATTGTATCGTTAATTATGCACATAAAATCAACCATGTTATTGTATAAGTGAAGTTCCTGTAATCTCATTGCATTTTATAGAGTTAATTTGTAAACATAAACAGCAAATACTGCATGTAATTAAATTATCCTTCAAAGAAAATGAAAGTAATAAAGAGACTTTGCTTTGTACATATCCACCCAGTTTCTTAAAAAAATTACTCGAAACTCGGATTTACGATTAGCCTTAAGAATATTGATAAAAATGCGTGATTCAGACTTTATTACTTATTTGGAAATAAACCAAGATAAAAAGAAATCTAATAATAATGCAACGCAAACAAGGACGTTATTAGCTTCGATAAAGACGCAATAGCGCACAAAGAGGCTGATAAAGCAATAAAAAGCTCCTAATTTTTGCAGTCACTTTAACACTGCAATTCTTCACCTATCAACAACACAATTTTCCTGCTAATCTGACCATAAAAAACACGCTCACCACTCAAACGATAGTACATCCACGCGCATAGCTCAGTATCGATGAATAGCGATCGTTAATCAAACTATGCGAGAATCCCTTCCGAATGGCGCAGTAGCAGACGCAGACGCACGATAAGCGTCAGAAAAAGAGAGAGCACGAGTAGCGTCGAGCGTCTCGGAGATGAGCAAGAAGAAGAAAAAGAAGAAGGCGATTCTTATCCAATCATCCTGTGACTTACGAGAAGTCCGAGCCACTCGGTAAACGCTTCTTCTTTCACTAAAGTGGTTGCTGCAGTCAGTCAGTTGTGCATGCACGCACGTCATATCAAGCGGTCGAACACGGACGTGCCGCTCTTTACCAGCTCACGAGAGAAAAATACGAGCGCATAGTTTTGGCTTCCGAATGCCACCGCTAGGCTGCGCATTCGCGGAGGCCCCGAATGCAAACTCACATAATGCAAGCCATTGAAAGCTAAACACGCGATCGCTCTTCTTTTTTCCTCTCGATCCGTCAAGACTTCTTCTTCCAATCTCCTCCCGCTGTCTCTTCCTCTCTCTCGTCCTCTTTTTCCATCCGGACGTACTTTTCGTTTTTTCCTCGGCCGCAATTTACCCTGACCACGTGTGCACGCAACGTGTCTACGGATCATCGTTGACGGATCGGATCATTCCCGACATCTCAAGCATTCCTTATCGTTCTTCCGCGCTAATGAATTTGGCGCTTTCTCGGCGGAACAGAACATAACGTTGTCCATCGGTCGCTTCTACGGATGCCGGGGAGTCCCGAGTGTTCGTTCGGCGTCAATTATGACTTTACATATTTATCGGTCTATCGCGACAACCGAGCGCGCGTCTTGGGTATTTGAATTACTCAAGAATTTGCTTCGAATACGTAAGAAGCGAATTATTAAGTTTGTGCTTACGTGAAAGTTAGGTTCTCAAGTTGCTTACTTTGTACGAAAAATTTGTGATTTAAAATTTTTCAATTAATATTTTACGAGCCTTTTGCCGTGAGCTTCCTTCGATTGGCGATAAAATTATAATGCGTCAAACCAAATATTTATGCATTTGACTTTACTTTGTATATAAAGCCGAAAATCCTTTCTGAAATAGTTTTAATTTCTTCCAACTCATTTTTCATATTATCCAATAAAATCAACGCACCCATTTGCAATAAAAACATATTACAAATTTATAAATCTATAACAAGGAAGCAATTACGAGCTATTTGTAAACAAATACGTGATAATTCTGACGTACAATAACTTGATAAACGTTGTTCGATAATTGAATCGAAGTCATAAATCAATGTTATTGTATCCGCGCTAGGCGATTCAATTTAATCAACTACTCAAGCATTGCATTTATTCGAGGTATTTCATTGTAAAAAAAATAATTCCATACTAGTAGTGTGTGCGCGCGCGCGCGTAAAATAAACACTAGTTCCTGTTTTGCATGATCTGCTGCTGATCGATTTACCGTAAGTACAAAAGACACTTCTGCGTCGATAAATCAAAGAAACTACTTCTAAATTGATCAAATGTTTCATTCTTTCGATCTCTATACGAAGTATTCTTGATTTGAAAAAGAAGACCAGTTTTTTAAATTAAATATAAGGAATAAATGTATTGGCTTACAAATATGCTCCATAATTAGTTTTATATTAAAATATCAAGTCATTTGTGATGGAACGAAAAGAACGAATATCTTTAATAATTTCTCGAACGGAACAAATATTAATTAACCGTAGACCAGAAAAAGTCCATAACGCAGAACTGGTGTACTTTGAAACAATAAATTAAGTACCGTAAAATCGCGAGGCCTAGAAGTAGTATATTATTTACAACACTATGAATGGACTAATTTGAATTTCTTTATGCTTACGTATTCAAATAGAGATCTGCGGGAAAAAAGTTTTCCTCTCTTATTACCCACAAAGCCTGCAATTATACATTCTTAGACGTCCAAGTTCCACTGGATAATGACATTTCTCAAATATCAATTTTTTCAGCACATTACTTTGGTTGCTTCAAATAGTTGCAAGAAGATCGATTTTCTTGCATACATTAACATTGCCACGATGACTGGTCGTTTCCACGCGTAAGCGTAATCATTACCAAATTCTACATTACCAATCTACCTGTTGAGAGAAAATCTTAAGAGTCAGCTTTGTACCGATATAATGTTACATCGCAAGGTTTCGTGTCGAAGAAATCGACACGACATATTTTCAATTACAAAGAATTCCCATTGATTCATTGATTCCGAATAACTTCGATGTGATCGACACTTATCGCGGTATTTTCAGCGACGCAATAACAGCGTCACTAGACTCCTAGGATAAGGCGACCCTCAATGGCGAATCGATTCGTCCGGACTTTCGAATAATCAATCCTACGGAGGAGACGTTGAATCGTGCATAATGCATGCGCCGGTGTCTCGCCTCGGCTTTCTTGTCCGTCGCCCTTTCGAATCGTGTCTTTCCGAGCCGACGTGGAATCGCTTGTCGAGGTGTCGGATGCTGCTTGCCCCGAGTCACGCAAAAGATATTCCTTTTATCGACGCACTGCTTGTGTTGCTTATGCAACTTGGCTAGATTCGCGTACTAGCCGTCCATTGCGGAAATTGAAAGGCGGTTGTTGAGCGAACTCACCGTTTTGGATGAAGTTTCGTCATCGAAATTCGACTCCAGCTCTGGAAATTGTTCCTTCGATCGCGAACTTGCGAAGTACTTCTCGATGAGGACTCTGCTGTACTGGCTTAGACTCCAACGTACGCGTGAGTACTGCTTTGGCGGCGCAATACTTGTGCAAATTATTTATGTAGGAAAATTTCAGCGAATGTTACTAGCAGAGCTTGTTGGTTTAAGCTTGACGCAGGATAGTTTCAATTTCCCAGAAATACCTTAAATGCATGATAATATAAGTAGAAACTTGAATAATTGCTTTTAAGAATTTTTCAAGGTAGGCTTCTACACTTTTTATAGAAAAGTAATCAATTTATAACTAGTTTCTTTACATCTTCGTTTTGATTTGCAATAGCAATAATAGACTATCGGAAGTCCAAAGTTGAGTTTTGAATGACGCAATTGAGTTTTCTATGAATTTTCCGAATAAACCGCTAATTTAACTTTGAATTTCAAAAATAATGCACGTGATGCTTACTGGAAAATTCTGCTGGAAAATATTATATCCCATTACCATTGGATTTGAATTCATTTGAAGATATTGCAAATAAATACGTTACATGTTTCATAATCATTTTTTTCAAACAACCGTTATCAACAATATTTCACTGACTGTGTCTATATTCTTTATTTGTCCGTGAAAGAGCGATTGTAAGGTATTATTACTTTGATCAAGTTAGTCACTCGGACATAATCCAGCGGTAATCTTACTTAACAATACTCGATTCATCTAACGAATCAGACATGTTTTTAAATTCCTTCTTTATCCTTGCAATATTCTTACATTGTAGCAAGATATAATGAATATGCAGAGTACCAATTATTTATTAAATTTGTTTTACGTTTCGGTGAAAAAACTACTTAACCATATTATTGCGTAATTTTCTTTCGCTTGTTTTATAAATATTTTTTACAATTTATGCAACGTACATCTTACTTTTGTACTTACATTATTCACCGACCAACGCAGAATACATAGAACGAAATTAAAATTTATACGAAAATTTATTATATCGTTCTCGGCTTTGCTGTACATACGACGATAGTTCATTACAACAAGTACGTATTATCCGCGATTCATCTCATTGCGTCGACAATAATCGTTACATAATATCTCGACGTACCGTCTGGACGCTGAAAAAACGTACGTTGCAGGAAAAAAACCGAAAAATTTGAAATGAAAAGTCAACTACTAATTATTTGCTTCCGTAACGCAAATACGTCGAGGTATACAGATAAAAGTAACAAAGCAGTGTTGAAACATCGAATACGTTCAGGCGACCGAGAAGAAAATTTCTTAGGAAATTCTTCGAATAGATTTTACAAGAACATTTGAATAAGGGATTGCGAGCTCTGAAGACTTTCTAATAAACGCTCGTACACGAATCGCAAATGTCATTTATTTGATGAAAAAAGAAAAAGGAAAAAGGAGCGAATGAAACAAAGATGGAACTGAGACTCGCGATCGATAAAGAATAAGTATACGGAAAAATAGCAAAGTTCTTAACCCCTGAAAAGACGGGTGTGTAATAAGGGTAAAAAGGCACGTACTACTCACCCTCGGCTAGGTAATTGAACGTGACTCGGACGAGCAAGTGCGTGCTTGGCAGCCCCAAATGAACCCAAAGCTAGCGAAGGCACTCGGACGCGGAAACAGTGAGTCATCTTGCCATTGCTAAGGCGGATTTATTTTAACCCGGGGAGGCGCCGTTGTGGAAGAGGTTGAAAAGGAAGAAGAGTAGAAGGAACCCCCAACGGTGGCTACGGACGCACCTCAAACCTCAATGGTCCTAATCCCGATCGTGATTCACGGCGCGTATGACTCGCGGGGGCCAATTAACGACGACGACGTCGACGACGACGACCACGACGACGACGACGACGACCACGACCACGACGACGACCACGACGACGACCCGCGCTCGCAGATGGCGCACGCGACATGTATCATCGCTCAGAGATTGCTGTTGACGTGTCTCGGATATTGTTATCGCGGGCGATACATGGACGGGAGTTATTGTTGCTTCGCTCGGTGTCTTACTTCTGTATAATAAGCGATTGTATTCGGACATTTTTTCAAAGCTGCGGCTTGTTGGTTTGTTTATACGACGGCGATCGTCGCCGCAGCTGCGCTTGTTGATAGGTAGGAAGTCACAGCGCGAGCTCTGTGACTTGCTTCTTTATTTCAAGCGATCCGGTACACTTTATTTTATTATCCGTCAATTGCAAATGATATTTCGTTGGCTGTACTCCTTCGAAATTTGTTCGGAAACGCGCGCTGTATTTTGTCGCTATTATCGAAGAATGCTATTTTTTCTTTCGATAACGAGCATCCTTATTAATTTCAGATTATATTGCAAACAATATCGTACGCTCGTTTCAACCGCGCGGACTTTAAAGGCCGGTCAACTGTTATGATTAAAATGTACGAAAATAATGGCCATGTAATGATATGTCAGAAAGTCAGAACAACGAAATGTGCAGCTTTTAGCGACCTCCGTTAACAATTTTCTGCAACCTTGACTTTAAATCTATGGTTGGCGAAAATTTATACTACAATAACGTTCAATTATATATGTGCTGACAATGAAATCGGATATTTGCCGTTTAATGGTTCGCCGAATTTAATAACATTATAGTACGTTTTTATCGAGCAATCGCGGCAATCGGCTCCTTTTTTTACAACAGCGTAATTTCATAAAGTAATACTAATCTCATTTTGAACAATGTGTGACAAAAGTCGAATGTCAAATCTTTGCTACGAGTTTTATCGCCTCGTATTTCCGCGTTCTCATTTTCCGTCGTAACGAAGATAAGTATACATTTAAAAATATATGAAGAATGTCCGAGCAATTCATACCAACAATTGAATGGAATTTAAATTGCGTTCTACATTAATTATGTACAATTGTGAAAACAAACAATACCAAGTCGAGTCGTACGTAATAATCCTGGAAGCCATACACCATTGGTACTCGCAAAAATCATTACACTGTGATGTTATTTTGACTTTTTTTGCATTAAAAAATTATACAATCGAAATGAAACTTTGCAAAGCGAAATATTAACATTTCATCGGAACGAATGGACAGTCGATATTGATAAAGCGAGACATTGTACATTATATTTTGCACATTTGCTAAATGTACGAAGACCGTCGATTTAATAATATATATGTATATATATGTGTGTGTGTGTGTGTGTGTATATATATATATATATATATATATATATTATTAAACATACTTAACGGCTACATTTGCGATAGAGGTAAGCGCATCAACGTCAATAGTCAAACCTCCTATTTATTCGCTTGAATGCGAAACGCATTCCTGCCGAGGCTTTCAAGACTCCTGTCCAAGCGATTCCCCGCGAGTCTCGAGCACTTTACAAGCAAATCGAAAAACGCAACGAGAGAAGAGACAATCGCACTGCTGCGCAAATACAGAGAGTTGCCGTACTTGGAAAGCCAAATGAAAATACTATAGCGCGGTGCCTAGAATCCAACTTTATTTCCCGGTTAACCGAGCGAGCCGCTGAACTGAGGCACGCGGACGAGAAATGGACGTCGAAACTTCGATTACGGAAATTAACGTCTAGTGTGGCACGCGGCCTGAACACCGGAAAGCCTGAAAAATCGTTCACTCTTGGATCACTCGGCACTAGCGGCTTTCTGTTGGCTATTAAAAGGCACGCATCGACTGATCCTTATGACGCGTGTCACTCGTTTCTGAACTTATCTTTAGTGCGACATTCCAGCGGTATTTATTTGCTTGTGAAAAATGAAGTAATATGCCCTTTTGTTTTTTCATGTTGTTCCTTATCGTTCGATCGTTAGTTCAATGAAATTATTCGCGGTCGAGCCATTGCTTACCAAGGCTTACACGATATCGATTAAGCGAGATTTTGATTTCCTTTCTATTGCAGATCGTCTTATATTAGAAGATTGACAATATGCTTAATGCGATTCCTTAGGCAATTACTTACAAGTTTAGTGCTTGCATAATTGAAAATAGCGGATGGGAATTCGTTGGAAAGATGAAATTCCTAACGGCACGATAAGTACCCGTAATCGAATTCGAAAGGCTTGCAAATTATTGGGAATGAAGCGTTTCTAGTCTTAAATTTCCTGACTTCCCAATCATTTCTCGAGCCGCAATTACATCGTACCGAATGTCACTGAAAAAATAGCAGAGAAAATAATGTTCCACGTCTGTCATCTCGTTAACAAGTCTAATTTCCTCGAACCATCGATAGCGCGCTATCGGAATCCTAGACAATGAAAATTCCCGGTGTGATTAGATGCGAATGCAAACGAATGCTCGATGACACGAATCCGTTATTGGATCTCGTTATTCGTTCGCCCCGTCGAAATCGGAGATTTTTCGCCTCTGGAACTTATTTCCTTCGCTTTTATCCTCGTACTTTTCAAAGCCCAAGGTTACGAGGCGCTGCACGACTGATAGTTCCTCCAGTTACTGAACTTCTAATTTCAGACCATGACTAACGCTTCCATACGAAATACATCCGGACCGTATTTTAGTATTTTATGCATTTCAACTGCTACCATAATGCTTCCCATTTTATCTCAACCTTTGTTTTCTCGTAGTGGAAAGGATTAGTTTGATATTTTCGAAACTAATTTTTGCTCAAGCATAGTAATTTATTGACGATGATACTCTGTTGGTAAATGTACATTTGAATAATTTGTTGAAATATATTACTTCCGATGTAACGGTTTTTCTTTCACGCGTATGAAATTACTAATAAAAGAAATTTATTTCACTTTCTCTACAGTTAACAAAGTATTACACGCGTATTAGACAACGATAATTAAAATATTAGAATTACAAACCAATCGATCTATTTTGCTTACCATTTAATTCTAATAATACTATAAGTGCATAATATAAACATCAAAAAACTGTGTCATAGTCTGAATGCGTCATTTGTCATTGTATCAATTATTTAATGCTGCTTGTGATCGTATTAAAAAAATATTAATATCACGTATTCACGTGTAACGACCTAATGTTGATACGAGCACGATAACAGACTGACCTTAGTGTCGTATTGTTCGTATCATTCGTTAAAATCAGCAAAAAGACAATACTTGAAATACTTTATTCTTCCAAGTATAAGGTTTTATGTTATTTTACATTAATGTAGTTTTACCGAGTCGCGTGAAATTTTAGAAAAGAGAATTTAAGTATTCTGAAATGGAAATTTATTGCTCGTAACCTGCTAATTAATGCAAGTGAAACTTTGCCGACCGTCGAACAATTCCCGACACATTATCCAGCAGTAATGCTTAGCCCCAAAATGTGCGCTTTATCGCAAAAACCGATGTAAAACCTGAGAATAAGGAGAATCTGTTGGCCTTTATCTCTTAGCCATTCTTTTCCCGCTTTTACCGAGGATCTTTGCACATTGGACATAAACCAACAAGTCACAGATAAATCCTTATCTTCATCTTGACGCTTTTTCTAGCCTATCGTTTCCTCTCTTTTCCTTTCACCGTCTAGCTATGCAAACCTTTTTTCTCTTAACTCTTGCAGCGTTGTAAAATTACGTACCTATAATACCTCACATGCGAAAGCCTGTGTCTTCACAATACTTATCGATAAAACGATCTGCATCGCGTGACCACTTGCGTGAATTTATACTCGACAAAAAATCGATGTACGTGTGTATGCATGTATGCAAACATGAGATGACAAAAGAGTACAACATTGCCGATACCACATTAAAAGAGATGCGGGCGTATAAAGAGTCAGATAGCCAGTTTGTGTGTGCACGTGCGTACATGTACGTCAGAGCGAGGGGGGTGTGGAAGACAGATAAACATTTTTATTGTTTTAAGCTAAATGAATCATCGTATGAGGCTTTGTCAATAATTATTGTTATATCAAATTATAAATTTATTTACTTTTAAGTATGAATTGATGCTGCGATTCAATACAAAATCTTATTAATCATTTTGATTTATAGAATACGTACAGATACATGCTAATTATATTGGCAGTACATATTTTACGATCTATGTAGTCTACTTATTCTACTCGGAACCGAACACGCGCTTCTACAAATACATTGAACTTCAAAAGCCTTATAAAGTTATACGTCAGCTTATATATTAATTATAAAGAATTGTCAATGTTTTGCAACGCATAATACCAATGGAGATACATATTTCAATAATATGTAAATAATACTGAACGTGTGTAAATAATTCTGCTTGAATACAATTAGATTATGAGGGCATTTCTCGTACTATTTTAATCCGATAATTCTCAATTGTATGTATAGTTCTAAAATTTCATTCGCGTCCTTTCAACTTCAAAAGAGCTCTTCACGAAAAATTGTTTTGAAGTTGGCATATATTCTAATTTAACATGGCTATTTTAATCAACTTCAAATTCGTGCGTATCGCCTAAAACAAAATTAACTTTTCCGTTAATAATGCCAGAAAAGACTTTTCCAATAAATATTGAAATACCAAATTTTTGCACAGTACCGATAAGTTTTAATATTATCAAAGACGATATAGCTTTTGAATTATTTAATTTAAATGATATATTTTGATTTTTGCGTTCAATGGACAACAATAACGAGACAGAATACTCACTTGCATTGAAAAACTGAATTTCGATATAAAATTTATCACGACAAGATTTGTACTTTGTAAATGTAAAAAATGTAACAGGAAGACTACGTTTAATCAGAAGAAGGGTACAATTAAATTACATCAATTTAAGCTTGAACAAAAACTTTCAACTGCGAATATTAAATGACAAAGGAGAAATAGAAGTTCATAAACTACTACTATCAACGAGGATAATAAATGTTTAAATTCATAAATTATTCTCGTTTAAAGAAAGTTCACTGGTTTAATTGTGCAAGAGAATAAATTAAAAGGTACAATATAACAAACGATTCCGAATAGGCCCGAGTCGTGTATCTTCTTAGTGTGGCTCAGAAATACTCTTTGCTCTCTTTCGAACAATGTAAAGTTGTACTAAAATAGAAACGCTGACATTTTACTAATGTTTCAGTGTCAAAACTCAGTCACTTTCCTTGCCGTTAAAATCAGGGCTCGTAAGAGTCCATTATAAAAGCGCCACGCTGGCAAATCGGTGTCCCTTCTCCTTAGCGAGTACGCATTTAAAAGGCACTCATCCATACATAATGCGCAAATAGATTATCTCATTGAGAGCGAACAAATACAATCAATCGGATGAAAAGTACAAAAGTCGTAAGCTGTCGCGAGAATGTTAGCCGTACCCCGGTATATCGTGAGCGGAAGGCAATCAGCGAGTGACGCTATCGTCGAGAAATCTCGTGCACGCATGATTCAACTGGGATACACTACGAGCTTCCACACGGGCATTACGGGCATTATTTCAATTACGGACAATAAAATTTTCGCGCGCTTCGTATGGCTAAGCATGTGAGACACTTCGCGGAACCCGACGACGCGACTTTGACTCGTTAAGAATCGGGAGCGACTTGAAAAATATTACGAAAAAATAGCTGCTTTCGCTCTCTCTCTCTCTCTCTCTCTCTCTCACTCACTCTCTCTCTCTCTCTCTCTATCTCTCTCTCTCTCTCTCCGTGTGTTGTCGAATGACGCGTACGAGTGTTTCGATGAATTACCAAGAGTACTCAACTTTCTTATCTAACGTCTGTCTGATAAATAATGCAAGGTGAAACTATAAAATAATTAAATATTGTATGCGGAGAGCATCATTCTTTTTCATTCGGGAATTTTTAATAGACAACAAGTAACAGACAATAACACAAAGGTTTTCATTTTTTCTTTTCGTTAATACATGTGGTTTCCTTCAAAGTCTTCTGTCAAACGCTTTGAAAAAGAATTAATCTTATCGGTGATATAATGTCTATTAAAGAACTACTAGGTTCAATACACAATAACTGCCATGATAAATTTCTCATTATTCAAAAACAATGATTTTAACAGCAATGCTAAGATGCGTAATAATTTTTTTCTCAATCTCTTACACACAAGTATAAATGAACATATAAAGTCGTTAACATCTTAGTCATAATTGTCTTGAAATTTTTGCAGCGGATGAATCGTTAAAAACGTAATATTCATTAACGCACATAACACAGGAAAATGAATTTATAATCATTGTGAAATTATTACGCATTGTAATTTAATCGCGTATTCGCAATTTTTATTTATAATGATTGACGCATTCTTATCATCGCAGAGGCAACTTATATAATAGAATTAAATCCCTCGTACAACCGTCCACTACACACTCGCGATATTCTTTAAGATTGTATTATTTGAACGACTTTAGCTTTTCGAAATTTGCATTAAAAAAATGCATGGCTAAAAATACTTGCGTAAGCTATTTCACATCAACTTTGAGGCCACATTTCGCACTTAACAAAGAGGCGCCTGTTCAATAATAGAGAATTGTTTATTGACTTTTTTTTTGTAATCAATGACGTATTTGTCTTATTTCACAAACAAATGAACGTGTGATTTAAAAATTATCATTTATAGAAAGCGAGCAGCTGCTCACTATGTGTAAAAATATGCGTTCGCGATGCGTAAAAAATTGCATAAATTAATAAAATAATTGTCAAGATAGAAAAAAGAGAAAAAATCACGTGACCGAAAAGAACGTAAAGACCTAATCTCGCTTTCGTTTGGTCCTTCGCGCGCGTGTCTCTTCAGCAAAGGTCGTTAACACGGATCTACGCGTAAATTAATATCGTCGAAGCTATAATACAACGACGTCGGCATTATTGTTAATTGCATTTGAAATGCGCACGTGCATACAAATTGAATGAGAGAGAGAGAGAGAGAGAGAGAGAGAGCAACAATATGCATACGACGATGTTTTTATATAAATATATACATACGTTTGGGCTAGTGTGCAATTCTTATATTTTCTTGTGTAGGTAATACGTATTTTCTGTTAGGTAATACGTATTTTCTGTGTAGTACCTGCAATCAGGTATCGCACTGTTTATATATGTATATAAGTTAGGCTCGTCGACTGCCATATAATTGACAACCGTTTTCTAGCGATATACAGGTGAAACATTGGTTATGATAGCTGTTTGGGTCAAAATCCCTTAACACCTGATTTATTGCTTGAGATAAATATGAGTTAAAAACAGCTTAGCTTTTTGTTTGAAGAAAATATTCGATACAAAGAATTTAAGATTTATTTCCCTGATAAACGCATTTTGTTCCACGCGTAAATGTGGGTTTAGCGAGTTTACTAAAATATTGACCCAAAGCCGCAATGTATATAGAATTAAATCTTCTTTTGACGTTTCTTACCTTTTCTTATAAAAGTTATGATTTTGTCGAAAGAAACAATTTTCAAATTTGTGCAAACATTCTTTTTGAATCGTTTTTAAATAAAAACAAAACAAAGCTCTAATCCTTATTTTACACTCTTATTTTAATATTATAATCCACAATTATTTAAATACTGAAGTTCTAAAATACAGAATAAGTAAAGATATGATACGCATTATTATTTTATAAATAAATAACGCTAATAGTTCATGACGTGTACTTTACAATTAATATAATAATAATAAACTAAATTACAAATAATAAACGAATCACAATTAAAGAAAAGATTTTTCCATACAAGAACATATCATGAAAGTGAATTATGTAATACGTAGTATTTTGATAAAATATCTTAATGCAAAATTACGAACCTATTATTTTTTAATAATTTTATTTTAATAATATACAAGTCCCTTTGTTCTGAATTTATAAAACTTGAATATTTAATTTCTAATCTTCCTGTACTAAACGTTATTGAGTTTTATACTGAGTATATAACAATATAATATAACTACTATCAATAATAGAATCCTTTTATTAAATTATAATATTGTTGAAAGATATAAAACTTGAATTTGAAGTACTCGTAAACGATAGTTGTAATCTTTGGTGAAAAATAGTACATTATCGCAAAGCTGTTAAATTTATCTGAACATTTACCCGAGTAAGTGGATGATATACATTAGGACATTATTGGTTTCCGTAAAATGAAATATTCATTCGCGTTATCTTGAAGCTTATACATTTTAAAATGGTTAACTTTCCTGCTTCTTAAATCCTGTCACTGGCTCCAAATGTATTCATCGAACGTAAGATACGAAAGTAAAATATAGTTTTCTTTGGCAGACACTTTTAGCTGAAGAAAGCCAACGCGATAAACAAAGAGGTTATCGGTGCTGCACCCAAAAGAAGCGAATTTTCCGGGTGACAAAAGTCCAATCTTTAATAATTTCCTCAAAACTGCTAAAGTTAAAAATATTCAGACGCGAACGGATTTTCATCCGACGATTGAATGGATAAGGCTATTCGCTAAGGGTGTTACGTAATTTTACAAAACGAAGTGATTAACATCGAGGAGAGAATCCGTTGTTGTATCGGTCCGAGCTTCCGAACTTCATTTATGTACATAAAATTTTGAAGAAACAAAAGCGAGGATGCGCGAAGGCGACTGCTGACGTTCGCCAGGAACGTTCCGGTCTGGTGGGCGGTTGCGGAGTCACACCGCCTAGGGACTTCCCGTGCGGTCCCAAGGGCGTGGGAGTAGTTATGCGTCACGAGGTAAAAGGGGGACCTAATGTGCGAGTGATGGCCCTTCGCGTAAGCGGGGATCAACGCATAATATCAACGGTGCGCTCGTTTTGTGGGAACGCCTGGGCGTTGGGGTCCGTCCGACCTTCTTTTGCTTGATACCCGATTAAGAATCATTTGCCATTGACCCCGAGATCGCATATTAGCTTTTACAGAGTACGTTTCCATTCGCGACGCAGTATTTCCGAGGAATTCAACGTGCTCGAGGTCGCGCTATCGCCATTAGCCAAGTGCATCTAATTTAACGTAGACGCTGCACGTTTGATTGAGAAAACCGATATGCGATCAAAGTCGATCGGAGTCATTAACGTTCGTAACTAATAAACGTGTTTTATGCCGACTTTGCCTCGACATTTAAAAATGTACACAGACACTTTAATAATGTCTTGTAACATCGATACAAGGAAACAATAAGGTTTTCCTCGGGAATAAATTAGCAATTCATTATTAATATAACATCAAAGCACTTCGCTTCTATAATCAGTCGGAATGTAAATTGTAGAACATAAATAAAAATTTTATAGCGGAGAAAATTTATTTTTATACCCATTTTCTAGAAAAAGATACAACGATAAGCAATTTAGGTATCCGCATTCTTAAGAAAAAATTTTTTGTCTTATAATTAATGATCATTTTTCTGCTTTTTTATTAAATATTGTCGGTTTAGTTAAACGTACACTTGAAATTTCAATCGCCTATCTTATTAAATGAACATTCTTTACAAAATAACGATTTCTATCTACGCTATGACCCCTTCCTTATTGCCTCAATGCGTGCAATGTATTTTCTACGTAAGAACGAAATTCGTTTACTGTAGTTGTGCATTTTCAAGAATTTCTAGGAGTGGAACATTCGTACGGTTCCCATTAATTTGTTCATTCCTGTTCAGCCAATGAACACTAGGGATCAAACATTAGAACGCCTATCGTGCGATCCCTATCGATTTTCATTTTCACTGGAAGATAATGTATTGGAATTTACTAGACACGGCAAAAATCGAGTAATCAAGAATTATTTGTGCATCGTCTTGAAAATATAATACAAATAGGACTGTAGAGGCATCACAGGTCAACCCATAAACTCACTACTAACAATAGCTTGCGATAGCCGTTTGCAGGTAATGTAATAAAGCTGCAATTTACGAGGCGCTCATCGGTCTCACCGAGAGCATTTAATTCTTTGAATTTATAAAAAATCGTTCGGACTCAGCCCCGACACGATAGTAGAAGGTCGAGCGAGACATAAACGTTCATAAATTTCTAATAATCGCTTATCTACAAATTTAACTATTAAAAAGACTCATCTGTACTCTTGAATAATTATGGTATTTGTTTGTTTGTTTGTTTGTTTGCTTTTTCAAATTTTCCTATTCACGCAATAAAATTTCTATTGCATTCGACAGCATTTTCCAGGTTTCATTTGAAATAATTGACGTTCCGTGTGGTAAATTCGCTACGAGAATGTACGAAAAATAAATAATCAAGCCTTAATCGTTGTCTACAAAACGATCAGTTTAAAAATAATAGGATAAATTAAATGACGCGTAGAATCCGTTATCGAATAGCAATAGTAAACGAGTAGTACACGTTGCGAGTAAATCAAGACGCGCCTACGCGTACGTTGTCGTAATTTTTTGAAATCGCTTACTTCAAAAAAAAAAAAAAAAAAACACGTTCTTTAAAAAGTCTAATAAAAAATGTTAATTAATGTTTTGTTAGGCCGCTTAAATTAAAAGGCCGCGGGATAATACAAGAAGTTTATCGCAGATTTCGTAGTCGCGCAGTTAATATAAATGGAAAGTGCCACTGAAGACGCGCGCAAGGGCTCGACGAGCGGTTGAGAGGAACAATCGCCGCGTCACGGGAAACGCGCATAGAAGCTCGGGGCCCGTGCATCGCGATTACATCGCGTGCTTATTAGACGCACCCCCTGTGCCCTCTTCTAATTACGTGTACTTGTGCGCGTGGACGCGTGACGAGCGTCTGACCTCGGGCGATCGTCAATTTCACTGGGTGTGTTACGGTGGAGTGACTTTTTCGGCTTCTCGGCGGAGGGAGTGCCGCTCTTTACGGGGTTTTGCCAACTTGAAGCTCCAGCGAACGACTTACCTCGTGGTGCGGAAATGGTGCTTTTGTTTCTCAAGAATATATTTAATTTATGCACGAATTCGAAAAGATCCACGTTGATGTCATTCAAATTTTACGCTAATTGCATACTACTTTTCACGTGCTATTCTAAGAAGAATTGTCGGTAGGCTTGTCTCCCTTTAATGTAGTTTTTCCATCTTTTCTAGCCGAGAATAATAATTATTTCTCTTTTAACCAATTTACAGGAGGCATACTACAAGAATGAAAAGCAAGGGATCCGGTGACTTTTTAAAAAGGAATTATAAGATTAAAAACCGCACTGTCAGAAACAATGCTTTTAATGCATCGATCCTACTCGAGGTTCGTATTCGACATTATTCGCATCCCACAAGATGATAAGCTAATCATTCGCTCGTTAAATTAATACCTAATTAGTTCGTTTAACGATACGAGATGTACTTTGAAAACGGTATTATCACCTTTTATACTACTTCTTCGGATATCGGTATTAAGAAAAACAAAACAAAACGAAAAACGATCGATCAACTCGATTAACCCAAATATTTTATCCGTCTGTTGTCAATTCTCCGTGCAAAGTCCTCGGATCTGGAATTGAATTCTAAACCTCGATCCCAGAAATCGATAACGGAGAGATAACGAGAGTGTCGGTCGTACGGCTACAGTTAAGCGGAAGAAAACTGTCTAAAGCGCCGCTCCCATTCACTGGAGGTGAGCTGGGGGAAAGGGCGAGAAGACGAGCTTCGGGTACGAGCGCGGAAAATCCGGCGACGAACCTGCGACGATCGGAAAGTGGCTCACGGTCGGCGATTAGAGTCCGCGGACTTGCGCAACATTAGCGACCAGTGGGAGGTTTGCGAGCGTCAGGTGGACCGTAGGCGCGCCAAATCAAAGGGGGACGCCGAGGCGACGCCACGCGACGCCCACCGTCGTTGCGTCACGGGTCCTTTCACTCCTTTTTTCGAAGGAGCGACTCCCCGCTTATGACACCTGCCAATCGGCGCGCATACGACGCATTACCGTAACCCTCAGCGCGTTTCGAACGCTCGTCGACAATCGACTTTCACTCGAACAGCAAAATCGCGTCTGCCATTGTCGTTAAGCCGCTCTCGCGATTTCCTTCGACGCCGCGGTCATTCTTCCAAGTGATTCTCGTGCGCCGACCTTGTTACTGATGCCTTATGACGGCGAATATCGAATTTTTAAAAATACACTCGCTCAAAGATATAATGTGAAAGTAAAACAGATTTGTGCTTTTTATTAACGTCGCTCTATTTATATTGACACGTGGGATGAAAAAACTAGCCTCCTAAATGTAATAATCGTATACATATATATATATATATATATATATACATATTAAGTTTTAGTACTCGCTTACCCCCTTGAAAGTAGCACGTTCTTTTTTAAGCGTTGAAAGCATTAGAGTTACAGACTGTTTTCATGTTCAAGCCTTGAACTTTTATTACTTTTTGTCTGTAAAAAACAAGTTATTTTTGGATTGTTATACGTTTATTATCCAACGCAATGATTCTATGTCTATAAATTTGAAGAACTTTATCTATAAATTTAACGAACAAGATATTGACAACTAAAAAATGCTACTATCTAACGCCTGTTTCACTATTTAAAAAAGATTCGAATAAATGCCTTTCGGAACATTTTAAAAGAAAAATTACTCTATTTTCGGATGAAGATTTTTTTGTGCGTTATACTGTTACAAATATAACGGAATCCAACGTATGAACAACAAAATTTATATTTAGCTTATTTTTGTTGCTTGATTAAGATACTATTTTAAGGCAGAAGCATTGTACTTTAATTACGTCACCTTCTCAGTTTTTACATTCGCAATATTCCTACATTGCAAATGAGATATAGTGTTATAATACACATATTTGTATACGTTCACATAAGTTGAAATTCGTAAATAATAAATGAAAATAAGGAATGGAGATTCGAAACTATATTTTTAAAATAACCGATGACGTATCTGATATCCTTATTAAGTGCTTCATTTGCTCTTGACTCTATCGAAAAAATTTTTTTATAAATAACCGACTCATACATTTATGATATATTTTGTATAATATTATACGCTAAGAAGAAAGCGTTTCGAATTAAATTTGCACAATATAATTTGCTACATTCAATGTGTGCGTCGTAGAAAATCGAACCCTATATATAGTTATATTAAATCATGAATATCGATAACAAATGCGTTACTTTGCGAAATAAACTAAAAAATACTGTATAACACTATACCCGCTGTAACAGTAGACAATAATTACACGCGCTCAAGTATTCATAAGATCTTTCGTTCTCTTCTTATATTCTAAAACATTAACATTGTAAATTGAATTTGTTTTGAAACTTTCTAGAGAGAGAGAGAGAGAGAGAGAGAGAGAGAGAGAGTCAATGGCCATGCGCGGATCTATGACACACAGATGCACACGAAAAAAAACTATAATAGAATATATATGCATATATATTTATTTAAGTGCATACTTTACCTCTTTTTTTAAATACTACAATTGTATCCCCGTGTAATTTGAAACCAAACTTCAACTATTTATTCTACCGTGAAATCTTAAAAATAATATAAACCTTAAAAAGCATTTGTTAGAACTTTCGGAATTATTAATCACGAATCAAGGTTAAACTACAATACACGCTTATTAAAAAGTGATGGCAAAATAGAAACGTATTTTTTAAAGATGTATTTCGTATGAAATCAATTTGCGCTTTTAAATTAATGATAGGCGTAATTATCTCGCTTTCTTTCTTTCAATTTCTTGAAGATTAATATTCTGTTTTATGCTTGCATATAAAAAAAAAAAATTTTTTTTTTGACCGAAGAAATTAATCGAAAGTCTTACAGAATCATGTTCAAAGAGTATTTTTAAGATTGTAAATAAGGAAATTTCCTTTTTCCTAATTATATCTGTATTTCATTGAATTTTTATAAAAAGAAATATTTTTCAATATTTACGTATTAATGAATTTTAAATATACTTATTACTTATTATTTTATGCGAATTATAATAAAATATTTCAACTTATTTTAAAAATAACTTGTTTAATTATTCCGAGGCAGAGTAAGCTTTATTTGGTGGAAACGAGAGTGAAACTTTTCACAAGATTAAGGATATGCACGAGAAACTTGATTGCGAAAAAGAATTTGCGCATAACAGATTTTACTTCGCGTAAATGCAATTTTTTCTTTATTCGCAATTGCAAACGCTCGATAATGCATGGAAAGTGTATTGCCGAATGATATGATTAATTGCATATTTAGCTTTGTAAAATATTGTAAACGTACAACGATATGTCTCTACGCAATATATTAGACATGCTTGAAAACTTACATTACGTAGTTTCGTCAAAAGGGAAATTATTCTTTAGAAAAAAAATTTAGTAATATCTGTTATTGTGTAAAAAAAAATGTTTAATAAATTTACTGTATATATTTACACGTAGATAAATGCAATATGTCTATTTCATGATTATATTTGATTCATTTAACGCGAATGATTTTGTTCCGGGTCGAAAGATGATAGATAGCCTTTTGCTCAAAGACTTTTGAATAATAATAAAACTTTTAAACTGCGTGCTAATTATCAACTTTATTTTTTGAGCTTTAGTATTTTCACTGTCGCATAATTTGAATATTCCACGTAATGAAATCCAGTGGAAATAAAAGAAAATAAATAAGTAAACGGTAACGTTGAAACTTTTAATTTTAATAAGAGGGTAGGATTTCATTTTAAATGAAATTGAAACTTTTTTTAATTACGACCTATTATGTAAATTTTAATGAAATCTAAGCAAAAAATAAAAAAATTTTTTACTACGCACTAAAAATTTATTCGTAACCATTTTAGTACTTAAGAGAACGTGAAATATCGTAAAATCCAATTTATTGCTATTTATTTATATATTAATTCGCGTAATGAAAAAATAAATCTTGAAGTTTTATTTTTATGTGTACATTAAAAACTTGAAAACACAACTTATAAGATATAATTTATATTAACATTGACGTAACCTATCATAAAAACAAAATTGAAGTTTTTTAATAACCACACGCATCTGAAACAATGCAAACACCATGCAGCATTCCACGAGGAAAGGAAATACTTTGAGAATGTATTTCCCTAGTAACTTATAAAAAAAAAGTGTTAAGTATCATTTTAGCTATAATAATACTACATTCGAATGTAGTATTATTATAATATTACATGCATTTTACTTTGTGAGAAAAGGAAAACTATACTTTAAAGTAATTTTCTATGAGATGAGTCAGCGTGAATAGTAAGACGGCGTTTTTCCTCCATCGTTACATTTTCTAATGTAAATTATCTATTATATTATAAAATTATAAATATTACTCCAGCACTAAGCGCGCAGTAATGAATGCGCAGAAATAAAGTTTATACTGCATCCAAATTGCCTTATCATCTTTGTAAATTATAAATATAAGGAGAAAGCGACATGCTCGCGTAGAAGTGAATTTCACGGGGAGTCGCAACCCTCGTTGACTTTGTCGAGCGACGGAAAGGCCGGCACGCACATTATACAAACATATATATATAGCGATCTGTTGGTAGTAATAAACGCGGAAAGCATAAATCAGAAAGCGAAATAAGATTTCCCGTGAAAAGCCTCGCGCGGGACTCGACGGATGGCATCGTTCGGCCACCGCAACGCAGTGCGTGAAAGCGCCTCGTCTTTCCAATTAATTTAGCGTTCAACTACGTTTTCCGCCGGTGCGCTGTACTTTTTGTAGACCCGCTTCTACTTTTCTCCCCTTGTGTTTTTCATTGCGCACAAAGATTTCGAAGCTTCCGCTTCCCGCGAACGTCCTGTGCACGCGAAACACTCAAGGCCGTTCAAAAGGAGAACGTTCGAAGAGCAATGGATTTCCGCCCACGATAGCCGCGTAAAAATCTTAAGGCTTCTTACGCGTTGACACAGGCGTTCTGGATTTTCTCTTGTATTCCAGTGCTAAGATTTGTGCTCTTCTAAATAGAGTTGGGGTTTCTTAAAAACATTTGTAACTTAGCTGTGCGAGGATCAAACGAGAATTCGAATACTTTCTGTCGGTTCTTTCAAAAAGTGAGTTAGTTTTCGAAACGAGAACGTATGCGTCGAGCGCAAATAGTTCGAGAGATTTGAATGATTATAGCTTTATCTGCATTCTGGCAGACTATAATATTGGTCTCGTTCTTGATAAAAGTGTTCAATAATTAGAGAGACTTTTCGAAAATTGTTCGTATCCGATAAGTTTGGTGGGCGTGAATTCTTGGCCTGTTAGACGTTCAAATGTAAATTAGGCTAAATATATCACGAGTAAAGATGATAAAGCCAAAGGCGTTCTTTGCTTTTACAGTGCTTTCGCATAAAATCCTTGTGCTCGATTAAGAGTCTCGGAGTAGCGCGTGAGAACGCGCATTCCGACGCTCGAGCTTTTACAAATTTCTCAAAATATGACAGAAATGGCTTTTTAATCATTCGACACGAAGTCGTAAATAGATCGGTTGTCGAAGCACATAATTGTGGTACTCGTTTTGTCGTGATATTAAAAATGTAATAATAAAATAAAATAATAATAACATTACAAATGAATTAAAAATTCCTTAAGAGCCCCTCCCCTGTACCCTACGATCTAAATAAAACGCAGCTCCGATTACTGCACAAAGAAGCTTCTCCCGAAACGATTAGACGTCGTTACGAGCCCAAGGAACTTTGTCCTCTTGGACGCAAAAACGTTGCAGCTACTGCGTAAGACTCGCTCGCGAAACTTCGGGCGCAGTTTAGAAGGACGGACGATGAGACGAGAGGCGAGATTCAGTGTAAGAAAACGCGAGAATTCGCGCTAATGCATTATCGTGGTGTCGAGGCTTCCCTTTGTTGCCGCATTTGGCTTATGAAAGTCGAGCAGCAAAACGCGAGCGGATGCAAGCGCAGCGGCGAAACGGCCAATTGGTCGGTGTTATTGCGCTATATAAGCGTGAGCGCGTAGAACGCGACTCGCACTTGTGCGTACACATACGCGTGCGAAGGCAACGTGACGCATCGAACAAAAGCTTCCTTTTAAAAGCGAACCGCGTGCGAGACTTTTCCCCTCTCGCCGACCATTTTCAAAGAAGTACATACACTCGGCCACGGAATTTACAGCTTTTTTTCTGTTTATACTCTTTGAGAAAAACGAGAGGAATGCAGGAGCGCAAAATATGACGTATTTAGGCTCAAGCGCTTTATTACGCTATGCCCGTAGGTTTTTACGGCCGTTCCAGCCTAGACCCTTCTAATAGGATTAACGTGACATCGGCTAAGCACTTTTAGATCTGACAGTCTTCGTTTCTTTGCATTGTAAACATGCGTGTACGCGTGCGTATGGTACGTGTATGAATCAAATGCGCTTGTTTCGCATTACAATGAGGCCTTTATTAAGCTAGGGAATGTGTCGCTGCTTAAAGGGATGAAAAATGAGTAATTTTATTTTTTGGCGAGATAATGTTCTTTAAAGAAGCGTGTACACCGATTAATACTTTTATACTACGATTCGTACTTTTTAATTCCATGTAAACCAAATCGTTCATCAAACGTATGCAATTAGTCATATAAATCTTGCGTGTCACATTGTATTTGCATCTAACATTACATACTTTTGCAGAAGAATGTAGAATAAAAAAGTAATGTATTTCTAAATGTTTTAAAAATTAATTCAAATATCATTGTTTTAAGATATTACTCAATTTTACATCAATCAAACACGCGAATACGATTATTAACTCGTAATTGAGCGCTTGAATGACATTTTACCTACACAAATTGTCTATAATTATTGTGAATGTTGAATCTTCCGGACTATAATGTTCGAAAATGTTAATCGAACAGCGCTTAACATTATAGCAAATTATTTTCTCTTTATAAATAAAATTACGTCAGTAGCGTTAGCAATATTTAGCAAAATGCAAATACTTTTTTTTAATTTTCCTCGCTTGTTAACATTATTTAATATAATTCTCATTTTCCGTATACTTAAATAATTTATATTTACTTTCAAATTTCAATTATATAATTTTAAAAGTCATTTTAAATATCATTTCATATTCTTCTTATTATTAAATTAAAACAAACTCTCTTCAGTTATTGCTTTTCAAGAGAACTCGAAATCTTATTTTATTTCCATAAATTCGAAATTATTTATAAACAAAATAATCAAAGTTATTACAATTTTTAAGCACGTTTTACGCAGCAATTAATAAATATTAAAAAACGCGTTCTCGATACAAAAACTTTTCATATTTGCACCTAATAATGGTATTAACTATTCAGACGGGAAAAAAAGAAGAATTTATCCAATTGTAGGTGGTCACAATCGGGGTTTTCTCCTGGATGCAACGGCACTGAAAGCACACAAGTGCAAAGCCAGGAAATAACTTCGTTTATACATGCATATTCCGCCATGTAGAACGTTAAACGAAGCACGCAATCATGTATATGACTACTCCTCCTACAGCTAATACCATTACTCTCACTACACATACTCAAGAACATGCAAGCACGCCCGCACACCCGGTAACTATTGCATAATTTGAAATTGATTCCAAAAGAAACCTTGAGCGTCCAAAACAGTAAGGAAGACAAAACAATGCCGAAATGATGGA
Source organism: Wiebesia pumilae (assembly GCA_018907045.1). Classification (NCBI taxonomy): domain Eukaryota; kingdom Metazoa; phylum Arthropoda; class Insecta; order Hymenoptera; family Agaonidae; genus Wiebesia; species Wiebesia pumilae. Next base: position 312,255 of record JACCHZ010000131.1, on the reverse strand, counting down.
GTAGAAAAAGTAAAACCGAAACTGAATCAAAAGTGGACACAAGAAATGGATTATGTATTAATTAAAACCGAAGGTTTCGATCAGAATATTTTTTTTTCATTAATTTTATAACTAAAGTTCCTTACCAATAACATTTATTATACAATTTTAACATATGAATTTCGCTAATTTAAAATTCAACCTTTTTTGCGGCCTTTGCTACGGCCACCACCACCTCCTTTCCTCTTTTTACGTCCGTTTCTCTGTTTCTTCTTCGCAAGGATTTTGCGGGCTTTCAACATCTGTTCCGGAGTCTTGAGTTCACTCCTGACTCTAATCTTCTCTTTCAGTTTCTGATTGTGTCTCGCCCAATGTGTTTTCGCTGATGTTTTCACTGTCGATAAGAAGTTGAATTTTTATTTTTAAACATTTTTTGTAAAAATTTGTTTCTTCGGTCAAAAAAATGTCCTTTTTAGAACCGATTCATCTATCCAAAGCTAAATCATTAAGTGGTCTCTTGTTTGCTTATTTCTTTACTTAATTGTATAAAAAAAAATTCAAGTAAATCTATCAGGTCTTGAATTTCGAATTACGGGCTTAGTAAATATTTTTTAATGTTGCATTATTAATTAAGAATTGAAACATCAAATAAATAAAATATTATTTGGAACAGATTTATGAAATTAAAATGTCATAATCAATTTTAATACTTTTAAATCTATTGAATCTATTAAAAATTGACCATATTTCTTACAAATATTAATTAATTACAATATTTTTTGTTAAAAAATTAATTAATAAATCCTAGGATATAACAAAAAGGTGAAACAATCTATAGTGTTAACTTTCGCAGATTAATCTCGAATTCGCTTATTTATTCGGCATTTGAAATTATTTCCTATTAAGTAAGTCATTTTAAAGTTATAACTAAAGCTTGTATTTCATGTAGGATAATAAATTAGTTGTTAAGAGCTTCACAGGATGAAATTATTAAAAATAATTTAAAAAATTAACTCCATTGATATTTCGATGATTTTAATGAAACAACATATTGCAAAGAAAAGCATTCGGATAACGATATGTACACCTACTGATAGATCAATGACTCTCTTCCTGCACTTAACAAGCGGATCGTGCTTTACTCAATCAAATTCGTAGTTAGTACCACGGACGCCTAAGGATAAAAATAAACTCTATCCTTATTAGTCAAATAAACCAATTAGTCGCCTCGTCTACCAAGGCAATCAAATTTATTTGGTACTTTCATTTTTCTTCTACGTGGATTATTTACATAATTTATATGTTTATCGCATTCGAGTCAATTGTTGATAAACTCAAAAAACCGTTTTTTTAGTTTTATTTTTTTCTTCAATTTATGAAAATTTAAAAAAAATTTAATTTTAACATTGTCGCCTATTTAATTTTAAGTTAGTTTTAAATCTAGTAATAAATAATATATTTCAATGATAAGTTTAATAATTTAAATAAGATATTTATGATTAAATAAGAAATGTATTCTTGTATTAGCATAAATGATTGGAATTTTCAAAGCTAAAGCGACTCAATTATCTATGGTGGTAGCAAATTATGCTTGGAATGAAATCAGAGATGATTTCACCGGTAGAGTAATAATAATAATTTTCAAAACTTTTAATTTGTCAAAATTAATTCATATTAAATATTTTTTATTTTAACAAATTACTGTATAGTAATTTTTGACTTAAATAATTCTTTTAACAACAGTATTCATGAAATAATGTGATCCAAGCTTTACAAAGTTGATAATACAATATTGCGAAACTTTTAAAATAACTAATTAGAACAATATTTTTTAAAACTGTGTTATAATTTATAATATTAAAAATAATTATTGACTTTTATAATAATAATTGAAACTCACATTTTTGTATTTGAGAAGACACTTCGTCGTCATCGTCGTCGTCGTCGTCCTCATCGTTATATATCGTGTCAATCTTATTTTTTTCCTTCCACTGTGAATATCTTTTGGATTTATATGTTGCTGGAATCCACGTTCCTGATTCCGTTTGAATTTTTCCAGTTTTAGAATTCTATAAAAGAAAAAGTATCTATTATGTATTTAAATATCATTAAATGATAAATTAAGAATTTTTTTCTTACGTTATTTATTGTGATCATTTTTTTCTTTTTTCGATCCCATTTTTTTATTTGAGTTTGGAATCGTCTTGAATCTTCGTTGTCAGCAGTAAATTCTAAATGAGCTTTATCAGCTTCCGATGTAAAATTTTTTACAGCTAAACTAAAAATACAAAAAATAAATTTTTGTTTACTATTTATTAAGATAAAAGTATGAGTTTAAATTACCCATCTTCAGTATGTCTATCTGGTGCTGAATATGGTACATAAAACTCATTATCCTTCAATACTTTTTGTTTTTTTTTCTTTTCATTACGATATAAATCATCGATTTTCCGTTTTTTTGATGTTATAACTTGATTAAAAGTTTCATTAATATCATCAATATTACTTGATGGTAATTTTGTTTTTTCAACTTTACCTATAAACAATTGACATAGTAAGCTAAGATGAATTTAACTTTAAAAAATAATGAATTTGAAATTTACTGTCTGCAATTTTAGTTGCCGTTTCTCCAATTTTTTTGTGATAATTAATAATATTTTCTTTGTGAAATGCCCTTTTTTCTTTCATCATCTTATAATCCATCGACGAAGGTTTGGCTACTATTTCAAATATCGTCTAAACATAGAACTAGTAATAAAATTATATTGAAATAATTAATTTTTACAATAATCTAGGTATTTTTTAATTACCCCACGTGGCCTGTAATTTTTCATTTTTGCGATTAATTCAGCTGATGCATTATTAGAATCTCGAAATTCTGGTAATATACCAGCAGAGGAAATATTCAATTCTTTAATTCTTTTATTGCTCTCTATTGATGCTGCTGGTCTAGACCGCACATATTGTTGATATGCATTATTACATACGTTTTGCATATTTGACTACGAAATTAATGAAAACAATTAAAATTCAAGTTTCTTTTCAATTTTTGTACAAGTATTTCATCTTATCTTATTACAATGTCAATGACATTTTCATGCCATAGTATCAATTCCGAAAGTTCTTGTTCAACCATAGATTGAGGTATTTTTCCTATTGCTCCTTCAGGAATATTTTCTGTATCACATACTGGAACTATATTAAACGAACGTCCAAGAAATAGATGTAAATCTAAAAGGTAGGCATATTCATCTGGAGCCACTAAATTATATGCAGTACCACTTTTTCCAGCACGAGCGCATCTACCTATTTAAAAAATAGTTGTACAGCAAAATAGTTTTGCTTAATTTACATATATTAAAGTTAAATCTAAATATATTAATATTGAGAATATTTTAACTAACCAACTCTGTGAACAAATAGTTTACTTTTTGCAGGAAAATGAAAATTAATAACATTATCTAAACATGGTATATCAATTCCTCTTGCAGCAACATCTGTTACAATCAAAACCTTAACTTTTTCATTTAAAAATTTGGCTGCATTTATTTTACGTGCTGACGGATCCAAGTTAGAATATATGAATGTATTTGTAATTCCAGCTTTATCAAGAATCTGTAAGTAGTGATAAAAAATTTCAGTAAATAATTCAATTTTTTCTTAATTTTATCACATTATAAAACTGTTATGTAGAGTTTACTTGATGGATATATTCAACATGATGCATAGTAGCAGCAAATATCAATGTCTGGTTTTCAGGCTTTATAATATTCTTTAATAAACACAATAGCACAGCTAATTTTTCTTCAGATCTACAGGTAATAAAACACAATTGCAATCCATCAGGTAATTTACTATCTACATCAAGACGTACAAGGACTGGATTTTCAAGTCCAGCTTTTGCAAAATCTACCAATAGTTTTGGTAGTGTAGCAGAAAATAGAAGAGTTTGCCTGATCTCTGGTAATCGATTTACTATTTCATTTATTTGTTCTCCAAGTCCCATTTCAAATAATCTGTATTAACAAATATATTTTACAATTTTATTAAACATAATTTATATAAAAATGAAAAATGCTTACTTACCGATCAGCTTCATCGAACACTACAAACTCAATATTTTGCAAATTCATATCCATTTCAATACAAATATGTAAAAATCGACCTGGAGTAGCAACTATGATATCTGGATTTCCATGTATAGCAGAAAATTGATCATCCATACTATCTCCACCCAAAATAATCGATGATTTTAATCCTGTAAATCTTCCAATTTCTTTTATGAACTTTAATGTTTGAAGGGCTAATTCTCTAGTTGGCGAGAGAATTAAAGCACGAGCTCCTGATTTAGCCTGTCTTGCTTTTAATTTTTCAAACAAAGGTATTAAAAAGCAAGCAGTTTTACCACTTCCAGTACGAGCCATAGCAACAACATCTTTACCTACAAGTGCTAGTGGAATAGTCTGTACACAATGAGTAATAATTAATAAATATCATAAATCGTACTTAATTATTGGATTCTTTTTTTATTTCATTACTTTTCTCTGAATCGGTGTTGGTATTTTGTATCCACGCTTTAAAATCCCTTTTATAACTGGGTAACTTAAACCCATTGTTTGAAATCCACCTGAATTTTTCGTATTTTTCCCTGTTTTATTTTTAAAAACTTCCTTTTCTTCATCATCATTGGGTGCATTTTTTGGAACAGGTAATTGCACCGTTTTCATTTTACTTGAGTTATTAGTTAAACAATGTAGTTTTTAAATTATGATATTTTACGCTACACTAACACGTGTTTTAAAAACCATTGTCAATATGCTAACCTTTTTTTTCTTAAGAGCTACTCGTTTTTATAGCAAATTATGTATCAGTTGCTCGGTCAATCTCAACGTTATAAAATTAGAATTTTAAATGCATATTGGTATCAAATATAATAAAAAAATGTTTTTTTACATAGTTTTCTTAGTTTTGTAATGAATTACAATTAACTCGATTTCAATTACAGAATATAGTTTGAAGCAATTATATAAAAAGAAATTTTAATAAAAATTATGTCCGGTCACGTATACCTCTTTTGACGAAACTTCTGTAAAACACGTATCGCAAACACGTTTGTAAACACTGGAACAGCCTTGAAAATACATATCGGCATAAAATCTTTCAGATTCTGCGCACTAAAGCTTCACATCCATGGTTTGAAATATGTCCTTTTACTTTAAAACTAGTAAGTATTATGCTCTGCATATAAATTATGACATGTAAGAAGAATTCTCTAATAAAAATAAAAACCTTTTAATTTACAATGTGTACAATATTAAAAACTTGTCACATATGTTCACTAATTTAACAATTAATTTAAGAACTAAACGAAATATTATTCTCAAGTATTTTACACTGACATTTCAAAATATATATCTATAATCTTACTCTAGAAAAAATAACAACAATTTTCTACGTCTCGATTCTAAAATGTTATTGTTAAAAGTATTACTTATAATTTACTATTGATTAAACGTTTATATTATGAAAAAAATTACTAAGTAAATAGTCGACAAAATATTATAATTTTATAAGAATTATTTTTGGTCCATAATTCTTTTGTAAAATGTAATAGCTATGTGTAGTGAAATATTATTTCATACATTTATATATTAGTTTTGAAATTAATTCTATTTGGATTGAAGTTTTCCAAGAAATCATGTTAATGCAATTAGTATTCTAAAGTTAAATAAGTTCATTAAACTAATATTATTACGTACATTTTGAGTAACTTATTTAATACAATTAGCAATATATTTTATTCGTTTCCTGTTTTTAATATTTAATTAAAAAAAATTATTATTTGATTTTGTTCTGACATGTTATCTATTGAAAACGTTATATTATTTTCATGTACAAATTATTATTATTATATAATGAAATACTTAATATTAATTGTAATATTTCATATGATACGATATTAACATTTAGATTGAGATTTAATATTTGAAAATTTTTTATTTTTTAATACTGAAATATGATATAATGCAAATATTGTGTTGAAGCTTAAAGTAGCTCGATTTTTGGAATTTAGTTTGATAAATAAAACATCAATCGTGAAATTAATGTAACTAAAAATCTAATATAATGATGCAAATTGATTGAGAGCTAGTCAACGCTGTTCAATCTCTTGCCACGAGAAAATTATAAAAATACGATTATTATATCTTATAGCTTGTGTTTTTGTTAGCTTTTGGTAGTGCTTGGACGCATCCGTATTTCATTCGGACAACCTTTTGAATTTTATGATGCAAAATTGGTTAATTACTTTATTGGTTAATATGGTTTACATTCGGTAGCAGCCGAGACTGTCGTTACTGCGTGACCATTTCTTATATCAAGACCGTGCCTAACTCCATTTTCAAGTGAAAGATCATAAATATTTTATTGGACAATAATTACGTATTTTCGTAAAATTTCAACAGAGCTGAAATATTAAAAATTGTTTTTACATGTATTCTTTATTGGGTCATAAAAGATACTCAAAATACCGAAGGCAGATACACCTTAATGTATTCTCGTATTACTATTTGTATTAGTTGTAATTAGTTTTTACGCTTATTAATTTATATTTGTAATTAGTTTGAAATAAATTAGGACAACATTAGGATTTTAATTTTTACTTTATTATCCAGATTAAGTTAAATAGCAGTATTTTTAATTGTTTCGTCGCAAGTGTAAATTTCAAAGCAAATTAAGCTGAATTACTTATTACGAATAAAAGTTCTCCATTCGCATTTACAAATAGATTTTTTAATGTATTAAAATGGTATTATATTTATTTATATATGTTTAAGCTGAGTAAATTCGAATCGATCTTTTAATCGAATAAAAGTTTCGAAAAATTTAAGCGGGGTTTTAAGTGAACGCTTGTAGACTAAAAGCACCTTTAAAATACCATTTCTCTTTTCAAAGTTTCTAAACGGACCAGTTTTTCAAGCTGATCAACGACCGCCCACGCGATTCATATATCGCTACCATTACGGTCTTGTTTTTTTCTTTTTTTTATAAAGGGTTGGCTGTATAAATCATTTATATCCCATGGCACTCCTCATTGAACAAACGATACGTTTCATGGAAAAACTTATACGCAACATATAACCAATTGTATCAAATTAAGTTTCTACAGAATTTGCAAATTTACACTGTCAGTAAAAAGTCAGAAATAGTTGATTTTATAACAGTTACAATCAGTCGCCATCCCTTCTCACTTCAAATCTCATGCGAATGTAGGAGCAGCCAATCGAGCTAAAGTCCTTCTGCGCAGAATCCTGATTTCATTTTTAGACCTGGAATAAGACTCGATATAAGTGGATATCGGTAATCGGCATTCTTTAGTTTGATCTTCCGTTTGCGATTTATGTCTTTATATTTTAATATGGTTACGGTATCGTAGAATGCATTTCAAGTATTTCAATAAATTTTAATGATGAGTAATACTTCAATAGAATTGTACATATCCTTAAAGAATCTTTTAAGTGCTCTAGAGTGTGCAAAATGGTATAGCAACAGTTTGGATACAAGACGCGTCCTTTTATCTTTGTTAATTCTGTTTTTCAATTTTATAATACAAATATAATATTTCATTGTTTTCTTTTTTTTAGTAATACCAATTTATATAATCCTCGACAATTTTTAAAATGTGGGCATATTTTGTGTACTTCGTGCACCAACAGAAATAATATTGCTTGCATTGAATGTCAATGTTTTCTTAAAAATAAAAATTATAGAATTAATGATAATATTGACAAGATTGTACAGATTTGTTGCAACATTGCAGAAATAGTTGGGTTTAAGTAAATATGTCATTGGTTAATTTTAGCACTAGAATTTTTTAATTTTTACAACCAAAAATATTATTAAATGTAATGTTATCAATTGAATGCATCTTTAAAATTTTTTTATTGAATTTTCATGAGTTTTACGGTACAACTTTAATAAAACTTTTTTTATTAAAATTGGAATAGAATCTCTTTCTATGTGCACAAAAACATTAAATAATAACTTTCGAGTGAAATTAAGTTCCTTTTATTAATAAAGCATTATTTTATTTTTTTTATTTTACATATTTAGCAATCATTGACCGTTTGAATTCTAGTATGTATTTAAAGTACTAATGTATTAAAAATTATTGATATCAATTGATTCATTGAATTTAAATTTTCATTTTTTATTTAAATATTTCAATTATTTTTATTATAATTTATAACAATTACTTTAACATTTATAGGAAAAGTGTTCAAAATATAGAAGAAAACTTTAAATGTGTATCATTAAAGGAAGAAACTAAGAATAATATCAGTACATCCGAAGATAACTTGAATTTACAATTCAGCAATTCAAATACAACTTCTAATATTGCTTTAAAGCAATCTAAAATAAAACCTTTAAAAAGATTTAAGAAACGTAAGAAATATATGAGTTGTAGTTATAAAAATTCAAAAAAAGCTAAGCATAGTAGCGACATACCAAAAATACCTATTCCAAGAAATATTAATAAAAGAAATCATCATGGAGAAACAAAATTACAAGAAGAGTGTAAAAAAGTAAATTTTTTGAATAATTTTCTATTAACATTTGCATAACAAATAAATGAGAACTAAACTAAATTTATTTCAGGGGCACAAAGAAAATGTACAGAATTTATTAAAAGCAGGAGCAGATCCTAATATTGCTTGTAATGCGAATTGGACACCCTTGGTAGTAATTAATATTCAATATTCTATATTTACATGATTTAAAATACATTTTAGCTTTTTTCAGCAAGAATGTGCAGATTATGGATTTTATGAAGTAGCTAAAATATTATTAGAATCAGGAGCTAATGTGAATCAGCCAGGGCATGAGGGTAGAACACCCTTACACGAAGCAGCTAAAAATAATAATTTGGATATGATAAATTTGTTTTTAAAGTATAATGCTAAAAAGGATATACTAGATGACAATGGAAAAAAGCCATTGTAAGTTAAGTTACAGTTATTTCATTCATAAGTTTTAGTTTTAATATATTACACTTTTGTTTCTATTAATATACAATTTTAAATTTTTTGCATTTTTTTAGAGATGATTGCAATCTTCGAGAGATAAGGATTATTTTAAATAGTAGTACAAAAGATAATATTCGTAATCATGATTACAAAATTAAACAAAAAAACAAAAATCCTGTAAGAAGAAGTTTAAGAAGTATAAAAAACAGAAAAATGAAAAACATTTTTAATTCTGAACACTGTACTAAAATTGAGAATAATGCTAATCACAGTGATTTAGAGAATGACATTAAAATAGTATCTGATGATTTTTATAGTAATAATATTACTAATATTATTAATCATTCAGATGAAATCGTAGATAATAAAGATATTTTTTATAATTCATCACAAGATATTGATGTTGTAAATATATGTGATTCAGAAAAAGTCATTGTTGATGGTGGCTATTTGGAAAATATTATAAATACTGCTAATCAAGATAGTAAATACGATAAATCTTCACAATATAGTATAATTACCGTTAACACTGAAAGTGAAGAAATTATTGATATTATTAATTAGTAGTTTATTAATTTAATAATAGTTTTTATAAATTATAAAAAAATATTTAAAATATGTTATTCATAAAAATAATTTTTATAACAATGTACAAGATTGTACATCTTCATGTTTTATAATTTTATACCTTTATAAACTAAAATAAAACATTTATAATAAATTTATAATTAAATTTTATTTGCATTTCCTTTCTGAATTGACAGCTTTTAATAAAGTATAAACAAAATAATATTTTGTATAAATCCAATTTAATATGTTGACTTGATAATAGAATAGTTATATTAGTATTATACATACTAATGTTATTTAAAATGATATTAGCTTTTTCATTTTTATTTTTTAAATTAACTTTTTTAAATTTAAATTAGCGTTTGCTAAACGTCAAGAGCGGCGTTTTATGAATGTATTTTGTACTGTATAGCATTGGATTTTATAACATATAAGACATTTTTACTAAAATAATATTTTAGTAACAGTTTGGAATGATATTTTAGAATATAAATAAAACTATTTTTTTCATATGAGTATTCTTTTTAATTAAAGCTTCTTTATCTGATCTTCAAAATACAAACTTGTTCCAAACCCCACGTTCCGTTACTTAAAATAGGAAAACGCTACATCACCTCATTATCTTAAGGCGCGAAAATTCTGACATTGAAGATTTGCAACGAGTTTTTATAAATACTATTTGTATTCTTTATGTATATTTTTTATAGATGAATGATTTATATTTATATTTATATATAGATGAATGATTTGAGGAAAAATGTCTACAGGGACTATGTGGGTAAAAACACATGAAGCTTTGAATAACTTTCTTCAAAAGTTAACCTGTACAAAATGGTAAGTGTTTATAACGAGAACAGTTTTCCTTTTCTCCATATTTTGAATAATGGAAAAATCTGTTTTAATGATATGATTGTTTCATAGTCAGCAAACACTTAATGAGCCTCAACAATTTTTAAACTGTGGACACTATGCTTGTAATAAATGCATTGGGAATCAAACCGAATGCATTCAATGCAAGATACCAGGAGAAGCATCAGATATTTGTTCTGATCATACCATGAATGATCTATTGCTTAATTTAAATATTATTGCAGAAGTAGTAGGATTATCGTAAGTTTTAATTTTTAAATATATATTGTTTTCCTTCAAAATATTGGTGTACTATAAGCAAATTAGAATATAATTTTTTTAATATAATTATAGTTCATTATTACAGAATGAATGAATGTATGAAAAAATGATTATGCTTATCATACACATAGAATAAAATTAAAAATCAAAATATTTTCTTTTTTTTGCTAAATTACTTATAAGTGCAAATACCTTTTCTAAAAGTTCAATTTTTCTTCTAAGTTATTGCTATTGATATAGTTATTAAAGTGACAAAAATTGTAATTTATTATAACTTTAAAATAAATAAAATAAGTATTAAATAAAATTTGAAAGTTGATGTAGATGTAGATGTAGAAATCACAATGAATTACATTTTTACATTTATTCATGGTAAAGATATATAAATGCATATAAGCATTTTGTGTATGTGTATAATTCTTAAAAATAATGTTTAATATGTCATAAATACTCACAGATACACTATTTATTTATTTTTTTTACTAAATGAACATATGTAAATAATATAACTTTTCTATATATGTAATATATGTAAATAATATAACTTCATAACTTTTCATTTTTAGTTTTGGTAATAAAAATAACAATGTTAATTCAGAATGTTCATTAGTAACAACAAATAATGGAAATAATTCAAAAAAAAATACAAGAAAACCGAAAGATAATAAAATTAATAGACCGAAGAAATTAAAAAATCTCATAAATACTTCTGTATGTGAATCAACTTTGAGTAACACTACTTATAAAAGTAAAGCTAGTGAAACTATACCAAAGAATATTAATAAAAGAAATAGAAAAGGAGAGACAGCTTTACACATTGCTTGTCGTTCTGTATGTCAAGTTTATACTCTGAAATTTCTTGATTTTACTTTATTTCTTAACTAAAACATTATTTTATTATTTATTATAGAATAATGAAGATCGTATAAAAATATTATTAGAAGCAGGAGCAAACCCAAATACAAAAGACTTTGCAGGCTGGACACCACTGGTAAGAATGATCAAAAAATTAATTTTTTTTGAACAAATACTAAAATAATGACTTTTAGCAAGAAGCAGCCAGCTATCAATTTTACAATGTATGTGAAATTCTTTTAAAAGGAGGTGCATTACCAGACATGTGTGGTTATGATAATAGAACAGCATTACACGAAGCAGTACTAAATGATGATTGTGATATAGCTTCATTGCTTATCAATTTAAATGCAAGTAAAAAAGTATTTGACAATGTAGGAAAAAATCCCGAGTTAGTACATTATATATTCTGAAAAACAAAATATATATATATATATATATATATATATATACGTATATTCGTAATATACTTTTTGCAAAATGCTACAATGCTATTTTTCTTAATAGGAATTATTGTAAATCGAAAAAAATGGCAAATTTATTTAGAAATCCACAAGATATGAAAGAAAATAAATTAAAATCATTTTGTGAAACAAGAAAAACTCTAGACTTAAATCAGTCACTAACGCCAATAAGTACTGAATCAAAAATTGTTTTATACGGATCAGATTTAAGTCAGAAAAATCATAAACTTCTTATTGCACTAGGACTTGAAAAAAAATTGAAAATTCTCAATACTCTCAGGTAGTACAATCGTTCATTTTAAATATGTAATTATTTTATTTAATAATTTAAATTTTGTTACAGTTCTTCAGTAAGTCACGTAATAATTGATACAAATAAATCTAATTATATTAAACCAACCTTTGATATATTACTTACCATTTTATATGGAAAATGGTTGGTGAGCAGTGATTGTAAGTTATTTTAATATTTATTTCAGTTTTTATGTTATGAATAAAATGTTTAGCGAATAAAATCAATTATAATTGATCGCTGTCATTCTTTCATAGGCTTACTAATACTAAAAGAGAGTGCCAACATTATAGCAAGCGATTTTAGTCTCTTTGAAGTAAATCCTCCCCAGTTTGATGATGCTTCATTTCGTGCTAGGGAAAACGTAGAAAAACAAGTAAAGGCCTTAAGTAAATTTTAATACTTTTAATATTTAATTTTAATGTTTTGTTAAATTTTATAAATTCAAATTACAGAATCCCAAATTATTTAATAATTGCAATTTCTACTTTGCTATGAAAAACAGCGATTCTTTTAATTATGACGGAATGAATGTTACAAAGGAAAATTTGATGAAACTTGTTAAAGCAGGTGATGGTATTGTATTGAAAAGAGAACCTAAACCAGAAGACATATCAGGCTCATTAAGTCCTTTTCATGTTGCACATGATTCTAAACATTCATTACACAAATGTACTCATTACATAATTTATTTTAATTCCAATTCTAATATTAACTCGTGTAAGATATCTTACAATATGTCATTTTTAAAAACATTACCTTTTATGTGGTTTATAGAGTCTATTCTTAAATTTAGATTAATAGATCCAGTTGAACTTGGTCTTTCATAATAACAGATAGAGAAATAAAATTAAGTTATTTAATATAGTTATAATCACTGACGTATTTTGTATCAAATAAAAAAAAATATATATATATATATGTATATATATTTATGTATATGTATGTATATGTAATATTTACATATTAGATTAAAATTAAATTTCTTTATCCATATTTTTTACATAATAAAATTTTTTTATTTAGTATAGTTTATTCTATTGGAAAAATATAAGTCGATTTTTAAACAATTTTAAAAATAAATTCTTAATTTATTATATCTAATTCATATTTTATTAAGTTTATTTAACATTACTCATTTTTTTTTTATTTTCCTTATTTTAAAAGCAACTATTATATTTGATTATATACCAAATTAAATGTTTTATTATATTAATTTAAATATATTTTTTTAAAAGAAAATTTTACTCGGTGGTAGCCTGAATATTTGTATAAATTCATTGTCATTGTTTACTACATAAATAATAATATTCTAATGTCTCGTTAAATATACAATTGCTTAAACAGTAATATTAAACAATGATATATTAATTTGGTAACAAAATGTAAAATCTAATGTTATATCATTTGGATAAAAATATGTGTTTGTCAACCTTTTAGGTACAGATCAATAGAATGTTTTAGTTTTTGACAATAATGAATAAACGAATATTAGAGATTTTCTCGTCCTACAATCATGTCGGAAAAGATGATTTTATCCGAGTATTTTGATCGTATATACTTACGGTATCACGCACGTTTACCGGAGAAGTACCGCTAATCCGGTGCATGCACAGTCACGCACATGCATTTGTACGCACATACCTATGTAAAAGCGAGAAGATGCGAAAAATTCTTATCGAATATACACATACAAAGAGATTTGGAAGTGTGATTTAACGTCGATGGTGATTTATTCGTTTTTTGTGTGAAATACTTTCGTTATTTTACTTACTGAAACGTAAACAATCTATAAGAGATTATTCGAGATGGACAAATTTGTGAATTTTATAATATATCGATCAGCTTATACGAGAACTAATTTATTTTTCAAAATATGCAAATACAGTATTTATTTCTTAAGTATATACAAAGTATATTATTTTCAATTTAAAAATTTTCTATATTACGTCAAAAACAAACGATAAAAGCTTTTTTCCTCACATGAATAGCATTAATTAAACGTGAATTATTATATAAATACATTTTTTTACTTTAGCTTACTAAGTATAACAATTTATTTTTAATATTTATAAAGTGAGTTTTGCTTCTCTTATAGAATTAAAGCTTCGCTAAAAATTTCTGATAATTTAGTTTGTTATACCTTGATTAAGTTTCAATTAATAACAAGATAATTGGCAAACAATATTAAAAAAAAAACAAACAAATTAAAGGGAATTGAGCTATCATCACTTTTCTTTTTGTTCTCTTCTTGTCTTTATAAAAGACATGTTTGAGCGTCAATTCTCTTGCAGCAACCTGATAGAACTTTTATGTTCTCTTATAATTAACGAAACTATAATAGAACCCTATGCCACCCTACTAGTTTTCTATATTTCCTTTTTCTTACGATAGATATCCCATAAAGCCAGGGCTCTTGTATTAGAAAAATCTCCATATATAGCGTACTATGTATCCATAAATATAATTACTCAGTAATTAGACATTTGTGATATATTTAAAAAAAAATTTGTAAAACCTTCATCTCGATTTTTAGTATAAAATCAGTATGGTTGTACCTGTAAGTTTTCTAATCCCTTAATCTTTAACTTCTTCAAAAGTAACATCGAAATTGCCTACACTTACTTTTCTTCGAGTTCTGCAGTTATCGCTTTCTTTTTAGTGATCCAATAAGTCTATATCCTAAATATAAAATTCTCGCTAAAAAAGCGCCTAAGTATAGTCTTAGAAGATTACTGAATCTCTACATTTCAGTTATTTTTAATCAAGTAGCTTCTCAAGGTGTTCTGTTACCAATCTCGGTTAATTTCAACTAGCCTTTGCAGTGGATGATTTGTGCTCTTTGCTAAGATACGAATTATTCATAAAAAGTGGACAGTAGCCGTTCTTTTCATCACGACTCTCTAAAGTCATCTTCATACTTTCTCTTATCACTTCTGTGAGTTTCTCTTCGGGCTAACTCACAAGTATGATCGTCACTTTCAAATCGATAAACACCACCTTGTCGTAATTTTTTCCATCCTTGTCTTTTTGTTACTCCTTTGGAGCTTCGCAATGCTTGCCTAAAACTAGTCTCCAACAGGCATTAGTTTTTAGCCATTTTTAGCCGCACAGCCGTATTAATTGCCGTATATTTCTTAAACTTCTTCCGAATTAAGTTTGGCTCCCTCTCAGTTTGTCTTTTTTCATTGTTTCAGCTGAAATACTCGAGATTCTTTTACGTACGTGCCTCTTCTTTCGTTATTTTTTGTTCGTTTCTTATTTATTGTTTATTTCACTGGTGGATGGTGTTTTTTTAAGAGAGAGCTTGTCAGCCTAGGGATAACGTATTCGGTTATCAACCGGCATTATAGATCAAAGAAGCCTTTACACCAACTGATTGGACAACTAGTGATTAATGGTTGCCCTATTCCCTGTACTATCTGGTAGTTTGACTACCATGCACAATTTGTCAGTTGTACGCTACTTGGGCCATCCTTGTCGCGAAAGGCATCCTAACTCATGCAAGTGTAATACGTTGCGTGTATGTTTATCATAAAGATGTTTGGTAATATGCACTACCATGTGGCCTGAGTTGGGAGTTGCCGTTAATCCCTGAACGAGCTTTCAAGATATTTTCGTATAGACGCTCTCCTAACGAGAGATACCGCTGTCTAAATGAATTTGGAAATATGGGAGAACCTTATTATGGGTATCAACATCCGTATTATCTTTAAGTCCCTTTCATTCCCGAGAGCCTACATTAACGGTATCCTTATTTATTCCTCCTTAAGGAGGAATCCTTGTCGGGTTAGGTATGAACTATTACATGGGGTGAAAAGTGGTAATTTTTGCGAATATATGGCAACACTGCCTGATATATATATATATATATATATATATATATATATATGATTTTTAGAATTGATTTTGTATAATTTGAAAAGCATTGCAGCACATCTGCTAGATAAAAAAAAGTATTTATTCATGGGTTAATGAATTTAAATGCGTCTATATAAGCACCGATGATACTGCGTGTCCGAGTTCTACAATTGATGTATAAACTTCTGTGATGTAAATAGTGATGAATCAATTCATCGCTACTTACCTGACCTAAGTTAAACAAACAGTCCACAAAGTGGCTACAATCGGGCGAAAGCCATGATAATCTTCTTAAAAGATCTTGGCTCGTATATTTTAGAATTCACGTGGCATAATATACATCGACTATCTTGAGGGAGTAAAAACAGTCACCTACTCACACATTCATGAAGGCGTTGGAGAAATTGAATGAATTAAATTTAGAATTGTTACACCATGAACCGTATTCTTCAAATCTAGCTCCCAGTGTCTATTATTTGTTTCGTAATTTGAAGAGGTGACTCCAGGAGAAGAAATTACATCAAATGACGCGTCGAATACAAACGTGTCAAACATTTCATAATCCTTGTCACATCGTGCTTTTTGAAATGTATCCTGATATTAGCGGATTATCGGAAAAAATGTATCGCTCTTCAAAGAAACAACGTTGCAGAATAAAATCGATTTTCGTATAAAAAATGTTTGCTTTCATTACATTAATTTCGAGGACTTTTCACCTCGTGTAATACATCGTATGTAAATTGAAATAACGACCTTTCGCATCTAAAGATCGATACAAATTAAAAGCGTCTGTTTCTAAATCTCACAAGTTATATTACGTATGCAACTGTACTGTGTATATTTTTTAAAAATTATTTACTTATAAGTTTGAAAGTATTAATTTTGCTTACCAATTGAAAATATTTATTTTAAATATTAAGATTACGGTGTCCCAGATCGACGTTCTTGTTTTTAACAATCATTCGTCGTGATAACAAAAATAACTAGGTGGAAATAAGCAATAATACATAAGTTCAACGAATGATCGTGAGTTACGCTTAAATATAAACCCGTTAAGAAAAAAAAATTAGAGGAACTGCATGGATTGATTTGATATAAAAATAATACATTTTTTGTAAATTAAATTACACTACAGCGTCACGAGTTCATATGTTTATAAGGTTAAGAAATTGATTGTATACGGATTAAGTAAAATTAATTGACGTTACTACACTGTTAATTTTATGTGTATCGATACAATTATAGAGGGAGTATTCCGTTATTTTCATGCGAGGTTGTGTAGCGTTCGCAAATGTCACAGGCGACGGGCGATTTCCTATACAAATGCACAGCGAAAGTTTCGAGCGTTCCCTTTTTAATTCGTTCGCATGACGATCGTGAGAATAACGGAATGCATCCAGAATTGAGGTGTCGATAATTTAAACAGGTAGTCACAGTTTTAGTCGGCCTCCGATGCCAATACGAATATGCGATTTCTAGATGTCAATTAAAATTTCTTCACCCCCTTAGAAATATATTACGTATAGTTTGATCGTGCCATGAAGAAAAAACGATCTACCCACAATTATAGATCTAATCTTCTTTACTTTTCGACAAATTTAAATTGTAGTCTCTGATAAATAGTTAATTTTCAATGCTTCGTAACTGGTTTAGTTGAATGATTGCTGATATAGTGGATTCATCAAACATACGTGGCTTAAAATAAATTTATTTTCCACGCCAACTTATTTTAAATTTAATTTTATCATTTATAAACATTGTACTATAATCGACATTAGCGAATATTTCAGCAGTGTAAAGATGTCTTTCGAGACTATTTTAAGCATTTAAATGCCCGATATCACAAATGTATGACGGCAAGAGATCGATAAAAAATTTCAAATAATAATTGCAATTCTTTTTATTATCGAAGAAAATATCTTACGGTATCTTTTGGTATGTTATATTTAATTATGAACAATATAAAACTATAAACAATTTTCGTTTCGTACCCTTTTTATTGGTTGATTTATGAAAATAAGTAGACTCTGCGTTAATAAATTTGTAATATATTGTTATCCATTGATAATTATAAATTTATTACTTAATTCTTATAAATATATTGTACGTTATAGATTATTGTGACATTAAATTAAACAAACGCGCGATTTCGATTAATTTTCTATATTGAACGTTGATCTTCAATATTAATAAAATACTAAGAGCATTAATAACAGATTAACGAACGAGAGCTAATATCGTCTCTGTGTTGAAGCGAGTTAACGTAGGTAAATCAATTTTTTGTTATACTACATCTATAATACGTTAATATTCGTACAAATTCATACAAGGACATACGTATACCTTTTAGAAATTCGACATTATAAATGTAATCACAAGTAACAGATCTAAAGAGGATTCTTCTCGATTCAAATAACATTAGGTGTATCAGAGTTCGCAGTTAATCACATACGCATAATTAACGCATTTATTTGCGTCAATGTGCGCCGATACCGCTTATCTTTTTATGAGTTCGACAGATGTAGATATGCAATTACTCTGGCTGCCTCAAAATTACAAGACGTTCAATTTTTCGCCGAGCCCTCGCAGTAAAATAAACTAAGGGAGCCACAAGGCGTAAAATAAGTCTTTTATCACGTAGCGGCAGAGGCTCGTTATTGATCGTTTGTTGTTTTCTTTTTAAAATTGGATCTATAGGTTGATTTATCGAGCAAAGTTTTTCATTTCCAAGCGTGATCGCGATCCGAGTCGGCGCGCGCTCATTATCTTCGCTGTTCTC
Organism: Wiebesia pumilae; assembly: GCA_018907045.1. Classification (NCBI taxonomy): domain Eukaryota; kingdom Metazoa; phylum Arthropoda; class Insecta; order Hymenoptera; family Agaonidae; genus Wiebesia; species Wiebesia pumilae. The sequence goes on along the minus strand of JACCHZ010000131.1, from coordinate 293,298 downwards.
TTTTCTCGTTCCCTCTCTCTTTCTATGCAATTACCGAAGAGGCGGAGGAGAGAAAACAGAGTCGGCCTCCCGTGGCCGGAGTAAGGAAAAGGGAGAGGAAAGGCAGGCTCCGAGGAAAAAGAAGATCCGAGCGTTGGATGTAAGAATAAAGGGAGGGTAAGGAGAGGAAAGAGGGAGGGGAGAGTTGAAGAGAGAAACAGCAAAAGGAAAATCCTTCTTCCTCAAGGTGTCGGCGGCCTGAAGCGAGACCGAGAGAGAGAGCGAGAGAGAGAAGGAGGGCAATGTTCCCGCGATGAGAGACAGGTAGGAAAGACACTTGCTCACACTTGCTCCCACTCGATCGGCTCTCTCCCGGCGGCAGCGGCTCTTACCTTGGGCGCCGCACACCCTGACCCACAACTTGGGAGACGGCTTGGGACCGGAGCTGCCGGGCTGTCGCCGCCAGTTCGTCAGTGAGGCGATGAGGCTGCAGCGCGCGCGCGATTAGGGTTGGCGGACCGCGGACTTGTTGCCCTCGCCGAGCGTCAGGCACGCACCTTCTTACGCGTCTACGCACGTCACCCCCGTACGCTTCAACACGAGCCGAGGAGCACCGCAGCCGAGCTACGATGCAGTCTGGGAGCGTTGCGGCGCTGCTGCTGCTGCTGCTGCTGGCCGGCGTCGCCGTCTGCCAGGACGACGACTCGCTCGCCGGTAGCTTTCTGTCAGGTAAGACCGGTCCAATGGGCTCGTCTACGCGGCTTATTTACAAAGAACAGGCAAAAGGATGAGCACCCGGTGACTCCGATTCGCGAGGATGCCTTCGGCTCTAGGAGGCTCCTGCACCTCTACCGAGGCCCGCGACGATCGAAAATAAGTTATCCGAAACTCGCGATTCCGCTTCGGGCATTCGGGCCAGATATCGAGGGATGCTCTTTTTGCGCGGAAAGCTGACTTAACTTTCCTTCCGGCCTCTTGACCTTTTCGCGCATTTATTCTTACCCGTCGGCAGTCAGGCCTCGGCTTTCCTTTCAGGATATTCGCTTCTACTTTTTTTCATTGCGTGAAGGAACTTTTGCGAAAGCAAAAGTTCGGTTCGATTATTGAATATGCGCTGCCGACTTGAAATCGCCAGCACTGGACGAGCAAATGTTGTTGTTAATTTTTTCATTTAAGGTGCGAATAGGAGGAAACCGTTTTAAACTCTCACCCTCGAGAGATTCGCGGAGGCACTTTCGTTGAAACTAACAGCACATTTCTCGCGTCTGCAGGCTCTTTAGTGTCATACTGCAATGTCGCGATCGAGAGATTTCTCTTTTCATGGAGACTATGATTTACGAGTCTAGCATAGTCGATCGAACTCCTTAGGCTTTTGATTGACTGATGCTACTTAAAAGAAAACCTACTACCGCTAAGTTCCTTCTTCCGTGGCACTAATTTCCCTCATAAATAATAAAAATTGCGTTACTCTCCGTAAACTTGCTCGGTACGTTGATATTAAATGAGCCTGTAACAATTGTACTGTTAAATGCGTATGAACCGAGACAGGGAATTCGTCGATGCAAATGAGCGTGACAACTTTATTTACAATTTAGGAAAACAATCGAGGACAAATATTTACAAACGAGAAACAGAATGCCGTACAACTCGACGTTATTCAAGAGTAGTACCGGTCTTTTAAAGAGCGATGCGCGACAAACGAAGTGCATAATGAAACGCAATGAGCCTCCCAAGTTGTATGTAATAAAAGCTAAGTTTCGTTCAACTGTGTGGCCGGAATCACGGAGCGATGTTAAAAAATAATCACGCGCAGTAAGTATGTTACAAGCGAGAACTTGCAACAACCTTCGTACGGGCAGCTCTTTGAGAAAAGCAACGTAAAACAACGCCTTATTTACACTACTCGCGACGACCACCGCCTCCTCGGTTATGTCGGCTTGCGCGCAGCCGCAGGTAAAACGGGCGCACGAGGTAAAAATTTCGGTCGCGCAGTCGCATCCTCTTATAGTCCAGTGCGTGCGCGCATGGGACGGACGGCGATTACGGAAAAATAGAAATTCGCGCGCTGCCTTACGGCACAGTTATATCTCGAAGGATGCGACTGGCCCACTTCCCGACTACGGCAGCCAGAAGCAGCAAGAAGACGACGAGGAGTTGTGCGGCGATCGGGGCGGGGGGAGGCTGTGCGCCCCCCACATTCACGTACATGTATATATGTACGCATACTACCGGCGCGAAAGAAGGCCGCTGGCCGGCTTAAAGCTGTACGTATACGGCAACGGTATATCTAGCCGAGAGAGGAAGAGAGGAAGAGAGAAAGAGGAGCGAAACAACGAGAGACAGGAGAGTAGTCGTGAAAAGAAAACGGAAATGCATGGAATTTCCTCTTCCGCTTTGCCATTAATTTCCTTTCGCGAGACGATACATCGCGATATTGGCTTTCTTTTCTTTCTCCCCGAAGCTTTTAATTGCGTTGAAGCGTCGCTTGCACGATTAGCTGACTGAAGATATTAACACTGAAGCGTCAATCATTGATGTGATGTAACGTTATACTTAGGATACGTGCAAGATGATGTAAAAATTTATACTTAATATTTGCGTTTGTCCATTGTCTCTATCTCACGTGAGAAACCAAAATAGTTTTAATACCTTTGGAAAGAGATCCTACAAATAAGAGTGTAATTCGCGATACACTTGGAACAGTTATTGCACTATCTAAAATAATTTGTTCGATTAACCTTAATTTTGACCATATAAAATATAGCGCGCACATTAAACTAGTTATATTACTTGAAGTGATATTTGCATCGTCACGGATATAAAATTTATCGAATAATTAAAGTTTACCGACTTCATTAGCGTTATTAAGCTGACATAATGAAGGTTTACCCAAATGTAAGAGACATTACGTAAAATGAGATTTACCAACACGTATATAAACTGATGCATGGTAATCTGTATTAACTACGGTATAATTAGAGACTGACAGATTTGACTATTAAATTCGACCGAATAACAATTTATTTCAACCAGTTATGTAATCCTTTGCCTAAATATTATTTATAATCGTGAGAAATAATATTTCCCTTTAACATTTTTAAGTATTTTTTAAAAAAATTCGATTCTCACAAATAAGTACCAATTTAATCTGTACATAGAAATAAGTGGTATTAAAAATATTTCTTACTGAAGTATCTTCTTCAATTCGATTCTCAATTAAAGCAGGATGAAGTTTTCATTTTACGAAGTCGTATATCGTAATGTATATCTTATAGTGGTAAATAATAATCGGTATACTTCCGTATTTCTGCGGCACGAGGTATTCTCGAAGAATTGTTATGTACGCATGTGTAAATTCCAGTATAATATTCTTCATGCTTATGTGGAACGGTGGAGTCTCTAAGAATTTGCTTAAATGCCAACTAAAAATCCATAAAAATGATTGGTTTTCTAAGAAAATTGTAATGAAGTCACAGTATACTTCTAGTACAGTTAAATAAGATACACGTACACAAATATTTTCTTGTTATCATTTGAATAAAATCCAAGTTCAGTTAATTTTCTATCAAAATTAACTCCAACTCACTAGCCTCGATAGAAAATTTATAAGACTGTAAATATGGTTTCACTTTTTATTCAATCTGTATAAAAATATCGTACTAAAATTTACATAAATTTGTACGATTGAATCTGAAGCGAATGGTCGTTTAAGATAAACGCACGTTCTTATTATCTTTGGTAGTTGCGTTTGCAAAACATTACGTCCCTTCACTGTATACCGCAGAGCGACTATAGTCGCAAAATATCTTAGGCTTTTAAACCTTCGCAACTTTATTACTGAAGCTTACTACTACAATATAATTCTGAAAATAAAGAAAAATAGCACCAAATTTCCCATTTTAATTCGAACAGTATAATATCTTCTTGACATTTAACGTAAAACTGTAAATTCATAATTTCGGGTTGTTGAACTACTTGAGCAGATACTCAAGTGTACATACTGATTTCTTCATCCCGATAATTGCTTACGGAATTCCAAGGAGTAACGAGGACTATTGTAAAATGTAATGTACAAGTAAGACGTTGTCAATGTATAAGTAATTAGCGTTAAGCGACCATTTTTTCGACTCGGTCAAGCACTTTAAAACAAAGCTTCGAAGAAACGTCGGTCGAGCTGTTCGACGCATATCTAACGACGTTTAGCTACTCTTATGAGTGGCGAAAGCAAACTCATTTTCATGCGAGCACTCGTCGATCGCCGCCTGCTTTCATTTTACAGAGATCCCGAAGGATTCGAGCCCGTCCAAGTAAACATGAGGGTGTCGTCGGGCGGGGTTAAGGCGCCGGCGGCGTCTCGCATCCCCCGCGAGGAGACACGTGTCGCGGTGTCTCGCTCGAGGACAACCGTTACGTCTGTTCAGGGCCGTTATGCCCCCATATACGAGCGAAGTGAAACTGGCGCGATTTCCACGCGGGCCGAACGCGTGTCCAACCGCGCTCACGTGTCCTCCCCACGTCCGCGTATAACTTTCATTGGCCGACGTCACGAAAGCGCGCGCGAACGCGAATTTTCGAGGCTGCACCTGCGCCCAAGAGCCGCTGACCGTTTTCGCCCGTCGTCGACCTTGCCTCCATTGCCCCGCGTCCCGAGGCAGACGAACGTCCGTTGCTCCGCGGTCGCTGCTCGTCTCAAACCGCCAGGATGTCGTGCTTTTATGACAGCGATGCCTAAATGACCATTTCGAAAACGTACTCGCTGTACTTAGACGTTGTAACAAATCTGAATTTAATTCGGTATGTTGGTCAATCGGAGGAAATGAACGTTCGATGCAAACGGATCCTCGTTAAATTATTCTCTCATTTCTACTTCGCATTATGCGTGAAATAAGGTGCTTTCGAATACCGAAAGCGTACGCTAAATCATGAACTGTCAATGCATCATCGAGATCTGCGTTCCCACTGAATTATTAGAAGATGGGCTTATCCATGCTCTGCTATTAGCAACGAGGGGTAACGCAAAGAATTACGCGTTCTAAAAATGTAACGATAACCAAACTACTCGATATTTAATGTTAACTGTACAAGATTACAATAGAAGTTTGTAACATTGCACGATCTTTCATATTAGCAACGAAAAATTTATTTTTGAAAACATTAATAGTATTTTTCTGTTGAGTCACATTAAAAGCACGATCGGCGATATTAAATAATTATGCTCTTACTCCAATTATGTATTAACTCTTCAGAATTATGTATTACCATTTAAGATATATTACAAAACAAATTTAATCTATTATATATGAATAATACACGGATACACGCACATTTAAGAAATTCAATGCAAAACATTACGAATGCCAGGCAATTACAAACATTTATCGATGAATTAATTCTGCGCGATGAACGAGTACAATCTATCTTAAAAATGTTATTACAGTTGCTTGATACAATAACTATAATACTGTCTGATGTTATATATAGAAATTTAAAATACACCGGATACCTCCCATTGGATTGAGAAGTAACGGTGAATTAAAATGAAAATGAAAAAATATATACGTATATTATTAAGTAAATATTCGTCGGGACGGATGTCGAAAGCTAATAAGTCACTCTGTTTACGTTGTATTTAGTATTTTCCTTTTTATGAATCTAACGGGGATTTCCTTGGCGGCTTTGGTCGCATTGCCGCTCGTAATTATGCAGAGATACAGAAGGCGCCGACACCGTGACAGAACGAAACGAACATATGATGTGTTCAATGAATTTATTATACCCTAACGAACGACGTGACTTTAATGCATGACGTAACTGTAAAAACCAAATTGCGCGATAAAAAAAATTTATTCACACGGATGTTTATGTAAGAAATTCGAGATCCGACTGAAATCCCGACGCCTTTTAATACATTATGACAACTATGACATCAGGATACTGCATCTTTCTGCAATATGATAAACTCTACGAAATTATGTATTGCCATTTGAAACGTGTCACAAAAATATTTAATTAAACGTAGATGAATAAGTGGCATGATGCTAGATCTGAGAATAAGAACATTGCAATTTCTGTATCACTTCTATTATATTTACAAAATCCGCATAATATAACCACTAGATTTGGAAAAAATATCCGAATTTATTATTATGCGTTATTAATGTTCTCATTTATTCGACTGGCTGGTGATTAATTGAAGTCTTTTATAACCTATTTTTATTGATATTAATTTATAACAGTTTTTAGTGGCATACTTTCATTCTGATTAAAATGTCATTGAGTACTTACACTCTACTTCAGTCATTCAATACTTAATGTTGTGGCATCTTTGTAAATCAAACTCATTGAATCTATTTAAAAGAATTCGTGCATCCGATGCATAAGAACTACTTTGACTGCCTTTACGCATAATTATTTACTAAATTAAAATCTGATATTCATCACTTGGTTATTTTATCATTTCTCTCTTCGCATTGGTTTATCGTGTTATTTCATTAATGCTATCATTCGTAATAATATTGCTTATTAAAAGCCAATTTTTCATGCCTCTATGTAAATTACTTTTATAAAAAGTCTTCGATTCAGGCAATAGAGAATATTATTACATGCAAAACCAAAAGAAATTAAATTTAAATGACCGTGAATTTAAATATTAATGGCGGAGGTTGCGAAGAAACCGATAAAATATTTCAACTTCGCAAATACTTATGTCGATAAAATAAAAAGCTTATGTACATTTGATGTTAGCGGCTATTTAATACATTTGTTTTTAATTCAACTGAGATAAAACAAAATTAAATCTTTAGAAATATTATACGTGTTATGTGCTTACACATATTATTTATTATTTAGCACGCTACAGACTAAGACCCATTGAAACCAATTTTTAAAAATAAAAATTGAGTACACCTTTTCCATCATTGAGAAATACCGTCTCCTTGGTACTAGGTATTTCCTTTGCACATTGTTTTAGCCTTTGTATTTACAATCGGAGGACTGTTCGCCTTTTAAGAATAACTAAAACTAAGCGTGTAATTGGATTTTCCTTAGAAACTAAAGAAAACAATGCACATATATATTGATTTTTAATTAATTTTTACCTATTTTTCACAATATTACTCGCGATGGATAAAATTCGATTTCAATCACATAATCTACATAGTTCTACGTTTATTATTCATCAATAATTAATTCATATCGAATTCAAATTGACAACTGCGACTTTTTAAGGCGCATTTTTTCAATACTTAGCTGATAATTTATTTCACCGACTTGGGATTGATTAACATTGTCTTGTACGGTCGTGTCTCTAAGAGCTTCAATTATAGACGACATTGGGAAGTTTATCGCACTGTCCATTGTGCATGGACAATAAATTCGTGAATAAACAAATCCAAATTATCAAAATAATGATTTTCTGCCTCGCCATCTATCACAAGTGTAACAATAATAAAAAAACACCGAAAGTTACGAAGCCAAATGGTATACCAGTGGTAATAAAGTGCGATACCATATCGCGCTCTGTATTGCATGGAACAGGCACCTAAAGCTGGCAATGGATGAAATATGTGCAGCTAGACAAGAAATTCGATCAAGTTTCATGGTTGGACTTCTTTTTGGGTGGAAAGAAGAATGCGCCGACCATCGATTTCATGGGCATTTCATCCTAAATATCATTCGTGCTCGAAGATACTCTCAAGATATCTTTTCATCCCTTTAAATGATTGTCCAATAAACATGCATATTGAAAAGTCGCTATGTATATAGCGCAGTCGCTCGTCGAAGAAAATATTTATGCGAGAATGAAATCCATTATCGAGTGTTTTAATGCTTTGGTAATGCTTTGGGAAATGAAGATGAACACCTGCAGCGTCTTCGACTGTATAAAAGCTTCAAAGAACTCGGACTCGTAATTTCAGCGAAGTACGTTCCAGTTCGGGTAACCGCGAATCAAGTTTTTTAGCTGCGTTCTTGGCTAAGTTTTCAGCGGAAGTACCTCTCCACTTGAAAAAAAGTTGAATCGATCAGAGCACATCCAAGGCCAGATTACGACAATTTCTCGAAATGCTCGTGCTTTATCACAAATTATTATGAGGAATTTCACGTGTACAATTTCCAATTTCCACCGAAGGAACTTCTCTAAAGAAAATACAAGGGTAGAGTTTAATGGACTCAACAATGCTGATACTACAAGTGTAGCCATACATATTATTAGTTCAATTTCAATATAATGACCCATTAGCGCTCGAGAGATATGCTAGATTCTACTATAGTTTTTTCTAAAAGCTTTTGTAATACGTAGTTTCTGCAATGGATTATGGAAAATGAGCTCTTTACGGAATTCACTAGCTCTTTTTTTATCAGAAGATAACTTCGGTGATATGAAATTATTCGTTATACAGTTGCGAATTATAAGGAATTTTGTCAAGAGTTGGCGATGTTCTCTATCGTCTGCTAAAAACTGAATAAGGTTCTTCAAAATGAAAAATAACAATCAAAAATTGAACGAAGGTTTTACGTACACATTACTTCGCGATTTTCCTTTAAGTCTAATGAAAAATACTTTGTCATTTCTAATTCGCATGCAAAATTTGCAATCTCTTACTATACATAGAATAACGGTACGAATACGTTTAGGCGTGGGAATCTTTTTAGAATACGTGCATATATTAAAAAAAGAAACATTCTGGAAAAAATTTACGATTTAATCTCATTAAAATAAGTTGAGCGATACACCGATGTAAGGACCGTCAAGTTCCATTCGCTTAATTTAGCGTCAAATGCCGATTAATTAAATTAACTCGCTACGAATGATGCCTCCCATACTTCAAATAATTTTTATTTTGGGCATTTATCTCAACGTTTACAGCTAAGTAGACTACTTATTCAAGTATAAAGCTGAAGTCCGTTAAACATATTTATACGTATATTTCTACATATAAGTGTACACAAATGTTATTTTAAATTTTTGAAAGCTCGTCCACTATCGCTCGGTTAAAGACAATCGGCTTTGCACTGTAAAAATTAAACGACCACCTTAAGGAAAGAGAATTTTATTCGTAGGCAATCACGACTTTCAACGCATCCGATTATTTAATTGCACGCGCTAAAAATTTGCAGCTCTTCCCCGCGAGGCCGTCATAGAATTAAACAACTCGCGAGTTCGTTTGAGCCTAGGCCAACTTTATCATAAAGTGCGTGTAAAAATCGGGATTCCATTAACGTTTTTCGAATCAAATCGTTTTAACGCCAACGATAAACGTCGCAAACGCAGTTTTTTCGCGATCGATAATGTTCATCAGCGTGGACTGTGCGATTACACGATGCAAATAAAAATCAATATCAATAATGGAGCTGTCGGTTAAAGTGGCTCGGCAGACTTTCTTTCCGGCTGCCATCCGCGCAGCCGACCTTTCATTTTTACAAGCTTCGCAAAACAAGGCACCGCCATTCTTATTTCCATCCCGACGAGGACGAAACCCACAAGATTTTGTCGCGTTTTCCCGGTTGTTGGCGCTCGGCGACGGCAGCGGCATCCGGTCGAAGGCGAATCGAAAAGAGGGAAAAACGAAGGATCGGGTCCGCGCGTTTGTTCGATACGACTCAATTGTCTCGCTCGGATTTCTCCGTGTCGTCCGAGCGCCGCGACTTCCGGCATTCGATAGAAATCGCGCGCCGCGCTCACCGGTTATTCAACCTCATTACTGCAAGGACTCGGCGTCATGATCAAGTTCAGACATCCCGCGGACTATTTATACGCCAACGAGTGGATTACGCATGCAGGAATTCCTCTCTTTCGGTATCCCCACGCAGCCCACACCTGCTCTGCCGCCTCCGCCCCTCCCCCGCGCAACGCATAAGTGTTATATACAGTTAGCGCACGGCGCGTCGGCCTGGCACCGCTGGGAGTGGTTTGGCTTCTCTCAGCCCGCGCGTTACATCTCGCGTGTCGTATTGTAAAATATGGCATACGGTACATATTATTTCTCAAGCCGATATACAACGTGAGAGAGCGAGAGAGAGAGTCGCTGCTACGAGACAGTGTCGACGGCCGGGATCTTCGATTGTCTTAGAAGCCGATCGGTATTTGACGCTCGTTCGTAGGGAGATACGAGCCAACGGTAACCTAACTGTTGTTTTTGTCAAGGTCTTCGGGCTGGAGCTCTTTTTATTTTTCCTTTTCGGCACTTGGCGACTCGATTATCTTCGTCCGCGCGCATTTCTTCTTTTACACCTAATGCCCATTTTTCACGAACCAAGTCTCGCGCGCGAATGAACAAAAATATACGATGGAAAATTATTATTGTAAGTGGGTCAATGTGTGACTAAGCAAGCAGGTTTCCTTTCAAATTAAGAGCCACTCATTTTAATACGAAATGAAATGTTGACGCTTTTTAATAATCTTATGAGACGAGAGTCCATGTACAAGGAGGCATTAGATGTATGAGGTAGTCCTGCAGAATTTGCATTTAGCATTTTTAACGATCAGAAGTAAGATAAGTAAGAGGTAGAGGATGGAAATGAATAAGTCTAATGCAAATTTAAGAAATTGTTATTCCTCGTTGGCTGTGTCGATAATTAAAGACAAATATTTAAAAACATTTTTATCAAAGAGAAATCATTACTTTTAGGTAGCCGAATGAAATTATTTTTAACTGCCATTTATACCGATACTAATCAGCACCCATAGTTATACTTTATCGATCGATTTTGAATATTATGTTCATATAAAATGAATATTTGCAAATATTGAAACGTTTGGCTCGGACTTTTATATCGGGAGTCATTCCTTTCAGAAATATACGTTTAAATGTTTAAATTGAAATTAAATAAAATACATCTTTTTACTCTAAACACCACAAAAAGCACTTAAAAAACTCGGGAACAAATTAAAAAAAATGAAAAATCTTGCTCGATTCAATATCCGAATCATTATTAATCTACAAGAATGGCAAGTCTACTTCTATTCAAACTCGATCTCAACCTGTGATTGTCTTTTATGTCTTTTATGCAAATAATAATTATCTTACTCCATTAGAATGGAATGCCACTCGAACTGAAATACGGTGGTTACGTATAAAATCTGACTCTCAAATATTAGATAACGTCCGACTAGAAGGTAGTTGATATTAATCTCGTGGCAATCGAATAAAAATTTTATTCGAATAAATGCCACAAGATTTATCCTTAATTTTTTATAGTTTGTGCAAACGTAGAGAATCGCGTTGCAATTTTCACGTGCGATTCCTCCAATTGTTTCGGCGTCTCGCAACCATAATTTCCCAAACAATACGATAATACGGGAGATCCATGATTCTCCTCGCGAATCATGATTCGCGTTCGATTGACTTTCCGAGAATTATCATCCAGCCACCTCGAACGTCTTTCCGCAGGCCTCCTGGACTCTATCACGAGCACGGCCAACAGCGAAAACTGCCCGGGTATGTGCGTACACGCCATCGCCACGATAATGTGCTACGAGGTCCTCGAAGACGTGCCCTGTCCGCAGTCCTCGATGCGCTGCTGCGTCGATTCGTCCGTGAACGGCACCAGCCCCGGCAGTGCTTCCAACGAGGTCGCCGATTACGAACACGACAACGCCAGCAATGCACACCACCAGCAACAGCACCAGCTGCAGGCGAACGCGACGTCTAGCCCAACAACCGCTCTGATCGTCACCACCCAGCGACCGACGAGCGTCGCCACTCCGTCCACCACGACCACGACCACGACCACGACCACGACCACGACGACGACCTCGACCACGACGAGCGCCAAACCAATCCCGGTAAGTCTCGAGTCGTAGAATACGACGCGTCCGAGTGTACTTAGTAAAAACCTCGGGATTGGTCCTCGAATATCAAAATAAATTGTAAACTGACATTTATCAAGATTTCGATAATTCGATTGCCCGGATTGACCAATCTGCGATTTTCTGCCTCGTCGTTTTTAATTGCTCTTTACGTGCTCTATAGAACAATTATAAATTATTCGTTATGCGAAGCACAACAATTATATTCACTACCATTGGAAAATAAAGCAAGAAACTAATTTCGATTAGAATTGTAGATATAACTCGATAAAAATGTTCGCTAATCTCTATAATTATATTTATATTAATAACCAGACTAAGGAAAGTAACTATTGAAGTTTTAACATTTGTAATAAATTATTTGGTTTCGTTATTCTGCTTTTCACGTAGGATTGCTTCACCTTTTTCAAAATGTTCGAATGCTACCCTTTTTTGTAAAATATTTTTGCAGAAAAAGTCCTCGGCAAATGCTTTGATATTCTTCACCGAAAACATATTTTTTTATGTCAATAAGATTTTATATTTAATGTTTTATTAAATTATTATATGTGTAGGAAATAACGTAGAAGTGCTTACATTTTACACTTTACAAAACTGCTTTAATACGTATAATTATAGGTCTATTCGGTAATAATAATAATAATAATAATAATAATAATAATAATAATAATAATAATAATAATAAGGAAAGTAAATTTATTTCTTTGCTTTTCAAGCATATCTCGTGTGTCTTTATCAAATTTAGTTCAAATAAACGGTTAGATTTGAAACTTAATTAGATAATTTATTCGAATGCACGTAAATTTACTGCATCTAAAAGTCGATTTATATGCGCGATCGTAAATTTGTTGATTACTCTATAAAGATGCAATAACATTTTATGTAAACTGGATCATATGCTCTGATTCAAAGGCATTTATAAATGATTAAAGCAATGGTAGCATACATGCACAAAATAAAATTTTATTGTTTCAGGAAAATAAAAAGGACGAAGCTGATAAGTCAATTTGTAAGTATCGTAACATATTGTAGAGTAAAGATTCGTGCAAGACTCGTTTTAACAAGTGACTCGCGCCATGTTGAGCTTAAATGTAACAAGTAGTCGCTGTGCAAGAAAAGCGCAAGATCTTATCCTTTGGATCGGCGATTCGCTTTGTAAGATGAGCCTCCGAGCGTCGATTAATGTTGGCCCGCGAACGGTTCCCCAAATCCATCCATCGCGTTCACCTCGTAAGCAGTCGCAGCGTGAATCTAAAATCTGCCTGAATTCCGACACCATAGTAAAGAGCTGCTCGGGCATCTGCATGGCCGAGCGCATCGCCAACTACTGCGACGCGGTACTCAACGTGGACACGCTGTGCAAGCCCGGCTACAGGTGCTGCGTTTCCCGAGATCTCTTCGGCGACTCGCCCCCGGCCGAGCTCCTCGTCATCGACCGCACCAAGTCGAATCTCACCCGCGTCGAGGAGACGAGCCTCGCCAGCGCCTCGTCCGTCACCCCGGCTACGAGGGACAGTTCCAGTTCGACGCATTCGAGCACGAGCCCCGCCGGCATCACGAACACGACCAGCCCCACGATGGCGCCCAGGCCGAGGCCCGTGTCTCAGGAACCCCCGAAGCCCTGCGGCGGGGAGTGCGTCAGCCCCTTCTTCGCCCTCATCTGCGAGAACGTGGACACCGAGGCGGACTGTGGCGACTCCGGCTACTGCTGCATCAGGGACACCTCTACCAAGCAGGTGCCAAGTCTTCTTTTGTCGACTCTCCGATCCTTTGCGATAGTTTCGTGCAAATATTTTTGCAGAACAGAGCTTCCGCACCGATGCCTAATACAAGCTTTAGTTCCCTTACAAAGACGAAGATCACAGTTAACGCGTAAAGAGTTCCTTAACGATCATGATCTGTCCAATTCGATAACCGTCAATCAGTGTGCAGTTTCAGAAAAACACTCAACCTAGTTCTACCGTCATTGTGTGAAATTTCACTCGTAATTTCCAATTGAATCGATTTTGTTACAAGCTAATGACATTATTCCTATAAACGGATGATTTTATCATTAAAAATCAAAGGATTTCAAAAGGATTTCCTTCCAAGTCTATATCACAATTTATCGTAATATTAAAACCGGCTAAGCTCACTTTTCGTGAGTACTGAATTTCTTAATTATGATTTTCGTATTTTACTTTCGAAAAAAATTTTTTTTAACGATATTTCGAATATTCGGTTAAGTTGATGATTTCTTTTGAACTTATATTTTTTTACTTAAAGTTCATCAGCGACGACAAACGCGTTTTACAAAAAATAATAAAATTTGCTTTACTTTATCCGCGGCTTAAAATTTCGATTAACGATTCATTTTTGCATCTTCGTACGTACACGTACACAAATTGTCTGTTTTCCTTTTTTCTTTCTTTATATTTTTATGATACGTGTTTATCGAATTCTTCAAATGTTTTTTTCAGGATCCAACGACGACGTTGCGACCAACGACAAAACCACCCCAACCCAAGCTACCATCTTGTCCAGGCTTCTGTTTAATGAATATAATGTTAGCTTTTTGCGAAAGGCCAAACGTCATTATTTACCGAACATCTACCTGTACGACCGGGCAGTTCTGCTGTGATAATACTAAAAGTCCACCGGTACATACTTTCTATTCATTGAGCTTCGTATAGTAAAAGATTTTATTTGTAAATGTTATGTAACGGAGATTAAATAATAATTATTATGATGACAATAATATTAACAATACGTTTAAAAGAAATTTTTATTAACAACTTAAAGTGCAGAAAGGTTTTATGCATTCGAACGAAGGTTTCGATTACACCAACAGAAATTTTATAATTAGTCGAATACTTTTCTTGCGTGATATATAATTTATTTCTAAGTATGTTGACGTGAAAACAAAATTGACGTATTTACGTAAGAAATTTACAAGGTTGCAAATTCTTTACGATAATACAACCGTGTAAATCCTTTAATGTAGTAATATTTGTATGCTTAACTGAAAAATAAAATAATATTTATTTTGCTTATAGACAAGAAGGCCAAAGCCAAGACCAACTACTTCTAGGCCGCCAATGACAACTGTTGCACTTCCACCAGATCCACGACCAGAATGTCGAGGATCCTGCATAGTCTCCTATCTGTCCTTCACCTGTTTTAGTAAGTTTTTCTTTTTACCTTTATACCGAAAAAATCGTAGTTTTCTCTTGAAGGAATTATAAGGTAATATTATAACGAGAAAAACTATAATCGTTTGAATTAAAAAAGTACTAGATTTATCGGATTATTTTGATAGAAATATTTACTTATAATTATGCATTACATATGTGCATCCAATTGATACAGTTTCGTTTGATTAATAAATCCATTAGAATATGAATTTCAACTTCGGTATAGAAATAATACAATATAATTTTATTGACTTTTAATAAATAGCACATATCTAGAAACATATATTTAAAACATAAAGTCGAAAACAAAAATGAAACGTTGCCGCATTTTAACTATCTTTTTAATAGCAGAAATTTTATTATTAATTTTAATTATGAATACACTTGACAACGACACGTACATGTGGGCAGCCTAATTTACCTATAATAATTACAAATGTTAGACTAGTAAATTGTAAAAACTAAACACGAAAATTGTATTTTTAAATAGTTTTTTTGATTTGTTAATAAGTGTGTACTGGTACTGTAAAATTCGGTGCAATACAATCTGAGCAGATGAAACATAGAGTTAAAATCACGTTGTAGCAAAACGTACAACTAGTTATTATTCCTTCCGAATAAATAGTTTTAGGTATGTAAATAATATTTTGGTTATTCTGTCGATACGAGCTAGCGACAGATTATAGATTAACTGTTAAATGGCTTACCAATGACAATTTTTGTAATGAAGATGTTATTAATGCATTTTACTTGTAATCTAATCCAAAACAAATTAATTTGCTTTAAATTAATATATTAATATAATAATAATAATTTCTAAACTTAATTATGCATAATATTTACCTGGATCATAACAAATGTAAAGATACTTTAAGAATTATATAATATGCGAATTATCAACAAATTTGATTGATAATAAAACCTTTTTCTGATGTGTGTGTGTGTATTTACAGGAGCATTATATTTGTCAAATATTAAGAAAAAATCAGTTTAAATTTTGTTCAAATAGAATAGATAAAATTTTTGTTAAATCTTAATTAGACTCTATTGTATTATTGAAAACATACAAATACTTATTCAACGCATTTGTAATAATTTTGTAAAGCTCAAGCGCTGTTCTTTTAAAAAATATATTAATTTCGAATAAAAATAAAATATACCGAAAGCAAAGTATATATTTAAAATATAATACTTTATACAGTACGTATACGACTTATATTATATACGAGCCACATTACTTAAAAACTATTAAGTGCCTATTAACAAAATGTTTGTTTTTTAATTTGTAATTTTTGTATTAATAGACAATGCAGAATTAACAAATATCTTCAAGTGTAAGAAACCTGGTCACCAATGTTGCGCTGCAAAATCGGTGATCCGAGAGTTCCAAGGAATCCAGGGTGAAAATACCACTGAAACTTCTCTAAGCAATAGGAATGATACTATATTTACTATTACACCCCATCCATCATATACCACTTCGACCACGACACTTCTTTGTAAGTTTATTTATTTATTTATTTATTTATTTTTATTATCACAAAGGCATGATCTTGTAATGTTGGATTTAAGGTGAGTGCAATAGGTTATTTCATTGCGACCTGATCAACATTTCTTTACATTTTATATTCATTAAAAGACGCTTTGAAGTAAAATAAATGTTTCAGTTATAAATTATTACACTTTCATAAAATTATCATGTTAATTATATCGAGAATCTAATCAATTTCATTTCCCACTTTCTGGGACTACCAATTACAATATAATTGGTTGAAGATTTTCTTGAACTTTACTCTGGTTATGCTGAAAAAATTATTTCAAGGTTTTATCGTAAACTGAAGATGATTCTTGTTTATTTTTAAAATCATGTTATAAATCTGTCATAAATAATTGTTTCTAGCTAATTGTTCAGTGGAATAATTTAAAAGTATAATATAACCATTTCTTACCACGTCTAACTACGCAAACATTTCTATAAAAGCAAGTAGCCTAGAGATCGCTGATTAATAATTCATGTTTAATTTCATATACAAATAATTTTAATAATATTATTTTAATGTACAAAGATTAGTGCTATATCTGCCTAGACATTATTTTCCATTATTTTAATTACTTACATTTTGCGTGATTAATTATTCAAGAGGTTAAATATAAATGAGAATACGTATATAAATCGAAATATAATCGTATTTCGAAATATACGTAAAATATTTAATGCTGTAGTAAAGATGTAAAATGTTTTAGAGCTATAAATTTCATGCAATGTCTAAAACATATTCGTTCGCAGACTTCTGTTTCACTCATCTGTAAAAGTCAAAAGCAAAAATTAGTCAAAAGTAATAAGTAACTGATAATTACTGACAATTTTGCAACCGAGCCCATTAAAATTCTTTGAAAACAGTAAAATAAAATGTACGCATTAAACTAATTTTGAACGTTAAGATTAGATATAGAAAAAGCTTAATAACTGAATGAAGTATCCGGGAGTTCGGGACTTAATCTTACAAAAGAGTGCCCACTTTCAAGTTAGAGGTAACCGGTCTTCGTAATATTAAATACCTATCAAAGTCGACTCTATCCTTGCTTACTTAATTCCTTTGGAAATTCTAATGAGGTCGCGGAATAAAAGCATTGCTAATCTTCACCCGCTGTGAAAAATGTAACGCGCGCGATCTCCTTGATTCCTTTCGCTAGCGCGATCTAAGTCAGGGTAAAATGGCCCGAGCACACGCTAAAATAATAATAACACAGATGATACGACCACGTTGGCGACGTCGACGACAACGGCCAAAAGTCCGGTATACAATAAGTACGTGTGCGGCGTAAAGGGGACGTCGCGCGCTCCGATCCAGGCGCGCAACGTCGACCGGGGTGCGAGGGTCGTCGGGGGCGAGGACGCCGACGCCAACGAGTGGTGCTGGCAAGTGGCTCTCATCAATTCGCTTAACCAGTACTTGTGTGGCGGCGCCCTTATCGGTACCCAGTGGGTCCTCACTGCCGCCCATTGTGTCACCAAGTAAGCGCTTTCTTCCTAATTATTATTATTGTTGTGGTTGTTGCTCTGGTGGGGAATTATTATTCCTCATTTTTTCTTTTCCTTAAATCTGAAAGCCGGCTCAAAATATGTAAGATGTTACGATACTTCGTTGCGTGTTTCTCGATATAAATATATTACACATTGCATAGACTGCGCAACCGAGATCTCGGGATATTATGTTTTCAAATGAAACCCTCTTCACATTATACACGAGGAGCAACTATATTTTAATTGATTAATACGAGATCCAACTTATTACAAATATTCATAAATTAGAAAAGCTTCAATAGTTCGTGGTTGTTGTATCGTTCGAAAGCGCCGAAATGACGTCACTTCACCAGCAGTCCTCAAATGCCGCGACAATAGAGCAAAAACATGTAACATAAACAAATAACAAAACGGTGTACAACTTTCTCAAAGTAATTGTTTCAATGTAATTGTTAATTGCACTTAGTGCTTCACCTAGGATATTATATTGAACGTAAATGGAATGTGCCTTTTTTAAAAGTTATAAGCGAAAAGTTTAGCAAACGTCTTCATCGCTTCCCCCTCCGTGGGCTCTAAAACTTCATTGGGAGTTGGGCCTGATTTGAATACACAAGCGACGAACGGAGGGGAAAGCAAACCGATCGTTCAGGCGTTCGTAATGAATTGCGTGTGTTGCGCTCAGCATCGTGAGATCGGGCGACGCGATCTACGTGAGAGTCGGCGACGTCGACCTCACCCGGAAGTACGGCAGTCCGGGAGCGCAGACGCTGCGCGTCGCCACGACCTACATTCACCACAACCACAACAGCCAGACATTGGACAACGACATCGCGCTACTGAAGTTGCACGGACAGGCGGAGCTCAAGGACGGTGTCTGTTTGGTCTGTCTGCCGGCGAGGGGCGTCAGTCACACGGCCGGCAAAAGATGCACCGTCACAGGCTACGGTTACATGGGCGAGGGTAAGCCTTCTTTCCTTCCTCTTACCTAGTCTCGAGGACGTTACACTCCTTGCGCGAGAAGAACGCGCAAAGTGCTTTGCTACATCGTGAAATGAGGGGACAGCTTGTAAACATTATGAAATTATGATTCATTCCGCGCTCTTAAGCGCGGTTATATTTTCGCGTCTTATTGCGGTAAGCCTCCCGTGCGCTTCACTATCGTATTCGCAAATAGAAAACGTACGAAGTCGATTCTATAAAATCTGATTATACGCGGTAGAGCTTAGGAAATGATACAGCTAACTCCATTTGAAATGTTGTTCGCGTCATTTTTCCAAGCAATTATGTCATGTTTTTCTCCGCAGCTGGCCCAATTCCGTTGAGAGTACGCGAGGCTGAGATTCCGATAGTGAGTGATGCGGAATGCATTAGGAAAGTTAATGCTGTAACGGAAAAGATTTTCATTCTGCCGGCGAGCAGCTTTTGCGCCGGTGGTGAGCAAGGCAACGATGCGTGTCAGGTAAACAAATTGCTCTTTCATACTTCGTACCTAACATTACCATTACCCGCGCCTACAGACGATGTACGTCGGCGAGAAAGACGAAAGACGAAAGACATTCTCTTGAGCGAGACACTAAAAGTGTAAGATTCCTTTTTCAATGCAAGTCTCGTAAACGAAATCATTTAACGATTAGATGTACAATTGAATATTTTTTGTTTCATGAAAATTCTCTTTTCATCAGATCGAATAAGATTTTTTCCAAAAATCTTTCTTTTTAATTTTTGATGAAACATTTGAAATTATATCCGGTTGACTATAACGATATATATGATGAATTCTAAGGAAAGTGAAAACAATAATAATTATTATTTTAAGAAGTAAATGCCTGCAAGTGCAAGATTATTGAATAGAGATATAATTTAATTGTAAGAGAATGTATGTCAGTAGCTTACGTAATAGCTTCATAATTCATATAAAAAATATTAGTTTTTCATACCGACCTTGTAACGATTAATAAATAAATGGAGAATGAAAATTCTGAACATTTGTAATCTTTCTTCTGTTGCAATTATCTTGACGTTTAAGGTATAACAAACAATTAAAAGAATAAAAGAAAGCATTTGAGATGTCTTCGTATTTATATGAAACAATTTTTAGAATAAGAGAATTAAATTGAGAATTTATTATGCCTGTTCCAGGGTGACGGTGGTGGTCCACTGGTGTGCCAAGACGACGGCTTTTACGAACTAGCCGGATTGGTTTCGTGGGGTTTTGGTTGCGGACGAGTCGACGTGCCCGGCGTTTATGTCAAGGTCTCAGCCTTCATTGGGTGGATCAACCAAATCATATCCGTTAACAATCTGTAGCGCGTTCGACGTAACTCAAATAAATTGAGATACCAGCGCCTTCATTCTCTCGCGTACTAAATAACAAATGTTGTTGCGTCTTGATGATTGTTTTTCGGTTTGGTCCGGTTGGGGGGGGAGGGGGTGTAGAAGAAGCAAAAGGAGAGATAAGGTTGAATCAAATTATGCATTTAATAAAAATTATACGGAAATTTAACTCTTACGTTCATAGTTTGCTGTGATATTTCGTTGAGAATCATATATATATAAAATTGTTTGGTCAACTCGAATAACTTTATATGCATGTACCGATGCTGTCGTAGAGGTAAAGAGAGATAAAAATTATCGACCGAAGAAACAGAAAATTGTCAAGATGCGTTAAGGTTTTGTCACTTGTGGAACCTTTTATTTAAAATACTCCACTATCGGATGCTGTAGAAATTAAGTTTATTTCCGCTTTACAACGAGTTTTGAAGTTTATGCACTTTTTCCAATTGAATATGCATCGTTTGCATAACACGTTGATAAGCAGTGAAATTATTTATTTTAAGATTGTTTTTGCAAGATCGCTTTCATTGTTTTTGTGGAGCGACGCGAATATCCGTTTATAATAGATTTTGTAAATATTAAACGTAAATATTTCGTTATCTATGCGGTTTCGTTGAAATTTGTAGCTAAAGATGTTTCAATTGAAGGAATTGACTGTATTATGCTTTGTAAATGAACGCATCATTTTTCACTATAGAATTTATTTTACATAATCTTACAAAAGAAATAAGTGCCTTTCTATATCATAGAAAAAGTTTATTGCGAACAATAATCGGTATTTTACGTAGAGGTTAAGACTTGGCATAATATCGCATTAGGCTATCGTGTTATTACTGTACAAAAAATATTAATTTCACATTGCACCTTACACGTGTTTTATATTTGTTATATAAGCAATAAGTAAAATAAAAAAGACAAATAACCGAAGTACTTAGAATCTATACGTTTGTAAATTCCTTACTAGAAAATTATTTACTAAGCTTAAATTTATAAGAATAAAGCAAATAAGTTTATTGTTCGTTTTTCTTCATTAAAATAATCTTTACAAATTTATATAAAAAACAGTTCTTTTATTTTAAATCATGCCCTTAAAAATATAATTCAGAGGCTTTGTGCAAGACGTCCACATTATAGAATTCCTCGCATTAGATTATCTAAAAACTTTATGAATAACGTTTATATTAAAGAAGATTGATTATACCATCACACATCACACTTTCTATTTAGTGAAAGCTTCCATGCATACATACAAATATATATACACTTCTCAGAAAATAGAAACTTTAAACAATTCTAACAAGTATTTTTATCAAGAATTATCTATAAATTTCTAAACAAACGCTACTCCTTCACGATCGTCAACAACGCTTTTGTTGTACATCTGGAATTAAATTCGTAATTGAAGAATGTTGACGTAAGAATAGCGAAGCGTCCAGAAAATGTTGATTGTATACATAAATTAAATATGCGTATATGAAATTACGAGACGTTTTTAAACGGACTCGTTACACTTTTTGTTTAAAAAAAATCTCATGTCTATTGTTAAAAAGAATTACAGTCTACTGAAATAGTAGGACTTTAAGCCTTAAAAAGTTCACTTTTTAGTATAACAATACCTAGAAAAGAAAGAAAGCAAAAATGCTATATTTTAGAAACTTTCTTTCATACCTTAAGTTCTTTTAAGTATTTCTAATTATAAGATCCAAGAACTTTCCTGTTGGCACTTTTAACCTTTGATAATCGCTTAATCCTTAATTTGTCAGGTTTTATGAATTCCTCTTGTCCATTTTCCTTATTATCATGATCCTAAAAGCAAAACTTTTAATCATCTCTACATTTCTTAATTATTAACATTTTTGTCTTAACTAAAATTGAAAAACAATGCTATAACTGTAAAATACCTTCAAAACTTCTGATTCAGACACAGTTGTTGAATCAAATTTAGTTTTTGTGGCGAGAGGGATATCTGAAGTTGAAGCAGATTTTATGAGACTATAACTATTATTACGTATTATAGGAATTCTTATTTTTGATTCACTATGTGGTGTAGAAGATGTTACATGATTATTTTTGGTGGGAGTAGATGATAAGCTACCGTTGTCTCTACCATTTACATTGGGTGACAATATATCTATTATAGTGTTATTATCCTGAAATAATTATTCTCTTTTTTAAATGCACACGAAATTTAAAAATTAAAAATATTAGGTATTAAATACAAACTTCATCTTCTGAGGATTCAACGACTTTTTGAACGTCACGGAACCTTTGAATAATCCGTTCGTGTGGCGATGTTGCTACTAAATGACGAGGATAATTAAATTCTTTTCTAGCGGGAGTAGTTCCTATAAAATAAAAATATTATTTTTAATAAGAATACAGCAATATCATTCAAACATTCTTTTTACGCCGAAGAGCAAATGAGAGTATTAAAGTCATAAACTTATGCAAAAACAGCGACAACATTCGTTGTAGCTTATTGTTCTAAAAATAAAATCTTCCAGAATAATTAACAACGAATTTCTGTGCTGCTCATAGATAAATAATTAAAATCACTGCAGTTGTAAGAATTTCCCCTTTATCAAAAATGTATTTAAATGTAAACATTTCTTTAACTCCTAATACATTAATTCTAAATTCAAAACAAAAACTAAATATATATTTGTTAATGAATAAGAACTACTGTAATATTGAATTTAAACGTAACAATAATACAGATTAATTCGAAATAATATTTAACGAACCTGTTGGAATGTCACGACGTAATTCTTCAATAATGAATTTTTCAACCTTTTCGTGTGTTAAATTTAATTGAGAAGTGATTTTATTATTCCATTCTGAAGATTCTGTTGCCTGATTTTCTAATTTATAATTCACTTCACTACAGCTATTCTGAGCTGCAATTCGTTGTTCTTCCATGAAATGAGTATGAGCTTTGCTTGCATCCGAAATAATTTTGTGATATTCCTAAATAAATACAATTTTTAAAAAAATATATATTTATATATTAATTATTGTTAATTTATTTAAAGATTACAAACATATTAACTTAAACTTACTTCAACTTTAGATAGCAATGCTTCTTTTTCTTTTTCAGTTTTATGTTGTAATTCTACAGCATTAGCTTCAACTAAATTATTGTAAGATAACAAGGCATATCGAGATGCATTTAAATCTCCTTCTAACTGATTAATAATATCAACACTATGAATAAGGGAATTATCTGCTATATTCCAATTCTACAAAGAAACAATTTGTAACACTTATGTTATATCCAAATGATCAAGAGAAATTTATATAATTATACCTGTTCTAGTGTTGAAGAAACTTCTTTTTTAATAACTTCAATGTATTTTTCAATTTGTTTTTCAATTAACTTTTCTTGCTTTACATTTTTGTTAAAATTAGCCAAATTACTTTCGTTAATATGATTACTTTTAACCTGAATTTCATTTAATTTATTTGACATAATAGAATGATTATGTGTATTATCTGTACTTAAACTTTCGTATTGCTTCCATGTATTTTCAAATTGATTTTTCAAATCAGTAAACATCTGTTAATTTAATATTCTATTTTAGTGTTGTAAATGTTATTTATATAATTAACTTTAAATTAATTGCTTTTTTACAAACCTTCGAAAATGATTTTTCATTTTGTACTATTTGATTTTGATTTTTAACAGAAATTTCTACTGTTTTCTTAATTTCACCGATTTGTTTAGTCAAATTATCTCGATCTACAAGTAACGAATTGCAAAAGTCATCCATAGATTTTTTCATAGTATTCGTAAGATTTATTAATTTTAGCGTTGTTTCATTATGTAACGTTTTTAAATTTTCAGATATTTTATTTTCAACAAGTTCACGAATTTTGGGAGATATTTTTACAGAAATATTTTGAAGCATTTCACGCTCATGTTGAGTCATATCTGATGCTTTCTCTATTTGTGTAAGTATCCATGAGTGATATTCATCATACTACAAAATAAGTATTAACATTATTGTTACAAAATATTTTCATTAAAAAAGTTCAAATGTAAATAAATAAATATATATAAATAACTTACACATTTATTTGTTTTTTCTGTCAATTTTTTAGATATTGCTATTTCTTGTTGTACAAGATCCATAGAAATATGCTTAATTGTTGTATCAGTTCCTTTACTTTGATAAAGAGTTATAGAATTTATTTGATCTTTAAGAGAAGAACAAAACTTAACTAATTCATGGGTATAATTTTCTAAATCTTCTTGAATATTTTGAAAACGTTGAAACATTTCGTGTTTAAATTTTTTACCTAAATTTTCGTTTTCTTCTTCCACTTGCCTATAATAAAAATTTAAAAAATTGAAAATATAAATTAAAAAAATATAGGTAAGTTATTGTTAATTATAAAAACGTCATTAATAATAAAATATATGCGTACTGTTTACGATTAATTTTTTCGTGTAATTTTTGCGTATCACTCGTTGCAGTTTCAGCAACATTTAATAAAGTTTGAGCTTGATTTAAAAGAGCTTGTTCAGTGGTAACATGCTTTTCTACTAAGTGTTTGTTTAAATCCCTATCAAAAGCTGTTTCACTCAATTCATTCTTTGTAGTTATCAAAACATTTTTCGTTGATTCTAATTTTTCTTTTGTTTCATGCAGTGCACTAGTAGTTGATTCAAATTCTATTTTAAGATCAGTAAATATTTTCTAAAATATGAAAGTACTTAGTATAAAATAATCAAACATTAGAATAATAAAATGATTTGCTTACTTCTTTATTTTGCATAGTTTCTTCCAAAGCTTTAATATGATTGATTTTTTCTTCGATTTCTTTAGTTTGAAGTTCAATCAATGATTGCATTTCATTATAATTTTCTTGAGCTAGATAAACACCATTACGCTCACGGGTTGCCAATAAATCACGCCGTAATCTCTCAATTTCTTCAGTGTACTCTTTAAGCAAAGCTTTTTTAGATAACTTTTGATTGATTTCTGGTCGATTTGTTATATTCTTAGCACGATGTGCGTAATCCAAAGTAGAAAGTGTTTCTTCTATGTTCATATTAGCAGGAGATATAGTAGCTATAATTGAAGTTTTAGTTCGCCCCCCTAGTGACTCTTGAAGTAGCCTTGTCAATTTTGATTCACTGTAATTAAAATTTATGGCTTTAAGAATTATTTTACGTAAAATATTTATACTATAAAATAATTTTTCGTTTATAAACGAATTCGTAATTATTTTGACTAATAAAAATTAAAAAAAAACTTATACCGATATGGAACATGAGGTGCTCTTTCTACTAAAGCAGTAATAACTCTCCCAAGAGTTAATAACGATTGATTGATATTACCAGCTTCCCTTGCTCGTCTATCAACAGCACCTGATCTACCTATGTTTTCACTACCAGCCAAATCAACTAAATTAAGTTTACCCGTTTTAAGGAGTTCTTCACCATCAACTGTATTTTCCTTTATATGCACCGTTATGGAAAATACTGTATGAGATCGACTGTTAATGTAAAAATATTAAATAATAAATTTTAAACTTAAGTTTAATTATTTTATATACTTAATATCAATAAAAATAAACCTTGAATGAGCATTCATTAATGTAGCAGCTGTTTGTCGCTTCTCTGAACCTTTTTCTAAAATTTTATATACTTCGCTTTTATTGTGAACTGTGACTTCTTCCAATCCATGAATAATAATTGCACCTTTTCTCGATGTATCTTCATAGATTCTGATATAAACAAGAATATTATTAACTGTTGGTTTAAAGTAGTCTATAGTTTACCAAAATTAGTACCTGATTTTAGATGCATCATCACTAGGTGATAAAAGATCAAAAAGTTCTTCATTATACAATTCTAAAAAACTAACACGAACAGAGTATTCTTGAGCACCTAGAGTTCTCAATTCATCGAATAAATGACTCAGCGATCGTGGTATAATGCCTGCTGATGAATCCTGAACATAAAGTTTTTTATAAAGTTGCAAAACAAAAAATGTTATGAAAATTTTAACATTTTACATTTTAAAAAATTTGTGGATTATTAATAATTTTATTTCTAATAATTATAAATAAATATAAATTTGCTAATCTTAGTTATGAACTTGTGACATTAATTTCTAAATTTAAATATTTATGCAATAAAATTTTCTTCATTCATTTTTGTTAGATTTTAATAAAAGTAAATATATCTATTATGATGTGATTTTGTACAGTCAATGAATTGACTGTTTTTTAAATTCTATCTATTTCTCTATTGTTTTGAATATCCATTTAAGAAATAAAAATTAATATATATTTACAGTTTGCCAATGTAAACCAGGGTCATTGCAACTTCCTTCCATAGTAAACGTTTTTCCTGTACCAGTTTGCCCATATGCAAACACAGTACAATTATAACCAGCCAAAACTTCATCCAAAAGTGGGCTAACAACTGCATGATAAACATCAATCTACAAAATAAAGGATGATAATTTTATTATTTAGAATTTCAAAATCATAAATCAGACTGTCATATTCTGGTCACCTGTTTAGAAACTGGTCCAAACACTTTATCAAATGTAAATTTCTTTGTAAGTTTATCTTGTGGTCTTTCACGAACAACTATCTCTTTATTTGAAGCAACATCAACTACAACTGGTGATTTATTTATTTTTTCTATACCATTAACTGGTCTTAAAAATAAAAGTTTTTATTAGGCTTAGAAGAATAAACTTAGACTAATTCAAATCTTTATTTTTTATATTAGTTTTTATATTATTAAATACAATAATATGACATTTTAATTGATTAATGTTTCTTTATCAATAAGACATAAGTTTGGGAGACAATGAAAACGTATATATTTCAGATAAATTAAAGCAAACTAAAACAAAAATGTATAAAAAAAAACAAAGATAAGAAACTACATCATCAGTAGGGTGTGAAGCAACGACAAAATCGTGAAAAAACAAAAACTCATTGAAAACAACCGAGTTTTCTCAATATGTATGACGTTTTATACATCTGCACAACATAACGGACACCCTGTGCCGATTTTCCTTACCTAACGCGAACGAAAACTTGTATGTGTTGATTTTTATCTTTCTTATTGCGTGTGTCGTTCATTTTCGCTGTACCTTTGTTTTAACCCTCGAAATTGCAAATTTACATTCGCTTTTACAGCGATTTTCCCGGCACTGACGAAACTCCCCTAATTTCGACCGTGTCGCGCCGTTTTCTTCTTTTTCAGCGTCTTTCTTTCGATACCTGACTCGTACAATACAACCGTTGCACATTCACGATTTAAAATCATTGCATTGAAATAACTGCCGTCAGAGGGATAACAGTCACATTGTCAATTTCCAAGGAATTACGAGCTGTTTTATTTATATATAACGTTATTAATTTTTTATTGTATTTTTAATGTATGTCATTATTAATAGATTTATGAATTACAATAGCATACAATTTAGAATTTTGTTTAATTTTATACGATTACAAACTTCTTGTTATGCTTTTTTGTTTTTAGCGAAACGTGTGGTATCAATGAAAACAAGTTTTTTTTTAAATTCTATTTAAACGTATAATTTTTTTATTTCAAAGATTAATTAACAGATGCAAATGTTATCAAGAAAAAAATACGATACATCATCTGCAAATAAATATTAATATTAAAATATGATACTGAATTTTACATACTAATACATAATTTTATTCAACATAGTATTGCATGGTGTTTTAAATAATACCTGATTTCTTAGTTGGCAAGAATGTAAAGCTAAGAGTTGAATGTCAGCGACGCGCAAGTGAATTCGAAAAGTTGTTTGTCAACGTACTTTGTATATAACGTAATGTCACCCATTGTTTTCTGTTAAAAAAATTGTACATATCTGTTTGTTATTATGTAAATATATACTCAAGACAAAAATCAAATTAAAAATGCCTATTAGAGTAGAGCCAAATAAAATCAGTGAGGTGTTCACTGCCGTTCAGTACAATCGTACTTGTCATCCAAATTATATGAAAAAATTAAGAAAATATTATGACAAAGTAAGTTTATGATGCTTTCCTATATTTAGCATATGATTAGAAATATTCTTTTTATTATTATGAATTGTTTTTAGATGGATTTCAAAGTTTTTGTTCACGAGTTTATTTCTAACCTCAGAGTTCCTTTGACTTATATCGAAAAGCATCCCAATGTTGAAAACACATTACAATTTGCTGCTACGTTTGCAATAAGCTTACAACCCCAAAGTGAAAATGAAGAAGAGTATGAAGAAATGTGCGCATTTCTTGAACAAATTTTTGAATTTCTTTTAACCCACCATGGTGCTAAAGAAGTAGCGGTAATATATTATATAATTAATTTATATTTATTCATAAGTTGATATATTTCTCAAATTTATTATTCAATAATATTTTTTATTTATATAAAAAGAGAGATTTGTAATTTAAAATATCAATGAAATAATAATTTATATACCAAAATTCTACAATATTTTAAATTAGCTTCTGTATGCTTAAGTAAATTATTATATTTATAAATTATAATTAGGTAAGGTTTCGAGTATGCTATTATCTCAATATGATATTGGATACAATGGGTGATAATGCCACTATCGATGATGAATTATGTAACAGAATTTTACAATGTATGATGGAAAGAATTTTAGATAAATCACCAAAAGTTAGAGCACAAGCTGCTATTGCTCTTCACAGATTACAAGAACCAAACAATAGTGCTTGTCCTGTTATAAATGTATATTTATTTCACTTAGCTAAGGATCCTAGTGCTGAAGTAAGAAGAGTAATTTTGGCAAAAATGGCCAAAAACAAAGTAACCTTACATGCAGCTATAAAAAGAACAAGGGATATTGATGATTCTGTCCGTAAAATGGCTTACTTATTTATTAGTAAAATAACAGTTAAATCACTAACAATGTCTCAAAGAGAACATTTAATAAACAATGGCTTAAAAGATAGATCTGACGCAGTTAAAAAATGTGTAAGAGAAATACTAATACCCTCTTGGCTTCGCTACTATGATAAAAATTACCTTAATATCATAAAAGCTATTGATGCTGAACATGCAGCAGAAACAACTATTTTGGCTTTAGGTTGTTTATTTAAGTAAGTTTCAAATATTAAAAATACATAAGTTTTATTTTTAAACATGAAGTATTATTGTCTAGTTTAATACTGTTTTCTGCTTTTTTTTAATAGAAGCGCAGACATTGGAAATTTAATAGAACAATTACCAATAGATAAAACAAAATTTGTACCTATTGAACAACTGAGCAGTGACATAGTTTTGTATTGGCGATGTTTAGCAGATTTTTTTAAAAATGAAAATTATACAGATGAATTCGAACAAATTATGCCTGAACTGTCACTATTTTGTGCATACATCAAAGACTTCATTACATTAATCGATACTAGATCAAATAAGCAATATGAGCATATTTCTCAACAATTTATTCTTTATCAGTTATTTGAAATGGTCAAACTTCATGATCTATCTGATGAAATGGGCAGGAAAAATTTGAAAGAATTAATATTAGATTCTTTGCAAACACATTATTTTTCAGAGAAAATAATTGAATGCATTATAAAGTATTTTGAAAAGGTAGTACCAGATGTAACCATTCGGATTGGTCTATTAGTGGAAGTTATTAATGAGATAAGGATGCCAACTAAGATTAATCTCGTTCTCCCAATGTCAGAAGATGAACGGCATGAAAGAAAAATGATGGTAAGAAAAATTTAATATAGTACTACATTAGTGTAGTTAATATGTTTAATACTTAAATTTTCCAATTTGATAAATAGATAAATTCAAAAGTACATGATATGATCTATAGTATAACTTAAATAATACTATAGCCATAAATTCGTTAAACAATTAATTAAAAATACATATAACATCTATAGATTCAAGTAAAATAATTTAAAAATTATTAATCATATATTTTACAGCACAAAATTTAAATAAATCTATCCGCTTAATATTTCATTAATTACTTACGTTGTTTTTACTCATTCTAGAAAGCAAAACTTGGAATGCAATTATTAGAACTCGAAGATGAAGAATATTCAGCAATTCAACGTAAAGATTATACATCGGCACAAGCTATAAGTGTAAAAGTAGCAGCTTTAAGAGAAGAAATAGAATATTTATCGAAAGAAACTGAAGTATCAGAAGCACAAAACCCCTGTGAGGAAAAAACTGACACTGAAACAGTAATGCAATGCTTACAAATTATGTATTACATGATGCAATCTAATACAATAACATTTTTATCGCCAACATTGAGAACTTTAATGGATAGCATTGCATTACCACATATGAACGTTAGTAAATTTCAATAGAAATAGATTTAAAATTGTAAAATTTTAAAATGTTCTGATAGGTAATTTTATTTTTAGCTTCAAAATAATAATGACAGAATATTGAGTCTGGCTTTAAAATGTGTTGGACTTTGCTGTCATGTGGATAAAGACTTAGCTAAGAAATATCTGATGATGTATTTCCTTTACATATCTGAATCTGGTAATGAAGACGTATGGATAGCTACGACTGAGGTTATTTTTGATTTACTTTTGAAATATGGTTTTGAGCATTTTGACATAACACAAGAAGACAATGCTAGTATGCAGCATAATGGTAGTAAAAGGAGTAGATCTGTACGTTTGTATTCTCATAATGACGAGGATATCAACGTTAATGCCAAACAAATAAGCTATACTGACAATAGTAATAATGTTATAAAAGCTTTGATGGCTTTATTAGACAGCCAGGTATGTTCCTTGCCAATAATAAGAAAATATTATTAATTAAAATATAGAAATTTTAATTTCATAGCTATAACGTACATAAGTTTATTCATTGTTCTTTAAATTCATAAGAAAATATTGAAATAATTTTTCAATTAATTTGTGTTTTTCAGATAGTGAATCTTCAAACTGTTGCCACTGAAGGCTTATGTAAGTTAATTTTGCATAAGCGAATAAGCAGTCATAATTTAATATCGCAATTAATAATTTTATGGCATAATCCAATTACAAAAGAAAATCCATTTTTGAGTCAGTGTCTTTGTAATTTTTTTAATCTGTACATTAGTAAAGTAGCTGAAAGTCAAGCTATTTTAGAAGAAGCATATCTTCCAACATTGAAAATACTAGCGAATGCACCAGAAATGAGTATTTTGCAAGAAATCGATGCCTTTAGAGTGAGCGAAGTCATTATTGGCCTTACGTGTTGTGCAATTCATAACAATTATAGTATACATAATCAACTTACTTATACAATATTAAGTGAAGTATTGAACCCAGATACTGAAATTTTAATAGACGTGCTCATAAAGTCTTTGAAGTTATTAGATGTGCAACTGGATGGAGAAAATTTGAAAAATGATATTTTACAAGCATTAGATGATGTTGAATATCTGGTAAGACTTCTACTTTAATAATTTTTTTAACTTTACTAAATTCGGAATATTCTTTATTTATTTATATTATAAAAAATTCTTTTAGTTCGGTAAATCGGGAGAAAAACGTCTTTTAAACTACATTCATCAATTTAGAGCAAAAATTACATCTCCCAAAACTAATAAAACCATAGAAAAGGAATTGTCGCAGAATCAAGGAACTCTTGGTAGTCACGAAGAGAATTCTGAAAATCTTGAAGAACAGGAAGAGAACGAAGATGAAATAGAAATTGAAAATGATGTAGAAGTTGATCACTGACAAATTTTGTATTTTCAAAATGCTTATATTTATTATATTCTACACAATATGTTCAAAATAGTTTTTTAAATTAATAACTTGTAATATAGTTACATTAAATTTTAAATAGCTCTTTACGTTCGTGTATTGTAGAATCTTGTAATTTTATATCAGAGACATGCAAGGTATTAGAAATGTTGTACAATATATAAAATATCAATAATCTCATAATTTTATGACCGATATTATAATAAAATTCTTTTATATATTTCCACAATTTTGATTATTATTTATATATTTATTAAGATATCTCATCGGTGTTTTATCCGAAATATGTAACGAACGGTAGATGGCGCTGGCATTTGTTTACGCGTTGAAGTTAAAATTACAAAACGATAGATTTGTACATCATGTGTCCAACTGTAGGTTGTTTCGCATAAGCATCTTGTAGGAAAAAGGAATCCTATTCAAATAAAAGCTCGTACATAATAGTAATTTGTAGAGTTCATCGGTAGCGCTTGCATTTGAGTTAAAAAAATAAATATAAAAGGCGCATTTGATTTGTGTGACAGCAGCCATAGTAACAGCTATGGAGAAGCTCGGTAAACCTCAAATAATCAGTCACATTGAGAAGTCGGTGGATTACTCATTATTCGATTCCAAATGGATACCGTGTAGCCCGAAATTCGTGGTTATGGGTTCGCGTCCTCGTGGCACCGGCCTTTTGCAGATTTACGAGGTGACGAGTGGTGAACTCACTCTCGTCAAAAGTATCGAGAAATCGAATCCTATCAAGTGCGGGACATTTAAGGCTTCGAGTCTCAGAAATCGTCATTTGGCTACCGGAGATTTCAAGGTACGAGCATTACGAAAATTTTTATGGAGAAAAGAAATCGTAACGTCTTTATCCGCGATTATTGTACGGATGTTTGACAGTTGCTAGACGACGCAACGATTGATCAAGCACTCGAGTGCACTTGCCCGCCATTTTATTTCAGTTAGCGCGGAAATATTCAATATTTCGTAGTTGCTTAATTTTTTATAAGGACTCACCAAATTAGCTATCCTCGTTAAACAGATGCTTGTGTCGACAAAGGTTTCGAAATTTGTTTCTATCGTATACAATTCTACCAGCTAAAAATAAAAATAGTATAATGGATTCGATGCAAATATACGCATCGAGCGTTTTTCTCCAAAAACAATGAATACATGGATACGATTGACTTTATTAATATTAATTCAACGAACTTCATTGAAAAAATTTTATTTTTTAAATTTAATTTGAAAAGTATTAAATTTCATTCAATACCGAATAATACATAATAATCATTTTCAATATTAGTTAAAATAGCTAATATCTTATGAACTAAGAATAAAATTTAAAGAAATAAGCGTTTGTACACTTTGGCTTATTTAGTTATAATTGATGCTGCATTATAATATTTTGTTATTGTTGTAAAAATACAACATAATGACATACAACATAATACAACATAATAATTTTACTCGCTCTTTTTATTCTTTTTAAAGCACTTCTTGCACTGATATATTGATGCTATAAGAACCTACGTGTATATACATACATACATATATGTATAAACACACAGCAATTACATTCTTTCATCCTAAGAGCGGAAATATCTATCGATAGCTGTCGCTTCAATTATTTTATCATGTTACTGCAATTACGCTTGGATGCATAAAAATCAAAGGATTAGTCGATCAATGTATTTATTATTTCAGTAGTATTTTCCTGTGTTAGCCACAATATCCATTCCCTAAATTTATTTTAAAATATTTATGTTGAAACTACATCACGCTCGGACGTGAAAAAATATATGTTCCGTCGCATTTGGTATGTCATTAGTTATCAGGCTAAATACGATGCTCCAACAGGATTTATCTTACAAATATATATTCGTTTTCAGGAATTGTTCGTACGTTGAGTAGGTTCTTCTGATACACAAAGTGAACGCTAAAATCGTGATCAAGTGCCTAAAAGAAAAAATATATTTGTAAAATTTGGTACGCCGGAACTTCTTAAATTAATTGGACTAAGTAATGATAATAATGTTTATCGATGGTAATCATTGTTCGTAGGATACAAACCTATCTGAACTTATGCTCGTCTTAAATTTTGTAGTGCAAAGTTCCATAGCCGTCAGTCCAGTCTTATTCGCTCATGAACAATATTTTGTTACTCCGGGTGAAGCTCGTTGATTCCAAGAGTAATCTGCTTCCCACATCGCGGATTCAAAGTTTTCAAGAATTGAAAAAAATTAGAATTGGCTTACTTCACACGTACAAGTGGCCGAGCTTTTAACAAATGCATAGAGTAAGCAAGATATTGCAGTGTTCAAGTTCTGTACACTAACCCAATCGAATGAGCCTAGTTTCAGTTATGAATTCGGAATCAATAATTGCAGTACCAAAGGTCTGTGACGTTTCCCAAAAAACATCGACAATGACAAAACTATAAGATTTCTATTAACCCGAAACTCTTTCGAGAATTTTTAAAAATCCCAGTAAATCGAGTTATTCTAAGCGAAACAAGAAGTTGAATCTTCGAGTATTTCTCACCTTGAGTAAAAATGAATTTTGCACAAGAAGCGCCTCTTCTAGATACATCTGGTAGAGTGGTTACTAAGAGTCAGTCTGCTATTGATAATATTCAAAAAAGGTCGTTGATTTGGTCGTTGACAGCTTGATTTGTACATTCGCTGACCCTTAGAGAGTTTCGAAAATTCGTTACGAGGGAAAAGGAGAAGGCCGCGTAGAAATTAAATTAAATGAAATTCCGTATGAAAGTGAAAAGAGTTAAAGTTTTCCGCGCAAAAAACTAAAGAGGATTAAAAAATGCAGTTAAATAAATAAAGATGCGAGTTTATCTTATCGAGTTAAGAACGTTATGGGTACTTGATAATTGATTGGCTAAAGAAGAGGACTGCGGCAGGCTTTAAGTAAAAAGTCATGAATTAATTTTCCACGTAAGGAAGCGTCATTGAAAATTATTAAATAGGTTAATTTATAATCAATAATGACCTTCTATTGCGCTTAGCGTAATTTTAGTATTGTTAATCCTTATTAGATGTCCGTACCAGCTGGTAAATACAGATTGATCCTTTATAAAAATATAAATAAAATATAAATAAAAATAAATGCTATTTTTATTCGAATCCAATCATTTAATTTTTCCTCTAAATTTATTTTACTTGTAATATTTTCACGAATTACAAAATCCTCAATTGATAACTAATTTGCCTTTTCACGTTAACTTTAATCGCGATAATAGTTTATTACGTAACAAATAGGAAAGTGCCGGATATGTGAGTCCCCAGAGACAATTACTTTACAAGAAAAGTGAAATAATACCCACGAATATCCAAGGATGCAGAGACTGATATGTTTTCGACTCGATGTTTCGTAGATGTCTCATTTGGAAAAATGTAAATTCCCGTTTTCATCTTATACTGAAAAGAGGTCATCTTTATCAATTACAGACTGTAGGTCGCATTCCGAGTTGATCCAACAATCATATTTACACAAAAACATCGCGAGCATCGAATATAGATTATTTAACGTTATCTTATCATCGCAATCCGCGTGATTATGAATTAATAATACAATTTCTTCTTTAAATATTCTTGCTAATACCGTCATCTCCACGGGAAATTCAAAGTTTGGTGCTCGTCTGAGCAACCAATCTCACACCAATGGAGTCGACATAAACAGAACTATTAAAAGTACCGAATACATCGCCCTCACAAAAAAGAAGAATGCTTATATATACATATAAATAATATCTGTGATGGGATATTTCAATGGGATATTCTAGTTATCGTTTGGTAAAAACCTCTCCGTTGCAACACAAACACATTAAAAAGTAAAAAAAGGCATTGATCGTAGGAATAGATTAGAGAATAAGTTTATTATTTTTACTCGATTCTTTTACTTATGAAATTATGAAATATAAATATACTATCATGTTTTAAATAGACTTCATTAATTGAAACAGTTTTCAAAATAAAGCTCAATGTACATAAAGTCTTATTTACGGTATAGGCAATTGAAAATTAAACAGTAATCTAATCTAATTCAAGAACAAAGCAACGATAATACTTTTATTATTGATATATAATTATGAATATAAATTTCAAAATTATAGAAAAAATGAGACTTGTTTTAAACAGAGATTGTTTCTTTTGATATTTTCTAAATGGGTCATCGTGAGGAAGTTATTAAATTCCAGGAAGACATAAAAAGTACACGAAATTAATTATACGAAGCTTTATGATTGTAATTACTTCTATAAATTTGTTTTTTTTTTTTCAACAGCTTTCTGAAAGCGCTTTATGATTAAAGTTCAGAAGCATTTATAAGTTATAAAGTACCCACGCAATTCAAAAGAATTATTTGGATTTCCTTGACATTAATTGCCTTTATAAATAATCAGAATACTTGCACTTTACGAAACGAAATAATTAATAAGCTATCGATTTTCCAGGGAAAATTGAATATTTACGACTTGGAAAGTCCATGTGAACCTTTGTACAGTGCGGATGCACATGGCGAGATCATCAACGCGATCGACGGCGTTGCCGGCGACTCCATCAGCTGCGGTGCTCCGGAAATCCTTACCGGCTCTCGGGAAGGCAGCGTCAAGGTCTGCCTGCCATTTGCTCCACGTCACATTAAGACTTATTCTCTTTTCTTCATATCTGTTTCCTTCATTCCCATTCTCTCCCTTTTCTTTTATTTTGAACCAAAAGTTAAAACCAAAGATTTCCCAAAGATTTTCTAAAAGTGTAAAGTACATTATTTCTCTTTAATTATAATAATGCGCTTTTAAATATGGTAAGAACTAATAATCGTAAGAAAATTCGTAAATAAGTGCTTTTATAACTAATGTAAGGAAAGCAACTTACAATCGCTCAAATTATGCCTCGAAGTAATTTCTGGTCGGATCATGACCCAATTTATAGTCAAATAAATTAATGTGAAATAAAGCTGAAAGGATTACCTGGTAGATTTTACTAGCGTTTACATGCATGCAGCATCTACTTTAAACATCTACGATTTTCTCATATCATAATATTTATATGAATTTATTTCCTTGTCGATGTTGTTTTTATGCATTATTAGCTCTTAAACAAATCTTATAATCTGCAAATATCTTTTCGTTGCTTCTTTAAAATGCCAAACATGAAATATTTAATTAAGAAGAGTACATTTTCTTTTAAAATTTAATTAATTACTAGTGCATTACAATTCTGCAATTCAAAGTTCCGAGTTTAGAATGCATCACTATTATCACTATAAAAAGTCATTAATTATTATAGTGATAAAATTTGTCGATACACAGAAAGCAATATTAACGAATAACTATAATTTCGATACTTAAAATAAAGTAAAATATTAATAAGTAAATTAAAAATACAAAAAATTTTGAACACGTTAGAAAAAATAAGTAAAAGTAAAATTGTATTATAGTCTCACAATTAGTTCTAATAATGAGACACAAGCTTATCTTAATCAATAGTTTGC
This sequence comes from Wiebesia pumilae, assembly GCA_018907045.1. Taxonomy (NCBI): domain Eukaryota; kingdom Metazoa; phylum Arthropoda; class Insecta; order Hymenoptera; family Agaonidae; genus Wiebesia; species Wiebesia pumilae. The sequence goes on along the minus strand of JACCHZ010000131.1, from coordinate 255,722 downwards.
AAATTATATACTCAATCGTTTATAGGTGTAGGTATAGGTTCACAATTATTTTATTATAGCAAATGTTAAATACATTGAAAGATCGAGGTCACTGTGTTAAATGACATCGAATTTAAAATTTATAGACAAGGTGATAAAATTCTCGAACACTTGGTGAAAAGTATTCTACAACGTAGTATTTTAAAAGGAAAATTAATAGAAAAAATAATAATGGAAATATCATGTAATGAATAATATTGTGTATTTTCAGGGTAAGTGCTGATTATAAAGTACAAAGTATGATTTCGATTAACGTACAATACTGTGTAGAATATATTCAGAACAAACTATCTACATGGTGTCTTAAAATGTTGTCATCGCTCCATCTGCAATAACTGTTTACTGCATATTTTTAAAAGCATATTTAAGTGAGAAAATGAATATTCATTGCTGTTATAAACATTAAAGAGAATTGCAAAAGTTAATTCATGCATTTATATATATGTTCATTTGATATTGAACATTATATTTTTTCATTGTTTTGCCCAGATATAAAATACAGCAATTAAATTTAAACACTCTTAGATGTCATTTTCTTTAAAAGATTTGTAGTTACATCGTCACCCATAAAAATTAGTTACAAAAGTATAAAATTAGCGAATAAAAAGCTTTGAAGATGGTGTTTATAAATTGTTTTATGGAAAAATGTCGACGATTTAAGATTGTATAGAAGATTGACGATATAATGAAACATTTTAACAATCTCACATTCTTTTAAATCTTAGCTTAAAGGAAAAAGATGTTGATAAAATGCGCTTTAATGTTTAGACATACTTGATCCTTTTCACTGTCAAATTACAATTTTGAAAATGTCTGTATAAGCTCAAACAAGTTTTATTCGAAAACTTTTGAAAAATTCAATAAAAAATAAATTTTTTTGAATGTATATCCCTGAATTATACAGCTTATCGTTTTTTATATAATACAACAATTTTTGGACAAATTTTTCAGTACTTTTGTACACAAAATAAATTTTAGTTCTGTGAAGAATTTATTATATTGAATGTGCTATATTTCGATTGAAAGTTAAACATGCGATATGCACTAATTTTAGAATTTATTCAATTCAGTTTAATATGGCTCATGAAACTTATTTCGAAAATTTGTATTTTTAACAAACATTTCTATTTAAAATATCATGTAATTAACAAGATCATTTAAATGAGATATTGATAAAAGAAATCACAAAACTTAAGCCTAAAGATTATATTTCATTATGAATTTTGAAGCAGCTAAGAATATTAAATAATAATATTAATTAATTTTCGTAAATGTCTGTGTACAGTTTTACAAAAATTTGACAATAAAAGTGATAAAAAATTGTATAGATAAATCAATTTACATAGTTTCTGAAAATCCTTTTTGCAGTCCTTGCAATCAAGTAGATTCACTTTAAAAGAGATCTTTTGTTTTTACGAACGCAATACTTTTAAATTTAAGTATACTTATCTTGTACATAGGTACGTGCAAGAATGACTTGGATTTCTACTTACACGTTATCTTTACAGTGCTTATTTCTTATCTCACGTGTTAGAAGGTCTCACTGTAAAAATTGTAGGAAGTACGCTAGTGACAATTCGAAGCAGGTAAAGTCTGATTTGCTACACGAATATAGATAAGTAAAGTGTATTGGCAAGTACAGGAAAGTGTATAACAGCACAGGATAAGAGCAGAACTCATCAAACCTCTTAAAAAGTACGATTGGACAGGAATTGCACAAGCTCGAAAAAGCGGCCTTCCGTTCTTTCGAAAGCTAATACGTCGAGATTTACGAACGGTACGGTTAAAAAGCCGTAGCTCTGAGTTTCCTCCTTTTCTACTTCAGGTGTGGGATACGCGTCAGAAGGATCGACCAGTGGCAGCGATGGAACCCGCGGCGGGGAAGATGCGGCGCGAGTGCTGGACCGTCGCCTTCGGCAACTCCTACAACGGCGAGGAACGATGCGTCGCCGCGGGCTTCGACAACGGCGACGTCAAAATGTTCGACCTGCGCACGATGACCCTCAGGTGGGAGAGTAACCTTAAGAACGGCGTCTGCTGCGTGGAGTTCGACAGGCGAGACATTGCCATGAATAAGCTCATAGCCACCACCCTCGAGTCCAAGATATTTCTGTTCGACCTGAGGACGCAGCATCCTAACAAGGGCTTTGCCTACCTCGTCGAAAAGGTGACCATCCACTTTTGCTGTTTTTCAGCTTATCGCTGACAGACGAGTCGATGTCTCTTCGCAAATTAATCAAACGCAACTCCTTTCGATGATTTTCTTACTTTTTTGTATTAGGGAACACACAGGGAATGTAAGAAAGTATTCCCTGCGTGCACTTCTTAAAAATACTTCAGAATATACCTCGCTATCCAGGTCATCCACTCATGTGACACAATAGTATGCCACTGTCTCTGATAAAAAGGAAATGTAAGTCGATTCGGTGTGGCACGAATGAATTTTCATTGAGACAATAGCTTGGAAATATAACGAAACTAATTGAATACATGATTTGATGTAACTTCATGCAAACCAATTTTTCATTATATAAATTAAAAGTTGATAGCTAATGAGAAGCTGATAGCAAATCGATGAAGAACATCTTTTTTATCTCATTCAAAATCGCTGGCTCTTGATTATATGCCTCGATTGCGTTAGAAAATTTACTATGCCGAGGGTAATATGAACGAAATAACGTGAGCTTTTTATCGATATACTGAAAAGATAGAAGTAGCCATGATTAAATCACAATAGAAACAGATGAATCTAACTGTAGATATATTTTTATAAATATTCCGTATAATAGACGTATTTCTGTCTTTACTTACTTGTGAAAATCAATACATGTTAAATGTATTAACTTCGTTTAATTTCGTTTCAAGTTTTTATTTTATGTAGTTTCTTTATATAATCCGTTTAATTAAAGTCATTCTTTATAACCGTGAGATTTCTTTACATCACATTCTACGAGAAAAATTCCAATTTTAAAAATCTATAAAAGAAATATTCACATTTTAATAAACATGTTTTTTATACAAATTTTCATAATTAATCGTTTAATAAAACATAAAAATATAGATAAAAACCATTTAACTAATTAAATTTTTTTTACCTTCGTACTGTCGAACAATGGTCGACTAAATTTAAAAAGCAACCAAAGATTTACTTGTATTAGTCTATTTAAATACTAATTTAACCATTTACAATGTTTTTATTTTAAATTTATTAATCCCGTTTTTGAGAAATTTTTAACAAACTTTTGGCTCGTTGCAAATAATTATTTTTGCAGTCCAATATTTATAACTATTTATAAATGAATTTTAAATTCAAAAGAATCTAACAGCGCATATACTTAAAACCTTATTTATAAATGTAAATGCTTATTCATGAAAAATTGTTGTTGACAAATAGTTTCAATTCATACACACATCAAATACTAACGTTACTTTGCAATACACTTTCTTTTAAAAACCATTATTTTGTAAATTAATTATTCTACGTACCTAATAAGATTTGATGGTATTTTTATCTACGCGTTAACATAAATATATCATTTAATTGATAATTTTGTCGATTGCTCAGGCGCACTCATCAACTGTGTGGTTTGTCCGACATCTTCCCCAAAACAGAGAAATTTGTGCAACTGGTGGTGGTAATGGTTCGATATGTTTGTGGAAATAGTAAGTTTAAATTAAAAAATATTGTCATGAATATGTAGTATATACTCATTCACTCTATACAAATTTTAAATACACAAGTTTTAAATATTTTCGTACAAGTATATTAAAATTCAATTAAAATTCAATTAAAATTCAATTAAAATTCAATTATTTCTTTAGATTACATATTTAAGATTATTTTTATGTTTAAAATTTTTTGATTTTTTATATCGTAAAGCACTTAAATATCCATTAAATATGTTTGTAACATTAAAACGCTCTTAACGTTAAATTTGATAAAAGTGACTGCTACATTAACAGAATTCTTTAAACAAATGATAAATATTTATACGTAAGTAAATTCTCGTTCAATCTCTTTGAAACGAACAGTAATATTTTTGCTATTACATTCCGTCATTATAGTTGTACGTGAAGTCTAAATATACCGAAACGGTGGCTGAGTTTACTTTGATCGATAGTCGATCAAATTAAAACGATTCAATTCTTTGGCTTATGTTAAATTCTAATCCACTTTCTATTAATAATGCATACTAAATAACTTTTCTCTAATTTGCCCGTGGAAAAATTAATGAAGAATTACAAATTGAAATATTTACTCGAAATTCAATATGATGATAAATTAATAGAACGAACTACGTTGCACGAGATATGAATTCGCGCTTGTTTTGCAATGGGTACCAATGCGGTACTGCAACCGAGATAAAATGTGGACCGCATCCAGTGCATTTCCGGCATAAATTCTGATTATGTGCTTTCACGCTTTCACGCGGATCAGCGAGTACCCGGAGAAGCGGTACAAGGAGGACACGGAAGGCATCGAGGAAGGCGTGACCGGCAGTCTGCAGCTCTTGCAGCACTGCTCGCTGTCGTCGCAGCCGGTCAGCTCGTTGGACTGGAGCCCTGACAAGCTGGGCCTCGCCGTCTGCACGTCCTTCGACCAGTGCGTGCGCGTCATCATCACCACTAAGCTCAACCTTTACTGAGCGCGTTGCTCTTAATTACCGTCGACGCCTCCCACGCTCCTTTTCGGACGAGCCGACGCTTCTTCGCGAGCTCCGGGACCACGAGCGGAGCTCAAGGGCATAACGAGCGATTCCCGTCGCGATCCTACGGTTTCGAGAGGTGACGAACGCCTTTTACGCGACCACGCCTTCACTGGATTCAACGCAAGGCTTATACTCTTGGTGCGCAACTTGCATAATTTTCAATACACTTTTCATAGATGCTTGCAGCAGTCAACGGTTTCTCAGTCGCATGTTGTTAATATTCTTTACATCGTAGAATTGAATCTAAGAAGAAATACTCTCAATTCGAACTTCAAATTTTAGCTCTTAAAACTGTCAAAGCGGTATTATATTATGTTACCTTACGTCGTATTTTTGGAATCATGGAAACAAACACGAAAAGTTAATAATGTAATCTTTGCATAACCGATGTATTGCTTTTTATGATAACATAAGTATCTGCAACATGTACACTTAATTTGCCTTAATAAACTCAGTTATTAAAGTAAGCACGTTAATAATTTTTAATAAGTACGCCTTTAAAATAGTCAAGGGAACCATTACAATAATAACGTTATACACATGCTTAGTAGTAAATAAAATATGTTTTTTAAATATTATTCTTATTTATTATTTATTACAAAATTGCGTTTACTTGGCTAAGCAAAATATTTTTATTAAAAGCTCAAGAATATCAAGAAAATAATTATTTATTTTATTAAAACTGAAAAATATGAAAAAAATATGCAGAACGTATCAAAGTAAACCATTTATACGGTTTTTTTTTTTGCAATAGACATTTTCTAGCTCATCTCTTGTAAATATTATTATAAGCTGATGATGACAGAACTGTAGTAGATTTAAAATCCTTTTCCCCGATTATTTATAAGAAAGTACATTTAAAAGACGTTGAAAAATAATATAAAAACATGTACACAAAGTACATGTACTACCTGTATATGATACGTGCATACGTGTACACGTGAATTCCACATTACTGCTTTAGATTTACGAATTTTAAGCAAATGTTCGACAAAGCAAGAAAAATTTCGTATACTTAAAAAGCAACAGTGACGGCTCTGTGAGTAAAAATAAAAATTTGCAAACAGTCAACGATGAACGTTTCCAAAGAACCGCAATTAAAGTTTACAGCGTCGTAACGGTCAACGGAAATAAAAATCATCTATTTCAATTTAGCTGAGAAGCTTAACTGCGGTGCACTTGGCTCCGATACGAGTTATTTCTATTACATCATTTTTCTTCAGAAATATATAAGGAAAACCGCGATAATTTGTGAAATTAGTGCCAATAAATTGGGTATTTTCTCGCATAAACGCTTATATATTCCACTAAAGCTTCGTCACACAGGTGCTTCCAATATTTTTCTTTTAACGTGAATCGCGCGCGCTTTGGTTAACGCTCCAACGCTGACGGTCATCCGTCTCTCTCTCTCAATATTAAGCTCTTATATCGATTTTCAAAGATGCCCAAAGCTTCCTCGCGTGAGCGCGTTACGCAAGTACCGGAGCGAACTAGGAAAAGAGTAAGAGAGACAGAGAGAGAGAGAGAGAGAGAGAGAGAGACGATAAAAGCAAATTATATGTCATTAGGACAATCTATTTAGGATTAGTCTCTTATTAAACGTCAGCCATGTTGCTTCTCTTTCTCTCCCGCGACCATTCGGACTGATTACGCAATTGCTGTTCCGTCGCCATCTTGGGTGCAACGAGCACTATAGCGCGATTCGCGCGAGCCCACGCGAATACAACGACTACTACAACCTCGAATAGCATTCAGCCGTACAAGGTCACGAATGCAACGAGTTTAATTACATAAATTAGCTCGTTTAGCGTAGCCCTTCCCTCGAGCGATCGTCGCGCTCTCTGACATTTTTGAAGTACGCGCTTGACGTGTAGCCGAAGGCGCACTTTTTACTTTTTTTCCTTTCCTTTATTTTTTTTTTTTTATAATTTTCACAAACCCCTTCCCACGCAGCGACTATCTCTCTCTCTCTTGTTTCGCTGAAAGCTCGAAGGAGTATGGATACATCACTCGAGAGTCGAGAATCAAAGAGCTTTCGGGGTGCATTGGCGCTCGGTGAAGGTCAAAGCTGCACATGCGTATTTTAAGAATACGATTCGGTCTAATGGATGCTATATCTCGTATAAATACATTTTAGGTTTATATTGTGAAATCGATCGCGCGCACAAATACTCCGATCTCGTTCCTGATCGGATTTATTACATTTGTGCGCTTGCGGTTTGCTTCTAAATTAAAACTGTTTCAATTTTTCAAGTTTACTTAATTCATTCGGATATTTGACCTTTTTCGTTATCCTAGATCAGTTGCTCCTGTAGTTTATATACAAACTCATGTACCTCTGTATATTTTAAGAATTACGTAATGCAAAACGTACTTATCTTTGCATTGTTCAATAGCACTTATTTTGCATTTTGTATCCTTATATCACAATAGCATTTATTTTGTATTTTTATAGCTACAAATGCTTAATTTAATATTACATAATCTGAAAATTTGTTGTCGACTTGGTTTTCTTTTAATTCAAATGTGTCAGAAAGAAAATATTGTTTACAAACTTAGTGCTGATTTAATGGTATTTTTAAGAATTCACGGTCTTTAGAGGTAAATCTTAGGTTAAATGCTTGATGCGTATATTAGTAATAAGCCTGAATTTAAAGATGAAATAAACAATTGTGTTTAGATTTAATTAGAATATATTTGCTTTTATTAGCCAAAGATTCTAGTAAGTATGCTGCTTTTTTAATTTATCTTGAAATGAATGTTAAAGAATTTTATTCAGAAATATTTATCATTTTTTTTCAGTGCAACTGAATTACATCACAAAAATATTAAGTATTATATATTCTTTAATATGAATACCATAGATGAATCTTTAGGAAATTCCATAAAGCAAAAATATATCAATATACTCGTACATATATTTGATTAATTTTTACTTACTTATAAGTCGATGATATCTATTAATTGTGCACACTGCTGTTGTCATTAAGTAATTAAACTATTGATTACATCAATCGATCGACTCTTTAAAAAAATTTTGAAAACTTTTTTTTGATAATATTTTGAGTACTCGTTACCGTAATTCTATATGCACCGAAGTCTTCCACTTCTATTGTATAATCACCGGTTAACAATTTTCCAAGGTCGAATAAGCGCACCAAGCTCATTCTTTCTTAAATACTTTTTTGTTTATCAAAATTGTATTTTTCCTCTGAAATAAGCTTATAAAATTTTCACGTAATCCATAGCAAGAATTTCTTTAAACTTACCATTTACTGTTGAATTTAATATTGATCGAACGATATGTTGTTGTTGTCCTTTTTTAAATCCTACCAAAACATTAAATATGAAAGTCTTATTACGAATCGTGTATGAATTCATCATTTTAAATAAGTATGTTACGTACAAAAAGAACGAGAGAAAAAAGTGCAAAGGAAAATGGTAAATGAGTCTGAAGCGAATGGTATATTTTTCTGGTTATGCGCTCGACAACGTCCAGGAATAAAAGAAACTCATTATAATGGCATATAATGCTCTCAAATATTATTTTTATCGACTTTCTGGCTCGTAACGTAATTAAAAATGGAAGAGCTTCTGTACTTGTCTCGGATGTTTCGCGCGAAGATTCTCGAAAGCCACGAAGTCGCGTCAAAGCGTTTCGAATTTCGAATTCGTGTGCGGCCCATTCGGAAAATACGAGCACCTTAATTTGTGCAATCCCGACAATAATTTTAGCCCCGCGTGCTTTCGCAAAACACGAAGCGTTCGTGGTATTTTGATTTGGCAGCGAGACCACGGCTAAGCTTAAGCCAAGCCGAAAGCGAGACACGACGGCCGCAGCGAAATGACGCATTGTATTTATGCAATTGAAAAAAGTATGCAGTCATCGCGCTCGGGTCGCGCCGTCCTCGGGAGACGTCGCGTGGGATCGCGCAGGATGCCGAAGATAACGATATTACAGGTTTTAATAGATTTCGCCAACGAAAGACGCAGCATCGTGAATAAACACGAGGCCGCGCGCGCAGGTGCCTAAGAAGCGCCTAAGAAGCGCCTAAGAAGCGCCTGAGAAGCGCCTGAGAAGCGCCTCTCGTTAATGCACCACGAGTAGTAGTAGCGATTTGCATAATTTCCGCGACGTTCTTATTTACGTTATTTTCGTTTCTTGTTCTCGCCGCGAGAGCAACGGATAATTAACGCGGCACCTTGAAAATTGTCCGATACTCCCTTCTCGCCTCGTTCGATAGCTCTGTGCATTTCTCCTTCTTATCGCCGCCATTGTTGATTTAAGCGTACGCGCTTCTTAAGTTTCTTCTCGAGAACCTAGTCATTAGGATATTGTGTAAGCCATGGTGTGTGTGATAATCGTTCCAAGTACCGCGCAAACGCCCATTAAGTTGTAAACGTAATCATGTAACGATTTTGTCGTTCTTTTTTGTCGCTGTGGCTTGATGAGAAAATACGATTGTAAAGCTTAAGAATGAGGCGAGTAATAATACGACGAAGCTTTGTTCGTTGATAATAAAGGAAGGTTGTAAAATATTAAAGTTATACATTTATGTTGGTATTCTTTTAAATGCTTATTTTATTCCTCATTTTTATCATGTACGAAATCATATAACAAAATTGGCAGTTTTTATTACAGGTATCGCATACCGTGGTTACTTATGCACTTTAGAGCTGCGTATCTTTGACAGTAACACAAAGACACTTGTGAACGAACGTTTCCTCCTTCCTTCTTTTTAATATGTAATGCAAATTACGATTAATCGATGGTAAACATTTGCTGAAAATTTTAAATGAAAACAAGTTCAAAAAGTAAAGCATTCGATCTCGTCATCGACGTTATTATCCGTAAACATTTTCCCTCTGTTTTTAATGAATGCAGGCTCCGACCGATTAGCAAATGCAACACTCGGCGGAGTAAATTCAATAAATCAAATAATACCGTCTCAATTACAAATTAATAATGACATAATAATTATATTAACATACTCTAATCGATCGCAATACCAATCAGTCATCCTTCGTTACTTCTATTTAATCTTATCTCGAACGTTTGTTCTTTATCTGTTCGTATTTAAAAACCCTGCAGTCGCATGATTCTATTCTTACATGTCATTATTTTTGCGCAAAACTGCAAATATCGCAGCTGATGTAAAAGCTATTGTAAAATTCACAGATAAAGACGCAAAATTTGGCTCGTAGAAGTGTGAAGAATGGCGAGTTCGGTTCCTGTGACGAACCACTCGCCGAGGCTCTTTTAAAAGGCGAGTTTCTTCATAAGCAGGTACATGTGCTGATCGATCTCGAAGCCATGAAGATTATTGGCATCACCCTGCAGTCGCATCAGTAATCCGCCGTACGACACGTAGGCCGATCTGTAAAATAAAGATAAATGATCTTTAGGTTAGCGGTTATTACTTAACTTGACGTTTCGAACGCATATTATTGCGGCCTCGATTCTTTACTCCTATCATTCAGATTAAGAATTCTACTTATCTTAGTAAATAGACTTAATAACGTAAATGGGCTTTAAGAATATCGAGGAAATTCACGATTTAGAGGCTAAATTTTTATCAGGTATTTTTTAATTTCATTGAAAACTTTTTCATAATTTATCGTTGCGGTAACGTAACGCAATTAAAATAAAGCACAGAGTATGTCAATATTGCGAGTATGCTGATATATTGTATTTACTGGCGCTATATCTGTCGATCATGAGTAGCGATATTAATCGTACATTTATTGACGAAATAAACTTTTGCTTAGCTCTACGAGTACAGAGGTTTTTCTGTCTACACGGATTTCCGATTATGACGAGGCTATCGCATGATCAGGCGCGAGAAGCTGCTCATTTTGAAATAAAACCACTTAGTTATTTATATCTGCTTTATAATTATCACTGTAACTCGCTCGCGCAATTTATCAATTCGCATAATAACTTCACGCACGTTTCGTTAATTCTATTGAAGCTACATCATGTACTTCAAGCTACATCAAGCTAAATCATCGAAGAAAACAATTTTTATTTAATCTTGTAGATTTTATCGTGTTCGAATTGGTCTATCCTTTTCGCAGGTGCTTGCAGTCACGCAGGGATTAGAAAGTATTACAAATTATTCAGAATTATACATTTTTGTACCGGGTGAAACGAAACCTTTCATTAATAAATGCATCATTTAATAAACGATAACTTAGTCGTAAGTAATTGCAACATCAGTTATTAGATGAAAAATACATGTATTTCTAAAAGTTCAAGTTCATATTTATCAAAGATTTGTCGACGTTTTCATTTGCAAGGAACTTACTTTACTGGCTAATAATACGTATTCTTTGCAACATTAATATCGACTGAAATAACTGTGTCTTCTTAATGTTTCCATAGTATTTTCACAAACAAGTTCCAAAAACTTCGATGAATCTATAAATATGTAACTTTCACATCGATAAACGCCTGAATAACACGTTATCCTATTTACTTTTCGACGCAAATCTTATATTTTACGGCAGTGACTTGGTGAGTTGGTTGAGCTAGAGGATGGATAGTACATCGTGGAGTATTTTTAATTTGATTTATTAATATAAGTAAGCATGTACAACTTAACGAAAAACAGTGGACGATCGACTGATCGTGAAGGAGAAAAGCGTCGCAACGCGTATTTCGTTGATTGGCGACCGTCATAATTGCAGTGCCGATAGCGGTCGTGTTTTTTATCAATTACACAACCAGCTAACCACACTGCCAACACGCCGATCGCTTCCCTTAAACGCGTTCGAATGCAAAAATAATGTCAGGCTGCGACGAAAAAATGCTCTTCTCGGCCTTGAGTCGTCTTCATGGATGAAAATGCCGCATTCTCACGTATTTTTATTTGCTGCAACATGTATACAGGAAATTGTGAAACTGCACACGAAGCTCTTGAAAACGTAAGCGTTTTCTGCAATTTTTATTAGATACTTTGGAATATTTTATAAATTCGTAACTTTAATATAGCGAGTTCACGAAGTTAAGAGGGCATGGCGAATCGATTATTAGACGACGCAGTAAATTTATTAAATTTGTTGTTTGCTTCATTGATATTTTCAATGCGCACTCGTGCAAACGACTGCTTGCGATGCGTTACTCAACGAGAGCTAGATATTAAAGTACATACTACAACGTAAATTAATTATATAAATAAAAAAACGCAAGCTATCTTATGAATTTTACCACAACGTGAAGCATAGTGAGCGGCTCGCGAGACATCTCGCATTAAAGATAAATGTTAAGCGTGAAATGATCATTGAAATGCAACGAAAATCACTCGATGAATGTAAAAGTTCGAATTGCATCAAACTTTTTCAATGGTCACTCTCGACACACCAACAGAAAATATGGAAAAAAATTATGCAAACGCAAAGGAGAGCAGTTGCCTATGATTCCTCTTAGAGACTGTCGCAGCGCAGCGTCGGCATAGCTAACAAAGAAAAACAAGAAAGAGAGAAAGAGCAAGCGGACGAGAATCCATCCTCCGACAAGAACTTACGCGGAGGTGCGCAGCAATTGCAATTGGTGTCATCGCGAGGCGACAATAAAAGAAGGAAGGTCGAAGTAAAACGATCGCCGGGAGCCGACTGAGAGATGCAAGGCGAGCGGTAACGTCGAGGGTGGCGGTAAGTGGGCGGTTTTCGCAGCCGCGAAGTTCACGGGTGGCCGCATCGGGTGCGATTGGCGGAATTCCTAGATCCTATTTTCGGGCGCCCCTCTCGCGCGCATATCGTCGGACTCCCGGCGATGCATATACGGACCTTAACCTTAAATCGCGTGCGACTTCTTCGAGGGTGTGGTGGGAGGCGGGGTGGGGAACAACCACTCGTGGAACGAGCGCCCGGAAATAAATTCGGTCGGCATTCCTGGGACCGACGCGCGACGCGCATACGTAATTACCTTTCGCCGATGATCGACTCCCTTTGTTCCCTCCACCACGCGAGTCGACCGTGCGCGATTTCTCCAATCGACATCCGACTCTCAGCGTTGCAATACTAAGTACATCGGCGAATACGCGCACAAACGCCCTATAACTGCTGCTGCTACTCGAAATTACGCACTAATGCGAGACTTCCATTCGTAGATGTAGATACTTTTACAATCGTATTATTAAGAAGATTAGAATGCACAACGCGAGACGTACATCTGGAGTTTAATCGTGTTACTTATTATTTAATGATCCTCGAGTCAAGCAGGCACACGGCGAATTGAAGAATTCATGGTTGCACTAATTGTTCAAGCTGTTGGAGCGTCAGTTCCAGCGCTGGGTTACGGTTCTTTGCTGCAGTTTTATCAGGATTCTCGCATTCTTTCTCAATAGCATTCAAAGTCACGACACTCACGAAAAGCGATTGAGCGACGAACGAAAGGCGCGAGTCGTTAATTCAGCCACAGAAGAAACTTAAATTTTTTCGATCACTAGAAGCGCCAGTTTTTCAATGCGCGAGCTTACGAGCGAAACAAACACACGCGTACTGCGAAGAATGTCACCTATGTCGAGTGTCAAGGGCAGGAACAGCAGCTCGAACGTGGTTTCCTCGCAGAGAGAGAGAGAGAGAGAGAGAGAGAGAGAGTGAGAGAGAGAGAGAGAGAGATAAACAGGACACACTCGTACTCCAAAAACCTGCGATCCGAGGAGTTGCTTTCGATCGGCGGTTGTGCGAGGCCTTGTTCCTCCATTAGCGATCGCGTAACGTGTCGTGATTCGCGGAAATCTTTCGGCCGCGTTACGTGGGAATGACGAACACTGGGTTGTCTCTCTTCTTCGTTCGAAAATTCGATTTTTCAGGTTTCATCGTGTACCGACAACCGTAGAGATGTCATCGTGTTCGCTCACTTTTGTTGGGCATGCGATGATCGTTACCGATAGTTATTTTAGACGAATTCATTATTTGTACGTTTCGAGTGCACAATAAGTGCGCTTCCTTTCTTGGACTTCAATTTATAAGATAAATTTATAAGATAAATACCGATTCATTGTTTACAAATTCCAACTATTTTTGTTCCTTTAGTTTTTCTTCCGTATAATATATATATATATATATATATATATATATATATATATATATATATATATACACACATACTCTACATTGTGACGCGAGTAAGAAACTCGCGTCACAATGTAGAGTAGATGATACGATCGCATGTTAATGCGCAATTAAGGATATTACAAGTTAAGTTTCGTTGGAGAAATAAATGGAGCAAGGGCAGCGGATTTGTGACTTTGAACTTGATGAGGATGAACACATGAGGAACGGATGGATGAATTTTTACCAGAAACAATTATTTCGTTATTATTCATCGCTTTATTATGCAATTTTTCTATACCAAGTGTTAAAAAAGTGGTATAAAATTTTTAATAATAAATTTCACAATGCACATTTATTGCTTTATCTGTATTTATCGGTAAATTCATCACTATAGCGCGCATTTAAACAGCCGATACCTTTTATCCTCTGAACAGACTCCTTTTCATTTTATATTTAAATACTACAAGTGCTAATAAAGATAAAGTTGCTTTACAAGCTTAGCAATATAATAAATCTAACATTTACGAGCGAAAACATTGCGAAGACAAATAAATTACAATAAAATTTTAGTATCTCTCGAGCGAATTGCATCATTCGATCAATAACTAAATTAAGACCTAACCTTGATCACACTTGGCGAATAATAGAAAAATTACAGAATGATTTATGATGTTGAGCCACGAATATGTTCGCATTATCCACGCATGGCATATCCGAGCGCCTCGCGCAACGATGAAGAATCTCACAAGGACGGTTCAATAGGCGCACGTCGGGAGGAGCAGCGGAAAAACTAAACCAGAACTTGACCCAGAAAAAGCCGCTTGACGCGAGTATTCCAATCGCGAGAAAAGCAAAAGCAAAGGGTCGCGAGAAAAGAAAATTTTCATGGCCTTGATACGACGAATGCTAGCACGTGCGTCTACGTATTTTACTTCGCGAAGAGAACTTGGATCCATTCGGACAACAAAAAAATTTACGCTCGCGCTTTCGCAGCCAATGCGTTAGCACGTAGTTTTTATATGCAATATTATCAGCGGCTATTGTTTTCTTACGTTATATTTTAAAGTCCGTGTAAAAAGTACACGTACCGTGCTATAAGTCAGAAAGCTAATGCACATACAAGTTTATGATAAGATGACGACAAACGGACGACAAACACATTTTTGACATAAGCGCTTCTGTATTCGAGAGGAACACGGAGCACAATATAAATACGCACTTGCTTCTTCATCACAGATCGGAAATACCGACGTATTTGTTTTTCTTTTTTTTTATAGTTTTTCCTTTCTTTACGCATTGGTAATATTGACGACGAAGGCGGCGATAAAACTTCTATTTTGAGCTGAAGAATTCAATAGTTCTTCCTTATTCATTGCTTATGCTTTGTCACACTATTATTTCATAAGCACAAATCGAAGAAATAATAACCAATGCCTTAAAATGGTTAAAACGGTAATTTTAAAAGGAATACTTGTCGAATGTATTATTTCATACACAATATTTGTATTATATTTATATTGTATTTTACTACTATTCTAAATAACGTTT
The DNA here is from genome assembly GCA_018907045.1 of Wiebesia pumilae. Lineage (NCBI taxonomy): Eukaryota > Metazoa > Arthropoda > Insecta > Hymenoptera > Agaonidae > Wiebesia > Wiebesia pumilae. The sequence goes on along the minus strand of JACCHZ010000131.1, from coordinate 240,366 downwards.
ATTTAAAAGCGTTTATGTAATATTCGGTATACTTCAATAATAATCTTTCTAATGTTTTTATTTAGCATAGTTGATGATAAAATTGGTTTCTCTTTTATAAGCACGCGCGAAAAAATAATAATTAATGAAAAATCAATTAACTGGAAATAAAATCAGCTTGTTCCTTAGTCGCAAGAAAATATTTTTTTCGAAGCAAGCTATATTTTCATGTATGTTTTGCATTTTATAAAAGTGAATCACATACATTTTAATAAGCATAATAAAATTATTATATTATATTATATTATATTATATTATATTATATTATATTATATTGTGCGTATGCGAAACATAAAACGAAGCAATTAATAAATTTTAAATACGAAAAATCATGTAGTCACATAAAATATTTGCTTAAGTGAAATACATTTGCAGTTATGTACGTATATTCTGAGTAATCCGTGTGAGAAGTAGGAAAAATGAAATAGAGATGGACAGAAACTAAAAAAATATGACAGAAGAATGAGATTTTATTTTTGATTATACATAAAAGCCATAAATCTTATTGCACTAAAGCAGTCGCGACATAATGAATTCGTAAGTACATTTTTTGACAAAGAAAAAAAAATACAATGCAGTAGACGCAATATTGCACGAATGACAATCCTTTGAAACACTCTCGCTTGCTTATCTTAGCGTCCTAATATTCGATACAATTAGTACAGTTTTGCCGCAAGTAGTTCGTATCCAGTTTCGGCGAAACAACGAAATCACATCTGCCTATTTTGAAAACGGAGAAATATTTGACACTATAAATGTCATATTAGACGTGAACTCTGATGTTACCTCATTCGCCAACTTTAACTTAAAAGCAACTAATTTGTCCTTTTCACCCTAATTATATACTCGTAGTTAAATAGTTGAATAATGCATTGACTTGGAAAAGCTTATGACTAATACATGAATAAATTTACCTTAAATTCTTAATTGTTTTTTCCACATTCGCATTGATCGAAAAAATGCATAATAAAAGATCATTCAAAGAACATGTGTTATGAAAAGAACGTAGACTTTATAGGATGTGAATAGCATTTATTTATAATGCTTAATGTGCGTGGCATAACGGGTTCTCAAATATGTTTTTCGAGAATGAGCTGATGAAGATTAATACGAAATGTAGAACACAAGGTTTGTTGAAGCGTGACAAGACTCATACCAAGATTTCATTCAGTGACTCTTATGTTAGATAAGAAGCTCGTCTAGTAAACATAAATCGGTACAACTTTTCTTCACTCGATTTAGAACTTCATTTTCGTCTATGCAATATTCTTTAGTTATAAAATATTTAGTTATAAATTATATTATAAAATATAGTTATAAAATTCATAAAATATCAAAATCCATTTAATTGTATTAAATGATTTCCCTTGATTATATAATTTCAAGTATTTAAGAATATTTCCAAAGGTCAGTATTATATAACAGTTTATAAAGCGAATAACTGGCACGATGATCATTATTGGATGATAAAAGTGAGATTAATATTTGTGCTTGTAATAATATTACAGTTTCAATAAAAAATGAAATGCACATGATAGTAGGTATAATTATAAAATCATTTAATTATTCGTAGATTTTTTAAATAGGAATTTCATCTTACGGATTGAGCGACCTTTTGAACCTAGAAGATAAAGAATTATTGGCTTACACGAATACGCGTCAGCTATTTTAATTATTAATTACTTGAAATAGAATTTTGATATCATTAACTAAAGAGATTTTTTTTCATGCGGTACTTATTAGTTAGAGACTTTAAAATTCTTTAAATCGAAGCACTTTAATGTATATTACTTTAAAGCAAAATTGATATTCAATATCAACGTTTAAATGATACGGTTATGTTATTATTAATTAAATCTATCCGATTGCTTTTAAGCTTTATGAATTTACAAAAAGTTCAAAAATGGCTGCTCATTATGAAGATCCCTTAGGGCAACGTTTGAAAGGTAATTCATAATATATTTCGTTTCCGCGTCTATGATAGAACCCTCGAACGGTAGTTCTTTTATCCTCAAGAATGGATCAGTGACGATAACGATCATCGCGTAAGAAATGCATATCGATCACAAGCTTACCAATAAGAGCATGGACTTTTGTTTCTTTTTTCATCGAGAGTACGAGCACAATGTAAACGCACGTGGCGCTACACACACGCAGAGCTATGTATACACGTGATGAATACGATATGCGTCATGTTGCGCGGGATTTCTCAAGGACGCACGATCGGTACATTTTCTTTTTCATTTATGCCACGATCAAGAGGTGGTAGCGGCTCACGGATTTCGTCATTTTTTAAGATAAGATTATCTTATCTCGCGTACGTCTGTTGGTAAATCGACTATTAATTTTACGGCGTTCGGCACTGGCAATGGTTTTTACACATAAGAATGTGGGCCAATATTCGAGCTTTTTAATGAAAAATTACGAGATTTCAATTTTATAAATATTTGAATGATATTCATTTCATTGTAATATCAATAATTCATTTAGTACGTACTATTGAAATGATAATGCTGTTTCTTCGTGGGAGAATATTACAAAAAAATTAGGTGAGGTCCCAGAAAAGAAATAACGTCTCGTTGGATTGTCTCCATGCATTGATTCATCACTAATGCTCGGAGAATTCTCTCATTCTTTCCTTGTCACGCTCACTCAGTCGCGTCTCTTATTCTTATTTACGAGCTGAATAACGCATTAGAGCTTCTTTATATTTTTTTTATAGCGACGAATAATTTTGAAATAGTTTGAAATAACGTTGGCATTTTTGCGATAAAACACGGGATGTACAAACGTTGTCTTAAAGTACTTTTCGTAAAAATGAAATAGTAAATGAAGCAATTCCAAGTTATATTATCACCTTTTGAATCGACAATTAAACACGCAGTAAGAATAAAAAATATCTTTACGATTTGGCACAACTTCTTTGTGCAAGCGTATATTCCTAATCAGCATCAAATATAAGTTCTTGAAAGTTGCGAAAATACTCTTCTAATGAATATTGCGTCTTTTATCATCTGCCTCGAATCTTAATGCATAATTCATTTAAAAATGTAGCCGTCAGTTCTTATATAACACCTGACATTTATTACGTCAACTAAAAATGAAGTAAGTTGTTTCATTTGATAAAAATTTAATTGAAATTAAATTGTGCATGACCGTACGAGTCAATACCGATTAAAATTTCAAGAACTTGGTAATATTATTTAGCCAACGCTATACGAACTTAATACATTTGGCGATTTCAAAATTTTTTTATAAAAAAAATATAAAATTATTAATTTTCATTACCACGTCAAGATATCAATGCATCACAAGTGTCAATGTGAATAATCGCGCGTTAAATATTTTTACGTCATAGAAATCGCTCTGGTTCTTAATGGCTCTATCAATGTGTGTACGCGTCTACGTATGCATGTAGTCATATATCATGTATTATGTGCATACGTGTAATTTATACGTGTACATCTGCTCCTCTCTCTTTCACTCTCACTCTCTCTCTCTCTCTCTCTCTCTCTCTCTCTCTCTCCCTCCGTATTTTTAAGTGCGATTGCGCGCGCGCGTGTGTGTGTGCGCGCGCGCGTGTGTGTATACGCATGATCATCACGTCACTGTTATATGCACGGCGTTGGAGAAGGGCGAAATGGCTACATTGCTGCACTCTGCACTACAACGCAAAAGAAGAGGAAGCAGAAGAAGAAGTAGTAGTAGAAGAAGAAGAGGTCGTCCATGAAGGGAGTCGGGTAGGACTCGGAGAAGCGGCAGGAGAGATGTCGTACCAGATAGTGCATTTACAGTATTCAGGGCATTCGTGTAAACGCGCATCTGGCACGAGCCCCAGCCTGCCTTCTTTTATTTATCTCAATTCTCTTTCCTTGACTCCTCGATCGTTCTCTTCCCTGTCCCCTCGCTCGCTCACACTCTCACTCTCTCACTCTCTCTCTCTCTCTCCCTCTTTGCTTCCCTCGTTCGGGCGCCGCCAAACACTGTAAGTCCCTCTGTTGTTCAGCCGATTTTTTCCTTTTTCGCGAAGATGCAGATTGCGGGAGCGCCCGTACACTTTGAACTGACTGGTTAACTGGCGGCGCGCAGGTCGCCCACGAAGAAAGGCCTCGCACGAAGCACGTTCGCGAACACGAGTTGAGAGAGATAAGGGCGAGAACAGCTGAGAGGCCTGCCAGCGGTGCTCATGCAAGTTAGGCGTTCGCGGACCGACGAGCTCGGACTCCTTTCCGTTTCCCTGGACACTAGACGTCGCGACATCCTCCCTACTCGGACGATTCGTTTATGCACACTGCGATCGTGGCGAATGTCCACTCCCTGTCTTTACTTATACAATTACGAAAGCGGAGACTGGAAAAGCGCGACTCCCAATGTTACGTAGCCAGTGGCTTCGCGAGAAATAATCGAGATTTATTTAGACAACTTATTCCTTAGACAGCCAACTTATCCGAGGTCTTAACTTTTGTAACGAGGTAAGGTGACATTGTACTTCCTCCGAGTTCGAGCCTTAAGTGCCGTCGCAACGGTAGCGCGCGGGCCTACGAAAAGTTTGAAAAAAGCTCGCGTTCCTCACCCCGAGTCTTCCGAATGTTCGCGCGAGCGCGAGACCGAGAATCAACGCGAGTGATACTACCTCGAGCGGATCTTCAACGGCATACTTACATCCCGATCGGCAGCATAGCACAAAGGCGCGTTGTTCCGCTAAGAGCGAGCGCGAGCAGAATTCGCTGCGAGCTCTCGGGCTCTAATCCACATTCGGGCGGCACTCGAGCTACGACTAACCCAAATCCAATCTAAAATTAAACGCGGAGCCGTGGGCGCGAGATCGCCGTCCGCGGGCGATCTCCGCTCTCGGGCGTCGCGGCGCGGAGGGACCGGGCCGACGGCGCCGGTCCCGCGCAGGCGCGCGTTCCCCAGGCAAGGCACGGATAGGCGAAACGAGCGAAGCAGACTAGCGCGCGAGCCGCGAGCGACTAGAGCTAGAGGTCCGTCGCGCGAGCGACGAGTCCGCGACGCGGCGCTCGGGTGCGAGGACACCGCGTCGTCGGTTACACAATGACGGTACAGTGTCTCTTCTTTCCCTCTCTCACTTCCTCTCTCCCTCTTCACGCGTGCATTCGCGCGCTTATTAGTCGCGAAAATCGGGCGAGCGCGCGGAACCGAGGCAACGCGAGTCCTGTTTACCTGGCGACAGCGCGTCCTCTTATACGTTTCGCGCTTGAGCGATGCTCGTCCCGGGGTTTATAGGTACCCGCTGGGGCTCGCGCGCGCTCCTCCACCGAAATTTATGGGGCGAGGAGGGAGCCGTGGCAGCATGCCATCTGCAAAAATTGGCCGATACATCCGTAACCTTCTGATCGAAATGCGTCCTTTAATATTGCGCTTTCACGTATTTATATATCGATCGCGGGCAGTCGGCGCGGATTACTTGGCAGCGACGGGCGACGCTCGACTATGCGTTCTACGACTCGATCGAGACTCGATAATAGCCAACTTTAAGGGTTTTCTCGCAAGCGAGAAATCTAGACGTCCCACTTGCGGAGTGTCGATCAATTACAGCGATGCCAGTCCGGGATTTTCGCTCGACGCGCAGCAATGAAGAGTCGAACGAATAAAATAACGAATAGCACGAATTTAATATATCTTAAGCTCACGCAACTCTATTCGTAGAGCGCGTATCCCTTGAACAGGCTTGGACGCCTGTGCACACTGATAAGACTCTTCGGATCGCGTGATCATCCACTCTTCCCCCCCTTACGATTAATCCCTCAACTTTTCAGTCTTTCCCCGACAAGATGCGTCTATCACTATTTACCTTTCGATAAACTTAAAATGGAACGAGAGAACTAGAAAGAGAATAAGATACTGGGAGGGAAGGAAAGAGTGAGAGAGAGTGAGAGAGAGTGAGAGAGAGAGAGAGAGAGAGAGAGAGGATCCACATGACGCGTCGCGCTTCGTGATGTCCGTGCAACTGCAGCCTCGTAACGAGGAGCAATATACTACAAGACGTAGGAGTAGCTAGGGTAACAGTGGCGACGGTGCTGATGTATCCGAAGTACAAAAACTCGGCCACCGCCTATGCACTCACTTTGGATGAGATAGAAATGAGATAACGAAAGAAAGAGAGAAAGAAAAATAAAAGAGAGCACAGCCACCTAGATTGTCGCTGAGGCGATGCCGATTGCATAACCATCGGTGGCTTAGAGGCCATTGCGGTGCCAAAGTTTCTTTGTGGGTGGCTCACTTGGTAGCCTTACAAAATATGCATTCATTTTCTTCTCTTTTTCTTCCTTTCATCCATTTACAAAGGGATAAAATTTTATCTGCGTAGTGTACCGTTGAATAAATTGTTCTTTATGTACTTCGATTGAGGTGAGCAGTCATTTTAAAGGAAGATTTATGTAATGAATAAAAATTACATACATTTCGTCCTGGTATGTTTCTTTACTTTTTAAGCAAAGATATTCTTATATCAATAAGCAAAGGTTAGATCAAAATTTCTTAAACACCTCGTCTTACTAGACTCGTTCTTATCTACTTACATCTCCATAAAATCCTATAAATTTTCAATGAATTTAGATTCAGCATTCTATGAATTTCTATGATATTTTTAAATTTCTTCCTATTAACAATATTTTTGTTGCAAATGATTCCACGTAATTGATAATATCACGTGATATAAAATTTTAATGGTAACATGGTTGATCTGAATAAGTGTTTAAAATAAATACAGCTTTTAAATAGTGCGGAAACCGTTAGTTCGAGATCATTTTTCACATATGCAAAAATGGTTACAAGAGTAATTTTCAATTGAAATTATTTGGTTTTATACGCCTAGTAAAGTAAGTCCTTATACGATCAGAATATTTGTTTTTTGCATGTTAGAAATAATGATGACAAAACTTATATTGGGAAACTTTTACAATTATTATGGATATAAACGAATTTATTTTAAAGTGCCTCTAAAGAAGTATAAAAGAAGTTCTTAAAAAAATTGTATATGTTTACGTAAAAAATAAAATTTTCGTGCCTAATATGTAAAGATTCAAAGGGATTCTGTTGGATAAATTCGGATAAAAACTGTAAAAGTAATTTTAGAAATCACAAGATGCATAGATTTATCGCATGACATCGTCTGAATAATTTCAGTCGTTACTACTTATCAATGTATATTATTCTAGATTAAGCACAATTGCGAATTTCGCAACTGAATTTTCCCTAATTTATCCCAAAAATAAAATATGAGTTTTCTAATTCGTAAGTCCGTATCCTTACCTTCTTATAATGAAAATATTGGATGAAATCTTCATATACAAATACACTTAAAAATACTATACTTTGTTGATATATATTTTTAGAAAAATTAATACAAAAATGCGCATTGAAAAGAATATTCGTATGCATAAGATTGACGAAGGATGACCATCTATTTTGATGATTAATCTAATAGGTTCAGAGCAACATTTGTGTCAATTCGAAAATTATTTTCTCGGTTGAAAAGTCCATTTACAATGGAAATATTAGCTTTTTGTAGCTCTCCTAATGTATTTACCTATTAAAATTTAAAGATAAATAAAATAAAGATAATAGCAAATTAATAACAATTTAGAAAAGATTAATCATTTTTTCTAAATTATGTTCACTTATGTTTCTAGAAGCTGAAAATTTCTCAGATCAATTCATATACAATAAGACGTCTTGTTTTTATTATTTTTCATTTTAAAATTTAAAAGGAACAACTTCTAAGATATTTTAATTTCTTTACGGCCTAGAGCAAAATATCGCAAAGGCAAAGAGTGGTATTAAAAATCAGCTGAATCATGCATCAAAAGAGAAAAAGAATCGGGACCCGAACTTTTTGGCCATTATATGAAAACAGATAGAAAGATACTTATAAAGCTCGTTTGTTTGCTCACTTCTACCGCATTCAAAAATAAATTCCACGAGCGAGACGATTACGTAAGCCCGCCGCTTCGTCTCCCTCGTCTTCCTCCCTCTTTTCCCTGAGAGAGAGAGAGGTGTCCTTGTTTTGATCTATGCGCACTTAATGGCACTGGATTTCTAGAGCAAAGCCCGAATTGCGCGAGAGCAACAACAGCAGCAACAACGGCACGACAGAACGTCCGATCTGGCACGCGTTCTCGATGTGCAATTTCTCGATTTTAGCCACACCGACGTCCCTTCGCTCGGCGGGTGCGGTCCAGGTTTATTTTTACGAGGGGAAGAGACGAGCGGAACAGCGCAGCCAAGAGTGGCTCAGCGCGAAACTGCATTTGATGGGCGAAATAAAAAACTATGTTGCGAGCTTTTGCCGCTTTTCTTTTCTCCCGAAGATCTTAATAGATCGTGCACTCGGTACGCGAGAAGTTGTCTTTGTTTGTCTTTCTTACAAGTCGAGGCCAATCATTCTCGGTCAAATGCAATATACTTTATTACTTTTTTGAGTCTAGACGCTCCATTTTATGCCGCTTACGAATTTTCATCGTACAATTTCAGCTCAGGACTATCATTTATTAATGATATCGAGGATCATTGAAACACACGCAGCTCTTGGATTTGGAATTAGATAATAAAATGAAGAAATGTGGTATTAAGCTTTTCTGGTCGTTCGCATTAAATAATTTCCAATCAATCACGCGTTGATGAGAAACTAACTGCAAACTATCAGCTCCTATACAATAAATCTAACAAAATATCATTTTGTTTTTCCGAGTTAAATCGGCAGCAACCTATGATAATAGATAATTGTGCAGATAATCGCCACGTCACCATAAAGACGCAATAAAATATTAAAATTTGATGGAAATTCCAAGCTAATAATGTGAGAAACAAAGTAGAAGAAACGGGGAACGTGAATTTGAGTGAATATGAGAACGAGCGCGAGCTTGAAATGGCACGAGATTTAGATTATAAATATATATTTCTGGAGAGAGCAAGAGCAATATTGACGTATCTAATGTACAGATACTTGCCACGACGTTTATCGCGCGCGGACTTGTCGTTGCATGAAATTAATTTTCAGTTACAGTCAGAGTTCGCCATAAATTGGATCATCGGTGGCAGATGCCGAATGGAGTGGAAACATTGCGAACCGAGAATATTCGACGTTTGTACACCAGTTGTAGATGCAATTCTGTCGCGTGAAATTTTTAAAAGAGTATTCTCTCTATTTAATAATAACGTTTCGAAATTAATTGCAAAATGATCGACATTCCGCCATCTAGCAAGAATAATATTTATTAATAATAATTGAAAAAGGGATTAGGACGAGTTACTCATCGAAGGCAATTTCCAATTCTAAATAGTCGTATTAGTTTATCTTTTTCATTATTATTATTATATTATTGTCAAATAAACGTATTTTAAGTATATCAGCGCATCTTACGAAGCAGTTTTAAAATCAGAAATAAATACATACAAGTATCGATCATTCTTTCAAATATTACATATTTTTTGTTACAACAGTATCACGTACAAGTTTTAAGAATGGTTTTTAGCGTAGCATGTACAATTTGCAAATAAATCTATAAAAAATGCTTCATTTTTTGAAATATAAGTATTTGCGAGATTGTGAAAATTTAAAAACGAATCAATCGACTTCACGGAAAAGTATCTTAGATTTTATTATATTATATTCTACTTTTAGATTATCAATTTAAACCTACTGTTTATCGATATTTTTTCTACTCTTCTTGTAATACGTAATATTTGATCTACGTACGTACGTAAATTGATTTTAATATTAAAAGAAAAATATTTTACTGCGTAGCAAATGTTCAAAATATTTGTTTCTTCGATGCAATACATTCGTATATTTGTTTTGAAATATTTTGTTTGCACTCTGTGTATGTTACATGTGTATATCAGATGTGTAAGACACACAGAAATACAAGGTTATATCAATTTTCATTTATGTATAAAAATATGATGAATATCAGGATTTAAAAATACACCTACTTGTTTATATTACTTATGAATAATAACCCAATAAAATAGTTACTGTATAAAAATAGATCAGCCGAGGAATTTTAGTAAATACCAACCAAAATTGTCATCTGCAAGCAATCCTAACATGCAGTTCGCGCGTACAAAAATACCGTAATTTTTCCACGCTGTTTGCACCTATTACGTCACATACTTCATGAAAGTGAATAAACGGATCCGGCTGAAGAAATACAAATCTTTTCTTTAGAAACGGATGAGACGATACACGCTAGTGAAACAGTGTACCTTGGTGTAAATAGAGAAAATCTAAAGGGGGGAGCAATTGAGAAAGACAAATGTTGCATCGTACGCCAGCCAACGATATCCTCTGCCAGGTGGATCTCGCCTACAGTCTCGAGGTAGGTAATCTTAGATTACCTACTATATGCGGTCCGGGTATAAATCTCCGTACTTCTCCAAGGGACGACTCAGAGCTTTTCTGTATCTCGTCTTCTGTGCGTAGGCATAGGAATTTTTATTTTTGGGATTGAACGCGAGTACGTTCATGTGAAGGCATCGCAGCTTGATAAAGTTGGTGTGAACATCTATTCTACGGACCCAGTATCCAATGATTTTGTGTTTATTAAGAAGGAAGTAATAATCACTCTGCCGATATAAAGAGTTTGGATCAAACATGTTTCATAAAAGTATTTGAGGGTTAAAAATTTTTTCAAGTACTTTTACAGAAAGAATTGGAACGTATATTTTTTAATTTGTCGAGTATCTGAGTATTATAAATTTCTACGTAAAAACTAGCTGTTTCAGTATTTCATTTAATAGTAACGACGGGACAAAGTTTCAAGCGGATATATCGATTTTTCTATTCAATTATTCAGGGAGTCTTTGTGAGATTATATTATACGATACGAAAAAAGACTTTTTTTTAATTACAAATTTGATTCGCCTTATATAATGAACTATTATTGCTTTAACGTATTCATAGCTCTCATTAAATTTTCAAATCAGGCGTGAATTTAGCTATATTATTAATAGAATGTATTTTCAGAAGTACGTGCTTATAAAAATAATTTATAAGCATGCTTATAATAATTTTTCATAATAACTCTTATATTAACAATAACTATAGTATTAATTTATATAGTATCTATATATATATTCAATATATTATTATTATTATTATTATTATTAGTATTATTATTATTATTATTATTATTATTATTATTATTATTAGTATTATTATTAGTATTATTATTATTATATAATTCGATATATTATTATAATTAATATATTAAATATATTCAATCAATTTATTTAGTATCAATATATCAATATATATATATATAGTATCAATGCTACTTGAAAGTAACGTACAAAAGTGACTGCAAAATATTAATAAATAAAAAGAATATAAGAAAATGAGTTATAGCAGATTGACAGTACACACACACACACACACACTTACACAGCCTTTTACTCATTATATGCTTAAAGATGATCTATTCACATGAAAAAGCTCATAATTTATAAACTATATAAGTATTTGATTATTACTATTTCGGGATATTTATCTTTCAAACACGTAATCTGATATTACGTACCAGGTTCTTCTACATAAAAGCTCTTTTTATGTTATTATCCGGAAATATTTTTCTCTCAATTAATTTTCTACCACTACTGTTATATAATTTATATAAATATAGAACTACAGTAAGAAAGAAATAATGCACATTAAATATTCAACTAAAATTCTTCACGGATGGCAAAATATGAGCCAAGTATGCTGTGAAGTTAATGTGTCGAAAAAAAAAGACTCGAAAGCATCGTAAAAAGACAGTAAAATACACGATCAGGTGAACCACATTATGTTTATTAAAAAATTTGTTTATTGCACGGATATCATACTTTTCATAATTGTACTTTTCTGATATTAAGATAAAGCATAGCGTTATATTTTTATAAAATATCATTTATTCATTTTTCAATGAACTGAACACGTTTATAGAAAGAAATTTCACGAAGTATCCATGGATAAGGGACTAGACAATCAAGATGTAATTTTACGTATGGAAAGCTTGTGTGTTTGTTTAATAAAATGTATGTTATAAAATCTGATTGTTTTCAAATTTCATTTTTGAATTCTAATCATACTTATTAATTATAAATTGCTACGTTGAATATGTTCAAATTTTTTGCCATTTAGTATTAATTACACAAATTGAGATTATTGTAAACTTATTGTTAAATCATCAAGGAAATGATTGTATAAATATTTGTATAATATTTGTATAAATTGATAATATAATAAATTACTTTGAATCAATTATTAAGGAGAATTCACTACAAATTATAATGTAGGATCGATCGAACACATTTTAATATCACTAGTTGTATTTTTCTCTGTGTGAACTAATTGATAAGCTGAAGCAATTATTTTATAAATGAAGTTTAACTTTTGCTAAGCTTACAACTGATTATTAGAAAAATCAAATAAGAGCAAGACAGTTGCAGAACAATGTTATTTCAAAACTGAATAAGATGTACAGTATTTACGTAGATGACTTTTAAATATTCAAACGGGTATTCGTGTACAAAACAAACAAGCTAAAGAATAATTTTTCATGCGTTCGCAATTTTCTAATAAGCACTGATTTCGCATGTAACACCGAACAGCTAGAGCTTACTGCATGCAAAGAGTTTCTTACGAAATAAACTGGGCGATTGCATAACCGTATTCTTCGTATAAAAAAAAACCACAGAAGTGCAATAAAAGTAAGCGTGCGAAACCTTTAGCAGAATGCGCGGAAGATTTGCCAACCGAGACTCGGAAATTTACAACGCGTCCGACAGCTCCTGGTCGTTTCTACTTAAGTCGCGCCAATTCTGGATTTCCGAACGCACGTCGATGCACACGGAGTGAATTCGGAATAATGCGAAACACGAAGTCGTGCAAAGAGGAAAGGGAAAGCATGGTAGAGGGGCGAAAGGGCTAGAGGGAGAGAAGGTCTGACGCGAATACGAAGCAACACGTTGCCTCTGGGTGCCGTTGGATTGGCCCAATTCTGCAAGCTCATATACAGACCCGTTCAATGTCACGGCTCTATAGCCGTCCTTTATACCGTATATGCTTCTATCTTCCGTCTCTTTTCACTTTTTTCTCTTTTTTCACGCTGCGTCGGAACGACCAACGAAATTCTTACCATTTTCGCGCAACGTCACATGCACGTCTCGTATAAGAATAATATAACTCAGATTTATTATTATGGTAAAGTAAATGTGTCAATAAGCGTGGCTTAAATTAGTATTCGAGTGGAAACTTACTTCGAAGATCTTGTACCGATTTCAATTTTCCCCGTAACAGCACCGATGTGATAAATAAAATATTCACCAATCGATACATCGAACACTATCCCCTGAGATAGCGCGAGTGTATCTATTTACTTGTAAACCTGATTCATTGGCCACTCGGTGCTTGAATTTGTGCTACTTGCTCGTCTTTTAATTACTCGTAATTACTTACGCAATGCGCATCCTGTGCCCGATTGCGTAATATCGTCCGATCAACTGCCTCGACTTGAATGGAGAGTGCGATCACAGGTACGTAATACTCCGAAGCAGAGTCGTGCCGTAATCGCTCGAGTATTGCGGAAACGCGCGTATACTCGGGAAATCGAAATTTAATCAGGGAATACTCATCCCCGACTATACGATAGCGGAGCAAAATCTCGAGAGAATCCAGATTAACCGTATTCGATCATGCGATAATTTAAGATGTAACACACGACGAAATATTAACGAAAGTACGGCACATCACGAGGGATCCGCTGAACTTTATTCATTCGATCGACTCTTCTTCGAAAGATATAATCATTAAAAAATCGATATCTACGTTTCCAACGAATAATGTCGTTAATTATGCACGATTGCCTGCAATTTAAACGAGTATATTTCTTTATACGATTACTTCTATCTACTGCATATTTATCGTTCTCATAAAAATGATCGTTTATCCCTCATTTATATTTCTTAGCCTATGGATCACATATAATACGGAGTCACCGAGAATCATCTTAATCACACAGAAATTGAGAAACTTTAATCCTTTTTGCAATGTAATATTTTAAACACTTTGGATAAATTTTCTTGGAGCTATAAAATACGTACAAAATTTTTAAATATCAAGGGGGAAAAATTATTATTGTATCAAATATGCGAAAATAATGTATTACGTATTTCTTTATAAAAATATTTTTCTTTGTGTTCTTTTTTTGTTAAATACTTGAAAGAATAAATGTATCTTGTAATAAATGTTCTGTAAAGAATAAATAAGAGTAAAGCATATAAATGCATTCTGCATATTGCACAAAGTTCGACGAAACTTTTTGAGAAAACTTTTGCCTTCTTTGTGAGATGTGTTTTCAACAAATATGTTTTGAACCTACAAAACCCAACAATTCTAGTCGACGTTACGAGTGGAATAAGAGACAACTAAGTGATACGGTAAAAGGTATCCCGTTGAGATATTTTGAGAAAAAAAAAAAAAAAAAAAAAAAAGTTTCTTTTTCTTCTTTCAAAAAAAAGCTCAATAAAACCTTTCGAAGATAAACAAAACAAAACATCGACTTCCGTTACGTACCGCCTGGGAGAAGCTCCTCTGCCTGCATAGCATTGACAACCGCAACAACTCCCTTCCGTGCGTCATCAAAGTCGCATTGGCGTACCTCCTGTCAGAGTCGCGGATCGCCATATGTTAGCGCAGGAACGTATCCTGCTGCTTCGAACAATGGTGAAATACTCAGCGCCGTCAGTCGCGTCTGTCCGCTTACTCGCGGTCTCAGGACTCTACTACTCTCCTCGCGTGTCCTGCTCAGCTTCTGATGCTCCCTTCCCGCCCTCCTGTTCCCGCCCCTTTCGAGAGAGCGAGTGCACGCGAGAGGGGGAGGACTCGGGTGAGAGAAAGAGAGAAAGAGAGAGAGAGGGAGAATACCCGCAACCTCACCCCCGAGGCATTCGACGAGCCGACTGTCATCGAAAGCCAAGCGAGGTTCACTCTTTGCTTGCGCCCCGCGCGAAAACTCACTCTCTCTTTCTCTCTCTTCCTCGCTCCTTCTTTCTCTTCGCGTCTCCCCCTATGGCAGAAATGCGCGAGCGAGTGACGTCAGTGACGCGCGAGGCACCCCTACCTTGGCCCCTTTTCTTCTCTTCTACTGCCGCCTACGCAAGCGCGAACTCCACTCCCGCTCTTTCTTTCTTACTTATTTCGCGGCGCAAGATTGCATCGCGTGGGGTGGAATCGAGAGAAAGATGACTTTTCCCCTCCTCTTTCTGTTTTCAAGGTGGACGGGGGCAAGAAGGCGGATGTGCATCCTTTATATTGTTGCTCTGTTGCAGCCTGGCGAGTACATCTATACGTGTACATAGACCTGGTATAAAGGAGCAGCAGGAGATCTGTTATATAGCACTTCGCATTTATGGGACTACGTGGAGCTTTCCCGTATCGTCTCCTGTTAAAAGTAGGTCGAGCTCTTTTGGGAGTACTTTTCCTTTACGATCTCTTGCTTACTTTTATTTGGTTCCAATTTCCTTCTGGTATGCGTGAAATTATGCACGGCCGAAAAGGCGATTTGAAAAGTTACAGATCTACGATTTTTATTCTGGTTGAAATCATACGACTGATTTTGAATTATAAGACAAAGAATATATAGATGGTACTTTGTCCGTCGAATGGAAAACATATAAAATTGAATTTTTTATTTTGATTCTAGCGGATTGAAAGCGAAAGATTCAAACTAGAGGAAAGACAATTTTAGAAAATTACATTCGGCTAATGAAATTTCTGTAACGAAGGCAGCTACGATATAATCAAATTTTCACGCTTGAAAAAGAATTCGAGTATTTTCATCCAGATATTTTTCGCCTGCATAATGATAGTACGAAGAAGCTAATAACCAATTATAAATAACTTTTGTGATAATGAAATATACTGAGATATTATGAAAAATAATTACGAATAAAATCTACGTATAAATAACTTTAAGACCTATAACTAACTTATATAAAAAGAAACTGAACTAAAACATAATGTGGAGTTGAAGCATAAGCCAAGAAATTTTTATTATTATATTAATGTTAGGAATTTGACGACTTAGCTCTTAACGTTAAGTTTTGAATAATTAGAATGCTAATTACATTTATTAGAATTCACTAGCAATACGTATAATGTCTCCCAAATGTACAAAATACATAAAAAAGAATTGAAAATATTTCATGAAGTGTAATGTGCTTCATATTTAAGAGTAAAAATGCCATGAATTCAACGAATCCGTTCCTTCTTGTTGTACCTGCAATTCGTCTCATGAAAAATCTTTCCATGTATTCTAAAAATGAAGAAAAAGGAGCCCATTCACGTGCAAAGCTTAATATAAATAACGTTTTCGACAGCTCGAGAGCAGTATTGAAGAATTATTATCCGCAGCTTAGACATACGGGCAGACAAATCGAAGATCCTAAAAATGGACAACAAAGAAAATATAGAACAATGATAATAAATTTAAATGTACATTTCAGTTCCTTATACGGTCTACCTTTTCGACGCAAGAAATTGACTTAACGCATGAAAGAAAATGAAGATAAACCATCAATGATGCTTGGATAATAGTGACTTTGTAAAGGATACGTTTCATTGTGAATTTTGTCGCGCAAATCACGTTCCGAAACTCGAGAAACAACGAAGAGACTCTCAATTCGATGTGCTACCTGTAGAATGCACTTATGTACTTGTGTAAGAGAGTTACAGCCAGTACCTATTTCTATAAATTTCTTTAAGACAAAATCACGTGGCGCGTGGGATTACGTTAAATATTGATTTAATTCTCTTCGCAAAATATAATTAAGGGCGAAATAAGTGCCATTCTTATTTCTCCATTACAAAGTTAGTAGTTTACGAGTGTAAAAGTTGACGTCATTTTTATAATGACAAGATTTTGTACCGAAGATTAATATTTAAAAGAACGATTCTCTTGACATTGTCAATTATTTCTTTCAAGTTAATAAATGATAGACGTTGGAATTTTGTTTTACTTATTAATGACACGATTCATGCTTTCTGCACGAAGATGACTTTTTACGTAATTATAAATAAATTTTACTTATTTAAAACTTTTTTTTGAAGGATTAACAATTCGAAAGTACGTGGAGGTTATTAAAAGTACTCGAATTTGTAATTGCTGAGCAAATATTATTTGCGAATAATAACACAAAATAGAAGCGTATAAATAAATATTAATAATAAAGATCTAGAATCTATTGAATAATTATATTTTAGCACCAATTTATAGAAAAAAATACTCTTTTAATATCTTTTAATAACCTCAGCCAATATAATGAAAATGAAGATCTTTCAGTAGTTTAACGAATCGATTAGGTTTATGCATCCGGTTAGTCTATCCTTTGGCAAGATATTCATTCTTCTCAGAAGTAGAAAATAATGAATAAAGAGTGTTTGGAAATACATAATATTTTAATATTGCTAGTATAAACAAAAAGTCTTCGACTTTCTCAGCATCTAAGCATAATTCACTCGCGAAGCAATTGAAGTATGACACCGAACGGCGGATAAAGAGCTCTTAGAGCAAAGAAAATGGAGGAGGGGTAGTACACGTACGAGTAATAGAAGACTTAGGCAGATAGACAGATGGAGAGAGAGAGAGAGTGTGTGTGTGTGTGCGTTTGTGTTTGCGACAACGTCAGAGAGTGGCGTAGGAAGAGGGTGAGAAGAAAAGTAAGGGCACCAGAGGTAGGCGAAGGCTTTGCTCCAGTTTCCAAGGTAGGTCAGCCTGACCTTTTTCCAGAATCCTGGTTCTTCCGTTTACTCCTGAAGTCAGGGGAGTGCGTGTACGGCAAGTTGCCTTGGATCAGGTGAACTGGTTCTCCTACTCCTTCTCTTCCTTTCGACATCTGGGACAAAGTGCATATATGTATACACATTTTCATCCGTACGCGTGGGCGATCCTTAAAGTTCACGTGCGTAGAAACGAACGAGTCATACATAATTGGTTGTAAGTAAAAGCTGACAGGTATATTTATTGTACGTACGTATGGGGAAGGGAAAGGGGATTAAGTAGGGTTGAGGGAATGAGAAAAGTATGTCATCCTTGGAAAAAGCGCCTCACGGATGGAGGTCACGTGTGTTGACGAACACAAGAGCGACAAGGATGAGTTCAAGAGTAAGAGAATAGTTTTTTTTTCATTTGTCTCATCCGTCACATTCTTTCACGCCTTTACTTTATTTTACATGTATACCCAGACGGCGATGAGAAAAATTATATCTGACCAGTTCGAGTAATATGAGAAAAATGTGACTAGACAAATTAGATAAAGTAAAGCGTCTATCTGTTTAGAGAAATTCAGACTGAAAACTTTGTAAATCTCATTTAAATATATATTTAAGTATATATTTAAATGACATTTCGAAAATAATTATAATTATAAAAATGTAAAAAAAATGATGGAATAATGTCAATTGAACTTGGTCTATAATTATTTGAATGAAGAAATATCGTCTTTTGGTACACATGTCATTATTTCTTATCTAATGAAAGCTATGCAAAAGTTAAACAAGCAAATCAATTATTCCACGATAATACAGATAAATTATAGTGCAAATACGAATTATTTTCTATCTCGGTGCAGAATTCCACATTCTAACGGCTTCAAGGTCATATGAGTTAATTAGTTTGATTATTTTCCCAGATATTTCGCGAAGTTTCCTTCCTGATCTATGAATACAAGGAGTACAAAAGTAAAAGCAAATGGATTTTGTATCAAGCAAGGTTTCAGAGATTTAATTAGCGAAAGGAAGAGAGAAGAGTAGAATGAAAGCGAAAGGATATAAAATGAAAGAAGGGTAAAAGTCGTCCGAGGCTATAAGGACGAAATTATCTGTAATGACACTAAAATTATAAGCTTGATTGTGGAAAACTTTTTTGTGCATATTAAGCATGCATGGTACAAGTTAACATCTCGTGTTATCCCCGGGGAACGAAAAATCCATGACCTAGTTCATGAGTTGCAGAATCAATATATATATATATATATATATATAGTATACTTGCATATATACACAAAGTGGGAACTTAGCAAGCGTGAGTTACTGTAAAATATAGTTCACGATCCTTATCTGTTATTCTTTGGATTAAGTACGTATTATGCAAGGATTTTTGAAAATGAACATAAATTGAACAAAAATATAATTTTTTATCTAATCCTACTTTTCTTGCACTTTATGTCTATATTAAACGACATATTTTAGAAATATTTTAACGTACCTTCACATTTAATCAACTTTCAAATGAAATTTACGATGCCATCAATTAATGTTTTAAAATACTTACGTTTATTAATTATGTTTAAACTCTCATTGTATATATTTAAAAGTTTATTATACTTTTCCTTTAAGTGGTAAAAAATAATACCGTTTTTTTTTTTTTTTCAAGTAATTTCTACATTTCGAATGTATAATGTAAAAATAATCAATGAAAATGATTTTAAGAAAAACAAATATTAATTGTACAACTTTTATCATGACTGTATGTTCGATATTCCTATGCCTACAGTAGGCGAGTTAAATACATGTTATTTATTGCGCTTCATTGATTTCTGTGTCGCCGTACTACATATATTTGATTCCCTTCCTTTACAGCGTTCACCTTTCGTATCTGATTAATAAAACGTTTGTTAAAAAGTTTCGATTTCAAGTAGGAACGGCAGCAATATGACATTTAGATATAAAAAAAAAGTAATTGTCACATTGTCACTTCGAACTATCATCTAATAAAATCTCCAGCGAAAAGCGAAACTTGTAGTTAATGATACGACATTTATTCTCTTATCAAAATTAAAGACTAAATGTTTACGCAGACTATAGAGTTGAATTCGATAAAAAAGTTCTCAATTATAAATTTCCTTCTTTTGTAGATTCTGTGTAAAGAGGGAATTTTATTTCTATTAAAAAATGTTCGTAATATTTTACAACCATAAATGAATTATCCAGTTGAAACGATATAAGAGGTCTTGTGTACTTGTGAAATATAAAAAATTTCACAGCATTACTAAGTCACTTGGTTAACTAATTTTCAAAGTAAGGAATCCGTTGTTTTAGTGGTACTTAAACACGTTAGTGCAGTATCACAGTTTCTGAGAATGTGTTTACGGATACCTCGAGCATTAAAAAAAGTTGTCACGCGTATATATACTGGCGATTCATTTTATTGTTAAAATAATTTGCACGAATTACCGATATCGAATTTTGTAAAGAAATATGTTTCGGGAAGAACACACCCATAAATTCCACTCCAATTCGCCTCTGTTGAATTGCACGCGATTACGGAGTTCGCGGTAACGCTGTTAATGGTTGCATAGAAACCGAATGCTCGCACAAAGAAGCAACATACGTCTAACGCATCTTCTAAAGTAAAGTGCAGTTTTAGGCGAGTACGAAACGAGTCTTAGGAGCATGAGGCGCGTCAATATAAATGCCTGTCCTTTACGCACACGTGCACACGAGCAATACGCATGCGACAATTAGCACAAAAGAAGAATAAAGTTACGCTGTAGCACGAGTGAGAGACCCGACGATTTTCTTTTAAGCCACGTATACTGTGTCTCTTTACTAGCCTTTACATAAATGCACGCAAGGAGGATTATTTAGTAGAAAATTTGTCTCCTTAGGTGAGCTGCTTACTTCCCTTTGGTATAAACCGAGCGATCTATTGCAGTATTAATCGCAGTTCAAAATCATTTTGACCTTGCGGGAACCTCTGACGTATCGTAGCAGCAGTAATAAATAAATTAATAAAAACTCTGGCGTATATAAAAACTTGCGATAATAACAATAAATGAATTATATTTTACGGAAATAAGGTTTTTCGAGAATTGAGCTCCTTTCATTAATCTGAGAAATAAATGGTTCTTTTTCAATCTCATTGCAACGAAAGTTATTACTTTGATCAAATTAAATTAAATCCGTTATTTCTAGAATTCAACATTAGCGTATGGGATGACAGAATCGCGTCCTGTTATATGAACACTTCAACAATGTGCAAATACACGTATGTAGAATAAACATTTATCTTAATTAGAATTTTATAACTTTATACTTAAAGAACTTATCCACTAATGATGATTGTGGAAGAAAGTAGGTATATAAATGTACTTATTTGTTACGTTGAAAGTTTCAAAAATTGAGTTCCTTAGTCATGGCGTAGTATCGACTAAATGTAAATATCATGGTACAATGGACCTACAGAGTCGACCAGAAATTGATATTTTCTCAGATAGGTGACGTACTTATAGCAAAGTGTATTTGTAGCAATGATATCGAGTTCAAAATGATGAATTATAGGCTTGAAAATCTTACACGAGATATTTTTAAAAGTTTCCAGAAGGAATTGAATAGCGTGTAAATACAAATGTAATTTTTAAAGACAATATTACATCGATTTCCTATATTAATTTTTATGTGTAGAGTCGGATTTCTTTCGTCTATATGATGCCACTTATCCCTTTGTAGGTGGTGGGAGGACAGTGGAGCTAAATCGATTTCGCATAATTGCCTTGACGCGCAAGGACGTTATTACTTGACAAGTATTGGACGCAAGATTTGCCGCACTTCGTCACTGTACGGCAGATCTGTTTCTTCTTAAAAGCTTTTATTGCTTTTAACGAGAAATTGCGAGGATCTAGATTTCATGCAAGTATTATGTAAATTTTTTATTTGCATTGACGTTTGAACAAGACTTCTTATTTCGCTTAGTATTGTTGTACAGCTGAACCACATGCACAAGAGAATAAGTTTGAGCTTTCGCTGTATTTTAATTTATCGCAGAGAAGAAAAGAGGTACATTCACAAGTAAGATTATAAGCTTTCACGAACTGAAAAAGTTTGAATGAAAAAACTGTTTTGCAGAAACATATTAATAAGCACCCAAGTTTGATGCAGTAAGTTCGAAGAACGCGAACGAGAAAAGATCCTTCAAAAATTAAAGCAAACCGATATTAGCCTACTATTTTGTATGATATAAAATAAAATTTATTACTGATATTTGGATAAATAATATAAATGTTGTACGTCTAAAGTAGGTACACGAAAATATGCACAACAAAAATATATTTGCTGCTGTACTTTGTTTGAATAATTTTTACGATGTTTATGAAATTATTCAACGCTGTAGTTAATAGTTCATTTAATAGGTCGATAGTCAATTTATGCACAATTAATTTATAAGACAATGAAATTTGCTCAGTTTTTATTTTGTAGAGATAAGAGCCGAGTTATTCGTATTAACAGAAGAAAGAAATGTGTAAAATCAGTCTGAAAATATAACAAAAATATAACAAAAATATAACAAAAATATAACAAAAATATAACATTGATAAGCGAAAGACGTATATTGATAATATGGGTTACCAATTTATTGACATTGTGGTCTACGTGCAGATAAGCCAATTTCGCATGTAGTTTCCTCTATATTTCAGAAACAATGCCGGGCACATAAACATGCGCGTAAGCTCAGCGACTACTGTATTGATACAGAAAATCGAAAGACACCCTAAGCTGCAGCAACGTAAGCTCGACGGAAAGGCTGTTTCTCGATTGTTACAGTCGTTCGGCGAATCCCCAAGAAAGAAAAATCATTTGGAATGGCCCAAGTGGGCGCGTCATCGAGCCGAGGAAAATGCCGTCTGTGTTCGTGGCCCGAACCCCCGTGGTTCTCGCGTCCAATGGCGTCCCGAGGCCAAAGGTCGGCGTGGCTCGCACGGCCGATATCGAGCATCGGACCACCCTCGGTATTTGTGGCGCGCGAGAGCCAAGAGCCTTTAACGAATTAGACGCGTGTGTGCGTCTCCCAGCCGAATGAACAAGGAGGCTCGCGGTTATCGAGCGCGAGGCGATGCAGATGTAGGCCCGCGCACTTCCGGGGAAGCCTTTCCTTTGCCAGCATCTCCTCGTGCGCGCGAGCTCGACGAATCAATTCGCCGGGGCTCGACGTTTCGCTGCGATTCGCTACGATTCGCTACGATTCGCTACGATTCGCTACGATTCGCGAGATCGTAGCTTTAATCGCGCTTTCATGATGGTTCGCTCTTGTAAGCATGCGTCACGACGCGCGTTTAAACGGGATGAAGTTACGCATTAGGCTGAATCGAAGAGAGCTTGCGTTACCTCCACGTGTTTTGGCATTCTTAATTCGCTTCAGTCGGTGGATTTCTAACGTCTGCTTTGCGCTCATTCGTTTCGTTGGTTGTGTCATGCGTTAGCAGGTGGATTCCTACACTTTTATGTCAGTCGATGTTTTCCTTCGTTCGAGGGAACGCGCGTGTAACGATACTTCATATCAATATTTACATTAAAACGTGAGTGCTTCGTAACATTGATTTCTTTATTCGTATTCCGCCGTGGTATAATTATAACAAATTATTCATAACATTTTTTTCATTATTAAATATATGACGAATAACGAAATAAAACAAGAAAACTAATAAACACTCGCTCTTAATTGGAGAGTTTTATGTACGTCAAAATTAACAAACAAAGTTTCCAATTAACTTGGAAATGATAAACAGCTACGGCTATCACAGTATTAAAGAGTCGAAGCACGTTGTCGATTGGATTTTAATGAGAAAGTTTTTAAGCGCTTAATGCCTTTGAAGAGTCTTACAATTAATATACATATATTTACAATGTGTGATACCTTTGACTTTCATATTTTACTTTTCTCGTGTTTTCCCTTGAATCTATGTCGACTTCAACTTTTCTCGTTTCTTGTAGCATATTAGCTGAAACTTCTCTTTACATCCTACATTTATTATAACAAAATTGCATCAAAAGTAAAAGAGTTATCCTTTATCTTTTCAATTAATTTATCGAGAACTTGTAAGTTTTAAGCAAATATATTCTCTAAACTTCATTTAATTTCAGACTTTTAAATTTATCGAATATAGATCTACGTACAATGCTAACTGCTTTGATCTTATCAATTCGAGAATTTGTTCGCAATTTTTTCATTTAAGGTGTAATATTATGACCAAAACTCATTACTTATTTGTCCAGAAAATATTTATGAATTAATTTCATTCATCCGACAATGCGAATGTCTGATGTTCTTTAAATAAGGTAGCCATGAATACAATATATATATATATACACAAATGAATAACTTTATATATTCATACTTGAATATTTATATTATTTAATAAGGTACATTTGTTTATTTCCTAAGAATCATTATAGTTTATTACGATAACTAGGCAGTCACGTAAAAAAATATTATTAGGCACTATTTTGTCATTATAACTGTCTTTCATTGGGAACCTCAATTTAAGAAATGGCTAATAAAACTCAAGAAATCAAATTGAAAGTTAATGACAAATGTAATGATTACATCGATTTTTAATAAATGCATCCTTCGGTTTCACTGACAAATCTAGCGCTCCGTTGTACAAACGAGCGTATCAGCGGGTACTCGTTTACTAATGTAACTACGAATTATCTCGTCGTTTGTCACGCTGACTATGTAAAAGCTTTCTTTATATATTTTATCGCGCGTATAAAATATAAGATTGTGGCGTCGTTGCGACACGCGTGCACGTACCCAGACGCGCGCGCGTCCATTCGGCGACAAATTGCCGGAAGCCACGCCGCGAATTTTTTAATGACGTCGCGCACGAAGAAGAGAAAAAGTGCGCGCGCAACAATGAACGACGACGTTACGAGCTGTCAAGCTGTCGAGATGCGTTGTTTGTCTTTTTTTCTCAGCGTTGTAAGCTAAGAGGCTGCATCGCTAGCGAAGACGACGGACGCGTACTTTTTATTTTTCTTCTTCATCTTCTTCTTCTTGGGAATTTAGAGCTCACGAAGCATGTTGCAGTCCAATAATATAAGAAAACTGGCAATGGACCATTACTCAATGGGAATATTTACCATTTTGTTGTCATTTTAAAACCGTTACGTTTGCTCATTGTCATCTATTCTCTTACTTACTTTCATAAGTGTTGCAAGATTCTATGATAAGATTTTCTCAAAGTATGCCTAGCTAGTTATAATTGGTGCATACGCAATAGATAAAGCAACTGAGTAACTCGTCGTTAAAAATACGTAAGTTAGGATGATTGAATTCTGTTAGCATTAGCGCTAATTATTTAACTAGACTGATTTCGGAGCTTTTTAAAGATTTTGCCTTGAAAATGACTTTTCCACGAATTCTCCCAGTCGTAAGAGGCGAGGTAAGTTCCATTGAAAATGTCGCTTAGGCCAAATTAAGACAGAATCGGCGAATTCTAAGCGAGCGTTAATTACTAAAATTCGTGCACGTCTGATATAAATAAGCCTTCTTAAGCATCGTCATTATCCGCTCCTCGAGATAAAATCTCGGCACCAACGGCAAGTAAGGCTAAAATTTTAATGCCGACGCGCGTTATCACGAGGCACGAAAACTTGCACTCTTGGACCGCTAACTCGAGGGGAAGAGTTAGTATCAGCCGCAGTCGTCCGCGGAAAAGCTTTCCTCTCCAATTTTCCGAGCACCCGTTGCGTAACGAGCGGCGTTGTGTCACGGCGAAGGCTCGAGCGCTCGGGTTGTCTCCCTTCCCCCGTCTTCCCAAGGAACGCACTGCTGGAAATAATAACTTACGCCTGGCCACGGTAACAAAGTACAAGGCTAGCAAGTCGCCGCTACTTACGCACCTCCTGGCGCACCTCCAGTGCCGGAGCGTGGAAGCTTCCGCCGTCCGGAACACACACCGACGATCACTTCGATATCTTGCAAAGTTTCTTCGCTGATCGATCGATTATCGCGACCTTCAAGGATTTCCTTCTTTCTTTAGCAACGAAACCACGCGAGGCGAGCTTTAATCGCTGTACGTACAAATTGCACAAGTCCGAACTGTACTTCAGAATTAACAAACCCTTCAATGCTCCGTTGAGAACTTATCGAACAATAATATTATAACGGAATGTTATGTGGTGAATATGAAGGTTACGAGTTTTGTGAGCTGTCGCGTAAAACTTATTTCCTTGTAATAAGAAGTAACGCACATAAGACTTTGATGATAAACCTGCGTGTTAAAACGAACATGTCATTAAACGTAAATATGTTCATTTTTCCACTTTAACAAACATCGTAACAACGTAGTTGTGCGAAATAGTGAAATATAACGACATTTAATAATCTCCAACGACTTGTATCGTTGCTTTGGTTAAAAAAGACAAATTCCTCGTCGTTGGATAAAATGAATCATGCATCTTCCGACAGTCGGAGTCGCTATTATAATCGTAAGATGAATGTACCTATAAAAGTCAATGTTCGCAGAGCAATTTCAAGTTACTCAATTTTAACAAGAACTAGTTACACTACGCACGTTCGAGATTGTCTATTTTAAAGCGTAACAAATTCAAAACTTTAATGAAAAATTATATATTCATTCGTCTCAGTGGTAGACGATACGAATAATCAAAGTATTTGATTTTATTCGAGTCAGTTAATACGTCTGACTATTGTAGATAAATATAAACTTTATCTCCGATTCTGACAGTAATTCTTCATCGATCCTTTTTATCATTCGCTCCCATCGAATGCCGATTTTGAACGTACGTGAATGCTCGAATAAAACATTAAACGGTAAATCGAACAAACAAATTATCTTGTTATACTTATACTTCTGAAAACTATATACTCAAAAATTACTCGTATTCTTAGAAAACTCACAAGCATTTCGTACGTTCATTTTTTAAGCAATAAAGTATATGACAATGTCAATAAAATATTGCGCGACCTTAATCGACTGTCATTCCACTCGCATCTTTAGAGCGATGAGCGAGTTGAAAGTTCGACTCTAAAATTTGTTCCGAATACCGATAACTACCCTTACATTCGAAGAAAAGAATATCGCAGTGCGTACAGAGCGAAATAAAGTGCCGGATGGTTAATAATAGAAAGCGAGCCTCGGCTGCGAAGTAAAACGAAGAAACGTCGAGAGCGGGAAAGGCGAGAAGAAAACGCGCTCTAGGAGGACACACGAGCAGTGCCTATTTTCACCGCGAGCTGCCAAAACTGCATACTGCAATTTGCTACCTAGTATCCGAAGGCGCTTTTACGTAAGCGGTACTGCGGCCATTTTCTTTTGGCCGTAACCACTGAATTTTCCGCGTCACAAAATTGTTTAAATGCAGTCGGTGCTCGCAGGCACGTGC
This sequence comes from Wiebesia pumilae, assembly GCA_018907045.1. Classification (NCBI taxonomy): domain Eukaryota; kingdom Metazoa; phylum Arthropoda; class Insecta; order Hymenoptera; family Agaonidae; genus Wiebesia; species Wiebesia pumilae. Next base: position 213,137 of record JACCHZ010000131.1, on the reverse strand, counting down.
GAGTAAGGGAAGAACCTCTTCCTGTTTGTCCGCAATCATTTTGGAAAAGTAGCACGAAGCGTTGTAATAATTTTGAAATTTTTGCCCTTATTAACAACCAAGGGTAGTGAAACATTTATGGAAAAAGAATCGATACTCCAATGAATATTGGAACGTATGTAGCAATAAATTTGAGCTTCGCATTTGCTGTACGTTCTGTGTATTTTATGTAGGTGGAAGCGTAAAGCGGACTGCTTAATTAATATTAATCGCATTAGCTCAAGTAAAGCCAAACCGTGATCGAGTATTTTCTTTATTCGATTAATTTGCATGGCTTGTTATGTTTTCAATTATTAATAGAAGATTGTTATTCAGATAAAGCAAAAGAGTTCTGCCGTATCTGTGTATTACTTATTTAAAAAGCGACTTGCCATATTGCATCGACATTTTTGTTTTTAAACTTGTTGTAGAGAGCATTTTAATTTTATAAAGTATTATTTATAGCTCGCTAAAACGTTCGTATTTACACGCGAACTAATTCTTTTTCAAAGAGCGATCGTTTTTTTACTAGAATACTGTAGCTTCGAACTAAACAGTTCGGTAAATGAACGTAATTATCTATTTAAAGTTCTTGAATGTTATTTAAGTTTTTCCCTTTACTTATTCTTACCCACCGACAACTCGGGAACTCAATTTCTAAAGAATGAAGCCACTTTCGGATGATAAGTTGATTATATGGTCGACTGGATATTTTTATCTCGTGCAAATCGATTTCCCGATATTCGCATAAACGGTAAAAAATACAAAGCAGGAACTTTGAACAGATAACGTGAGATAACATTTGCTTGTACGTTAAATTAAATGCCACAAAAATAGAACTCTCGTTAAAAATATGCAGTACCATTTGTAAAATAAATGGTGTAGAATGGTATTGAATGATGTTACGATCATTATTATGTAATAGCAAATTTGACAAAAATAACACGAGAATTGGACAGTGCAAATTAATTTAGCGCCAACTAAAAGAATTGTTTTGCAAATAAGTCAAATTTAATTCACATGTTTTCTCGTGTACTTACTTTGCATAACATCTGCAAGAAGATATTTGGTAAAACTGTATTTTTCGAACATCGATAAAGTATTACACAATAGTGCTGGATAGCAGTGCTGAAAATTTTGATATCATTGATTCATCGATGAATAAATAAATGATAGATAAAACAAAATTAAAAACTTTGAAAGCTAATGATCATCGAATAGCAGAAGACGCTTAGCTTTTTGAGGATCGGATCAGCTGATTTTGACAGCTGGTATGCGACCTTGTGCGATTGCGCGCACGCGCACATTTGCTCTCACCGCGCTTTTTTAGCGCACAAAAACTTCGCAAGCATGCCTCGCAGAATGAAATCCCTTTTACCAACCGTCGATGACAAACACATTTTCCTCCTGCACATACGATAATGCATCTAATTCCATCTTTTTAATACATATTCGGTTCTTCCCCACGCATTACATGACTGCGAAAATTGATTTTTCAAAAATATTCACTCTCTCTTGCAATTCTAGAAATTCATAATAATAGAATAATTTTTATCGTTATTACTTTAATGCGATAAGACTCTGTTCGATCTACTAGGAGGTTATTAATTTGATCATTAATTATCTAGTTGCTTTGACCAATTATTTTTTTGTAAAAGATTAGATATTATCAATTCATATCTATTTGCTTTTTTCTTAATAAATACCTGCACGTATGTATACATTTTTAGATGAAAATTTGACTCAAAGTTTAACTTTAACTATCCGAACAAACTTTATAATTATGACTAGCAGTATCATCATTCATTTAAAATTTAAAATTAGTTACTAATCAAACCGTAAATATTCTCATATTTAATATATAATTGTATCTAAACTTTTACATTAAGCATACTTTATGTGTGTCGAGTTGAAGTAGCAAACGCAAAGTGCATTATTCAAATGAAAAGTCAATAGGAATAACCATATTAGAGGTACCTGTAATTGTATTATCTGTACTAAAGTACAGCACTATCTAGATTACAAAAAACGCAATTAATTCTTATGTACCAGCAGAAACAGTTTGCATATTACGAGTTCCCACAGAGTCTGTTATATCCTTTGCTCTTGCGAATTTGATGAATTTTATACATCCTAACGGTACCGTAGATTTGGGTCCTAGCCACCTCCACTATTATTCTAGTCTATGTATTTGTATGTTTGTTGGGGTCTGGACGATGGCGACCAACTCGATCAATAATTCTTGTTCCATCTGTCACGTGTCACCTCCTTCCCCCGCATTTTCATTCTCCGGATCCGTCAGTGACGCTCGTCTTCCTGATAACACCTTTACACCCCTTTCCTAAAAATGATCTCGTCAACTCGCAAACGAAGTGCTTGTTAAAGGATAATGGAAAAGGGGAAGCAAATTCAATTCGAATTTTACGGAAAGTCTTTTTTCACGCTGCTCGATTTTTAGATTTATGAGCTGCTTTAATTAACGTGTAGCGGAAACATTATTTCATCCATAAAAATACCCATACGCGTAGATTAATTAAATAGATTTTCGCTTTTAGTCCGCTCTTAAATAAAACCATTATCATTCTATATTTTGACGGAAATATAAAATCTAGGAAAATATTAATTTGACATCAATAAAATGCTATCGTTATTGAAATTTAATACGTAATGATGATTTAATAAGATGTGCACAACAAGCACGGAATTTTGCTCACATGAATTTTTCAAAATATCTGCGTACTGAATTAAAACATTCAACATCGATTAAAAATTACATTGTAAATGAATTGGTACATTTAAACTTCCCTTTTTGCTCTAAATTATGAGTCTAAAAAATACCATGAGGCAACATTAATGAAAAGAGGAAATCAATAGTTAAGAAACTCTCCTTGATATTTTTTAAATATTGATTCAAAGGCAAACAATAGAATGTCGATTACATTCGTGAATTTAAAATGAACATACGCGAAATTTATTAACTTGAATTCAGCGTCTGATTTGGACTTGGAAGTTGGCAACTTTCGATAAAGGACCGATAGAGTTTCATGAGCGATTTGATATTATAATAAAAAAATTCGTTGTGTTTCTTAAAAGATATTACTTGGTGTTAACAAATTATATTAAATGCGATATATATACTACAGAATAGAATCACGCGTACTTTGGCTTCTGTCGTAAGAGCTAACGGTTGAAACTCAAATTTAAACTCTTTTATATTCCACAGAGTTAAGTAAGAAATGCAATATAAAAATATTCCATGACATTCCATTTCTTTATGACGTGTAAATAATAACCTAAAAATAACAAAATTATTTTTAGGTTGTTGATTCGATTTTTTGCAAACAGGTTTTTTGCACTCAATGGAACATTGGGTATTTCAGGTTTATAATCTAGCGCAAAAACAATGTTAAAAAACCTTCATTTATTTTTGGCGAAAAATGTAGAAAAACCCTAATCAGTACGATTGATGAATCTTTTGAAAATCGTTGTAAACATTTATTTAACTGTAAAGAAATAAAATCAGAACTCATGTTAGATATATTTCAACTTTCTTACTGTTGCTCATTTATAACATTACTCCAACTATCAAAAATAACGCTTACAAAAATATTTGTAAAAACAAAGAAAAAAAAAAAACAAATTTGAGCAACTAATGCATTTAATTTATTTAGACAAGTAATACTCTTACATTAAGAATTATTCAATAATTCAATATTCTTCCAAAGACGTTAACAATACGAATTACAAACACTTGAAACGCAACAACAAATAATCTGGAATGAAAAAGAAACACCGATTCAGTCACCGACGAACTTGTCGTTGTACGATCAACCTAGAAAATTTAAATAAAACAAAAAGTAAACTCGAGACAAAAAAAAATCGAAGATACTTGGAATAAACGACGGCTAAAAGTGAGACCGTAAGGAATTTACTGCTTTGCTTTGTGTTTTGATGGATGAACCAGAAAAAACTGCGTAGCTCCGGCTTTTTCCTCTCTTTTCCCATGCGTCTTTCTTTCATTTATTCATTTATTACACGCAAGCGGACAAAAAGGGACACAGAGACGCGCTTCCGAAATGGGTGCGATCGAAGGCGCAGCGGCGATAACGATCGAACAAGAGAAATAGGCGAAAATAAAAAGGCAGAATAGCAATGTCATTGTGAGTGCGCGATTCTCGCGCACGGCCATGCGTGACCGACGTTAATTTGCGCCTTTGTCTATCTTAAGGTTAACAGATGGATACACAGGCTATTGATATTAATAAACGGAAAAGAACGCGTTAAGAAAAGTGTCATTCAATTATTTCCAATGTTTAATAAAAATACGTGAATTTCATTTTTGGAGTTATGAATTATTTTACGAGAAAATTGGAGACTGAAACAGAGCGTTAAAAATAGAGCTTTAAATACAAGCCTAAAGAGTCTTTTTTTTTTTAACACAACTTTTTCATCTCCACGAGAAATATAATACATTCGTTGACACCTTTTTTTAACTTAATTAACAATAAAACTGCATGATTGTTATGTAATATTGAAGTATTTAGAAAAAAGTTTGTTAAGTGTAAGCTAAATTCGAAATTTTCAAAAAGCAATTAATCAAAATATTCGAGGAAACGAGTTCAAGTAGGTTCATCGAACATTTTATAAATTACGAGCCTTTGTAACCATAACACTAACGAATATTCTAATAAATAAATTAAAAAAATTAAAAAAAAAACTTAACGATGCTTTTCAATCTGTTCAAACCTTCAAGATTCAAAACTTAAAATCGATATCTTCTTTACGCAAGAATTTCGTTTATTAAAAAATGTTAAAAGCCAGAAGCCTTGAATAACTTTCAATGATTAAGGAAATATATTGAAAAAAGGCATAGTAAAATCCCTCAGTTGCTTCAAGCAAACACTTAAATATTAATAGCGCCAACCCTCGAATGCACAAAACGAATTTCATCGTATGTGTGCATGCATACTAAATTAAAGCAGCTTGTTCTAGCTATTTATAGAGGTATAAAAATGACAGGTAAAATAGCAAATGCCATCCAAAGAGTATCCGTTTTTCATTATACAGATATATTAAAGAAAAATTGGATTGATAATAATTCTATGTATGAAATAGGAATTCAATTTAGTATATTTTCGTAGTACTCGTTGACAATTTTATGAGCCAAATTTTTATTTTTTTAACAATTCATACATAATTATAAAAGTTTACATAAGTTTGTTCAATAACAATTACAACCTATTTTATATAACAATCAAATGGAATTAAATTAAAATTTAATAACAAATTTGTTATACGACTTTTGATACGACAAAATTGATATATTTTCATATAATATTTAATTCGAAGCAACTATTTTGTACTTGTAGCTATTCGTTTTTAAAAGATAAGGGAATTATAAAAGCTATTGTGAAATGTTAATTATTGGTCTACCTGACATTGAAACAACAATAAAATTAAAAAATTTGGAATAATACATTATTCCAAGCTGTCGAGAACAATTTTATTATGAAAATTAACGATGAATTACACATGTTTGTCTGATATTTTCTATTCGCTATATTTTACCAAATGTTAGATGTCTCTTTAATGTAATCAAAGCTTACTAATTAACGGCTTTTAAAAAATAGAAAAAATACATTTGTTTACTTATAAGTTGATAATCTCAATTTCGAATTTTCCAACCGTGTGTGTTCGCAATTTTTCCATTTCGTTTGTAAATTATACCCTTAAGTAGCTACTGAGTCAAGTTGTTGTTGAAATTTGCAATTTTATATTATTTGATAATTATCGTTATCGCACATTTACGTCATTTTGAAAAACATAATTCCTGTATTCTGAATGATCGATCAACGTCATGACAATTCGATAAAATTTAAACGCATATTAAGTAGTCTGAAGCGATGGCAAAAATATTATCGAGAGCATCATAAAAATCTATTGAATATAAATACAACTACCTTGGGTACGAGGATGCGTACCGAGTACGTGCAAAGATAAAAGAGTAGAATGAAAAAATACGATTTAGGGTAGCATAATTCGTAAGTCAGCAAGAACGGTGTAGCCAAATGGATAACATCAAGCTCCGGCTCTTGCGGAAAGATCGAATTATCGTCATCCGCGTGATCTGTTAGCCAGTGTCGTCATTCGTTGCCAGCGCCCTTAGAAAACTGAGATACCACCAGCTGTGTTCACGCGCTTCTTTATCTACCGAGTGAACGCAGAGTGGCTCCCTATTCTCCAAGGGCGATCCGCACTCATCATCAATGGCAACGCACAAATTGTCTCCTCGTTTGTTTTTCCCTGACTCTCTCTCTCTCTCTCTCTCTCTCTCTCTCTCTCTCTCTCTCGGTTTAGCGATTTTGCTTTTCTCGCTCTTACCGACACGGCTCGCTATTGTAGGTTCCCGATTCGCGCGATGCATCCTACGTCTATGAAAATAGACTCTCACTCGGTTTCACTTTACCAGTGTCTATGAAACGAGTTTGCATATCGCTCCGTGTCTTTCTCTCGCTTTCCCTCTTCCGTGGTCCTCGAGACTGCTCAAAGCTTTCGCTTCCATACCTTGAAAAAAAAAGAAAAAAAAATTCGAATCCCATATTTTTCATTATTATTGCTTTGATGCTTATAATCATAGTACATTTAGGCCTTAGTTTGTATAGAAAGAAATTTTGCAAAATTTTCTCGAATTCTGTGAATTCTGAAACATTCGTGACTGGATTCGCACATGCAATACTACATACATTATCGCATAAATTCCACGTGGATAATAAACTTTGAAATTTCATTGAAATAAATTTCAATGAGGATTCCTAATTTCATCTGAAAACATTCAATCATTTTTAATCATTTTTAATCACAGCTGGATCTCATGCTTGCTTTTAATAATTGAAGCAATGTTTAATGCACGTATTAAAATACATATTAAAAAAACTTGAAGACTGTGCTTTTCACTTTCTTGACATATAATTATCTTCAATCACAGAATGATTTCTTTTATCTTTTAGACGATACATTTATTTAATTAACGATTAGATTTCAAATCCGTATTCTGCATATTCTGCAGTACCATTATTAGGTAATGTTATTATGTTAATACACTCTTAGGCATATGTAACAATTACACGAATAATGAAAATAAAGAAAATCAAAACAGGACGTTATCGAATAATTATTCAAATAGAAGTATTATCTCTATCAAGGAAGTCAGCACAAAAGCAGCATAATCTCCTCGAAACATCGCAATAATGGAATAAGTCTAATAAAAATGTAAAAATTAACTACTACTAGCGATAAGTTAAAATTTTAGGCCTTCTTTACTTTGCCACCATTTCCATTGCAAATATTTAAGAAATTCGAAGATTAAATATTCTGTGCTATGACTTTTAAAAAGCAGTTGGCCTAATACCGTAGCTAATGTACAACATAAATTGCGATGGAAATAATAAATGACGTACAAACTAAATGAATAATTTTTATACCGATAACAAATTCTTCAACATTGTTCTGCCTAAAGAATTGAGTGTATCAAGTGAAAATAAATGTGTAATTTTAACGCATAAAAGCTGATTTAGTTTCGAGCTTAATCTTCTAGAATAAAATTCCACTTATTTGAAATACAATTATTTACTTAAGAACGATGTAAACCTGATCACATCTTCTCTACTCTAATCTAAAATATTTAAAAGCTTAATACGTGCCAAACATTCATTAATGTAATTTATGCTTTTTACTAAAAGGCCAAATGTATTAGTAAATACAGATTAAGTATCGACAAAAGTTACCTAATGCAATACGAAAATGATACTGCTAATTGATAAGGTTGATTTTGCATCGAAATCATTCGGAATATCAAGCCGATTTCTAGCTTAATTTACAATAATAAATTTGCAAATAAAATGACCATTAACTAATACAGCTTCATTATCGCGTATAGTCCGAATCGTCGCTTTCCTTTAAAGCACAATAAGCTTCTCGCAATGGCATTGAATCCTCGACAAATGAGAACCTCTGTTCTCCTCAAAATTCTCGAACAACGCAGAGGAGTATCGGTCGCTAATCCCTTCCTTATCTCCAGCTGCGCACTACGACGTCCCTCTGACCCCGATAAATCAAAATTTTACTTCCTCGTTGAAAAGGCACCCCCCGCGTTTACCTCACTCCCCGCCCTTACTAATACCTACGTTTCGAAACTAGCAACAATTGCCTGAGCAACGGCGTCCCAGGCTTAAAAAATCGGGCTAAAGTATCGGGTTAAAAAATCGCATAAGAGTGAGAGGGTGAGAGAGAGAAAGCTGCCCTCTGAATTTCCGCTACGGTCGTGTCTGTGGGTGGGGTGGAATCGAGCGAGGGAGGCGCAGCTTAAGAGAGCCACGGCTTCGACATGGCGACGGCGCCGCTATTCACTCTCGCGCGCGCGCGTGCCGCGTCGATCGATGAAGCTCAAAGGACGGAAGGCCAGGCCTTCAAGGTCGAGCTACGCGCGCGCACGTGCTACTCTCGTGCCGTCTCTCTCGCACACTTTCTATATATAGAGGAGCCAGAGCACGCAGGGCGCTCTTTCTTTTTCGTCCGCACTTGGACCGTGATTTTCCGCTGTTCCATTTTTAACTTTCTTTTACAAAGAGGTAACTTAAGGCAGACGCGCACAGAGGGAAAAATCTGGGCTTAATGAACAACGCGAAGTTCTTTTATTTTCTTTTTTACAGTCTCGACGCAGAGTCCTGGTCTCTCATTCATTTCCTTTCTTCGTTCTTTTTTGACAATTAGGTACAAACGCAGCGACATGTGCATACTACCTCTTTCGATGGCGCGCGCGCAATTGTGTGGAAGGAGGTAAGCGGTTTTAAATTTTAACGCGTGACGGACGTTTCTTTTTTAAAGTGTGAAAAGGTTGGAAATAGTCCCTCTATTCGCCTTTACATACTTTCTTTGTTGAGTCACGTAGTTGACTTCAGAGTACTTAAAAATTAATGTTTAGAATTTCTGTTTAAATAACTATTAGTTAAATAAGATTAACAAGGAGGGAACAGATCATTTTATTCTTTTGATTGTGCCATGAGAATTGAGTAGTGCAGTTTCATTCTATGTTCTGCATTTCCTGGTTGAAAATTATTTTAGAATCGTTGTTTAGTAAGAAATGCCTAATCAATCCTGGATTCAATTTACTTTCATATTAAATACACGAATGTACATGAAAAATAAATTTTCATCAAATCGGTTGTTCTTAAACTCATAAGCAGTACAACCGACTGTCTCGTATGTGAAGCAAGATGAATGTACTATAAGCGAATGACTATGTGTGAATAATAAAATACGTTGTAAATAAAATGTTGCCTCCGTGATCCACCAAATGCTGATAAAAGATTATCCAAAACGAGTGACCTAAAGTCTAGCTTTTCTTTATAAATACGGATATCGATTTTTATGTAGAATTTTGTGTGTGTGCGCGTGTGCGCGCGCGCGCGCGTGTGTATGACGATGTATCTCGCTTGATAAAGCGAATTCAGTCACACAATACATGTTTGACCATTTAATGATATCAGTTAGAGAACAGAAACGTAAAGCAAAGGAACATTATATACTTTAGAGTGCATATAGTTTCAGCAATAAATAAGAAAAATGCTATTACTACTGTGCATTTACTTTTAATAAAACAGAGCTTCTATCCAATATTTATTAAATATAATTTTATGGTAATAAACACTAGTTCAACTTCGCATCAGTTATCATTTTTTTCAATAATGATTTTCAGTGTCTGTAAAAATAGTGTCAAAAGTAATAAACAGTCGCATCGTAACAACGCATCTTAACCTAGCAAGATATTCTAAAATATTATACTTGTATTATTCTTTTATGTAATTCCTTATTTCCAATAGGATAATATGAGTGGACAAAGTAGTATTTCAAACATTATGACGCGATTGTATATACAAGTCAGATTGCATTACGTTTTTATTATGTTAAGTTTTTTCTCTACAATTTGAAATCTTAAATCATTTTTATGCTTTGAAGAGTCCGTAATATAAATTTATATTCAATAGAACGTTAATTTTTACTGATGTACATCTATGCATTCTACATAATGATATGTAAATAAAAAAAATGAAAGAATTCTACAAATAAGATAGGAATCAATTTTCAGATGACAAATAATGAATAAAATATTTTAAATACAATTTAAATTGTTTGTCAAAAAAGTTAATTTTATATGCTTAAATAGGAATCAATCAAATCAAGATAATAAATAATTTACGAAGTTTCTCATTACAATTAATAATTTTATTTGAATATACTAAATATAAGATTAAGGCATTCGCCCTAGATCATAAATATGCCTTTCCTTCCTTTCCTTCAACAATAGAAAATAATACTTTATAAACTTTCTATACCCACTCCATCTATGGTGTACAACATTGTTTCTCTATCTAATACAAAAATATTCGAATTAACATTATTGTTATTCATAAATGGTGATTTAAAATTGTGCATCGGTTTTCAGATTTTTGTGTGTTATTAGCGTCCTATTTGCACTCGTATACACAAGAGACATCCTCAGAGTTAACGGTATATTTACGGTCCTTTGGGGAGGATAATTTATTTCCCGACGTAAAATATTTGAACCGATAGCTCGCATTTTTTTATGATTTTCCTTGACGTAAAAAGTACTCGCGCGACTTTTTCACTCTTTATTTTTTCCTTCGATCGTCCGGGGCAGAAATAAAAGAAAAACTTAATCCTTCTAAGTAAAATACCATAAGTGGCATACGGATTTTAGTTAGGCGCACAGACTGACCGCTGACAAATGTCATTTTGTGCCACTCGTGCATTCACCCTAACTTCTATTGCTGCACGTGTCGTCTTTCGCGTCATGCCAGACACTGTCATTACTGGAGTTGTGACAGTTGCGAGACAGGTCACCATCGATCGTGGAAAAAAAAGATAAAGAGAAGAGACGAGGGTCGCGAGGAACGCATCGTTTAACGTTTGCGGTCTTCTGGGATCTGCCATCGCCGCTTTGTTTTTAAGAGTAGTCTTCAACATATTTTACGATATTTATAATATTTCTTCACCGTGGGCAGTTAAACACCCATGTAGATACTCGTTATGTACTCCAATTTCAAGTTTGAATATTAATAATAAAGGCGATTTCCAGAATTTCCAAAATTTCCAAAAATGTTGATAATACGGAATCGCTTATATATATATATATCTAAAGAGACTCAAAATTAATTTTTGATCCGTCTTGTATTGCACTATTTACAATGATGTACATATGCGCAATATATTTTAACTTTTAACTTTATTTGCATAATGAAAACAACGAAAAATTTATGAAAATTCTAAATGTGCGCTAGTCCACTATACATCTAACAATGAAGTAAAGTATTTTCGTAGTTTTGGTTTTTATTCTTGTACTTGTAATAAATAGAAGACGTACACTTTAGAATGATGGTAAATAAGCTATTTTCTGTAAAAAAGATTCGAATATATTCGAAACACTTTGTAATAGTACAGTGTAAACAAGATAATCGAATTGAGTGAATCATCGATGAATCATCGTTGAACGAACCAATTCTCGGGCAAGAAATAATTCGTCACGATCTTTGCATAAAAAGAAACGAATTGACGATGCGTGCAGGTATTTCCCGAGCGTCAGACTAGTCCTGCAAGCAACTAAAAATGATGAACAGGGTTCGGAACTTTACGGCTAAGTAAAATTTCATGAAGCACTTAAGAGTTTTTTTACAGGGCATTAATAGTGCCAGCTTTTAATGTTTATAGAAACTGCTTCGATGTACGATAATAAAATTATCGTAAATTAAAAGTAATTAAATTAGAATTTCTGAAATATTTATAAATGTTTTTGTTCAATTTATTGTACGTTTTTGTATGAATGAGTGCATTCGTATAATGGTGCGTTACACATTCATGTCGCATTAAATTTCATATCTTCGATAAATATCTTCTTGTACTATTGTAAAAGTGATTTTACATTTATATGTAATACTTAATAAGAGGTTTCGAAAAATCTTTTATAAGTTATGAAAAATGTATTATAGCAATGTTTTGGAATATTAATTTAATTAATAGTAAGTGTAATTATTATACTATCTTTTTAAATAAAACGTGTGTATAAATAAATAACGACGATATTTGTATTACATTTTAAGATTTATTACATTAAAGTACTGTTCTCGATATTTCAAGTTCTTTTCAACGATATTTAAATATTTAACTTTTTACGTAGGATGATATATGAAAGCACAGTAACGCAAAATAACAAATAAATTATATTCTATAAATGGGTAACTTCTTGATTCTTTTATTCAGGCACCAATATTCTTTCAACTTTTGAACGAACAAATTCACGTAATAACCTCTAACTTTATTTAATATGCAGCTTACGAATATTATCCTTAAGAGTTTCTGAATAAGTAATAAGGGCGCGGTGTCAGAGTCTTGAATAAATATGCCTTCGTCCTGGGTGTGAGATGAGACAAGAGGATTGACAAATCGACGTAAATAGACTACAATAAGTTGTATTATCATTCTCCTCCTCCCGTCTCTTTATTACAAACTTTTCGTTGAGGATTATTTAAATTTTGCAGTTTATGATTGTTATTCTAACACGAAATCGTATTTGTGCCAAGTAATTATCTACGATTAAATCGATCACACTAATTAAAACACACTTGTTCGTTACATATAAAGTAAACACCTTACCCAAAAATATAGATTACACTCAATTTGAATACTGCCCGAATTGAAGATTCAGCAATATTACGAGCTAATGGACAAATTAAATGGACAAATGTTAAAATTGTATATTAACTAATTTTAATATTCAGCTACAATTATGAAAATTTGTTATGAGCAATATTTTTATCTACTAACTTCTTACATAAACTTAATCTTAAAAAAACTCTACAAGCGCTAATATATGACTACTATGTATAATCAACTAGAATTAGCAGAAATGTCTTTTATTCTTTTATTACCGCATACTTTTCGTATCAAATGTTTGCTATTTTTAATTACTCACAGTATTCAAAGAATGAAATAATTATATAAAATTGCAAACTTCAATAATATAATGAAAAACTTAATTCGCCGATATGCGTCATTGTTCAAGATTTTTTCTAATCACTGAACGAAGTTATAGCGAAATGCTGATTAACTATGTAACAATACTGAACAATGTTACATAACAAATTTTTATTTAAATAACAATACGGAATTACTTAATGGCAAGAAAATTATATATTTTAAACGCATTAAATATAACGAATATTTACCGTATAAAAATAAGTTGAAACATTGAAAAATTTTGACTATACTTTTTTGTCAAAAACGTTCTTGCTCAGGTTTAATTAATTACTATAAAATTAGAACGGCAACGTGTGCGACTAATCACGTTGGGAAGCCTTATACATTATTTAAAAAGAAAACAATCCCGAGGGCACTCGACACGTATACAAACGCCGATTGTTAAAAAAAGATCAATCTTATTTGAACATTAAAACGAAATTTTAATTAAACCATCTTACTTAAAAGTTCTATACCGTTGTTGTTAATTATAAATGACGACGACACGTACCTGTACAACTCATCAAGATAAGATAGCGTGCGAGAGGAGTCTAACACAAGAAAAGAACAAAACGCCAGAGTCAAAGATATTTGAGTCCAATCATCCGAAAAGGCAGCGCGCATTCCCACCTCTCGCTAATCCGATCAAATCCGATTCTCCAATTACGTAATGCAAATCGAGGCGACGTGGCCTGCGACCGGGCGACCGGGAGGAGCTCGAGGATTCGCGCTTGAGATGCGACTTGAAAGTTGGTAGCAAACGGGGGACGCACTGTCCCTCTTTACGAGGGCGGTGCAATTTCCCTCGTCTAGTGCTTCCTATATTCGTCCCCACCCTTCATTCCACCAGTTAGGGATGACGCAGAGACACTACGGCTCTAAAGGGAGTAGGCAAGCCATCGCAATCTGTGATGTTCCGCGATCGCTTACACGCAAACACGGTTCGTTATGTTTGACGTACCACTGGAGCTGTCAAAGAGAGAGAGAGAGAGAGAGAGAGAGAGAGAGAGAGAGAGAGAGACGCCGGGAAGAGGAAAAATTGGCGGTGACGTCACGAGGGACTTTTCTTTGTTCTAAAGGTTAAATCATTCTTGATTGATGGGATACTTAATTGAGTTTGATAATGGCTGACTCAATCAAAGTGGATTCATCTGTGCACTGTTGATAGTAGTCGTTCTAATAGCGGATAATTAGGTTTTCCGTTTAAAAAAATGTCTGGATGAATTATTTCCTTTGATTTGTAGAGAAGGAATGTTTTTTTGGAAAATTCGTCTATTACAAGGTGCTATGAAGAGCTTAGGTCATCAGGAATAAACGATTTATTGCATAATTTTCTCATCGTTTTAATAAAATGTTGGCTGGAAAAACTCATTGATATTTCAATTATTGTCCACATACTTCGAATTTCAATATAGTTAGTTATATTATTTAATATCCATGTCCATTAACAGATCTATGCGCTAGATATTTCAGTATTTATTCCTTTAACTTAACGACAATTTGATCCTTAAAGGAGTAACTCTTCGAAATTTGCCAGTTTTAGTATATTTTAATAAATCGCGTGGAAAACTTCGTTAAAAAAAAAAAGTATTACTAATAATAAATTTCTCCATCTACATATTTACCCTACGCTAATATGCATTCATTTAAAAAATACGTTAACAATACAATACAATTTAATGGGACACGAAGTGTTAGTTGTCAAATCACGAGGATGCAAAATTATAGTTCCAAGAACTTATGGATATAAGGAAACTCCGAGTGATCGGTGTTTTGAAGTTCGACCGAAAAAAATACTATTTTATTACTATATTATTTGAAATTCGTTTAGTTGTTTGTTTTTTACCCTTTTTCTGTACCTAGCCTATTGGACACACGAATATTCATGTACAATCATTCGGTAAATGAGGAAAAGTAAAATATTTCATTTGGTTTTTACTTTATTAAGAAAGTTACAAGAATAATAATTGACTTAAACAAAAGTTGTTCCCATCAGTGATATCAATATACATTGATTCAAATGTATCTATAAATTTCGATAAGAAGGTAAAGTTTGCTAATACAATAATAAAAGTTAACGTTTCTTATTCGATTGAAAGATGAAGCAAAAATGCACAATGACTTCGATAATTTTATACAGCAATAACTAGTTGTATTGAACTAATGGATTGTTTCATTAAAGTGCACAAGTAAATCACTCAATTCTACATAATTAACTCTCTCTAGCTGCTCTTATTTCGATGATTAATTAAAAAAGAAAATTTCACCCTTGAAATCACTTAAGGCTGAAAAAAAGAGCACTTGAAACGCTCGTGAGATTTTTTTGTATCGACGCTTCAGTGTCAATTAATATTTTATTAATAATTTTCTGAAAACTACGAAAACGATAATAATTCAACAGCTGCAAGTGTCTATTTTTAGTCCAAATGATACAAGAGCAACTAAAGATGGTTCGCCTACGAAATTGAAGGAAAAAGGACGCGGCTTGTACTTACAGTCGACTACTCGGTTCGTTGTTGGCTTCGTCACCCTCTATTCGGTAAACTTTGCCCGACATCACGTACTCGAAGGAATTCGCCCTGGAACCGCCTTCCATTTCGGCGGCGTTCCAATCACCGCCATCTGGATATCCGTCCTCGCGAAGCGTTGTTGCCAGTACCAAACGAAATTTATCACCTGCAACACGAAAATTACACGGGGGGGGGCGTTTATATTTCACTCTGTCAGTTATGTAAATTTTATTGATCGGTGACGCTTGATTAGGGCTATCGAAATCTTTGGATTGTCACGCATATTGTTTGAAAGTACATTAATCAGACTATTGCGTTATCACTAAATCAAATCGATAAAGAAAGCCGAGCAAAAACCTTCGTCTCAATTTCAACATGCGAAGTATAGGTGTACATTTTTATTTGAGCCAAATGTCATCCATTTCTTATTATCTGTGTTCTGAATAATGCATAACATCTTCATTAATGGATTTAAACTTGACCCTCAATTATACTGTATCTAACAATAATTTAATATCAAAAACTTTTTTAAATTATCTTAACTGTGACTTAAAATATACTCGTGTCTTATATAAGTTACGATACTTGTGGAACGTTTTGAGCTTTTGAATCAATCAATTGAATTTGAAATATTTTCAAAAGGTCATTTAAAGAATACATTTCGTTGGGTAAATCCAGTAATTAAAAAAAACGATGAATTCTTTTAACTTATCACCTTAGAGTCGCCTAATTATTAACAATTATAAAAAATTAATACGTAAAAGCAATGAAATTATTACAACAGAGTAAAAATATCGATTACACTTTGAATTAAGATACAGATGAAAACGTTGCGAGATAAACAACAGAATGTGTGCCAGCAAATACGTTTGGTTAAAGATGATACGCAAATCAACGCAAATGTAAAAAAAAAAAACATATAACTGAGTTTCACGAGCTGAAAAAGTATTTTTTAAACAAAATTAAATACTAGCGAGTGGTTCAATTTGAAGAACTGATTAATATTTGATTGGAGATGAAACGTATCTTATTCATCCGTTGACAGGTATCGTAAATTCTCGTAAATTCTCTCGTAAATCCTCAGACCATTAAAATTTTCCATTATCAAGCCTATACAGTGTTTCATACATTTATTTCAGATGACGTTTAATTAAAGAAAAACATGCTCTTAATTAAAAAGAAGCGTAATATGACATTATTTGAGTTTCAATATATTTCCAACTCGATTAAATTTCTACCTCTATTTCTTCTTCTTCGCTTGACGCAGAATCAGCAAAGTCGATCAAGACTTTTAATGCGACAATAACGAGAACGCGCGCGCACACATTAAAGGGGCGATTTTCCAATTTAAGGCCTGAATGACCTTGTTACGTCAGCTGTATATTCTAAGTTAACGTTCCTAAAAATTAAACAAGTGGTTAGATGCTTCACACGTAATTGGCTGAATATTTATGTTTTCCATTCGCTCATTTTTGCCATTAAAATTTCGTATTAATACAGTTCCAAATGTTATTTTATATATTAAAACATATATCTTATGGTGTAGGTAACTACTATTCTTAAATAAGTAATACAACGAAAGTGGTTGAATAAATTGAGAACAAATTAAAAAGAATTATTTTAAGTTTAAATTATAAATGCCGATTTTAATTTATATATAAACTATCGTATGAGCTTTACCTTCCAACATTTCTTTAACTACCTTCGTTGTATTATAAAATCAAGCGTACTAACTTCATTTACAATTTTTTACATTACTTTAATAGAAGCATTTCTTTGGTACTACAGAGAATTTTCGATAGCAACTTCGATAACATCTGCGTTAAGAGCAAATCTATTATCGGTAAAAGAATGTGTTCAACGTTTAATGAAAAGTTACGTCTCTGAGTTGTGCAACTCTGAATAAAAGATATAGATAAAAAAAATTCGATAAGGTAACAAGTACAAACTTAATTCATTGTTAATGTCAAGGTTGATTTTCATAAATACGAAACTACAAGTATTTTCCTATACTTGGACCATTGCTTCTCTTCAATTGGTGTTAATTTCTGTTATTAAAAAAACACTTGAATCAATTACATAAAGAGTAGTTTTTTGACAATTCATCCTACCAAACCTATGTAGCGGATTGTGAAGAATTCCAAAGATCACCATTTGAGTATTGGCGCAGTAAATTTAACTGCATTTAACTAAAATTTAACAGCTAATGTTTTCCCGATATCGAAAGGTAGTCTTTTAACCTACTTTTCATTTTAGGCCCTAAATATATGATGGTAAAAAAGTAATTACTTTCATTATTCCAAGTTGTAACTTTTACTTTTAAATTTATAATCGTCTAGAGGTGCAATTTTATATTAAGCGTAAATGATATTTTTGTTTGGTTAAAAAGTTGCTGCATATTTTAAGTATTTATAAAATGAAAATCTCATTTAGTTAATTATATTGTGTGAAAATGATTTCCACTCAATATATACGGAGACAACTGAAAAACAAGAAACTGACTCACCAGATAAGAAATTATTTCTATTTTTTCATGTTTTATAACTTGAAGCATTGAGTAAAAATATTTATGTATTCTTTGTAGAGCAGTTATTTCACTCGAATCCGTAAAATTTCCTTCCGAAAGATTTAAATCATAATAATTGCTATTATAATGCATTATCTTATTTCATAGACTTTACAAAAAAAGTATTACTATTTTAGAGAATACAGATTTTTTAATATTATGATTTTCCATATGTTGCTACATTAAATAAGTAATGCAGTTAAATTCGTGATTATAAGAGTTTCCGATAAATTTTATTGTAACTAGTAATAAACAGTCTAATAACTTTTTTAATTTAATTTTGACGAAGTTGATTTGAAACTTTTTAATCTGTAGCGAATGTTCAATAGCAATAGACACTATTTTATTCCGTTAGAAGTTAAAGGACGTTCTTTTATTTAAGGATCTGTCTATATATTATATACCTAAATGTTAATATTGCGTTCAGCAAATTACCTGTAGATCAGCGTGCAATGTGCGTAAATATTTATGTATACATCGTTATATTATACCAATGAGAGGATACAACCGTAGAACTGCCGTATGAATTAACTAGGACGCTTAATTGTTCATTTAACGCCTTATTCCGTCGTTTCTATCGACATATATAATCTTAGGACTCTGTACGGCTTATAAAGTATTTATTCTACGTTAACAATCATGAGGTAATTGGAAAATAACAAATGGCTGTTTTAGGTTAATTAGGTTCCAAAATAGATGATTCTTTTAATTTAAATGAAGAATCAAATACTCGTAGACATCACCATCATATTTGTAAAGGTTGTACAAGTATCGAATAAATGGTAATTTCAAAATCATGAAATCCTCTACTAATAGTACAAATGAGTAATTCTAATTTATGAGAATCCACAAGTTTAGCTTTTTACCTAAAGGGCGATCAGATTTATTTTTATTAAGAGATCTTGAATCAACGAGGATAGCTATAAATACTTGGTATTTAAATAAAATGTATTTACTATTATAAATTACAATTATTTTACACGATATCTTTTCATGACATTAAAAAATGAATTTTCATTTTTCACTTTTTCCTTCTAATATCTTTTTACAAAATCATACTGAAAAACTGAGCAACTCGATATGTATTAATAAATATGGACAACTTAAGAGAGTACCACCTTACGCGTTCTCTCTCTCTCTCTCTCTCTCTCTCTCTCTCTCTCTCTCTCTCTCTCTCACCCTCGACTGTAAGAAGGCATTAAATTAATTACTTCTAAAACTAGAGATCTGTACTTTTAATAGATATATATTTAATTTAATTTCTGCGCATTTTATTATGTCTCTTAAAATAGGATGAATTATCTTTAGAAAAGCTGGCATGATATATGGAAATTATTAGTCTCTTTAATGATTTTGTGTGGAATTCTACCCAATAAAGGTTTTATATACAAAAAATATTATTGAGTTTCTCTTGTAATAATGGGGCTTACCTACTTTTTACCTGCGTATTTATATGAATTCTTGAAACCATAAAATTCGGTATATTACTATACTACGACGGTTTAATTTTATATCCTATTCTAAAATTGAATTCGCTCAAAAAACTAGAATACTTTAACAATGTAAAAGTATGGTAAATATAGAGTTTTATTTTGTTGGCCGGCCTAATTTTATGTAATTATAAAGAGCATAAACGGAAATCTTACGATTGCAGAATCAACTTTTCAAGTTTTATGAAATTTGTTCGGTATTGGTATGGTTGTATCGTCAAATTTTAATAAAAATTCTTCATAAGTCACCATTTTTCTCTTGCCGTTACAGCCGGTTTAAATCTTTTAAATTGATAAAAATAACTACGTTTTATCTTTTCTTGATCAACATTGCAAAATTCTTATCATAATCGCTTATTTATTAATAAATCATTCTGTATATTGTTAATCTACTCAAGTTAGAGTATAGTATATCTATATTTGTACAGATAAAGTTGAGAGTTTAATCTTATCCAATTTATTTTTTCTGCCATATCTATTAAGGCTAAATCTTGCTATCTTGCTTTAAGTTGAGGAAATAGCTAACCTCTCACGTTAATGCTAAATATTTTTCGCTTTAATATTAAAATAAAATAAAAAAATAAATATATAAAAAATAAAAAAGAAAGCTTGAATTATTAACATTACGTAACTGGATAAGTAAACATGAACAATATTTCTACGCATAAAAATATGAATGTATTTTTAAAATGTGCCTATTTGTGTTATATAAGAAATTCAAAACATCCTCGATAGAATATCATTATACAATTTGACAAATAACGTTAGTAATTCTTATTAGATACGATCGATAGTTTCATTACCGATTTATATTTCGAACTGAATATTATTTTACCAGCATTATAGATTAATTAATAACACTAATATTTTATTTATTTTTTTTTTTAAAATCATGAATTGCTAGATATTACTTTTTATAATTACCTATAGTTTGAAGAATTTTATAAATGGATTTGTTATAGAAAAATGCATGTTAGAAATAAAGAAATTGACGCAGTGGGTACGTATCGCGATTTATGAAAAAATAAAAACATTCGTGTAAAATAAGACTTCGTTATTATCTAAGAGTTTAATCAATATTAGAACAAGCGTATATAACCAGTTGTAGACCTTCAGAATTGATTTTTTGTTTTCAGCAAATCTTCAAAGAGTGTCTACATTGATTATAGACGAAGTTTTTAAATACCTTAAATATTCTACGAACAAACCGCTTTTATATGTGATAACTGATTTTTTTCACGAAGCAATTTAAAAAAAATCTACATTTGCTAAGCTTACAAGGCAATCTGTTTTGGGTTATCACTGAAAAAAAAAAGTTTCGAAGTTATCCATTTTACGAAACTCGTTTCTTTCCAAAATAGCGGCTTTTGAAACTTGCGAGTGTTTTCACAGTGAAATTCTCAGCCGCATTCTTTCATGCCTGAGGAAGAAAACTCGTATTATTCGTACACAAGAGAAAATACGAAGCTGCCATTTTATCGAAATTTTTACACAAATTTGCTTTTAGCGATTTAGTACTCACAGTCAAACTGAAAATATCGGCGTCGCAGCACCGATAGCAATCGCGAGGTGATCCTGACTCCAGTCAGTGTCTGGGATCGACCGGCGACGATGACGGCGAAAACTTTTCACTGTGCAGCAGCAAATCAAGCGTTTTCCTCGGTCCCAGTGTCTGGCACTGTGTTCGTTCTTGAGGGAAGTTAAATCAAAGGCAAGTTAAAAGCGACAGGAGTCACTTTTAACACAGTCAATCGTGTAAGGGTGCCGCGAAATTCGACTGCGACCTTTCCGACGCCGAGGAAGGTAGAGCGCGGCCTCATCAACCAATTAGCGTGGCTGCTCCTTAGTACCGACTTTAGCAAGGATAATGCGCGGCTCGCAAGTGTGACTTCGCGTCCTAATAAAATTGTCGACGGACGCGGTGCTGAAGCGAGGGGAAAGTGGGAAAGAGGGGAAGTTGGGGACTCACGATAAAACGAGACACCTTGGACCGGGGCGCGAAAAATGGGTTGGCAGGCGAAGGACGGGACTGGGAACAGGAACTCCACGAGTAAGGACAGCGAGGGCGGGGGAAGAAAGGAGGAAGGAGCGGCGGCGCGCGCGTGATGGCCGACAGCGAGGCAGAGACGGCCGGGCTCGACGGAGTCCCGCGGACAACACCGCGGCTGCTCGCCTGTGGCAGCGCCGCCATGACCTTGGCATTGAACTTGCCGGTCGTCGAAGGGAGAGCCGAGCGAGCGCCCGAGCGCCTGGTGGGAGAGTCCGCTCATTGCGTCATCCCGCGCAACCTTCCTCCCACTCTGGGACGGTGCGCGCGTCAATACAGCGGGCGCAGGACTAGCGCGCGCGCGCGAGAGAGAGAGAGAGAGAGAGAGAGAGAGAGAGAGAGAGAGAGAGAGAGAAAAGTCCACCCGTGGCTATCTAACCTTCGTGCGGACGCTCAACGGTTGCCTGGGCAAGCAAAATATGGTGAAAGCAAATTGTATGCGTGTGTGCTTGCTGATGGGTGGGCGGATGGATGGATGTGTGCTGTCGCGTACAGGTGTGCGCATTAAGGCCAAGAAAGCCTGTATATAGGTACGGCCTATGTAAAAGACAAAGTCATTTATTCTGATTTCTTTATCCACAATACAACGGAGACTAGAAATTTCAAAAACATAAGAGTTACAACATTTCATGCGGAAAAGTATACAATTCTTATCTTGCTTAGAGTTAATAAAGGTAGTTTATAAAACAGAAATGAAATCGAATACTTTCGTTTAAGATAACAACAAAAACGAAAGTAATCGGTGAATAATAGAAATACGACAAAACATACTTTTAATATCAAATTTATTCCATTTTTAATTTTTTTTTTTTTTTTTTTTAGCTTTTTCGATTGCCATTAATCTATTTAATGGATAATCTTTAAAGTCCAGAAATGTAGAAGCACTAGTAAAAGTTATCCAAGCTGTACACTTATTCCCAATTCTAATAATCCAGTGAGAATTTAATATTATACAAATCTATATCAAATTATTATAGTTATTTTCTGACTTTTCAAAAGAATGAAAAATTCAATCACGTAGCTCATAAGTTTTCATTTTCTAAACAATCTATATACATTTAGCCGCATATTTCAAGCAGAAAATCATTTATAATTGCAAATATAATTGCACATTGAATTAAGCCGCCCGAAAAGTCATTTATTGCCCAAAATAACATTTTTTAAAAAATTAGTTTCTAAAAGACCGAAGTAAATACAAATCTCGTGACCTAATGTTATTTGCTAAAGTACGGAATAAAAAATCGCGAAACATTCGGACATAAGAAAACGGAATTAAGTGATATTAAATATCGTAGTATCTTGTCTACGTTCGCAAATGTTTTAAAACTAAAGAGAAAAATTCATTTTTGCGGCATCTCTTCTATATATCTGTAATTATGTAACAATTTTTAAAGAAAGAAAAAACTTGTATCTAATAAAATTGGTATTTATAAAGCGTCGATTGTTTCATAAAAACTGAAATGTCAAAAACACCAGTATAACAGTTCGAATATTTGTAAAAAAGAAAATGTTGAGCATTTCATGCAAAAGTATAAATTTCTACAATAAAACACAAGGTTTCCTATATACACAAATTTTATCCAATACATCTGATGTAAAAGTAAAAAGAAAAAAATATTAAATTTTGAGAAAAAAAAACGTTTTTTGAAGTCTATCTACACGCTATTTGGTATTTTTCACTACAAATCAACCATTTTTGAGAATTTTTATTCACACGACAGAATTTTACTTGCAAAGGATTTTGCTTTCGAAGAGTGCAGTATAAAAAATTGATTATTAGACAGCCAACTCCCCTTGACAATAGTAAAAATTACAAGAAAATTTTATATTAACATTATACTTCACCAGATGGTAAAATAATTATCATTATATATTTATTTGTAAAAAAGTACAGAATTCGAATTCAATTAATTGGATCACAGTTAATCGACAAGCCAATCAGCTAAATACTCTGGTAATTTTTTTTAAATGACAATAAAATAAATACAATTTATGAATAATTAAAAACATTTGCTAAAATAAAAATACATATTGCTTTAAGCGTCTAATGAAGAAAAAATATCTTTTGATATTTGTATACCTATCCTGAACATTTTATTAGTTTATTACAATCAAATTAGTAATTTTGAAATTATTTATTGTGATAAAATTAATGAAATTCCAAATGTTTTAAAAATTTTAAATATCTCAATGATGTAATCATTACATTACAGACCGTTACCATTTTTTCGACTAAAATTTTAATTACGCGAATACAAATTTTTGACTAATTTTCTATTTAATTTTAGATTAATTTTTTCCTGACATGTGACGTATTTCCTAATGAACCTGGAGTTTCCAACGCTGAAACTCCAACAAAAAATAAAATTTTCCAAAACACGAAATTTCTTCAAAGAAACTACGTAAACCACGAAACTATGATACAATATTAACAAAAAAAAAAAAAAAAAAAAAAAAAAAAAAAAAAAAAAAAAAAAAAAAAAAAAAAAAAAAACCGATATAACCCTAAAAATATCCCAAAAACAGCCTATACAACAATAATGGTCAACTACCAAAAAAAAATAAAAAAAAATTTTATTGCGCATAGAAACTTATTATAAACAAAAAAAGTTGCGCCGCAGAAGACCGCCTCCTACAATAGACTATAAATACAAAAATTATTAATAATTTAACAAAAAAAATCTCATAATTCTAATACCCAAGAACCAAAGATAAGAATAACAAAAAAAAAAAAAAAAAAAAATTACAAAAAATATTAAGCAGTATTGCCAAAAACATCCGCAAATAAACACGTCCAATACGCTACCGATAAGGACATGCGTGTACCACATAATTGTTTAACAAAATCATGATATTAGGATTCGTCAACTTTTTATCGATACATTATGTTATCGATATAACGATCAACAAATAAACAGATTTTCATGAAAAAAACAGATTCTCGTCCTAGTTAAAATATTGTTTAAATTACTTGATAGGTATATGTACACCGTGTAATCCAGCAGTTTATTGTTAATAAAAATGTGTTTCAGACATTCAATAACTTCTTATTAACGAATATCGTTGATCATATCAAAAGCAACAAATATCCTGAATAGCAACGAAATTAAAGAATCTCATTATTGTTTAAAACACCGTTGAAATTAGCGCACTACGTACATAGGGCATATGTACATCCTATACCTAAGATAGAAATACTTTTATCTTTTAATAGTAAATTAAACCCCAAACTCTTATAATATATAGCTTGAGCTTATTTTATTCCTCCATATTCTTAATAATCACTATTAAATAATTGTTAAATATTCTTAATATTCTTAATATTAATACTAATAACATTCATGCATGCTCGCATAGAAGATCACGAATGATCGTCCATCCCCATTTGAGGGGCTGAACCTGCGAACTGCATATTAATCGAATAAGCCAATGAAGGAAAGATCGTTATGTTGAATACGCAACATGTACATTACGCGTATGATTGAATGTGCTAATGGATAAGTGAAACATGGATAAAATACAAGCTTAAACGAGGAAGATGCGAATATGTAAATGCGAGGAAAGTTAATGTATATCGCGTCAATTCTCTATTCACCCCTTTTATGTAATGTTGGTGAATTCAGAATTAACCAAAGAATTCGCTTCTTTATATGTGAATAGTTTCAATTATTCAAAATGAATTTAATTTACAATACATACTTAATAAAGTTATCAATTAGATTAATCATTTAAACTAATAACACTCAGTAAGACTTACATCAGTAATAGGATTTTAAATGGTGTATTTAAAATATCTTTATTTTCTGTTAATAATATAATAATATTCATCACTAAAATAATTTTTAAAATTATTATTTTGAAAAAAAAATTTTTTTTTGTTGAAGATTTGTATTAAGACTTACATGACATATTTTCCTTTCAAAACACGTTTCAAAAAGGTAATTATATTCATCTATTCATTCTTCCATCTGTACATATACACAAACATGTATTTATATTCGGTCTTGCAGAGATAATTTTTAAGATATAACTTTGTTGAGACTTAATAATGCTAGCTTTGAATTTGCTTTTAACAGACTAAAGAAGATCGATATATTTGACTTTGGTGGAATAACGTTTTATTGCAGAACATTATAAGTACGTTTTTCTTTCTATGTGCGTAAAAACGAAAAAAAAAACAAAAAAAAACCAAAACGATTGTTTACGATTAATGCCCGCATTTAAACTAACATCATAGTTTCCAATATTCGAAAATATCGTTTATACTATATACCAAACACAGTTCATGTAATTACTGAACGTCATTTGTGACATATTCAGGATTAAGTTATAATAAGTTTGATTTTAAAGCTTGTACTTTCCTTACATAAATACAAAATAAATAAGTTTAAATATTTATATTTGTGAAAAATATTCTGCTTATCATAAATTGAAATTTCATGTATTTGAAATTAATAAGATTTCTAAAATTAAAAAGAAAAAAATTATTTTTACTAGAACATAATTATTTCTTAATTTTTCTTGTTATATAATAACATTATTGTACAATTTATGATTACACAGTTGTACAAATACATTATGCATAATTTTCATTTACTGGTAGCGAAAAGCAGAATTTACGTTTTATTTTGAACAGTTATATTGAATTAAATATAACGATTTCACATAGAAAAGAATAAAATATAAGTATTTGTTTTAATTGTCTATTTAATTTATTCGCATTACCGTATATATTATTTTCTCTTCTTAAAACTTATGATTTGATTAATATCCAAAACTAACTTATGCTGTAATAATTATGTTTTTAAAGGATATTAAAGTTTGCTAGTATTTTGATACTTATAAATTCTCGCTTTATTAATGTCCGCATTTGTATTATTAATTAATTGAAAGATATAGAATTATTTGTGAATAATAACTAAGCTTAATTTTTACTGAATTTTATAGACTAACGAATAATTTTGTAAAATAAACGATTTTATAAATGGAGCATATTTAATGATCTAGTAGTAAGGTAACGCATTGAATAATTTGTAGTTTTTACCAGAAATTATTCAATTTATTAAGTTACCTAAATTTTTATCACAGAAGAAATATGAACGCCATAAAAAAATATATGTACTTAAAAAAATCGTTAAAATAAAAATAATTACGAACATTAATTTTTAATTATAACATCAAATCTTCAATACAAAATACACTGCGTTAATACATTACACCAATGAAAATCCCTTACAATATTAGTGATATTACTTAAGTATGACAATTTTATCCAGTAAATATTTTGCACTAACTTATTAGAAATCTTAATAAGTATTAAAGAAAAAATAATATATGGAACACAAAAGCTTACGATCAAATAACTATATATAACCATTTAAAAGGATTCGATAGCACATGTGGTTTCGGATAAGATTACGATAATAAACTTTCTTTAAATTTAGGAAAAATTTAAATTTAAATATTTATTTGTAGTAAATATATTGAATATCAATAATGTATTTTTTAGGTCAGTCTTATATCTTTGTTGATATAAACTTACAAGAACTACTAATTTTGTATTTAGTGTCTAACGTAATTTTTAAATTAGTCATATAAAATTAAATATTCGCGTACCCGAATTAAAATCATACATTTAATTAATGTATTATAATTTGATATTAAATTTAACGAAGTCATTAAATACATTTGATAATTATTACAAGTATGAAGGTTGTATTGATTTTCAAACTTTTAGGATGAGATCACAGTATTTCCATAAGACAGAACAACATAATTAAGGAGAGGTATAATATATACATATATGTAGAGAGAGAATAAAGACCATCATTTTATGAAATGTGTGCTACACAATAATGATGGGATGGTGCAATTAAATAATTTCCATATAATTATGAGGCACAATACAGAATAGGCTACACTCTTGTATCCATAGTATCAAGAGCTAATAATGAACATGTTTATTGGAATCAATTTTGATTTATAAATAATAATTTCTTAATCCTTATATTGCCACGTATCGATCACCTACATTTGATTTCTTACACTTGATATCAAATAAGATATCAAATTCGAGTTGTATAAAATATAAAAGTATTAAATGGTTATTTTCAAAAACTTTTGTCTTTAGTTTTTGTTAATTAAAAATTATATTTTAAATGTAAAATTTTAAAAGCAGACTGTAAAATATCAAATGTACTTTTTGTAATTGGTTACAGATAATTATTGTTCATTTAAAAAGAAGAAAAAATGTTGATAATTTCATATCGTTAATGTATTTTCACTAATATGACATTTTAAAATTCAAATTAAGAAAATACAATGTTTGTTTAAATAAAAATTCATTGAACATTTAAAAAGTTGATATAATCTTTAGTTTAACAATCTTGTAAGTTTATGTAGCGCTGGAAATTCCTTGCATTTATTATTTAAAAATGTTTTCAAATATCTGCAGCCTGCATGAAATATCATTAAATATCATTAAATATCATTAAATATCATTAAACATCATTAAATATCTAATGTGACTGTAATATTATATAAGTGAATGATATACAGTATATGAAGGTCAGTGGTAACATTTTTTCTAACAGTAGTAGAAAATTTTATATTTAAAAAAATGAAAGATTTAAAATTTTTACTGACACTATTTACTGGATGTATAATTATAAATTATATTAATGAATGTTCTTTAACTCATTAATACTATAAATTACACAAAATAAGTAACAAAATAAATAACAGTTTTAATTTTGAAATTAAAGCGTAGTTTTAATTGTGAATGAATATGAACTTCACTCTTAAATCAAATGTTGGACATGCAATTTGATTGATTCGAGTGTGCTTGAAAAGTTATACAGCAGCTAAAGTGTCTCATCATTGATGCGGCAAATGTTAAAAGATTGAAATAATCTAATTCCATAAATAAGTATACTTATATTTCAATGCTTTTGAAAATTTTCTCGAGTACAAAATATTCGGACAAATTATAGAATTTTACATTACAATTACAAGTTGTTATTGAATTAAATACATTGGAAATTCATTATTGCAAAGATTTTAAGAATAACATTAGTCCTTTGCATGGTCTTTAGTATCTTTAAAGTTGGGAAAAATGGAATTTACGTAACTTGGGTCGTTATCACTGAATATTAAAAACAGAATTCAAATTCTTAGTAGTATCGTATAGGCAATTATGATATAGTTGTAAGATAATTTTATAATATTTTTAGTCGTATCTTAATTACGTTGTTAAATATGTCAAATTTTATTAATAACTTCTGGAATTAATCGCAATTAATAATCATGTATCGCAATTTGAAGTTACAAAACGCAGTTTTTAAATTTCAAAATATTTGCAAATCATCTACAGTTTGATATCGTATTAATACGCTCATGCTAAGCAAAAGTTTAATATTTTATCCCGAATTGAAGCTATTGACAAATTTCGAGTATATTCTTAGTGAGCTATTAATGTAAAAAGATTATTTATATTTATATATATTTATATAATTTATATTTTAAAGTAGATCAAATGAAAATCTTACAAACGTTTTTTATTAAATGGATCACTGCTCTGTAATAAACTATGCAAGCTAAATATTATTCTTGTGTTTCAAGAATAATTTGTATCTAGTTAAAATTAAAGAAGCAAATATAATAAAAAATCACATAAACATTCGACATAATTATGAATATAATTAGAGAAAATTAGTTGTAAAATTTGAACACTTTGTAAAAAATATTATTTCCTCTAAATATTAAAATGAATTGTGTTATTAATTCCTTTTCAAAATAATAAAACATTTGCTGAAAAATTTTATCAAAGTTAAATTTTATTCACCTAGCATCGGTTATAACTGATAATAACGGTGACGTTATGATAATTGTCAATAAACTAATGAATGAGATACATTTATCAGTCCTGAACGAATATTTTAACTAGATATGACTTTAGGAAAACTGAGTTTTAATTTCAAAATTGAATGTGTATAATTATGATTAACATTTTAAATTATATAATAGGGTTGTCTTTTATTGCATACATTTTTTAAATCATATATTTTAGTCTTGATTTCTTATGAAAATAACTTAATTTCTTCAGGTTTATAACTGTTAATATTCTTAACGCTTGACTCTACAAAATATGTATGATAATTTTATAAAAATGACCTTGAATTTGAAAGCTTTCTTTGCATTTGAAAGATCATCCATCGAAAATTTATACTTGTAAAAAATATCGGTACATAGTCAGAGAATTCAGAATATAATATATAATTAAATATCTTTAATTCTTTTAATGAAATATTTCGTAATCTTTAATGATTATTTTATTAATCTTTTTACATTAAATAATTCTATTTTTTTTTTCATAATTATTGAGAATTAAATCAATATACCTATATGTCAAAGAACACTTTTTCGTAATATACACAAAAACAAATTATATTCTCAATTATGCAAGAAATTATCATATTTACTAAATAGTGATTACATATACGGATTTCTTACATAAAAATGACGAAAATATTGTTACTTATATATCGTCTATATCGAATTATTTTTTAATCGATTTTAATGTAAGAAAGTGATTACAATAAAACATACTGCATTTTTTAACTAGACATATGACATTTTTCGATTGCCATTACTATTATAAATATCGTTTTTTATTTTAATAATTTACTTGTATATATCGTGCTCTGAATTATTAGTGTCACTAGCTGTGTAAAAATACATAATATACGAGCATAATTTCGAGGAGAAAAGAAAGACGAAGGAAAGTAAAAACGTGTTTGCAAGTATTGACAATAATGACGCTATGTTTGGGTGTCATACAACGTAAAAGAAAGAGAATGATAATGACAAATTTATCATTATCTTATTCGACGGAGACACCTTCATCGTATTCGTATCTAAAAAAAAACGTTGAATATTTGTCATTGGATTAGATTATTTTAAATTTTAAGTGCTGTTTTTTGTGACTTGTTTCTTTCGATTTTGATATGTGTGGATCTAAGTTAAAATCGGACACTTTATTTTATTTTAATAACATTTACTGGAATAATATAATTGAAATAATTTTTTTTATTAAAAATGTCTGGAGCCTTGAAAATGGTTGTTTCATAATAAAGTACATTCGAAAGGCTTGTTAAAAGAAGCAGTATTCTATCTAACAAGTTAAATGATGAATCCTACCGAATACACGAAAATGCAGAACCAATTTGTTCAGTTAGAACTTACATTTCGTGGAAACTATTTTCATATTTAAAATTAATATAGGCGCCAATTAAATGTCCATTCTCTATATGTACAAGAACTGCTTATTTCGGACTGTGCAAGAGATCAAATAAGAAAAGTTGAAACTCGATATTGACTTGTTAAGAATCTCTAATGTGGTTTATATTCCATTTTTTTAATGTTATATAACACTTATAATAGGAACATGGTTACATAAAAGGAAAAAGTGAGAATTCTTTTAAGAAATAATATTACAACGATTAAAATTCAACAACACTTTTGATGAAAATATTAAGTAGCAAACGAATTTATATATTGAATTACCGTAATTTAAATGGTTGAAAACTTTTTTATATTTTTAATTTTATATATTCTTAATTTTATTAAAATAATATTGGATATTCAAAGTTACTTATTACGGAATATAAACGTTGTGGTTCTATAATATATGACTCTCAGACGACAAAAATGCTTCGCAGCTTTTTTTATCAATTTCTGTATCACGAGTTTGGTCGGTCATGCATTATTGGTAATTTATAACATAGCTTTTCATGCTGATAGAGACTTCAAAAAATTGCATTTACCAATACGATTATTAAATGCGTCCCTATTCGAAATAAAAGTATGTATATTTATATTACCTCGTACAAAGCTTATCATTATTTTTAATTATAAATAATGTATAATGCACATGAGTGCTTCTGTATGCATAAAGTAATTGCTTGTATTTTTCCTTAAGAAAAGAACGCGTTTGCTCATCAACTGCAAAGATAGTTGCATAATGATTTGAGATAACGTCTAAGAAATAAGTGCACAACTCACCTAATTCCAACGGGTACAACCAGCTGTTGATGTCTAAGATGAGATCCATCTTGAAGGACTCGGACTCGCAGTGTAATCGGATCACTATAACATACAAGTTACAAAGAAAACTTTAGAAACTTGCACAAGCTTAACGAGGATATACAAAAGTCTCAAGAGCTATAACGTACGTATATCTCTTTTTCCTCCAACCATATGCGCATTCAAACAATAAGGATAATAAAATCGTTTAACTCTAGGGTGTATTATTTGCACGTCCAGCCAGGCTTGCATGTATTTGTATCAGCGCTCGCGCGCGAGATTATGACTCACTGCACGATGGTTTGATTCGAGATGGTGTATGAAAATAATACCGTGTGTGTATTCATCTCATCATGTGTGCGTTATTATGCCAACTCTCTACAGTGCCTGCTGTTTAAGATAGGCCTGCGGTATGCCTTGTTAACTTTCAATAATATATTTTTCATCGGTCAGGTCAAAGTTTCGTTCGAGGATTATAATGTCAATAATTAAAATTCTAATAACACAATTGCACTGTACTGGCGTTTCTCGTACAATCTATACAATTATACATCGATACTAAATATGAAAAATACAGTTTCACTTTATACATATTTTATTTCATATATTTAAAACTGCGTTTGAAGCTCTCGACGATTTGTAATAATATCCAACATTTAGCTATCCACTATTTATAGATTTTTCAAGAATATTTCGAAATATTTTTTTAAACTTTGAATTAGTATTTTTACAAATAATACAAATTTGAGACGAGCGAAACGCCGTGCATACTTTTTAGGTAAATATTACATTCAAGTAGATTAGCATTTTTAAATATTCGTGTCCGAATTTATCATAAATGTATTCGTCGTCTGTGTTGAGGCACGAAAATTTGTCCTTTAATTTATGTCGCATTACTCTAATGAGCTCTAGCAGTACCTTCTTACCTCATTTAATTAAAAATGAGTTAGTAGTTGAAGCATTTTATATGAGACGGAATTTGACGTCCTCCGAGATTCTGCGTTTGAAACAAACACATTCACAAATGTCATGAAAGTAATACTAATAATAACAATAATAACATGAACGGAACAAGCAAATTAATACTTTTTTCTTGGCGCGACGTAGTCTGACGTCATCGCAGTCGGCCGACCAACTAATGCGCTTCGATTCGCGATACACGAATTAATCGTTATATTGCCGTACGTCTCGCATTGATCTTAAGCCCACAGCAAAAAATTTCTCATCTGTTATGAAGCAATACTTAGATGGTTTACTTTTACAGTAGTGCGTTTGACGAGGTCCATTCTCGGAAGCTATTCTTAGTAGATTTGGTCATGATGAATTAGCTCAATAACAACGAGTGATTTTTAAATTCTAAATAAACATTACTTATACTAGTTACATTAATTTTTTTTATAAGTACTCGCAGCATTGCATCAAGAATTTAAAAATTAAATGTCTAAAATGCCTATTGTCTAATGTATTTTACGTTAACATTGAATTTGAGGAAAAAATTACTTAACCGCTTAGGTACACCATATTTTTCATATTCCCTATAAAAATAGCTTTAAAATTTATCCGTTATTATTAGCTTTACTATTTTAGAAAATTTAAAACTACACTTTTCAAATATATTTACATGGCTACAAATGTTAATATTGACTACCAGGTAACATAAAGTATTTGAAAAGTTATATAAATAAATGAACTATCAGGCACTTAACATTCTTACCTGTAAGACATTGATATGATTTGCTTATTTGAACGATCATTTCAAATATATCAAGAAATGCAAATATTTTTTAAAAGACTAGATTAAGTAAACATAAATACTCAATTGTCTCTCACGATTTGGAAATTGAAATTTATAGCCCTTATTTTTTCAAACCTAACACATTTCTTATGATGCAAGTTTTAATAAAAATAAAATGTTAAAATAAAATAAAATTACGATATAATAAATAATTTTTCGTCTGAAAATATTATCGATAACATTTTTTTTTTTAATTTTCTCAATAATACATACTTAAATTCTCGTTACGTTTATCTCAATAAGTCAAACAAAATTTGCCAAAATAATGTGTTAACTCATCAAGTAATTCTTACTGAACCTCTATATTTAAAAGTTTCAGGTAGACAGTTTACTTAACCAATGCATAAATTATAGTTGTAATATTTACTACCTTTTTATTTTTTGAATTACGTAAGATATTGTGATCTTTTCTTGCTTGGATCCCGATACAGACTTGAATTTTCTTATCTTAAGCTCCTTTGTTTTTGTTTCGTGCAACAGCTCGCAAAATTCCTTTGAGAGAAATATAGTAGAAGCTTGTATGTACGTCTTACAAAATATTCGATTGATCGCGATTTGTTGATGTTTTATTTGAGGGTTTGAACACGATTTACAATGCAGAAAAAACTTATTCTTTGGCCTTTATCTAATTAACATATGATGTCACCTGTTTCTTTTACTGTTTTTTTTATTCGCGCACTATGTAATTGTATAACTGCGACAGAACAAATATTTACCACAAATCTACAAGTGCGGGATAATAATTAAAAATTATTGCTATACAAATTTTTTTGACAAAGCCAATTAATTCATACTTATACCAATTATAAGTAAGTCGAAAAAATTGTAAATGTTTGGTTAATCTAACTATATAGCGTATAGATTGTGCTTTATACGTATGTAATGTAACATAATAGTCCATATAAAACATTTATCGTAAGGTAAATATTTGACAAAATACGTGTTCTAATTGTTATTTTGTATACAGAAGTGCATATTTTATAAAAAAAAAATACAAGAAATTTTGCATAAATATTAGTTTAATTTGTTATCTGGCACTTAATGCAACATTTATTGAACAAACTTAATGATTAACCCATTACTACAAATATTCATAATTGCGATTTAATCTTTTAACTAAAATAAAAAACTTTAGAGCAATTAATACCAGAAAAATATATTAGTCAAATTATTCAATGTAAAAATTAACGTGTTTTTTTTCCCCTTATTCGTTATTACAACTTAATTAAATTGGTATGGAGTAAACAATCATTAACATGTCACGAAGTAAATTTGATACACGTCCTTAAAAAAGCGGAAATCATAGACACATGCCATTAAAGCATACCAGTGATCTATCAATTTGCTCATCCTTCAGCGTTCCACTTTCGTACGAAACGAACTTAATTCGCAAGATCGAATTACGGTAACGTATCTAGATTTACAACTTCTAATTTTTCAGATGTGGAGAGCCGCGGTAGTAACGGAGATGCAGCGTTCGAAATATAATCTGCATCTGCGGTCCGCAGTTTTAGGAAGGAAAAGGGAATTGAGTTTGCCGTTAACTTTACTTTTTTCAAGGTCACAAGAATAAACCAGTTCACCAGGTGGAACGAGAATCATGCACACGCGTTAGGCTAGAAAAAAAAAATGAAATGTAGAGCATATGACGTAAACAAGACGATCGCGAAGGCTGAAGGCTACGGGGAATACATTTTCCGGTTTTCAAGCTTGCAAAACGAGAAGATATTTTATTACGTTTAATTAAGTGGTTTGCGTTCGTTTAGCCTTACAGAAGAAGTGCCAAGTAGTAAACTAAGTCTATAATCTTCATCAGAATGTTTTATAATTTTGTATTTTGTAAGAGTACAGGTAAGTAAATAAAATTTTGCGAGAGAAAGAAGTATTTAAAGAAATATACCGAGGCAGAAGTAATTTATAAGCGTTACAATTAAATTTTTCTTGCTCTTTTCATAATAATCGGATTAATAGTAATTAAGTTAAACTCTTACTCATAGCGGCTAAAACAGCTCTTGAGAAATTTATTTGAAAGAGACGTCTTCGATGAGTTACATCTAATGAATTTAAAGAATTTGTTATCTCCGTTTTACTATCATCGTAAAAACGCAATGAAACAGTTTCATACTGAATAATCTACTTTTAGAGTATAGGTATAACAAATGAGACGATTTGTTATACCGAGAGAAACGTTGAGTTCCCGAAGTTTTAATAAAGCATAGCTTTGATATCCTTATTGCATTTCCAAAATCTAACTGATAAATTCTTCTAACAATGTTATAAATAAAAAAATAATTAAAAACAACATATTTCGTAAAAATTTTTCAGTCTTTGTAGCTGGGATGCGAAAGAAGATTGATACCTCTGATGCAAGCTGACGTAAAAGGTACATTCTTAAGTAATGAAGATCTACATGAATCATACAGTGAAATACGTACAATAGGAATAAAATTAAAAAAATGCATTATAATTAACATGGCACTTAAAAAGAATACGATAACTTCTTCTCCGACATATTTGAATTTACGAGCATATACGTGCAGATATCTATAATGAGACGTAACAAGCTTCTGATTTTACAAAGCTTTATCGAATTTCGGAATATTTTATTCGTCAGGTCATAGTTACTCGTTATAATTCGAGAAATTATATAAAAAGAATGACTTAAGTTATGACTTAAAACGAAGAACAACAATTAGACTCGAAATCCATTTCCAAATGCATTCGTTCGTAAAATGCTGGGTTACTTGCACAAGATGCCTCGATAAGTAGAAAAGTGCTCGATGCCGCCAGACGAATCGAACGGCGCTCATCGGCCCTTTCCCCGTATTCCTGATCTTGACCGTGACGCAGGGCGCCGGCACGAGCGACTCCGTTCATTGCGAGGTCGAACAAAGGCACCTTGACCGTGACTCCCCTTGTAAACTACAAGCTCGGCTTTTTACCGCTCGCATCACTGGCTGAAACTTGCAGAAGCACGCACAACTGCACTAGTAGGAATAAAATTAATCTGGTGTCGACGTGAATGAGTTGGGCCTTAGTTTTTCTTCGCTCTTATCAATGGTGATCTGATATCAACAGCTATTTTGCGTTTTGGATGTCCAACTAACCCTCTGCTGCTGTTCCTCTTCCGGTGAACTCTCTAGCTTCCCTAAAGTCCTGTACCTGCTTTTTATTTTGGAAATGTACGTATTTGTGCCTGTTTAAAGCTGCAAGAAATCACGTGAACGATCTTACGTTAGTTTGCACGAGTTCAAGACTTATTACCTCGATCTCGCAAAGTTTTGGCAAACATATTCGAAGCAATAAATTTGCATATCATAATGTAGTTACTGTTGTTTACGAGCAAACGGTGAAACTGAGCTCCTTTAAGCATTTCAAGTATAGGATTAGTATGCTTGGCGATACGAGCTTGTGAACTTACTCCAATGAAAATTGTTGGATAATCCACTTAATGCAGTTTTATAAAATAAACAAGTGCCCAAATTATATATATTAAATGATTTACTGATTTCCCTTTGGTGTTTTTATTGTACGTATCGATACTTTCCTTTTATGTCATTGTCATTCGTTATCTTGTTTTATGTTTTGTCGATTCATTCTCCAGAAGTCTTTGTTCTTTTCATACTATACGTAGTACTATTTATTCCACGCTCTCTCTACTGCGTACACACGACAACTCATCATTTTTAGTCAGTTTGGGGATCTTTCCTTAGTTCTATTCGACTGATACATTCTATCTTTACTACCTTTTATATACTTGATCAGCTTTAACAGCCTTTATCTAACCACTCATTTTTGTTTTCCTTATACTGGCTTTTGCATGGAATTGTTTCATTAAATGAATTAATCACGAACTTTTTTTGCTATCAAGTAACAATTTTTCTTGCGCACGATTAAAAATATATGAACCCGACATTAGCCATAGATCATTATCATAAAATTAATTAGAAAAAATGCCTAATTGCACATTTGGCAAAATACTTTAAAAAAGGCTTTGAAGAACTCAGTTAAAAAGAAAAAAGAAATAAATAAATAATAATTATTAATAATAAAATTAAAATAACATTAAAATAATATTAAAATAAAGCAAAAGCGATAATGTAGACCGAAGCATAATACAACTTCAATTCCCCTAATTTTTCTCTTGCAAGCAGAAAATCGCCAATAACTGCAATAAGCAAAAACACGTGGTAATTTCTCATAATCATCAACAAAGGCCAGAAAAAAACCCTGTATTATCATTATATCACATGTCTGGCGATTACAACTCCAAACCTCTTCCGGTTATAACTTGTAAAAGTCTTGTCAGATATCCACTTCTCTATCCATAGCATAAAAAATCTACTTTCGCCTTCTCTCCTTCAGATACTCATAAATCCATAAAGCACAAACTCCGTGTTTTTCACTAGCCCTTCACCCCACTCTTAGCCCATTGTCGATTTGATACTCAATACTAAAGGGTAGGTACACGAAGAAACTCAAGCTGCACTTACATGTATACAGCAAGCTTAAAGACAGCTCATCAGTAGTGGTGTGGGCAGCGGCGGAAGTGGGGTGTCCTCGTAAGGGGTGAAGTGGCGATAGAAAGAAGGGGAGAGGTGTACTTCTTCGACAACTGCGCAATGACGCTATCCACTCGCTATCGACCGATTTGCTGCGGCGCTATAAATACAATCGCGCACCGGGAACTCCCTTGCAGCTTTCCATCTCTTCTAACTCTCTCTCTCTCTCTCTCTCTCTCTCGTCTTGAACTTTCTCTCCCTTGCACATGCTCGCGACTTCAGCGCCCTCAACTCACATATCTGTGCGCCAACACTTGGCGAACTTGTGTTTTTGCGCGCTGCTGCTGACGCACGCGGTGGGGGAAGCTGGAAAACCTTGACCTTCAAAGAAGAGCGAGCGAGAAGGTGGAACTAGATTAAGTATCCCCCCGCAGCCTTTATCGCTCCCCTTTCATTCGCCAGACATTATAGTTTCTGCGCTCGCGCAATAAATAAGAATTTTACCTATGGATGCGACATACGTGCACACGCGCACACAAAACTACAGGTACGCGACCCACGTCATCGCTTTTACTTCCGTATACCAGACCGTGCATCTCCTCTTTTATTTTCTTCTTCTTTTTTCCCTCTTTTCTCTTCTTTCTTTATTTTCCACTGCTTGCGTGAAATATGACGCGAATAATGTTCTTATTGATAATTCGCGAATTCACATAATTGATGAGTGTTAGTAAGTCAGTATAAAATATATTCGGTAGTATAAGAATTTTTACTTCAAAGATATACTTATGATGGATATGTTATTGTAGAAAATAAAGACATCAAATTTAAAGAATAAAATCAATGGTATAAAATAAAAATAAAACTTCAAGATTTGTATAGAATGTGTCTTGCTTTAACAAGAATCAGATGACCTTTTTGATCGTCGTATTATAATATTATGATATGGTGTTATTATCAATATTAAGTGGTAGTCATAAGCTGAAAATCGGTAAAACTGTTCTTATTTGTCAAAATGTTTTAAAATTTAACGAATTATTTGTCTTATGGCAATACGTATCAGAATGCTGAAATGTTTTGTAAAATTGTAAGTATGAGTTTTATACTCCAATTAGATTACGTCTTTATACCATTGACTTTCTACAGATATTCGAAATTCAACAAAACGAATTAAGTTACCTTATCTAGTAAAGGTGATGAAAACTAACCCGTCACTTCACCTCACATCTTAAAGTACTTGTAAAAAAAATATTTTAACTGTGGTTTTAATGTTATATACTTAATTGTATGATTATTTATACTTATTACTTGTAAAAATGATACAGGTCTTTTTAGCAGTAGTTGTATTTTTATCTTTCGAAGCATATGCAACATTATAATACAACAAAATTTGAAAATGTAGTCCTGCAAAGTTGAAAATCAAATATATTAATACTAGTAATGGAGAAATATTGATAAAAACTTAAATAGCAAAATTAAAAGATTATGAACAAACTGACAATTTGAAAGAAGATATTTTATTTTTGTTAAATAA
The DNA here is from genome assembly GCA_018907045.1 of Wiebesia pumilae. Classification (NCBI taxonomy): domain Eukaryota; kingdom Metazoa; phylum Arthropoda; class Insecta; order Hymenoptera; family Agaonidae; genus Wiebesia; species Wiebesia pumilae. The sequence goes on along the minus strand of JACCHZ010000131.1, from coordinate 173,506 downwards.
TATCATCTAATTATGAAAATAAATACGTTTCTACTAATCGGATAAGAACCAATTATACTAATCAATAAATTATTCTCAGTAAAGTTTTACAGTCAAAATCAATTTCACTGTATACAATTTCACTGTTTTACAGTCAATTTCACTGTACGAAAATCTAAAAGTTAGATAAATATTCTCTCTTTCCGATTTCTCATTCTCTCGTTTGCAATGCTTTCACGTAGGTCAATTATAGATAAATCAGGTGTATTACAAATTTTTAAATAAAATTAACAATTTGAAAATAAAACCAGAAACAAAAGATACTAAATATTCAAAAATCTGTTCATTAACAGTATCCAAGACCACTGTTTTCGATTCACGGATACATACTTTCCCTTTAAATAAAAGTAGGTGATCAAAAATATGTGAAGGCTTCGATGAATTATTTCTCACAAATCATTTATTAACATTAACAAAGAAATGTATTAAGAGTTACTAAATGATGTGAGTTATATATATTTTTATAATTAATATATTGATAATAAGCACGCGTAATCGTTTTTTAATGATTTTCTATAACTATTTTATAATTATAATTTATCCTCTTTTAGAATAATAACAAAAAATTGTTTATGAGTATAAAAGCATAATTTATGTATTTGAAATTTTCTTCGCTTATAAATTCGTAGTAATGCATCTAAATTTTATGAATCATCATAAAAGAAGATAAAAATTCCCTCGGTTAAATTATGCCAAATTGGGCTTATAAAATGATACTCGTTCATGCCTTATTCAATTATGAGAAAACGCTGCACCAAATATAAATATAAAGTATTGTGTACATCTTTTCATTAAAAATATCTAATATCTTATCAAATTTTTACACGTTTAATCTTTTGTCTTCTATCGCTATATCGTGGATTTCTTAAATAGTACCTGCAATTGTGACCTCAATAGACCATCAAGAACGTTACGTGTTTCTATTCATAAAATTATTCAGAAAATGGCCAGTCACTTGTAAACCATTCTAATCAATGAAGCAAACGCACTATAATATTTATTCAGCTTGTCTTGAATTTCCTGTGCTGCTTTGCTTTCTTAAAGGTAATATTTGATCACAAGCTAATTTTTTTATTTCCACTTTTCATAGATCATAATTTTCCATGGACGTATATTAATAATAATAAAAAATAATAAATGTGATTAATTTATTATAATGCAAACACTTAAAAGGAATATCCGAAATTAGTGTCTCAATCTAATTAATAGTCTTAAAATTGTACTGCTGATAGAATCTCTTAATTTTACTCCAATGTATCAAAAAATTCTTATAGATACTCTCGAGCATCAAAAGTTACCTTACTTGAAGTATTCTTCAAATAATTTTTTAAAAATTATTCTAAAAATTTTCATTCTAACTTGTATATAAAATTTGTATAAAATTTAAGTATATATTACATTATATTGGATATGCATAATCTTAATTCTAAGAAAAAAATGTTTTTCTTTTATTTCAATCTAGTTTGATTGTTTATACAATCAGTAGTATGAGCAGTAATGCAGTAATAAGTTCTACAAAATGTTACAAAAAATATTTTTTCATGCCGTGCCTATAATGATTTACTATCAAATTCTATAGTTTTCTCAGCTTCTCTTTTTTAATTCTTTTGGTATTTTAACTCCTTGTGTTATACCGACACAAAAAGAGATATCAACGTCGAAGATACATATGCAAGAATGATTCGTGATATCGATTGCAGTATTCAGAAGCATAAGCATAGAGTGAACTTGAATGCAAAGCGAATATGACCAAGTGGAAGTACCTTTACACATACAACGTTTACTTTAGATTCCACAGAAGCTATCTGCATCTATGTGCACTGATTACGTCGGTTTGTAAGCAGATGAATATTGAATTTATACAAGATATTTGCTTTTTTTATTTTAATTTATGGTTTTTGGTTTCAGTTTACGTTGACTAAGTATTTTATTTGGATATTTTAATAATTGTTACTAATTATTTAAAAATTCATAGCATGAACTGCACTAAATATAAAAAATATATTTACATATTTTTTTAATTCACTTATAAATGACGATAAAACTGTATTTTGTTGAACAGCATATTTAATTAGTCAACATACGTAAATATTAATGCGCAGTATTTCCATTTAATTCTTGGATTATTAATACTGTTTTATTTAAGTATGAAATATATCACCGTATAAAAAACACGTTCGATAGATATATGACAGGCATATGGCTGCAATCATAGCGGCAGACTTTTAAAGAGCTTTTTGTTAAAAAATATTCTGAAGAACTACTATAGAAGAAAGACATAGAATTAATAAAACGTATTTTTTCTGTTTTGACGAAATCTGTCATTAATCTCACAATGATATCATTATTATTTACATCCTAAACAATACCTAAGAGATAGTTTATTTTGAACCTGATAGATAACATTATTATTTTATAATTAACATGGTAATCGTAACTTTGTGACACGTTTACCAGATTTTTGTATAATTCGACAATAAATGTTAATTTTTTTGTACTTATTAAATTGATATAACTGGCGATCTTACTTCATAATAAAAATGATAGTAAATTTTCGTGATTTTATGTGATTTGACCTTTGACAGATAATTTACGCATAATTTATTCTTAAACTTATTTGATACCATGATTTTTTTCAAATGATAATACACGTTTTCTTGCTCGCTTGAAATTTCAAACAGAAACTGCCAGTGCTTTTGTGTATTACAGCTTTACAGTTTCCATTAATAAACAATTATCAATTTTATAAAATATTCTATCGAAATATAGTATTTATTTAATAAAGGCGTGTCTAAATAGCAAACAAGCGTTTGTTATTTGTGTTCCTTATCGCGTTCAAACAGTGAAAAAACCAAATAAGTTACATCACTGTCTCTATTATACTTCCTTCAATCTACTTAACGGATTAGCAACAACGTACAACATGTTTTAAGAATAATATATAAAATAAGCGAGAAATTATTAATGTAACTCCATGTAAAATGAATCATCAAGGCCTTTAAAAAGATTAATAGAAACATATCCGTCAATCATGAAAAGATAAAAAGCATATGTCGACTTAAAGACAGTTTTGTTTGATGTCGAAGGACGAGCAGAAAAATGTTTCCATAGATATAATTTAGCTATGATTAGCTAACAGTTGAGTTGAATGACTTAGTAATAAATTTATTTAGAACAATACTATTAATACCAAAAATATGTATTAAATATACATGAGGAGGAAAACTTAATATATAATATATGTATTAAATTTATATAAGGAGGATTTTATAAATTTAGAAGAACAATTCGAGCAAAGAAAATTAACATAATGTACAACATTTTTTTCATTTAACATCAAGACCGTATTTTAAAGAAACTCACGGAAATATGCAAGGAGCATTCCAGATGTCGAGGAACAGAATTCGATATTGAGATCGTTTTTCACGTGACTGAAACGAATTCTTCATAAAGTCTAAGTTCTTTCTTCGTCGACGTCTTCGACCTATTTTCGCGTTTGACTATGTAAATATAGAGGTAGGTAAGCAAAACAAGTCGATAATTCAACGCTCAAGTATAAATGACTATAGAAACCACATAAAACTATGTCACTAAAGATTGAAGTTTTATCAAATTTATTTTGTGGTCACTGCAGAAAAGTTCAATAGTAGGCTTATAAAATTTTCTTAAAATTCTCTTACTAAAATTATTTACGTTTAAAACGTAATGAGAAATGTATTGGGAAAGTTCTGCAATTATTTTTGTCTCAGTGAGTTACGTTATTAATTTTTAAAGTTAAAAACTAAAAACAAAAAAAATAAATACCGCAACATTTTCTTGTGTGCTGAAAAAATATTTTATTAAATAGTTTTACTTCTAAAAATTTTATCTTTTAATCCAATTATAAGCAATTATCATTATTCATGTTTTTCATTTTATGAATAAAATGTTAAATATAAAAATCTATTTACAGATTCAACGATAGACAAAAATATGAATAAAAAATTGAATTAAGAAAGACATTATAACCTGATATAAAATTAAATATAATGAATCCCTATTGAAATATAGGATAGAAAAAAATCAACAGGGCTTGCTACGTTGATTTGCTTTTCGCTAATAATTATCATGAAACTTATATGCTGAATTTCAATTTTCAATGCCTACCTATCTGTTCATTATACAAACTGTAAACTACATGTACGATCATCACTGTCAGAATAAATAAATGAGCTATAACCCATGCGTCTAACTCCCATACATTTATATATTCTAACCGAATATATTTATTACTATTCACTTGCTTTTTGTGTTCTATTAGTTTCTAACGAACGAAAAACCAGCATGTAAATAAATTAACATTTGTAAAGTTTAGTTGACGCATAATAAACCGACACAAGTATTTTGTAATTGACGAATCCTAAAGTTATTATATGAGGTTTTTAGTTTGATAATTGAGTACTGACCGAGCAACTAAAATATTATTCAACTAATATATTATTCAGGTTGTTTCATTTAAGTTTTTGATCTCATAAAAAATGTAAACTAGTAACTTCATTTATTATCTTAGCGCTACACAATCGTAAAGGATCGTTCGCAATAGTAAAAACACTTTCAAGAATTTCTCTCTCTCTCTCTCTCTCTCTCTCTCTCTCTGTGTGTGTGTGTGTGCGCGCGCGCGCGCGCGCGTTTATGCATACGTACGCTGCTGTTAAAAAAGTTGTACGTTAAATAAATGTCTATTAATAGCATGAAATAAATTCTTAAAAAAAAAATAATTAAACAGCAAATTTACGATATACCAAAAATGAGTTTAAATGAGATTAATAAATCAAATACCAATGAATCAGTAATGACATATTGTACATTAAAAAACTTTTAATATAATTAAGAATTTTCAGGCGACAGTAACGTTGCTATAAAAATGATTCCTTCTGCTCAATAAGAAAATCGTCTGAATACATAAATTTAGTAAATTGCTTAAGTTACCTAACCAAACTAATAAAAGATAACAAGACAATCCTTTGACCGCATACCGTTTTACTCTATCACGTCTTTTAATATAATCATTGCACTTTAAGTAAGAAGCGGTCATCAGACCTGTAAGTTACATGATTCATATTAAATGTCATCTCCTGGACACTTTATCTTCTTGTTACAGAATGGCAATATGTTACAAAGCTATAAATCTTCATTGTAAAATATCGCAATTTAAATACCGCGGTGCAAAAATACATGAACTCACATGCGGACTAAATAGTTGCTATTCAGTGTGATGCTCTGATGAACACCTCTCTATAAATGAGTCGCATCGTTTCCTCCACACTTAACAAATACTTGTGCACCGAATTCTTTGCTTTCTTCGATCGAGCGCCTCCTTCCGTATCTACTTTCTTTATCTTGCACACGCACTATTTATTTTCAAGCGCTCTCCTTTGTTTCTGCACACGTATTACAAGCAATTGCGTAACATCTCGCACACGCGTCATCTCTCCCAAAGGAGTCAGCTGGTCTCAAGGTCAACCGGTTTTGAAGTCAAGTTAATCGACGTTGCGTTGCGTTAGCCCCAGGAAAGAATCGCCGCGCGTGAACTGGAACGGATGCGAATATCAGGCGCTTTCGTGTGTACGTACTTTTATTCCTTCTACGTGTGTGTTTCAAGTTATCCGCGTAAAGGTAGGCCAGGTAAATATTATTTGCTATTGCGATTGCTTGCTTTATTAATGGTCATAACGTAGAGGTATTATTTGTCATTTACCAAAGAATCCCATTTCGACGATTGTGACGAGCCTCGGAATATTTTTTATTTCATTCCTTAAAAATGAATAGTATTTCGCTCATTACGTTTCATTAAATCATCGCTATATTTCTTTCAAAGATATATGAACATGTTACTAATTAGCTAATTTTAAAAAAATATGAAATTTTACCTTGAGCGAATCATTACAAAGAAATGCAAAATTCGTTTAGATGTATTAGGAGAATAAAACATTTGTGACACTATCGTCAGGAGAACTTATATTTCCGTGTGAAATTGGTCGTTATTTGCGATTTTCGAATAGAATAAATTAAATAATTAAATACATTTTTAACGCTTCTTATAATTATAGTATTTCGGATTTTACGGAGACTCGAATACTTCTTGTACCCGAGAAAGTTGAAAAATCCAGTTAGATTAGATCGAATATTATGAAAATTGTTATTAAATTGTTATTAAATTCACGGAACAACTGATGTTGTCTGTAGATACCGAAAAATTTACAGGGTAGCAAAAACGATCTCAGTAAATTAAATACGAATTTAACTTTGTGAGACAACGTTCAGAGCGTTTGTGCTAGATACTGTTATTGTTGAATTTACTGACTTGAATATGATATCGAATGTATTCTGTTTTGGTTGAAAAACATTGTATAAACCACCAGAAAAGCACTACATACCATCGAACTGGAAATGGTTTCCATGGAATTTTAAAATTTCATTGTTTTTCAGGTACAAAGTTTCGATACACATTACGCTAGGTGTGTTAAAACATAAAATTACATAGTTTAATTAAGTTACATTGCAAATAGCTTATAAGTGTAGTTGCGCAAAATTTCATAACTTACAGGAAAGAAAACCACAAGTAATTACAGGAAATTAAAAATTAGTTTTCCGAGTATAGATTACGGAGTGAGTCAGTAGGAGTCGTATGTTAGTAATGGTATGACTTTGTCTTACTAAATATTCCATATTATTTAATCAATTTAGTAAGGTTTCTTTGAAGCAATTACCCTTTACCTTTGATATCCTAAAAAGTATGTGTAATAGATGAACGAACGCTCGAAGAAGAAAAGATACTTATGTATGTATAGATCTTTGAATGGTCGTCAAGTACTTGAAGATTTGTATTACCCTTTCGTGCATTCTGGGTTACACTACTGACAAATGAAAATCAATACAGAACAGTGCTGTACATCAGTTCGATAAGAACTCATAACAGTACACTATCTTATATCTAACCACGACGAAAAATATTTGCTAAATTGTCATTCGAAAACACAAGCAAATGTTAAAATTTCTTGCGCTTCGGAATTTCTAATTTACGTGTACGATAGGATTATCCGAGCTAAATTCGATATTCAAAACTACAATATAGATTTGATTTATTACTTGCAGTCTAGCCAAACAATTTTTCCACTCGATACTCATAATAAATACCATATAGTAGTAGTTCGTTTCTGAATGTCGATGAAATCAAAAAATTAAAATTAACCAACGTAATAAAAAGCACTATTTACTTTTAACGCGATCTTAAGCGTATTAAAATGTTTGACCAGTAATTGTGATAAAATTATCCGTCGATTTCTTTGACGTAACAATTCCATCATTGTTCAATCCTTACACGCGTAGAAAAATGTCTCGGTCTATAAATTATCGTTGAGTTGTGCTTTAAAACGATACAAATAATATAAATGCGTTAGTATCGTAAGGAAGTCGAATCGTTCCTACATTACAAATTAAATGTTAAACGACAGTGCGCAAGTTGGTATCTTACAAATAAGCGAAAAGTATATACAGATTATAAGGGTATGCAAGAGGAGAACATAACTGATGTTTCTTGAATCAAGGCTGAAACGAAAGTGTAATACAGAAAACGAAGCGAAAATCGGAAAGACGAGAACGGGACGCGAATCGGTAGGTGAAAAATCCCAGATTTTAAATAAAATCAATATCAATAATGGCAACAGCTCGTTAAAGTGACCAGGTGTATAGACGAGGCAACGAGGAAAAACACACGCGCGATTCGTAATTTCGTTGTGCCGCTTCTTATCGGCCGCGCACCGCCTGCCGCGTTTTCGATAGAAAGAATGCGACATACAAGCCAAGGTCAGGCGCATGATACAACCCAAAAGCAGCGGTGGTTTACTCAGCGGAACACGATGAACGTATATCTGTATATGTTTTGCTCGAGATTACATTTAAACGAGTGGGGCACAAAAGACGTATTTATTATTATTTTTTTTAAGTTGCCGTTTGTAATTACCCACGTTCAAATTAATAAACACTATTCGCTCGTATTGAGTTATTGTTCAACAATTGTTGCGCAAAAGTCAAACTACAGCGAGTGCATTGAGTAGCGTCGAGTAGATTATTTAAACTTTCTGACTGGTATTTCAATTTGGTATTGAACGGTATTGAATTCAACTGGTATTTCATTTCAAACTGATATTTCAAGGACGCAATTTTATTATTTTATTAGTTTATCATTTGAATCGTATAAACTATTATTTTAGGGAGTCTTTGCTTTAGAGGATAGAATATGAATGAGAATCGAATGGGAATCGCAGGATTGCATTTGGTTATCCATACCCTTGTTGACATTTACGAGTAATTTGATGAAATTTTTTTTCTTCTTAACGAGGCGCAAAAAAAAAGAAAAGAAAAGAAAAGAAAAACTAAAAATAAAATGAAAGAACCAAGTATAAATGCTAACATTCGTAAGAATGTGAAACATTATTAGAAGTACTATTATTTCGAAGGATCCATGAAAAATAATTTTTTATTCGGAAAATGGGTTTTCAAAACTTTTATACTTTATTCGAGTCAAAGTCAATTATAATTCTCTCTGATATCGTGTTATTATGAACAACTGAAAAACGCGTCTAATTAGAAGTCACATTTGATGGTAGAAATGAATTATGTTCCTTGTGTCCCATCGCTCCACGTGCCCCACCCTCTCCTACGAGAGCGAAAGGGAACGTCCGATCGCTTTCGAAAATGAAACCTTGGGGGACGATCGCGAGTCAAGCCTCGCGGCCATTTTCGACTCCTTTTTTCGAAAGTGAAGCTTCGAGTTCTAACGATCTTTCAAAGCATCTTTTGTCTTGGATCGCTGAGTTAATTTCTACTTTCGACATAATAAAAAGGATGGCAAAAGTATACGTACTTTTGCCATCCATAGGATAGAAAAGGATTTCATTCAAAGCAGTTTCAAATTGATTAATTTTTTTAAATATTTTTAAAACAAGCGTTCGCTAATTTCGACGAATTAATTTTAATAAAATTACGACGATGCTAGCAAAATAAATGTACGTTCTTTTATTGGATTATCGAAAATAAAATTTATTGCAATTCCATAAATGTGACCGATTAAAATATATCGTTGCTACATTTTTAACCAGTGCATGCATCATTATCTATTGCATTTGCAACATAAGATCTAATACGTGATATTTGTAGTTTCAGCAATTATATAAATTGCAAGACAATTCTAAAGCAATGGATTTGAATCTATACGTTACAGTAGTTATAATTTTGGGCCTTAAAATAAATTATGAAATTCGGTACATTAAATTCCAAAAAAAGATAATTGTGTCATTTTAACGAGATTCGCATATCGTACGTCTAATCATATTTTTATTACAAAGCGACGTGTAAAATATCCATAGCGAACAGATAGTAAAATATAAATATTCCAATATAAAAGCACGAAATTTTTTTTCGCAATGTTTCAAATGTTCGTTCAAAGTACAACCGAAATTCGTTACATATTTTACAAAACATATATTCGCGCTTGATTTGTAAAATAGACAGCATTGTCATCGGCTGTTTAATTAAACGGTAGCCATTAGTGTTACGAATACGACGAGCAAAACTTGGCGAATTATTGCCAATAATTATTAAGAAAAAGATGAATTCGATAAGAAAGCCGTGAATACAAACGTGTATTATCAAAACCAACAAAGAATGCGCCAGTCGGCGATGCCTTTTCAATTCTCAGGCTTGCAATTATTACCGGACAAAAAGCTTCATAGAAAATTCGTCAAGTCGTAAAAGAGCGATGAACAAAAGGAAAGAAAAAGCGGAGAGAGAGAGAGACAGATAGAGTTTGTCGTACGCTACAACGCAATAAAAAACCGGGCGAGAAACGATAAACCAGCGACAAGTCGATAAAACGCGCAGTTGGCGTATCCCTTGAAAAGCAGTAAGAACAAAGGAAAAGCGCGCTAACGAGCCGAATACGAAATTCGTTACCTCCTATCGGTGGTCAATGGTCCATCCTCGCGAGCGGCCGGCGCTTCCCCGGCGTTTTCTCGTGCCGCCGTCCGTCGCGTCGAGGACGTCCCTTCGGACGCTCCGCTCCGCTCGTTGGCGACGGCGACGATCTGCAACTCGCCATCTCTTGTGGCAACCACGGCCATCCTCCTCTCCCGTGCATTCGTATGTACGTGCTACGTCTCTTGACGCAGGCGTCCGTGTGCGCATGTGCGTGCGTGCGTGCGTGCGTGCGTGCGTGCGTGCGTGTGTGCGTCTGCACGCAAGCGGAGGAGAGCCACCGCCACGGCCGCCGTCGCCGTCGCCGTCGCCGCCACCGTCGCCGCCACCGTCGCCGCCAATCGCCTCGTTCGCCGGTGGCGCGCAGTTGCGAAAAAGCCCGGCGTCCCTCAACCGGTGAATTTTCTCTCTCTCTCTCTCTCTCTCTCTCTCGCTCTCGCTCTCTCTCGTTCTCTAGCACCTCGTGAAAATTCGATTCTTTGACCCTCTTGCTCGTCGACCTTGACGTACGGGACGCACGGAATTTCCTCGTTCGAGATCCTCCTCACTGGGTAAGAATGGCAGATGAATTGCACGGCGACGAACTGTATGTGCGTTGCGTGGATATGCACATCGAATGCCGCTAAGGTGTGTGTGTGTGTGTGTGTGTGTGTGTGTGTGTGTGTGAGGTGCCCCGCTGCCTTGGCACTGGCAGTGGCCCCTCGAGCGCCTGGCAACACGAACTCCAAACTGCCGGCGCTCGAGAGCTCGAACGAACAAACCGGCTGCCTGACTGTCATTCCATCTCTCTCTCCCTCTATCTATCTCTATCTATCTATATATCTGCTATCTTTGTTGTTTCTCTCTCGCTCTCGCTCTCGCTCTCGCTCTCGCTCTCTCAGTCGCGCTTCGCAGTAATGTAGTGCCCGCCCCCCTTCACTGCAACGCGCGTATACATACGTACACGGGCCCCTTCCTTTTTCTCCGCGATTTACTAATACTAACCCGTCTGGTCGAGCTACGCGTGAACTTACTACATTTCTGCGATAGTGTGTCTACTCCTGTGGCCGCATACGTTTTCCTCTCTCTCCCCAGCAGGGATTTTTACAGCTCTAGTGCGTTAGCGCGTGCATCTCTGGCTATCCCTACATGTACAGAGCGCGAAAATTGCAAAAGATGCGTACGCAGGAGTAGTTGCACTCTCTAAACGTCCTTACATAGTTGCTCGTGCAATTCGTTACATACATTGCGCGAACTTGACACGAATCAACCTCTTAATCATGTAAGGGATTAAGGATTTTAATAATAAAAGACGATGTTTACGTTTAAAGTACCTTAAAAGTAATTTTTTCTTAAGTAACCTATTTTTATATGTTACATATGTATACGGATGTTCGGAGTATTTTTTATTTATTTATTCATAAATAATGTTGTCAAAATGTTTGTAACGATATATCAAAGTATCAGGATTTTGTACATCGAACTGATATGCAACACTTGGTCCTGTTTTTGGCACTGGATGTTACGGTATCGCGAAACCGAATTGTTATCTACTTCAGACGTCTAAAGTTTTTACGTTGTTTGACGGAAGAAATTCAGTGAGACTTGAGAAAAATTCTGTTTTTTTAAATTTAAAATGAGAGAAAATATGTTTGGTACTTAATATATCAGGCTTTTTGCATTTTCAAAAAGGCAAAAATGCTTCGTAGACACAAAAGAATATATGTGGTGCCTCGTACGACGAGGGCACTATAGAAGGAGCGAACTTTTGCAATGATATTAATTTTTACGCAATGAATTTCCAATTAACGTTACTCCTGTTTTACCTTTACTAAACCCGTACAAATCTACGAGAAAACTACGAGGACATGCGTGATGTTAACAAGAGAAACATTTAAAGTATAAACGTTCTACCTGTCTACTACACGTTATAGGGTAAAAACTTCAGTAAGTGGAAAAAGGCGAGTCTTGGTAAGGCATATATTCTGTACACCTGGAAGGAAATAGTATATTGCAATAGGTAAACGTTTGAAGATTTCCAATGATTAATGAGTAGTTATTCGTACGCAGATTGATTTTTCAATAATTTTCAAATAAATAAGTAAATAAACATAAACCACTTCAAATAAATCATCGAGTTCGTTCAAAACTGTCCGATTACAAAAGAAAAAAAGTAAAACTATTCCGCACTAAATTTAAGAAAAAACACAATATAATTTTATACCGACGGTTTTGTTATGAGAATAAAATTAGGATTTTCTCTGCTCAATTATACTCCATGAAATTCATTTTTTCAGATCGAACATGTTTAATCGAAGATGAACTTTAATTACTTTCCCTTTTAAAGCCCACTTCTTTTAAAAAGATGTTGAATTATAATAATACCAGCCATTATCGTATTCAACTTCAAAACTATTCATCTGCCTCAACCAAAAATTAGGTCACACTTATAAGAAAAGTATACACTTTATCTTTAAATTATTATTGCTGTTTTTAAGAAAGTGCGCACGATTATGAAATTTTGTAGAAATTTCTATATTCTCATTTTGGCATCGAAAATTTGAACTAAAATTATTCTTTCGTTATTTTTGTACATACAAATTGTTTTAAAAAATCATGAATAATGGTCCAACTGTTATATATAAAAAAAAAAAAAAAAACCATTATGAATTATAGTATTATTTGAAATACTTTATTTTCAGTCTTTTTGCTTAAATTTTGTTAAATTCGATAATGTTGTTTTATTTTCTACGTCAAAATATTATATCGGATAATCATAATACTTTATTTTTATTATCTTCACACTTTTATCTGTGAATCTACTGTTGAATAAGCATCATAAAAAATAGTTTACACTTAATTTTTTATTTAATTTTTTATATTTACGTAGATTAGATTATTTTAAATTAAAAATAATTTCTACTTTTTAACTTTCTTGTAAAAATAACGAATGCTTTGTAAACGTGTAATTTCAATTGGAATTTACAACGTAACTGCAAATTTACAAATAAAAAATATGATAATAATATTTCATGTTGCTTTAATGAAAAGTTTTTCTTATAACGATGAATTGTTAAAAAAAATAATAAACGGAATAAAAATTCTAAATCCAAGGTAAATATAGCCAGTGTATTGTTATAAGTTACATTTAAATGGATAACTCATATTCAAACATCTAATACAATATTTTTACAGTCTTTTGCAAGAATTCTGTTATTTTGGTTCGATTTATATAAATCAAATAATTTTTTACTCACGTTATAAAAGTTAAACAAGTATATACGAGAAAGTTTTCAAGTATACGTATACCTAACTTGTGAAAACTTGCAAATTATAACGATCAATGAAAAGAAAAAATAATAATAATAAAACGCAATAATAAGCAAAAAACTGCAAGTTCAAAGACTACGTAGGCTCTATGTAAACAAGCTTTTACCATATTGTCGTTTAAAATGTTTTTGATTTTTATCAACAATTAAAAACGTTTCAAGACGATGCGAAATATACGCATGTAAAATAATATCACACACGCCACAAAAGCGTTATTTCCTTTTTTCCAAATTTTCTTATAAATTTTTCGACTATAGACTTACGATCCTTATCCGCGAATTGTACCCGAGACATGACTGGACATGTTCCTCACGAAGACACGTTTTAATGAAGAGTATCGTTAATTAACATAAGTAGAGCACTGTATTATATTAGTCAACATTTCAAATGTAGTAATTATTTTTATAATTCTTTACAGAATAAAAATTATATATTTTTCATAGGTATTATTATTACTAGATCAAATTGATCAAATTCATATTTTCCAGAGATTACTAAAATCTTACATAAAAGAAGTTTATTGAAATATATTTATTAAGCGGTACGTTTAAAAATTCATTTCAGAAATTTCTAAACAAATTTAATTACAAATTAAATATCTTGTCAAATTTAACTACTTCATTAAACAGTCTCAATTTATACTCGTTTAATTTTTTTTTTTAAATAGTAGCATAATCAATTAATGACTTCGACAAATATTTCTGTAGTATTTGTATTAATTATAAAAATCTGGTACTTTTTAAAAGATCTCATACGGATCTGTATGCTAATAACTCAATTGTTGATTGACAACCTTTATAGGCTACTCAACTTTCGTAATTTGAAAAGACAAAAAAAAGTGCCTCGTGTTAATTGAATACTATTCCTTAAAGAAACTAACGATCAACAGAAATTGAAACTAAATTGAATAAATATTACGATTATTCTGCAACTTTTTACATACAGTCTTTTTACATGCATAATTCGCTCGTTTTCAAAATAGTAATATGGTCATATAAGCGAAAGTGACGGTAAATATCCTAAAAATATTATTAAGATTGTTACTTTGGATATATCACGTAGAAATTGCGTTATACCGTTGGATGGTTTTAAGCATTTTAAAAAACCGTGTACGTAATGCTTTTGACGAATATTTTCAAATAAAAAATTTTCGTTTGTTAGTCAGCAATTGACTCAAAATTGGCCAGGAATTTGTATGAGCCGATACTCCTAACATGTCTAAATAATTATTGACCTTAAAGACAATTATGACATCATTATTTATTTCTTTATTACTTGCAAGAACAAAATAATATTAGTGAATGTTATAATTTTAAACTCATTTAAGGGAATAAATAGAGAAATATTATTATACTATAAAATGTGAAAAAAATAAATTCAAACAGCTGCATTGCTTACATTGTTCCCTTTAGATTGGACATTGAATTTATAAATGGGACAAATGTTAAATGAGATGACGCTTTTTTATATCAATTTTTGTTTCGCATTTTAAGAAATAACCACGCTTACCTTCATATATCACTTATCTAAGTGCACAAAATAGATCTTTTGTTCTCAAGAGGAAAAGAACTAGTAGTACCCACGTTTAAGCTATGAAAAGTAGGTCACGCTATGCAAAAGAAAATATACTTGGAGCAATAAAGTCCGTGAAATATTGGATGATCTTAGTCTAATACGTAATACACACAATGTAATGTGGTTCTGTATATCTAGTATAATTTTTTAATTACTTTGCTATGAAAATTGTGATTGAATATAATGTAAAATTTTCTCTAATTCATATACAACATCTTTAAATGAAGTGCAGCATTAGACGATGTACATATTTTAACAATTATACCGGCACAAGTACCCCTTTTAGAAGCGAATATTAAATTTGATTTATCACGGAGAAACTTGTGGTGCAATCGTAGTTGGCAGAGAATTTTGGAAAATTTTGTTGTCAGTGATACTTCACTATGACTAAATTCTGATAATCACAAGCTTAATCACTATTTTTCAATATATTTAAGAACATTAAGAAACTAAAATAAATTATTATTTTATCATAGAGCACTTATAGATGATTTCGTGATCGTTTTTATTTTAAATCTAATGTGAGTCATATTAACAGTAAAAATTAAAGCGGAAAATAAAACGATAAAGCTATTAGATAATCGAAGATTAACTTTATCTCTACCTTGGGTATGTTCAACTGAACTTTTTCTAAACATAGAAAAATACGATAAGGTATAATAGTTAATATTAATTTGTGGATGAAAAAGAATAATAATTGTAAATTATTATTCTTAATATTAAATTATAAAATAAAAAATTATATAATCCATTATTTACGCGTGAAAATAAAATCTACTTTCATTCTTTCTGTCAAAAGAAGTTATAAAGGAGCATTATTTATGCTAAATGGTATAATTATCAAGAATTATTTTCAAATTTTTTTAATTCTAATGTTAGATAGAACATATTAGAGCAATTTAAAACTGTATATAAAGTAAAAAGTCATTTGAAGTAACGAAACTATATAACTACACACACACACACACACACACACACACACACACACACACACACACACACAAAATTCTTTCATGGATATATTAAAGGTTACCATTCTCTATATATTCAGATCCTTCTCTACAATTTGATTTCCGAATTGAAAATAGCAAGGATTATGTTTAATCGAATCTTCCATCTTATGAATACTATTATTCCGTGATTTATTACTTTCTAAACGCCTAGCTTATACTGAATTGCTAGACTTTTTCACTAATCATAAGTTTTCAGATGAGATCAATTACAATTTATTTTATCTTTAATGAGTGATATATCCAATATTTGTTTTTTATTTTAATACATAGCATCCTCATTTTAGGATGATAGAACCTTCTCTATCACATAACCACTTATCAAGAGATCTGAAATAAAATATTCAACATTTAATTCCGTTGAATCTCAAACGTACAGTATAATAATTATGTAAGTACAAGCGCCCATAAAAAAAGAATTAGTTGTCGATGTACAATAATTTCTTAAGACTTCTGTACTTAAATGAAGGAAATTTTAAAAAGCATTAAAAACAAATGAATTTATTTGCAAGGGAGATAATGGATTCTGTAATAAAGCCTCGAGATAATAGAAGAGAGCGAATGACAGGTATAATGTAAAGAATAAACGAAAAAAGGTAGAAGCACGCAAGGCACGCACGCGAAATGCAAATATTTTCTGTTCGTGTTGTACGCATTCTGTCTCTCTTTCGCTTTTGCAAGCCCTTTCGCGAATTCTTGTAGTTGGGTGTTCAATGCCATATATATATAGATCTTTGCCACGTGTCTTCTCGAACGATGGCGCTGTTGCCAAACTTCATAGCCGGGGATTCCCCCTGCATTGCCTTGGGGAGGATTAATACGTGTGTACGGGAACAAGAATGTGAGTGTGAGTGTGAGTGCGCCGGTTTCCGGGCGCGACTCCGCGCTATTTTAAAGAAATCGCACGCGCGCGTGTACGTCCGGCGAAGTTAAGCCTAATTTTGACTACCTTCCTTTCTCTTTTTTTGTTTGTAAGTGTCCCATATGGCTCGGATAGGACAGAAACTTGAACAAAGAACTGGATGGTTTCCTTCTAATGGTAATTTATTTTTGTCTAATGACCGAACTTGACTCGATGAAGAATTAATTTTTAATTTGTCTGTTTTACATTACATTACATTACATTACATTACATTACATTACACGCGGAAACAACAGATTGAATTTGTCTAGGATTTCAATGTTTTGGAATTTTTCCAGACCCGGTGCCTTTGCCGATATAATTTGGTATTATAATTGGGAAAAAATGTGTTTCGCTTAAATTTAAATCTTAAAATTTAATTAGAAACGTAGCAAGTTAAAATTTAAACCGTATGTATTTAAACACAGCCATTGACAACGCAGCCGTGTGACAACAATAATTACATTATAATAAATTTCAGCTATTTAATTTTTCATGTACGAACGTCATTAAAATTATATAACCAAGTGCCAAATAAGAAGAAAATGTTATCGTAATAAAATGTTTCATAATACTGACTCTTAGTTCCTTATGTTATTTCAAATTTTTTTAAATTTTCTAATAATGATTGATAAATAACTTAATAATTTTTCAATGTATTTTATGACTTTTCTTAATCAAGACATTTTTCTAAGTGGTACTTTTCTAGAATTATAGTTATTAAATTGAATAAAGCTTGCCAGTCTGAATTAATTGAATTGATCTTGATACTTTGATCTTAGCTCAAATGAATTTTAATAAAATATAAACCGCTATTTTATATAACTTACGTAAATGCTGTCCATAAATTTAATACAGTAATCTAATGCGAAATAGTATGAAATAATGCCAGCTTGGCAACGAATAAACCATACATGAATTGGAAAATCGATAGCTTACTCTACAATTTACTCCAGTACAAAATACTTGAATTTCAATATTTTCTTTATTTTATAAAAGCTTAATGCTAAGAAAGTTTTCAACTGAACTTTTCATCAAACTTAAATCTTTTCGTCTTATTTACTTACTTTTTCTACCTTTCTTGTCTTCGATTTCATGCAGTATACGCGAATTACGCAATGAAAGTAATGTCGCACTTACCCAGAGAAGCTAAAGCTTCATCACACAATTGTAATGGAATTAACAAAAGGATAACGCTAGATTCCATTCTTTTTTTTTTATGTAAGTTAAATGTAAACATTCCAATGCAAACAACAGACTTCACATCTAGCAAACGAATAACAACGATTCCTCTTATTTCGCACTACTGTTGTATTTTTAAATAAATAAATAAATAAATAAATAAATAAATGAACTTTGTGCAAATCGAATTCAAAATAAGAAACACTAGCCAGCATCAACTCTGATAAAAAGTAATACTGAAAACAAGATATACTTTGATACAACAGTATTGCATTAAATATAGACGTGACTTAATAAATGATTGTACAGGCTTTTTTGCTGAAGTTATGTACAATTATATAATCTGAAATCTTATAATAATTAGTTTGAGACATCTATTATCACGCACACAATGCATTTTAGAACAATTATCATTTACATCTAATTTTGTGACAAATATTAAAATGAATTCCATTGTTACACTTTTGTAAAATACTCCTTTATTATAACATTTGGATTCTGTAAATCTGCGAATTTCAATATGTATCTCGTGATTAATTTTTAGAGATCATGTTAACTAATTAAAATAAGTGTCGTTTTGCAGATAACGCGTTTCAAATTTTACGTGCAGTTTTATACTACACACAAATAAAAATATACTTAGAGCTAATAAGCTATTGCAGAGCCATAAAGTAAGCCTTCAATTTTCCTTTTTCTCTTGTAGAATGCGTTTAAAGCAATACTGGTTTTTTTTTTGAGTAATTTTTACTTCTTTTTTCTTTTCTTTACTTCTTCGTTTATGTCTTTACTTTGGAACCATAATTCTTTTAGTATTTTATTCAACAACTCTAATGCTACGAACCCAATTACGAAGTTCATTAAAAACTCCTTAAAAAATATAAGTCTCATTTTTTCACAAAGCGTTTTTTATGAGAAAGCTTAAGCATAAGCAGGACCTTATAAAATACATTTGACTAAAATTTTAATGCAATCAAATTGAGTTCAAAACATATTTTATGAATTAGCATGACAACGAATGTTTATTAACAACACAATTGCACTGAACTTAATTTATATAAAATTTGCAAGTGAATGCTTATTTTTACAGTGGGCAGAAATTGTCTTATAAACTGAAAATTAAAATGTAGAAATAGACGTCTAACATCCTTTCACCTTTGAGTTTCACATAAACTGCTCATTTTTACACCGCGTACTCGATGAACTATTTATAAATTTTCTACAAATTACATTATCTTGCATTTTAATTATGATAGTGTTTCCCATTAAATTATAAAATACGATAATGATTAGAATTATCAATATTTCTACTCAACTTTTTCACAATCAATAATTCTGTCAATACTATTCTCGTTCCTAATAACTGTGACGATTTTTAGAGAATATTCATTATATCATTATTTTTATCGTCACATATTCAACATAATTTCACATTTTTCGATCATTACAGTTAATTTCGATACATCAAACACATTTAATGATAGACCAAATAAATATTCCGAATTGGAATTTAATCAAATAGTGTAAGATTTTCCTATATGCTATGATCTGTCAGTTGTCTCTACAAGGCATTTATTATTTTTTGTAATCACGATTTTTTCATATTATTCTAGAAAAAAAGTGACATTAAAAACACCCTATGATTATAGCTCGCAAATCTAAAATAAAAAAGTGTTAGCTTAAATTAGAAATTTAGGAAGGAAAACAGAGCGCGCGCGTGCGCGCACATACACGAACACACACGTGTGTGTGCGCGCACGTGTAGCGAGAGAAAGAAAGAGAACACGGGCTTTGAAATTTTTCGAGAGCAGTCGCAGTGACCTTCACCGACGTCCTGATCTGAAGGGAGAACGCGAAACAATGCCAAGGGAGACCGAACGATAGATAGATAGATGCAGAGAGAGAGAGAGAGAGAGAGAGAGAGAGAGAGAGAGAGAGAGCGAATATCAGCGAATGGGGAAGAATATGAAATAAGTAATGCATCTTAATCACACAACTAGTCATCCTTTGTATTTGTTTGTATACAAATTGACAAAGCAATCATACTTTTACTGCTTTTTGTTACAAATTTTTTTAATACTTCCTACAATACTCTACAAAATTTAGTTTGAAGTAACAGTTTGAAAATTAATGACATAGTAATCGAAAATATACTGTTGCATTTACTTGCAACAGCATGCATAAATGAATAGTAATGAATGAATCATCAAACATTAATGCAGAAAGTTATATCCTTATTTCTATTAATTTATCTAATTTTTAATGTAATGATAAGTCTAACGTGGATTTTATCGTAGACCTATGGACTCCTATATACAACCATTATAGATGTGCACATATTTTGCAGATTATTTTATACATAAAATAATGGAGTTGTACTTCAATGATTATAAAAGAAAAGCATGTTCTTTAAAAATTAATTTATAAAGCAAATAATTGTAATGCAATCATTTCATGAAAAATTCATAATGATATTAATTACTTTAAATATAATAATTTTATAAAGGCTAAAAAGTATACAAAAAAAAAATCAAATTTTTTCCTGATTACGTAATGCTTACAAGTATCTTCTCATTAATTTTAATATATACATTTGGTAAAAAGCCAATATTGATATCAACATTTAAAATTTAGGTTAAAGTTTTGACTTATTGTTTTCAATTTATACCGAAACAAAGCTTGTTAATAGTTGTGAATATATTCCAAGCTTTCAAAATGCTCGTACATTTAAATCATAGATTTTATAAATTATTTCAAATGATTACAATTATTATAAAATTTATTTATTTAGAACAATTTATCGGCATACTAGTCGCCGTATACCATAATGGACTAATTTCAAAACATTAAGGTAAAAATAGAAATCTGAAGTTTAATACCGATATCGAGGTTTTTTCAAAGTAAATGTTACACATTATTTAGACACATAAAAGAAGTTTTCATTAAAAAATGAGGAAATATCTATAACAGTTGTTTTTTAATTCTTTAGAAATTTAGGATGCACATCGTTGTCATATTTCAATTAGTTTCATATTATCTTTATATATATAGTCATTATTGAATTATTGACATTTTTATAGATCCCGAAAATACTATTTTTAGCCGTAATGTTGTTTGAAATTAGAAACCAATGAATATTACCGGCACTAAACAGAATTATTTCGTTGTAATGAAAGATGTAACGTAACCATTTAAACTTTAAAACCTACGAAAATCTATAAATATTAAATAAGAACAATTTAAAAGTGAATTCACTTTGCTTTACACTATTCATGTTTTAAACAAATGGATTTTCAAAAATCAAGAAATGTGACATACCCTATCCGGCGATAAACATTATAGCGATTATATCGAATGTTTAAGTATGTAATAGTTTCAACGATTAAAATTTATCAAAGACAAGTTCAGAATTCAGAAGAAAATTCTTTTAAAAACTCAACATACACTGTATTGGCACATGATAGGACGAACGTCGATTGCTACAAATTTCTGCGTAATTTTCTGTCCAAAATATTGCAGAACCTAAATTATGCACGCTGCATATGAACAGTTACTGTAAAATTAGAAAGAACGGCAACGTGACTGAAAAATTAAGTAAAAAACTTATTTATACATTTGAAAAATGTAATTCTTTCTTTAGTATTAGTTTGAATGTGAGCGCCATTATAATTCAGAAAAATTGCAAATAGCTCAGGTTTAATCTTCATCCGAAAACTGGGTTTATCAGTAATTTGAAACACCGGAAGACGTAAGCTTATCTTCTAACTACATAAAGAATCATATATTAAGTGCAGTGGAAAGTTTTTCAAGTTACTTGCAGATTCATAATGCAATAATGAAACATCATAAAAGTGTTAGCACTCTGATTACACATGAATTAGTGAATTTGAAGATAAAGTTAAAGTAATCATGCTGCAGTCATTCCATCATTATATGAATGATGGAAGCATTTAATTAAGGAAAACTAGAGCTCGAGCCCTTTTACCGACTGGCGATCGAAGTCCACGTGTCATCATCTGAAACATGAACACGTCAACGATGAACCCACGCAACGGCTCAGCAACAGACCAGTCCTAGCCCTTCTTAAAGTAAAATATTCTGCCACGGCCTCACCTGCGATTCCCGGAAACTTGAGTCAAACACAAGCCAAGCTACTCGACTACGTAACAAAGTTTGCGGTGAAGTAACCTGGCCGTTTTCGCTTGATCTTTCCTTTCCCTTCTTCGTTCTTTCTTTCGTGCTGCACCTGCAGCACAGTCGCACACACCATCCGATTTACATGAAACTAAGATGTTCAGCTGCATTGGCAGTATAATAAAGCCCATAATAAATCATGGGTCCCGAGCACAAAAATTAAACTCATATCCCAAAATGGCAGATAATCAGACAAACTCTTTCCCTCTGCTCTTTAATACGTTTTAATGAGAGCCGTATTTCACGAAAAAAGTGCTTTTGTTTTGTCAGTATGAAACGCTCTTTGTATTATAAAATAATATATAAAATAAGGAAAAATAAAAGAAGAATTTAATCATAATTAAGCTTCCCTTCCGTATGCGCATGTTTCCCGCATATTTCGATTTTTTCATGAAATGGTGTTACTATACAGATCTCCGATGTCGTATAATTATACAATGAGAAAGAGCAAAATAAAATTCACTGCGTTTGAAATCAAATATTAATAAATGGTTTTCCTCGTGCGAGTCGGTAGTGAATAATGATATTCCATGTACTGATGTTTTCTAACATTAAATTTTCTTGACCTAGATTAAAAAATTAAAAAAATATGCTTAGTACAAAATTTAATTATTTACGATATATCATAAATCCATTTAGTTAATCACATTTAGTTAATCACAATGGTTAACCTAATTTCAGAACTTCCAGCAAGAAAACGTGATTCGGACGAAATATTACGTATCATGATTAAAATACGTACTTAAACCTCAATATAATTTACAATAAAGAAACGTATTCGCATAAAAAAACATTGATATTTATCGCAATAATACATAATGTATTCATAGTTATTCATTTTTTACTGACATATAAAATGCTTATTAAAAAATTACCGAATTAAAATACTTACTTCGAAACCTAGGGAAACACGTTATGTATTATAATATTTAATTACATGTCAGACATACATAAATTTTTACAGTTTTAACTGCAAAACGAAATTAGAGTAGGAAGTTAAAAAATGCACAAGTAAATACTTGAATTTTATTGTATACCATGAAATTAGATTGTATCAGAGATAGCAATATTAAAAGTACAATAAATATCAATTACATTAATGTTATTTTGAAGTTCGTAGTAGGATTAAGAAATAATTTGATTCATAAATAAAATTTGAAACTCTGTGATATAAATACGTAATATTCAATTAAATCCCTTTTTTGGTTTATGATTTCTAATGCCTAATTCCGTAATGTTTTATATATATATATATATATATATATATGTGTGTGTGTGTGTGTGTGTGTGTGTGTGTGTGTGTGTGTGTGTGTGTGTATTTAAACTTTTAAAATAAGTGTACATTTTGTATCTTAACTTGGTTGTCTCATGCGTAACCTACATTAAAAGCTTCCTCGTTCAAGTCCATCTACACTTTTTGTAAAGTAAATATATCAGATATAATATGAAGTTTCTGCTTTATTCTTGAAAAAAGCATGTATCTCTCTAACAAAGAGAATTCTTACTACATCTTTTACTACACAATGTACAGTGAATTTACACATTATTCCGAAATTCTTATGTACATAACTTATTTGTGATGTATGTTCAATACTGTATATTTTTGTTCTGGATTTCCATACGAATATAACAACCTATAATAAAATGCTGAATTCTAATTTATTTTGAGTAATCAAAGATATTCATATATTTACATGCATAGAACAAAAGCTAAAGAAATGAAATTTAAAGTGTAGACTGTATTTTTATGTATACATTTATATATTTGTTTATGCATATGTATATAAAATTGTTTGAAATCCAAATTTTATTAAGATTTTGAATATGCGATTGAGAATATAAACGACCATGATTGATAGTTATTATGAATCCTCTTAGAAAAGTAAATGCATGAAAAATTTTTTTAATAAAATTATTAAGTATTCAAATAAATGTCGACTTTACTTGCAAAAGAATTTATTACTAAGAAGTTCGGAATTATTAATGAAAAGAGATCTTTTTTAAAATTATGAGTGATCATTTTGTAGCGTAAAATATTTTAAGTATAAAACTGCAGAAGCTAAAAGTTATTGTTTATTTAGTATTCGATAATGTGAATAACCTTCATGTAACTGATTTCATGTTTAACATGTAGGTTAAAATAATATTTCATTCGTAATATTAGGGAAATTTTTTAAATAAAATGTATTGTGCTCTTCTAGTCCCAGACATATAATTCTTTTACTTTTGCAGATAATAGTTAGATTTAATAATGAGTTATGACAAAAGATCATTCATGAATAAAAATGAAACTAATTGCGATATCTTTTAAGAAATGTTTTTAACAAATAATAAAATTCAATGAGAGTCTGATAACGTTATAAGAAATTTTCTTTAATATTTTCTTAATAAAGAATGTCGTAAATTAATTTCTTCATCTGTTATATAATAAAGTATCTGTTGTGCGCGAAAACCTTTCCTCGCGTTAATTTAAAGAAAAATAAATATAAGTAAGACTTATTTAATTAAAATTTTTTAATCAGCTATTAAAACATAAAAATAGAAAACTGAAATTTATGAGTTAAAGAATTATGCGCTTCTTCTTTTATAAAATTTTACTATACCGAAAGAAAATGTTATTTGTGGCTAACGTAGAATAACGCTTTTAACATACGCAGTTATAATTTTCGTGATTCACGTACGTACGTGCGTTAGCAGCCAATAAAACTTATTTCGGTGAAATATACCGGTTTAATTCCACGGTACACACAGATATTCATAGTTAACTACGTAAATAGTTGACGTTCTATAAAGCGCTCAGATTATGATTCATTACCGCCTTTTTATCCTTTGCCGACAAAATAAGAATATAAACTTGCATCAAAATATTATTCCTTAATCATATTACCTGTGTATAAAGAACATAAATTAGTTACGTTTTGTACAATCAAACTCCAAATCACTCGTTGTGCATTTTAACAAATACACATAAATTGATGTTTTTCTCTTTTGACTTTTCACGAATGTAAATATTAAAATAGAAATTATAGGTTCGTATTACGTAAATTTGAAAATTGTTGATTTTGTATAGTAAAGCAGAAGTAAGAAAGAATTTCAGAACGAATTTTACTATATTTTATACATATAATATATCGGTCGTTATAAATGCTAAAAAACGCAAAAATAAAAAATGTATGTTCGTATATAAATTCTATCTCTTAGAAAAAAATTAGTTTGTTAAAACTGTTCTGATTGACGCATGGATTTTTAAAGCTTTTGCAAAAAGAATATATTCTATGAAGTATGGTATGCTGTGTACTTTAGAATGCTATATTATTTTATCAATTAAAAAGTCTCTACATGTAAAACTTTATAAATTTAAATTAATACTTCTAAGCATCAAACTATACATTGAACAGAAATAAATATGGACTGCAAGCTGTAAATATTTTATAACATGAAATAATTTTAGAAAAATTTGTAGTTCTAAATACCGTATTGTATGAATTATTTTCTAAAAATGCTACGTAACATTACATAACCGACAGCCAAACCTAATTTTATCTTTGAACAGAAATTTATTGGTGAAAGGCTGCTCTCAATAAGGAATGATTAATTTTCTGTGATACGTATAAAAAAATTATTAAAATATATGAAAAATACACAATCAATGCTACATGTTTTATTATAAGTAAAGTCTGCAAATTTGCTTTCCCTGTAAGTGTATATGAATCTCTGTATCTATCTTTCTGTTAGATAATGCATATATATTTGAAATTTTAAGTAATATGTACCTAATTAAAAATCTCCTTTATTTGAAATGAAAATAAAAGGGAAAGATACGAAATGCAATATTTTTATAAAATCGGAAAGAATTTTCTGGGTAAGAATGAAATTTATATATTTAAATAATAATATATAATATAAAAAATGTATTACTTGCAATCGCATTCTTTTCTCAATACGTATTCTTATGCGATAATCCTTGATGTAGTGCAAGAAATTTTAATAACATTGAACTATTTATAAATTGATATCTTTCATACGTAACAAAAACACATTGTTTAAAAAGAATAAATTAATCGAGAATAACGAAGAAGTTTCAAGTAATCTTTATGTATGAAATATTCAATTTAGAACGTTTAAATACAAAACTGAAATTTGCCAAAAATAGTACGAATTAACCTGACGAAGTTTTGAATAAGTAAAAAAATTAAAAATATAAGAATATTCTTTGGAAATATTGAATTTCTTTCACACTTATTTTCAAGTATAACATCAAGTAAATCATCAAGAATCTAAAAGCTCGTGCAATAATTTATCAAGCAGCCTTGGTATAAAGCTTTGAGTATCCCATAAAACCTCCACACAAAATGTTCTCCGCTGCACGTATACGTACCAAATTACGGATACATATTCTTTATTTTAAATGTAATAATTAATTTCACCTTTTTTTGACCTCTCTCCTTGCCTCCCAAAACAAAGCAACTAATCCTAAAAGAACAAAAGTGAAAAGAGAGCTCAACCATTAGTTTGAGTAAGTGACTTTAGCAAATATAACAAACTCCTTCGACCGAAGAAAAGGAAGAAAAGAAGAAAATAAGAATGGATTAAAATGACGGCCTTTTGTGCTGCAGCGGTAGCTGTAGGCCACCGTCGGCTGCAGTATTTACACATGCACATACATTCGCAAACAGAGAGCGAGCGCTTGCTCTTGAGATGACATCTTTCTCCTGCGACCTTGAAGATTGACCTTGACCGTGTCAGCGCAGCAGCAGTTCGCGCCTCCACGCGCGCGATTACCCATACAAACAGCGTGCATGCACACTCTGTTACTCAAACCCCTTTCCTCCCTATGCTATACAAAAATCCTCCACGTGTCCCCCACCGATCTGCGCATAGTTCGCACCCCAGCAACTCTCTCTCTCTCTCTCTCTCTCTCTCTCGTTTTACGTTGATCCTTCGGCCTTCTGTTTCACTCTCTCGCGCAATCCGCGAATACGTAACGTATATATCCCTCCTCCTCTCCTTTGTCTTTCCAGCAAAGCTTCAAAAGCTTCCAGAGAAAGAGACAGGACAACTGTGTGGGTGTGGGTGTGTGTCATATACGTGAGTTTATGTGTGGAAACCCACGTATATCCAGCAGATCGTCCCCGCCCGAGCGTCATGTTACGCGAATGCAATGTTGCTAGCTGGTTATTGCTGTTGCGGGTCTGGTTGAGAGCATCCCTGCTGCATCGACCGTCCGCAGCTCAATCTCTATCTCTCTCTCTTTCTCTCATTTTTTCCATTCTGCGCCCCCTTCCTTGGAATCGCTGCCAAGGCTTGCTAGAATTCCTCTCTTCCTTTCTCCGATTTTTTACTCTTTTTTACTCTCTCTTTTCTCTCTCTTTTCTCTCTCGTTTATGTTACCTTCTTCTTCTAAAAATGTTTGCTTGTCAATTTTTATTTTCCTTCTCTCACTTACATGCTGACGAGTCTTCGCTCTGCGCGTAATCTTTTATTTTCTTCCGTCATTTGAATAAATAGTCAGAATACATAACTGAATGGTCTCGTGGTAAAACTAGACTAAGGAATCATTAACTTCTCGATTTAAGAGTTTAATTAAAGATATTTGAAATTCAGATTAAAAAGTTCGGAAAACCTGCTGAAACTTAGATGTGGAATTACTTATTTTAAGGTCTTAATATCAAACTTAAAATAAAATAAAATTTTTGTACTGAAATATTTAAATGTCAGCCTTCAGAATAAGACTCAAAACGACTGAGTAATAAGTAAATACAGATTACATCTAATTACTACATCTAATAATAGGCCCTATCAATTTGTTTATAACTTGCTTAAATCGAAAATCAAAATATTAAAGGGATTCTTTTTAAATGATCTTTTGCACTTTTGGTTTCTAATTTTTACAGAGAATATGCTTTTTAATATTTTAAAATTTGTATTTTTTGCAAAAAGATCACTAAGCATCGTTATTATAAATGTATACTATCGCAGTATTTGTAAAAGGGGAGTTGACAGGCGCTCGACAATTTACCTAAATTACTACCATTTTCTAACATCAAATTTTCTTCATTTCTGAAGAACCGATATTTATTAAATAAAGTTTTATAATTGCATAACGTCAGAAAAATTTTAATTTATATATACTATATAAAAAAACTTTAATTTAATACATCTATTACTTAATATCGTCAAATATTTATCTTTTAAAAACTACAAAATGATATTATTTAAATTTATAAATAGTAAACTTAGAAAATACAAAAGGAATACTACTTTTTCACTTATTTATTTTAAAAAAACGGTGCAAAACCTACCACTGCAAGTTTTGAATGTACATTTGAAGGCACTGATGTACTTATTCACAGATCTGACGTGCAGAACAGTTTCAAAGGAATTTACTAAAACCATTCGTCAACTTTCTTTGTATAATATACTATATTTTCACGCACATCAAACAAGTATAATATAAAATATCATATTGGACTTAAATAATAAAATCACTTTTAAAAACTATCAATAATTATATAAGCTTACATTTATAAATGAAGGATCGTTTTGTACGACTTTAAAATGCTTGTACAAAATAAGCAGATGCGTTGCTCTGGAAGTGCTGACGGAGTGTTCCTAAAAAAGCCGTGACAGAGACAAGGATAGTTTTTTAACCTTGATAAACAATTGACATATTGACGATTTCATGAATTCACTGCTGTAGGCTGTGCTTAAATAAATCCATTATTAACCCCGCCGACACACCCTCGTACATTAAAGATATGTGACTCATTTTCTGAAGACAGGTACCGAAAAAGGCTTCTCTAAGGAGACAGAGGTGTCGGGATATCTAGAAATAACGTGGATTCGAGAAAGAAATCAGCGAAACTGTCTGAGTAAAGTATTATCTGTGGCAAGACTACTTCCACTGATGTAAAGAATGACCTTATTAGAATATTAAATGACTTTCGTATTTGATTCAAGATGAACTTCAACGAATTAGGAAATTATTCACAATATAGACAAGCATGTAACGTGTGATATACCTCTGTACTGTAAGTCATAACTATCAGTCTCACTTACGCAGGAAAAAAGTAAAAGAAATTGAACAATATTGGAGGAAAAGTATGTGAAGAAGAGTAGCGAAATACTCCTTTGCATAGATTACTAAGCACTAAGTGTGATATCAAACAAGTATCGACATCTATTTCCGGTACTAGAGAACCAAATCAATAGTTTTGATAATATCGCATGGCTTAAGAGCTTGAATTTATTTTTCGAATAATATTATATTACGCTGACAAGGAACTGCAATCAGCTACTAAGCAAGTACAGCATCGTCGGACTCGCACAAGACATTATAATTACGAACGGACATTAAGTCGCAACATAATTGCGAATTGCGTTGCACTAATGTTCAACGGTTCTTCCAAGACAAAAGCACAAGCCTGGATATTTCACGATAATAATAACTGACAGAAATTGGACTTATACATAATTAACAAATCTCTCAAACATTTTATGCCAAAATAAATGTTAAGCACGTGATAGCTGCTATCGTAACTCCGTACGCGAATAATCAAGTAGAAAAGTACAACTGGATTAGTCTTGCGAACCTGGCAACGTGAGCTAAATTCAGGTATATTTGATACTTAGAGAGGTAAGCAAAAGTTGACGGAAGTCCAAAAGTAGGAAAAGATGATTAAGCTACTATTAGACAATAAAGCTACACAGATAATGAAGCTACATCGTTGGTAATATAAAGTAGCTACACCGAAATAAAAGATTCTAAAGAACATGTACTCCAGTGATGAACTTGGGCCTTGGGTATTGGTTGATATCTGCAGCAAACGAACCAGAATCGAAATGATCACGGACAATTACTATGGAGCCTCATCACAACACAAGATAAGATGATATCGTTGAATCTTTTTATCCGAGACACCTATCCCATTCTAATATTGAGCCAGAACGATCGCTATTAGGTTTGCTGAGGTACCCATGTTAACGTACACAAATTATTACGGACACCCCTTAACGGAAGTAGTCAGATTAAAATACATAGGCTTAACCAATTTGTTTGGAACAGTCAATCACGCTGTGACATGAACAAGTAAAACGTACAAAGTGAAACGTAGAAATAAAAGGACAAAAAGGAATGGTAAAGCATGATTGCAAGAGCTTGTCCTAATCTAACTAACACATTTGCAAATTACCGACATTTGGGATTCTGATGAGACCTGATTTAACTGGAGTCTTCTTGTGCAAGTAAGGTGGCAGAAAGGAGTTGTAAAGAAGACAGACTGTATTATTTTAACTTTGCAAAGCATTCAACACCTTGTCGGTTTCATTCACGCAGAATATTATCATCATAAATAAAACATACCACGTTATAATTCTTTTTATTTTCAGTCCTCTATGAGGATGGGTTGTAAGGTTAAAATTAAAGAGAAAAAAAATTTGAGTTTCAAAAATTACTGATTTCGTTGCAAGTCTAGCTATGCAGACTTTAGATACATTTTACCATCGTACAAGTTCATATAAATCGAACCAGAGTTATCATATGAATTATTTATTAATTAATTAAATAACTAATAATATTGCAAGTATTGTACATTTTGAATATTAAGATTCCGATTCACTTATTGTAGCACAAAAAATTAAAACACTATTGGCAATGAATGGAAGTAATCATTCAATAAGTATACTAAGTAAATTTAATTTTACTTTCAATCGATTTAAAGTATTTCTAAAACTTAAACTATATAAACTATATAAACTATATATAGTATATGAAATAAACAAATATAGAATAACTAGCGCAAAGAACTAATAGTACCGTAAACTAATGTAAAAACACAACTATGGAGTAAAATTCAATAGTTATGTAAAAATTAAACGATGAACAGCGCAAACCAAACATAATAACCACTATTTACTTAAGTAATAGGGTAAACTAAGATTTTTAATATAACGTAAAAAAATTAGGAAGTCTAATGCTAAGTCTAATAAGTTGTACAACCGAAAATAAAGAAAAATAGAATTTCAGACAATCAAAATAATAAGAAGAATGATGTCTGCATAAGGTACACATAGATAAACTTCAGAAAAAATATCCAAACTTGGTCAAATATGATGGATGACAATACAGTATGTACAATTACACGGCTTATTGTAACAAAATTGTAACGATCGCGTTCCCGGGGGGATATTTTCTCCATCGGAGCACTTTGGCTTGCGGTATGGGTCTTTTCCAAGTTCGCCTGCATCGCTGACCATTGGGGGAAAGCTCTTTTGAAGTTCTTTTGTTGTCTAAAGTATGTCTAAAGTATGTCTAAAATTACTTTTGGTGTTCTGTAGTCTCACCTCTGAAGAGTAAGACTACAAACAGTAACAGACTCCATTATTTCGTAGTCTTTGATAGCTCGAGGTTCTTTTAAACGCATTGAATATAAGGTCAAGGATACTTTTCATCAATAAACGTGCTAAGCAGGATACCAGGATTCACAAGGGCGTGATCGAAAAAACTGACAAGCACCAGCTGGGCTAGGGTGGATGCAAATTGTTTAAGAAGCAGTCGGGAAATGACGGTCGTAAGCGATATCGCACAGTTCTATTTATATCCGTGCGCACCTTGGTCGTGCGGATTCCACCGCGATTCGTGTATTCCGCGCTGCGTTTCGTAGAGCTTCGGTACGTGGTAGCTGTCGCCTGTTACGGCGAGGACCGTTCGACGGCCCCATCGCCGTAACGCCAATGTGCCACCGGAGGCTTTGTAACGTTTGATGCCAAGCGCGTGCTAACTTGTTTGCTTCACAATGAGGCAAAATGGCCTTGCTTCGTTGCAGATTATAAAATATTCATGGGCGCCAAAATGAAATGGAATATAAGAGAGCCTAAGTTGCTAACCTTCAAATTAGAGAACATGAATTTTTAATCCTAGTAACATAATCAAAGGGTTTTGGAATGTACTATTAAATTGCAAAAACTAAAATGCATCGCCGATTTCATTTACATAGAACTAAAAAATATGTTAATACAATAAAAAAGTCTGAAGGAGAAGAATAGGGGAGTATTTTTGAATAGAAAATGCCGTTTCTAAATTATCGAACTCGTGTAAGAATATAGGGAAAATAAGTATTATCTAAATTTATAGCAAGCAAATAATAATAACCAAACTTATTTTAAAGAATTAAAAGAAAATTGAATCCTAATACACGATAACAATCGGTATTATCACGTATTATTATATACATAGTATCGCATACGTAGATAGAATTAGTAATACACCGAAGTAAAAAATCATAAAAACCATGTCAGTTTACATAGTCATTTATGTTATAAGGTTTTTTTTTCTTAAAAAAAAAAAAAAAAAAAAAAAAAAAAAAAAACTAGATGCTAAGCTGGTGAATAAATGTTGTATTGAGCTGTAGCAAACATCGAAGAAATTGTAATAAAAATTAGATTTTGTCGATCCGGCACGTTCGACCTGAGGTTTGCCTGGTCGCGATAATTTGTCACGATAATACCGAATCGATGCAACAAAGCACGGCCAAATTGTCGATACCGATGTCCCACGAAGAAAAGCACCTCTTTTCCCTTGGCACATTTAGGTATTGCAGTCGACAACTCCGACTAATCGATCACCAACCGCTTCGAGAGGTACCTCGATCAGGACAACAAATTTTGCTGTCAACTACGTGACCCGTGAATCATGAAATAATCATAGTATTATTTATATTATAATTAGTATACAGTTAAAACAGATGAAAAGTGTTTTATTTATATCGAGAGATCTTTAAAGAAATTTTTTAATGTTTTCCAATAATACGATTTATGCGTTATATACGCTCTGGATTATTTCTATGTTTATATTTATCATATTTCTTTTTTAATTCTTAAATAATAAAAGTACAGCAAATAATTATACACTTAAACAATCTGTACTAAAATATACAAGTGTATTTAATCAAAAACCAATCCTCGTACATCGACACGAGCTTAACGTCGTTAAAACGTAACAGGCATACGTTATGAACGGTTCTGGTTTAACAGTTTGAGGTTTTTTAGCATATTTTAACTGTACGTGCACCTTGGAAAATGAAGTTTTATAGTATGGTAATATTTTCACCAAAGACTTATTGCAATGCAGGTCATTAGGAACTGCTTTACATCTACGCACATAAGTGGGCCTTCTAATTGCTGATTCCTTATCAACGTAATCGGTATCCACGCATTACTATAAATCGTATCTCTGGAGATGATCTTATCTTAAAAGAAGGATGGGATGGTTACATTAGTAACCAGACAGCGACTAAGCAGCGATACTGGTCACGCGCTTTCTAGCGACTTTACGGTTGGTCACGTGATAACAACACTCAACAAATGCCAACTCTCCCGCGTTTATGAAAGAGTACATTTCAAAAATAAATTTAATGCTAATCGGATTAAAGTGAGAAGTAACATAACTTCATTTCTAGATTTAAACTTAAATTTATATTATAAACGCACTACTTTTTACTAAAAGACTGTTAAACCATAAGCTTTATTTATGAATGTTCTCTTTTTAATTAATGGATCTATTTTTTTTTTATTAAAAAACAGTTTTAAAAACTAGTTTTACTCCAAGATTTAAAGTTCCGTTAATGTGTCATAAACTATGTTTTTTACCATTACTTTCCTCAAAGATTAGATAATTTAATGTATAATTACCACGAATCCAAATGTTTTATTACAAGTAATTCGCAACTGAGCAATAATACTCGGCATGCAGAAGTCTGAAGTCTACATCATTGGAGTTGCAACGAAATTTGAAAATTTTTAAACAAGATTTTTCACCATATTATTCCACCAAATACCATCGACTAAGACAATAGCTTTTATATATATATATATAAAAAATCGCGGCGGCATTACTCTTCATGCGTTTTTAATACATGCGTAAATGCGCGTAGGAGCAAAGGGTATACACTACTGTACAAAAAATAAAACGAATAATCTTACCACTCACATAAATATTCTGCAGAATATTACGTACATGAGAAGAGTGTATGAACATTCAAATATACCTAAACCCAATTTCCAGCGCGATATTCATAAAAAAACTTTTTCTTATGTATTGATAATCTTAAAATACACGATGTTCCTTAATAAAATTTAGTGGAATATCTTAAGGAATTGATTATTAACAATCTAAGATGTGCCGTGTACTCGTGTGTATAAAGCTGGCGATGTATTTAAATTCACCTAACACCAATTTCCGTCGCGATGTGAACATAAACATTTTTTCAAATGCACTACTAATCTTAAAATAGACGATGTTCCGAAAAAAAATTCAATAAAATGTCTTATGCTAATTTGTTATTAATTATCTAGGCGGCCCGTATGTTCCCGTGTATAAAAGTGCGTGTGTATTTAAACATACGGAACATCGATTTCCAGCGCGATATCGGAACTTTTTTTTACGTATTAATATTATTGAAATACGCTTTATTTAAAAAAAAATTAAATTTAGTGGAATGTGTTAGGGGAATTTGTTATAAATAATCTTATGCGGCTCGTATACGTGTGTACATATGAGTGCAAGCGCATTCCATGACGGACGATGCTAGTTATTCGTAAAATTTTTAAGCCACATTTACCGAATATATTGCCTATTACATTTGTCTTTATATTCTGCAAAATAATTTATGCGAATAGTAAAATTACTCGTTTTAAAAAGTAATGCCACCGTGATTTCTTTTACATTTTCCTTTTGGTTATAGTTTTTTATATAAACTATTATCCTAATCGATAATATTTGGTGGAATAATAAAATTGACTCTGCTACGATTTCTCAAAAATTGTCATCCCCTTATAAGGGTTTTTGAGGGTGGAATTAATTTCAGACCTATTATTTTATCATTTTATGTCATGATTGATAATTGTTTATTAAGTACATATTTTTTTAATTAAGTAAATATTGTTATAACAATATTGTTATTCTACAATGCTTTTCTTATAAATTATTACTATGTAATTACAAATTATTGATAAATAAATTATTATTTTATTTAAAAACAATTGTTAAAAATCGTATTTTTCTTCTTCATTAAGCTCTATATTCCTGAAAATTTACTTTAGCGTAATATTACATAATATTATAATAAATATTATAGCATACATAAATGCTTAAATTTCAACTACAGAACTTATTAATTATTTTCAAACAATGGTCATACCTTTTTTTCTAATTATTTCAAATCCTCAATTAGAAATAGCTTCAGTAAGTACAACATTTTTTAATTTAATTGAATGTCATAATTAACTAGAAAATTTTACAGATGAAGGATCTTATTCTCGTTCATCAAACATCTTTAATTAATATTTTCTACATACTTGCAAGTTTAACGTGTTTCATAATAAGAAATTAAATCAATCAAAAATAAGTTTAAGTGAGATGAAATTTTAATAAATAAAATTTAGTTTCTATATGTTTGTTATATAAATCCTTTTTATTTAAAAACTTTTTAACGAATAATATACACATTTTTTACACGTATTCGTTAGAATAACAAATTAAAGTTTCTATTTGTACTATTGACTTTCTCTTTTGCAACTCAGTGCTCGTCACTTGCAATTAAAATAAAAAGAGATGGAAAATTATATTAACAAAAAACAATAAGGATATCTAGAAATTGAGATGCGCGACAATTATGCAATGCTCCGTTGGTATTGAAGTTGATATTAAAGTCTCGTTAATAATCACATTTGAGCTTTACCCATACAGAAAAGTACAATAATTCATGATTCTTAAGCGATTCGCGGTCGTCGCAATATATTCTTGGTACTGCGTAATCTTTATTGCCTATTCGACACGATAAATTTTCCGGAGAACTTTTTTACGACGAGTCTATTTGGATAAGAATAATCTATAAGTGCAATTAAAAAATAGCTCTGATATTTAAAATTTAAATAAATTTTTCACGAATCAAAGAATTTATTTAATTCTGATACATTTTTCTGATATTGTATTGCATGTTTAGTAAATTTAATTCTAAACCAGAGGAATAGTTGAAACAAATTTCTTTATTTATTTAAATATTTTAATAATATTTTACTTTTTCACGTGATTATGAACATAAATTTACCAAATCATTAATAAATTATTATGTTGCAATTGAAAATCTAAAGAATTTAAATCTCTTAAATATAAATAATTTCAACAATTATAAAATTACATAACTTAATTGCACAATTCAATGTAAAATAATTGTTCGGATTCACTTTATTCAAGATTCAAAATGTATTGTTTGCTAACTTGCATTTTTTACTACATTTATAGTAATGCAGGAAAAATCTAGAAGAAATAATGATAAAATTAACAAAACTAACATTACTAATACCTTATTCAAAGTCACTAAATTAGAATTACAATAAAGGTTTAGAATCAATATAATTTTAATTTAAAAATTACTTTAAAAAATATGTTTCAAATAATCATTAATGATCTAATTGGTGAAAACTTATAAAAAATTATGTTTATTTTTTGTTTACTATCAGAAGAATAAGGATAATTACAATTTTGTAAATGTTAATGAAATTATCAATAAGTAGCCAAATCAAAGCTAGAAAAAGATACTAAAACTTAAACTAAAACTAAAACTTTAGTTACTAAAAAAGTAACTAAAACTTTTTCATACTTTATAAACTGAAAAAGATGATTAAACTTATATTTTAATACTTTCATGAAATAAGCAAATGTAAAAGAGACAAGTGAATAGGAACTTGCAAATCTTCACCGCTTAAGATCCATACTATTCTCTATAGCTCATTTGATATTTTCTTATTATTATTTAAAAGTGATTACATTTACTTCATAATCATTATTTTATTTTATCAAATTATATCTGTTTGATATGTTACATTACAAAAGAAAAAATTCGATTTAATATTAAACTTTTTCTATCGCATATTCTTTTTATTAAAAAATGGTCGCAATAATTGTCTCTATTATTGACAAATAATATTTTAGATTAAAAAAATTAAAGTTTCTAGCTTGTTTAAAGCTCTAACATCATCATATTTTCTAAAAGCTCTTTACAACATACCTGGAATAGATAAGTAGATTTTTACTTATCAATAATGATAACAAAATCATAATAAGTAAATCTTTTATATAATAGATTCAGTTCCATTCTCAAAAAGCTAACATTTTTAATAACATATTATATTTAGGCTTAAATCTTACATTTTACTATTTTAATATATCTTGTTTGATTCTTATATTTCAAAATTATTATGTTCAGATAAATTATTTTACGCATAATCGATTCTCTAACATAACCTATGATTTTCCATACACCCTGTTTATTTTTTTTATTGCTTATGAAAAGATGCATTTAGTGAAATGATAGTACTTAAAACATTTAATACTGAACATAAAATAAATGGCAAATTTGAATGTTTTGATACATATTTTATTTAAATTTTCAATTAATATATGTTAAGATATCATATTATACGATAATTATAATAAATTGATATCAATTATGAATAAATTTGATTTATCAAATAAGATTATTAAAATAATTATAATTTTCATGTTTCATAAATTTAATAAACAAAACTGGTGGAAAACTTATACTTGTGAAACAAGTGCAATGATTATTTTTAATCATAAATATTTTTTAGGTTATAAAATATCAAAGCTACATAAAGATATATTGATTAATTTTTTAAATCATTAATTGTGAAAATATAAGTAATAAATAATTAATAATAATCATTTATCCTTTATATAATCTAAGGTATAACAAATTAATAAGATCACTTATTTTTGAGTACTTAATATTTTAAATCAAATTTCAAATGAAATTTACGTTAGATTATTTTTGGCCTTTTTTAATTCTGTTAACTATTTTTTAAAATTATTGTACATGTAAAAATAAGGTGAAAATATAATATATTTTCTTATAATATATCTTAATAAAAATATATATACATACATGATACTTAAATTACCCGCCAATAAATATTTAATATTTCTTTCTAGCCATTCAAATTACGTATTTCATACATATTAATGTTTATCGCTTTAATATAATAAAAAAAAAACACGTTTAAATGTATGAATAAATAACAAAATTTATAAAAAAAAATGTAAGTTGTAGGAAGCGGCAAAATATTGGCTCGAGATTCATACATTTGGCTAATTTTAGAAATCACGCCATGTGCTTCCCGGCAATTTTCGTTGTTCGCAGCCGATAATACATAGATGATTTTAAACCAAATAATATCATAATAAGTGCCGACAACAAAAATCCAATCGCACGACAATTAACATTAATAAATTAACTTACCCCTGTCGAATTTTTTTCCCTCGGGATCAATATCTTTCACATTAAAAATATCCTCAAACAGAACGCCTGCCATTTTGTAAACTATACACCCCTGAGGTTCGAAAGTGAAACTAACAGGCCCTATGATCACCAAGTAATCCATCCAAGTTTCTAAGTCAGTGCCGTATTATTTGAAAGTTTTTCTTTACAGCTTAACGACTCTTTATGAACAGTTTACAAATAATATCAGTCGAATTAACTTTCTATAAGAATTTTATTTTTATTTTTAATATTTTTCATGTGT
Organism: Wiebesia pumilae; assembly: GCA_018907045.1. Lineage (NCBI taxonomy): Eukaryota > Metazoa > Arthropoda > Insecta > Hymenoptera > Agaonidae > Wiebesia > Wiebesia pumilae. The sequence goes on along the minus strand of JACCHZ010000131.1, from coordinate 134,686 downwards.
TTCTTCAATGCATTATTTTTAATAATAATTCAAATAATAATACGCTTTAGAAAATTATTAGAAAAAATGTATTGTAGGCATATGAGTAAATATTTGGGTACATGGCCTTGAAAATAGAGGACGTGGTACGGTACTGATTAGGTTTTCCATTTCCATTGTGTTTTTTAGTTTCTTACACTTTACACGGTTCATACGCAAAATGTTTTCATTACAAACAATTTAATGCCAACACTATTATCCTACGTGTATTGCATATGTATATACATAGATAATGGATTTCTTATTTTTCATATTAAAAATTTGCATGCTTTTTTTAAAAATATCCATATTTTTTATTAATTACGATATATTAAAATGACATTCACTTTTTTAGTTGTGTAAAATATTTCGTAAATTTAAATGCTATCAATACTTACAGTATAGTTAAACGAGAATGAGAATTACAAGAGAAAAAAATACCTCGATATGAAAATCGGCACATAATATCATTCGTTCTTAAGGCAAAGAATATTGTTTTTACAGTTTTATAATTTCTATAAATAATGAGTGATGACGAAACAAATACTTTACTTGATAAAGATAAAAATCAGGTATATAAAAATGTGTTAAATTTTTTTTATATTCAAATAATAACGGTGTGGTATTTACGATTTTGAGGTTAATTTATTACTAAATTTATCATGCTTCTGTTTTCAATATTATTCAATATTATTTCATTTAAAAATGATTGTTGCTGCTTATATTAATATTTTTCAAATGATATTATTGAAATAATTAAATAACTTATATATAAAATAATAAAAATGTGATAAAAGCAAAACAACAAACTTTAATTAAAATTAATTGGTATATAGATAGAATTCGCACATAATTTAAGCAATTTGATGGTATATGATATTTCTTAATATTGTTTAACCTTCGTAAAGATTGATCAATTAGTTACTTAAAAAAATATGGTTGTTTTACATTGTAAAAGTAATAATTATCATTTGAAGAGAGCATATGATTATCAGCTAACTATCTATTGTAATAATTATGAATCAATTTATGAAGTTCACTTTTAAGTAAATTATATAAATATAATAAATACTCAAACATGTTAAACAAATAAAGTAATAAATTTCATATTAAGAATATAGCGATGGTATTTTAATGGAACTAATTGTATCAACGATATTAAAAATAAATAATTCAGATTTATTATTCAAATAACATTGTTACATAATACATTTTTACTTATTACATTAAAAAATTTGTACAAATAATTCTAAAAGTGTTTATTCAAATATTTTAATAAAAAATATATTTTATGAAATAAATAAAAATAAATAAGTATCTATATTTATTAGAGATCATTTGACTTTATACGTTTCAATTTTTGTAGACAGAGATCAGAAATGAATTGGCACAAATGAGTTTTGAAAATTTACAAAAACTTAAAGAAAAATTGGGTTCAAAAGTTTATAATGCAGCAGTTTTTGGAGTTCAAAAAACTAAATCAATTAAATTTAGGCGAGAGAATAAAAATAGACCTCGTGAAGTATCGTCAAAAAAACAAGTTTCTCGATTCCGGGAAATAATGCCTATTAAAAAGAAAGCATCGAGAGATCCCAGATTTGATAGCCTTTGTGGTAACTTTAATCCAAAAGCATTTAAAAACTCTTATTCATTCCTTACTGAAGTTCGAGAAAATGACTTAAAAGAATTACAAAAGGAGTTAGAGACTGAAGAAGATCCTAAACGTATTAAAAAAATAAAGTACCTCGTGCAAAGGCTACAAAATCAACTTAGAGAAGAAAGAAAGAATACAGAAAAGGAACAAAATGAGATAAAAGAGAAACAAGAGATTATTACTGCTATAAAGTCTGGAAAAAAACCTAACTTTAAGAAAAAATGTAAGTACTTTATTTAAATAAACACCTAGTCAGTTCAAAGTTTTAATCAAAATTTAATATATTTTGTTTTTCTTCAAGCTGAAAAACGTATCATAGACTTGGTATCTCAATATGAAGAACTTAAAAATTCAGGTAAATTAACAAAACACATTAAAAGGATAAGAAAGAAGAATTTGAAAAAAGACAGAGTTCAATTGGAGAATTCAAATTCGGAATAAATTTTTATTCTATATTCATACTGTATACAAAATATTAATGTCAATAAAAAATACAATTAAAAAATTGTAACAATAAGAATTTTCCAAAGGCTAAGAATTAAGATTAATAATAAGTATTGTCTTAATCTTGAATCCATTGAAAGGACTTTATATTTTTCTCTAATATTTACATTAATGTAATTTGTATACAATTAAACAGAAAAATAATGTATGATTACAGAAAGGTAGATAAAAGTACATAAAATGTTCATGTTATTTAAGCTTTGCGTAAAAATTGAAACATTATTTTGAAATTAACAGTGCTGAAAAATGAATTCTTAGATGTAAATAAACGAATGTAGTGCTTTATGCTGGATATAGAATGTATAAAATCATTTATATAACCACTATTAATCTTAATTAAACATGAATTATTAGAGGTAATCGTTTATGAGTAATAAAATAATAAAATTATGCTTTTTATATATTTATAAGGTGAGAATTCTATTAATAATGTTGTACTCTTATATTATGAATCAGTTAAGTAATATAATTAAGATAACAAATCTAAATGTATTTCGAATTTTCGAAAAATATAATGGAATTTTTTATATGTTCAACCTTTAATCATCATGTTTTATTTTTAATAGCATAATAATAAATAAATTCAGTGTTTCAATACCTACCAAACCTTCAATACCTGTCATACAGCATCTGCAATCATAAGAAACTAAAAAAATGTCGATTTGGGATTTAAAGGCTCCTCGAAGAATAGATGCTTCTATTAATTATGTATTTTTTATTTAACATCAAAAGTAATGACACTTGGGTTGGACAATGTCTCTCATTTGTTTTTTTCTTTTTTTTCTTAATTTATTCGCGTGTGAAAACAGAACTTATCGATATAATAATTATACGAAGGAAATCGTCAATCAGAAATTACAAGAGTTCGGGTATAGAGCAGTGTACGTGTTTTATCTCTTTTATCCTCTTCTTCACTCTCGCATTCGCAATTATCATTATCCATGGCGCGCGTGCGCGCGCTTACTTTTGCATTTCTTCTTTCGTTCCCGATTTGGATAACAAATTCGGCGTTCATCCGTCTCCCGCGTCTTTTTATTCCCCATTACGAGCATTCGTTGGTTGGAGTATTTCATTGAAAGCTATTCGAAACTTTATCAGAAGTACAAAAGTACGAATTGTTCATCGACATTTTTTGCTTGAAACTAAACGAATCCCTTTCGCCGTATACTCAGCGAATCGTCAAAACAATTTGAAATTACAGTCCCGTAAAATTTAATAGTTTAAAAGAGCTCGGTTGCACAATGCAAGTTCAACGCAAATTCCAGTGTAAATAGATGAGATACGTAAAACGCGCTTACAATTCACATAAGACTTGCGTTGAATTTTACTTTGGTATTTGCGTTGCGCTTGCAGCGCGTGATCGAATCTGTGCAAATCTCAACTGTTACATAACATTTAGGTTCAAGCAGAATACCGAATAAATCCTATCGAATAGTCTTGAAGTCAAGCACTCTTCAATGCAACTTAACTACGATACGCCCTAGTGAAACGAAAGTATTACGTAAAAGCATTCTTTTAATTTCACGTCTCAGATTGCGTTAGCCATTTAACAATGCGCCAATCTCAGTCGATAGTTAACCGTTATCCCTAACCAAAAGTTCGTAAGCTCTTCGATGCGACACTCCAATCTCCAGACGACTTTTATACTTCTTCGTGTACACGTGAACTGATGTGTGGATGCCTGTAGGATTATGTACTTGCGCGTGAACGTATGTCTGATTGGCTCCATGTGTACGTATGCATATGTGTGTGTGTGTGTGTGTGTGTGTGTGTGTGTGTATCAATGGTTTATGTGCACGCGTGTGTGTAGTTGCGTGGGAGCGTTAGGTGCGGTGTATTTTTATCTCTCTCTCTCTCTCTCTCTCTCTCTCTCTCTCTCTCTCTCTTAAATTAAACTTCTTCGGTTTTACTTGTATTCGGTGCTAAAAAGGAAAACGCAGAGAAATGAAGGGATACCCCGCGCGCGCATTTCCACGGGGATGCGACAATGCAGCGCATCGCGCGAAAACACGCGCGCCCGGATCCCCGATCACGCACGATCTATCTACCCGTTCTTTCAATTATTTAAAATATGTACAATATTAATAAAACGTTATTCAATTTTTTTTAACCACTCTCACTTGTCTGCTCTATTCTTTATATCCTCGTCGTCGTTTCAATTTAATTTTACGTTTTTTTTTTCGTCGATCATTCGGTGATTCCATCGCGAGTGCGTGGGTGCGCGCGTACGTGTATAAGTGTACGAATGGCGGGCTACGCCGGGCCGACGTTTATCCGCTTACTATATCCCGTGCATATCTTTCATCGTTGACTACGTTTACTTTTGCCTAGTGCTCTTTTCCTACTCGAAGCGAACAAAGTGATAACCGTGAAACTTTCGCCGATTCAAACGATGAACAATTGGAGAGCAAAAGTTTCTCTACATTGATTTATGAATTATCGAAATATCAGCATTTACTCTACATTATTATCGCTTATATGTATCATACCAATACGCTAACGAATACCGCTAATACACGTAGATAACAGCTTTTGCGTGTAAGCAGTCGAAAATCTGCGATATAGCATGTCAATATTTTCCTATAGACTTTTAACCGTACACATCTTGTATATTACATTAACGTACATTCATAAAGCTTGATTCACGTTGGATAAGCAATGATAAAAAAGCATTTCCATTAAATGTCTTCATTCGATCGAACGACCGAAGTACTTCACGGTTCGATCACTTTTTTCTCAGCTCGTATCGAAAATGTTGCCGCAACCTATTGGCTATTTATCGTCCGCCGATTTCACGCGACGATGCGACAAGAAAAATGCACGCAACTCGTTTTCGCACTCATGGTTCGACTTTCCATTCTTCTTCACATCGTTACATCACGGATATATTTGCTTCGCATTTTACTACCAACGGAAAAGAGCGGGCGTGCATTAAGCGTACCTACTGGTAGGTAAAAGGATCAATAGGGCCCGGCATAAAAAATAAGCATGTAGAACAGAGTTGGAGTGAACTCGACAATAAAGGAATTAGTTTACATGGGTGGTGCAGGTGGTGTACAGGTGGGCATTGAACGCGATTGTAAAAGGAAGCGAGATCTACTTGAACGTTTCCGCGCGAGAGGGTCGAAAAGAGCTTGAAAATCGATTTCACGAGCAAACGTCTGCAAACGTCTATTAGAGTATTGTCGAGCCGGAGTGTTCGCGGAAATAAAAATATTATATTACAACGAATCGCGAAGGGCACCGTAGCACGGGGGAAAAAGCGAAAATATATCGCGTAAAATATAAAATGAAAAAATCGCACGCCTCGTCATTCCGCTCAGTCCGCCGCAAGATCATCCTGTGTCTCTGCTTAAATGATCTTAGACCGCAAAAATGTTCCTCGCGCCCTTTGCTCTTCTGTTCGTTAATTTTGCATTTTTTCACTTATTCACGACCTTCTCGTGTTCTCGTCCTTCTCTTATGTATTCTTTTTGAAAATTTTTTATACCTGCTGTTCTCTTTCCTCGCACTCCTCTAGCCCCTCGTTCCCTTCCCATTACCTCACCGTACTTTTTCTCTTATTACGTACTTTGTTTTCTTTTTTTTTCTTCAACAACACGATCTAGACTAAACCATATATAATAATTACATCTAATAATATCTTACTGTAACATGTATTATATTATCATTATTAATATTATTATAATTATCATAATAATAATTATTATTATTATTTATTATACCGTTAATGTTTAAATTATTAGCCTAAAGTGAGAGGCGGCGCACGACGGCAAAGCATTTTCTGGGCTCTCCTATTCGAGGCCCCCGGGTCACGGAACACCCTGTGCGTCGATCACCGCGGGGTCGTCTTATACGTGATCGCTCTCAACGCTTACGCAAAAGTCAATGTCGGGCACTTGACACCGCGCATGAACGTGTGCTTATGTACGTAATCGTATTGTGGTGAAGGTGTGAGTGATTGATTGCTCGCTCTGGCTTCCCGCCTTCGAGACGCCCCACGTCCCGAGCGCATTTCGGGCTGTTCCCCGGGTATCTTCGAGGGCGCGGAAGCCACGTTATTATCGTCGATCGTTAGGTACCCCTTAACGCCAGAGCCGGTACGCGAAGGAAGGCGAAGAAGAAGCAGAGCTGTGGGTGGGAGCGGCGACGCATCCCCTTCGTTCCGATTGTTCCCTGTAAGCGGTCCGCCGGCGGCCTTGTCCCCATCTGCGAGGCGATTGAACCAGGATAGCCGCTCGGTCGGGGAGCCTCCTCGGGTTCTCAACGAGCATCAACAAGGAAAAATTCTATGGGGAGTCCCTGGGGGGCTCCGTCTTGCCACGGATGCCAGATCCACGCGCGGTAAACTCCAGCGTGAGCGTCTCCACGCTGGAGCCTCTCGCCTCCTGGGGATCGAACTCCGAAATCCCTTTACCTCGAATGCGGCTGAAGAAAACATGGCCAAGACTCCGCTGTTGCGACAAAATCTCGCGAAGATGAAAGATTGAAAGAATCGCATTGAGCTTTGCTGTGGAAATACCGCGCCGAGAGGCAGGACAGATGATCCGGTGCGGAAGGCGGTCGATGAGACTCCCATCGCGTTCGTCAACACCACGAATGTAATCCCTCGCCCTTCGCGTTTGCTTTTTGCCGCCGTCGCACGTCGATATTCGCGCACCGATGGTACATTTCTTCGCGCAAGTCTAAAGTCGTCGCGACAGCGAAGTATGTTTTCTACTGCCCATTCTTAAAACCAGCCACGATTGGAACACCGTTGAAATGAAAACAAAGAAAACGCGTTGCCGGGACTCTTCACTCGCCAGTCCGGAGCGATGGAAGAACGAGCATCCGTTCGTCTACGTGTGACCTTCGGTTGCTTGCTTTCTTTTTCTTTTTGTTTTGCATTTTCCTTTGAATTTTTTTTCGTTTTTTTTTATTGTTTTGTTTTTTTATTATTATTATTATTTATTTTTTTACTTTTTTACTTTTTTATTTTTTTATTTTCATTTGAACACTTTGGGTAGCCTTTTGAACGTCCGGGGAGTTCACGCGCGCCTTCTTTCGTTTTCAACGGCTTGGAAAGGATCAGTTCGAGAAAAGGAGAAGACCCGATGAATCCCCAGCTGCCCAACGTCACGCAATGACAGACATATAAGTTCTCTCTGTAATACGAGCGTCGTTTAAATTTTGTCGGTTTCTGATTTAAGGGATGCCGCGGAGTCTCGAGACAACAGGGCGTTCGGCGTCCCGGGGTTCGGTGATATTTTTGAATCTTTTTTTTTTTTTTATTTATATTTAAACTCTTTTTTATAGCGAGCTGGTATTTTTTCCTTTCGCTGGCGTTTAACCTATGAAAAACCTAAGAGAATATACGTCTGTTTCATCGTTACGTTTAGCATGATTTCTTTTGTTTCACCTACTTAAGAATGCGTGAGGGTAATTTTTATACTTTATATTTATCTTTTTCGCAATTTGTCGCTTCACTCTACAACAGCGTTTAATTTTGTATGGATAGATTTTTTATTAAATTTTACCTTTGTATGGAATTTTATATTTGCATTCTTCGACTTTGCTTCGCTCTACTTATAATGTTCACTTTTAGTGTCTACTGTCGCATGTTGTGTTACAATTTGATCATTAAACTTTGTTTTATAATATCGTTATTCATAATCAATTTTATTGTTAACGCTATTCTTCTGTTTGCTTATGCTTATTTTTCTTTAATCTTTTTTTACGTTTTTCGGCTTTTTTTTTGCGACCACACTTCGCCTTTCAACGCACATTATTTATTCATTCCGAAGATTGCTCGCGTATTAATTAATTACATAACTTGTTTTCTGTCTCTTTCTTTAAATGTATATCATTTTATTACTGAATTTAATTAAATGTTTCTTAAGTGGTAGTGATGTCCTTTTAAGCGCTAAATATTTATAATACTATCCAACGTTCTTCCATTCCTCGTATCTTCCTTTCCTATTCTCGGCTTCTCTCGTTCTTTCTCGCTCAATAACACACGCTGTTCTATTCTCATCCCTTTCTAATGTCATTCCAGTATAATAACTCCAACAAAGAGTTAACTATGCGAATATGTGTATTGCGGTATGGTGCGTTAACTACTCGGATAAAACTCGAACCGAACAACGTTATACTTGAATTCTTCAACTTTTTCTGCTATTCTTCTCTGAATTAATTAATAATAATGAATACTATAACGCGATTGTTTGCTGCTTCATTAACTTGTTTTTCGATATTTTTTAGCCTATAGCTTTGTTAACTAGAGCGCGACAATCCAGCATACTGTTTTTCTTGTTTTAACTTTTTTCTTTTTTAATTAATAATCAATAAGTTTATCTATAAAGAATGTTAGTGTCGTGTGACTTCTACATTGCAACTTCTTGCCTTCCATGCTTCATACATTGTTATATATTCCGATTTTTTCTTGCCTGAATGGTTATAAGATACGTCTGCTGAAACTGATGCTATTGTTGTTGTTCTTGATGGTGGTTGTGTCAAACTTTCTCTTGTACATAAATTTTTTCAGATTACTCGAATAATTCTTGACGACGCTTTTTTGTTTTGATTTCAAATTATGTCGAGTAATCCGTGACTTCACTAAGAATAGAATAATCTCATAATTTATCAATTTTATTTCTTTTATTTCGTCTTTAGGGCGCGATACCAATCTTTACAGCAAAAACCAGTAATATAATATCTCAAAAATGTTCAACGTTTCTTCATTGCGCCTCTCTTAACTAGTTACTTCTTCATTAATTTAATAATAGTTATTAGGTTTCCCTTTTACTCTTGTCTAAGAAGTTAGTCGGTATCACAAGACATTTATGTTAAAATTGTAACTCCGGTGACTCCCACCGTAGGATGCTGCTCTTCGTATTTTTCATCTTTTATGAACCTGCACTCCGTCGGTATTTCTTGCTTTTTTCTTTATATTTCATAATATTATCACGGAAATGCGTGCGACGCGTGACGCGTCCATTATTTTCCAGTGGTGTGTCTATTATTTATATATCGTTACATAGTCCCGTGTCAATACACGATCATCGACGCATATGGAAAACTAAAACATGTAATACTCGCTAATTTGTCGGGCTTGATATCGAGTCCAATGTCCGAATATGTCTGTTTATGAGTGTTTCGCTTTTCTAGGTTCATTTCTATTTCTCAAATTTGTGATTTTTCTAAAGTTATTCTCTACCTATCGATCCCAGTGTTCAATCTTGTATCAATTAGCTTTTTATTTCATCCTATTTTTTCTTTTGTTTATGTCTACTTTAACTTTTACGTTTTAGTTTTGTTTTCTACTTCGCCTCATACTTCGTTATTTAGGCCTTTCTACGTTATAACTTTTTAACTGTTTTTTGCACTCTTTCTCGTTCATTCGTCGTCGCTTTCTTTTCCTTTCGTACGCTCGAGCTCAGCTGCTCTCGTACGTACTTCATCGTTCCAACGCCTCTCTTCGGAGTGAGTTCGATCGTCGGTGGTTGTGTCACGATTTTATCATTCGAACCTCTTCTCCATCTCTTTTTCTCGTTGCACGAGCCGAAGATTTAAAGAGATCATCAAGAGGCACACAGCGAGTTTTCCTACCCCGTTAAAAGAGCATCGAAACGACGAGCTTCGCATACCCCACACATCATTTTTTTGTAATTTTTTTTTTTTGTTAATTTTTACCATTTTTGCATATCGTTATTATTTTATTATTACTATTATTAATCAGCGCTTTAGTGTATTTTTTACGACGACGGCAGCGTCGGCGAAGCACCGAAATCAATTGGACCCGTGAACTTCATCGACCAGGTCGTCGTCAATTCATCAACTTAATTTTTGCTTTCTTTAGGTACTTAATTTTTATATCCTTAATAATTGGTGAAGATATAGAACCCGAAGCCAAGCGAAAATAGCTAGTGCCTTTAGCTTTATTGCAATTATTATTGGCCCATCAAACAGGCTCTCTGAAGGATTATATATCCTTTCTTTCTTTCTTTTTTTTCATTTTCGGTAAGCGCGCTCCGTGTAAAATGTGTAATTTTATTATTCTTATCGATATTATATCTATTATTATATATACTCTTCGCTGCATAAATGATTCATATAATTATTGTTGTTGACATCTGCTGCTGGGTGTGTTGATAGTGGTGGTAGTAGTAATAGCAGGTAATTTTTTGTTTTCTTCTGCATGGGTATGCGTCTGTCGGTTTTCTCTCTCTTATTCTCTTCACCCCCCCCTCGCTCTCTCGCCCCCTCACTCGTTCGCTCTCTTTCTCTCTCTCTCTCTCTCTCCCTCGCGCGCATTCCGCGTGTTGCTTATCTAGTAGTAAGTTTCTTCCTCGAGCCAACCGCCTGGATATCGGCGGATGTAGAATCGTCTCGTTTCGTCGTAGACAAATATAGCGAGCATGAAGGGAATAGCCGGCAGCCACCAAACAAATCTGCAAGTACGAAAAAGAAAATCAATGATTTATTCAACAAGAACGAGTAACGCATATACTCGATCGTGTGGATGATGGTAATATTTGACGGTATACGACGATCAGAATTTTTATTGTTAGTTTTCATCATGCTATAAGTTAATTGAGTAAAAGAAACAAGGACATCCTTGAGAGTGGTCCTTTTAACGTGTGCGTGTATGTGCGCGCGTACGAGAATATATTAAATAAAAAGTAAAATATATCCGAATAGATAGTATAAACAAAATTCAAATGAAATAAAAATGCCATCGATACGTTCATTTTCAATGTTTAACTCAATCAAAAAAGTTCAAATAATAAGAGGGTTAAAATCATTGAAGATTTTAAGGTTTACTTAAAACTTTTCTTAAAGCTTTGGAAATGATAATTCTTAAACTATTTTCTATTTAAGAATTTCTATTTGATTCGTAAAGAGACTCATGCCTAGATATTGAACAACTTTGAGGTCAAATTATTTTATAGGCTTTTGTACGAAGATATAGCACTTGAGTAGAAAATACGTACTTGAGCGGGAACATTCTGAGACCTTTGTCCATGCCGGGCGTGTAACTTAGAAACGCAGCAAGTGCAGTCTCGAAGACCAAACCGAAGTTGAGGGCCCAGTTTCTCATACCCTGGTGGACGATGGAATTACGGCGAGTTTTACAGACGATCAAGTCGGCCCATTGGACAATGACGATTGACACGAAGAAAGCCGTGTGGCAGGTGAATTCTAACGTTTTGCGATCTCTGTAAGTCTGCCAGAGAGATATGAAAAAATGATCGATGTGTTCAAGTTTCATTACTTTAAGATTTTCTTTGTGTTTCTCGCAAATCTAACATAAATACGTTTATTCGTATTCATAAACATATGTAAACATATATTACATTTAACTGCCACTTATTTACGCTGCACAGTGATACAATTACTTTTTGCTAAGTACAGTTACATACCTTCAAAGACCCTTTGAAGGTATTTTTTTATTAATTAATAGATTAATTTTTATTATTATTTATTTTTTTTTTTATAATTATTTTTTTATTTATAGGTATTTATAGGTTTTAGAGGTATTTTTTTTTTATTAATTACTTTCTCATTCGATGGAAAAATTAGATAAAATTATATGTTTCGATACTTGATCGTTGAATTAAATTTAAAATTTGTATGTTTTCAATTATAAAATTAAGTTAATTTCAACTCTTATGTCACAATGCGCAAAGTAAAAGTTAAAATACATACTTTCGAAAATTCTGACAAAATAATATGAAAATAAGCCTGCAAATTTGTATACAAAGAAATATAGTCTACCGAGAGTCAAGACATGCTTGTCATGTTTTTCTGAACTTTTTAAAATATCTTGAAAATTCGTAACCTATTAAAATATTTCAGCTAAAAATTAAATAGTTTCATTTGCGTTATGATACATCTGTGTTATACAATCGCGGCTACTTAAATCCAATCAAAATTGTTCACTCGAATAATAAGAAACATGAAAACTCACCCACTCCTGACCATAGCTGTCCGTTAAATCGTTAATGGCTTTGGAGTCCCACTGCTTCCGAATACCGAAGAGATGCGCTGGCAGAAAGCCGTTCTCAGCCATAATCACGAAATAGACGAAAAAGCCGGCGGCAGCTTGAATCATACCAATTTGTCCGTACGCCATTGAAATAAGCCTACGAATGAATAGAAAGGCGTCATCATTTACCTTTGCTCAATCGGAATGAACTTCGTATGCGTGTCGCTCGACTTTCGAAGCATCCCAACTTTTCATTATGCTTATGTAGTGCACAATCGCTTGACCATTGCTCATCAGGGACATACAATACCGTATTATTAGTTTACGATTTTCAATATGATTATTAAGAATGTGTTACGACGCTGTATGGGAAGGATTAAGTTAGTAGCTTTCAACTGAACTAGAATGGTGCAAAACTACGAAATTAAATGTACGAATGATTCAAGTTAGGATGCTTCAAAAGCCGTTAAACCAATTGAAAACTACTTATCGTTGTCTAAATTCGGAAAAGATACTCATAAGCTAATTAATCGAGTGACTGTTAATAATTACAGAGAAGCTGAATCAATCCTTCATTATAAATGTGAGTAATTTTATGAAGGTTTACTTACCAAAGGGCTTGTTGTTAACGGATTTCTATACATGATCAAAGACAAATGTTCGCGTTCCATGCTAAACAGAAATTTTTCAACATTCACAAGCTTTACACGATCTCTCAAGTCGGTGCTCAAATCGATCTTCTATACATATTATCTCATAATTTTGCAAAGTAAAAGTCTGTCTTCAAAATTTTATGCATTTATAGAAAAGGACAATTTTAATGAAATTCTGCACGAGATTCATTTAGAAAAATGTAATCTTGCAGAAGGAATCGAATTACTTATCGACATTTTGGCTTCACAATTCAGAAGGAAATAAATATCTGTTATCTACATATTTCGAAAGATTGAATTATTTGTACATAAAAAGTTAATATAAACTACTCATAAAAATCAGTAATCAATTTGTTCGTTAGGTTCCGTCACATCACCATTTCATTAATTTTTTCTAAACTTAAAATTAAAAAATTCCATACAACTAATTGAGAGTCTACGTTGGGCTGTCAAGTAATACCGATTAAAAATGTATTCTACATATTATTTCTTGACTGGAAAATTCGTTTTCATGAGAAACAAATTTGATACTTTGAATTTAAATTTGACTATAATTTTTATGATTGCATAATTAATATTTTATGTGCAAAGTAATTGTATTCATTAACTTTCATTAATTATTATGGAATAAATTTAATCGGAAATTTCATTACAAAAAAATGAGATTTATGTAAAGATTTTTTCATAGATTTTCCATGATTAATCGTTTAATGTTAATAAAATACATACAGAAAATGGCATTTTATTTTTTGTAAATACCTTCTATTATTGAAAAAATTCAACATTTCAACATTATTTTAAAAGGTAAGAGAATGAGTGATAAGTATAACTGAAAGATAGTATATAGAAATATAACGAAAAAATTCGATTTTTGGTTTTATTCGCATTTATAAGCAAAAAGGCGGGAAGGTAAAAAGCAGCTGTTCGTTTTATTACAAAAAGCTCGTCCTTAAGAAGCAATTTTTAGTTCTGATGGAAATTATAATTATTTCCATATTTATCTTTTGTAAATTAAAAATCCCTTTTGAAATTGGTAAAGTATTGCCGTAGCTTTCATATGCGATAAATTAATTTTTGTAAATAAACTTGAATAAATATAAGTTATAATAGATATTTTATATTTTTCGAAATGCAGACATTTTTCACAAAAGAATATCGATTAATTTATTATTCAAATTCGTTTGATTAAGGGATAAAAATATTTTTCAATGAAAGTATACAGTAATACTATAAATTATAGAAATGTAACGAAAATTAAGTAACTATACTTATTGTGATTACTACGTTCCTAAAACAAACAAAATTTAAAATTTCATAATTATTTCTTACTTTTTTACGATTATATTTATCGTTCTGAGATTTTTATTTATAAGTTAACTAAAAACAAAATCTTATATGTACTGTTTCAAAATGGCTATCTACGCGTGACAAAATGTTATTTCAGAGAATTTTTTAATAATAAACTCAATAAGCTTTAAACCTAAATTTTCCTCGTTTAATTTTAGCATAATTTTCATTTCAGAATAATAGAAGGTATGCGAAGTGGATGAAGTGATTCTTGAAAAAATCAAATTAAAATCCTTAAGATCTTCGGGATTTTTACTTTGTTAATCGATTTTTCGTAGTCGTGACCGACCTTGATCGCATCGTACACCTTCGAAACGAATTCGTACCGGTGACTGTTAAGTACGTCCTTCTGCAATTCTACTCTGTCTCAATGCACAACGCACACGCTCCTGTATGTATATGACGTTTATCCGCCTACATACGCGTACATCATGTATAATTAAAAAGTGGATAAGCTTCAGAATTCCATGCACGGCAAAAGCTTCACACACACTAGCTATGTGCACATAACTGCACATACATAAGTTCGTAGGACCTTTGTCAGCTCTGATGTGAGGTAAGCAAAGTTCTTTTTACGTTTGTTATCACTTTTTCAAGCTTTATTTAAGATGTTACGTAAAAATATGTGTAATATGAAAAAGCCAAGCTTGGAAGCAAAAGTCGAAATTCGAAAGTTTGCAACAGAACTAGAATAAAAACCAAAAATAGAACAATAATTTTATAATTAAAGCAGAATATATGAAAAACTAATGAATATACATAAAAATAAAAGAAGAAGCTTAAGTATGTTTTGGAAACTGCAAGGAATGAAAAGCTGCTTTCACGTAGCTTAGCTCATAACCAAGTATCTTACTATTATCTTCATCGGCTGAATACATCTTGTAAAATAACAAAGTAATAAATTTAATTTGGTTATAATATAAAAATAACTTTAACATGATTGGCAATATAGAATACGCGCAAATATATATTAGTGTCATTGATTTATAGATTAAATATTAGAGCGTTTGGTTAGATTCTTACGATACAAATTTCGAATTTGTATCGTAAAGAATTATAATTATTTTTCAACTTTTTAATCGACAATAGATTTATTAAATATCTACTTTATTAAATAAAGCCTAAGCCTTCATACGGTATAAGCAAATTTTCATTCCAAAACATGATATTAGATGGAAAAGAACTATTTACAATTATTATATTGACAACATTCAGTTTTGTTCCTTTTTATCTTCTAATGTTGCAGTTGTCTTCGGTTGTCAATTTAGCGACACTGCACATGCTTACTAAGATTATTACAGCACCTTCGTTTGAAGCGTCCATTGGCTAAAACTCCGATGGTTAATAAAGAAAACGAATAACGAAGAATTCGAAAAATATTCGATATTTTTTCCATGTATAGGATTAATGGCATTAAACTTTATAAAAAGAAAATTGGTTACACAAAAGAAAATCTTATCGCCATCGGAGTTTTTCCTACTGGTGAATACGAAGTACATCCTCGTGTATATTATTTATACTCTCTTTATACTTAACAGCGTTGTCGTGTGTTGTGAATAAAGTATAAAAGTATAATAAAAACAGTAAGAATAATAAGAGTAATTATAAAATAGAGAAAAAGTAGAAGACATCGACAAATGTTTCTTATCTAGTTCATAGATTATTGTTAGTGTCGCTTTAATGTATTCGCATTGTTGTGTATACACACGCAATATGGATTGTGATAAAACGTATCGGTACTATGTAAAATATTCTAAATAAGTCTAAAGCATTCAGCATTCTCGACATCGTTAGTCCTCTAGTAGGCGACGCCATGGTATGTAAAAGTGATAAAGAAGTCTTGTGATACATTAATTTTCTAAAGTCTTAAAGGCTCTGGGTATTGACAGAGCAAGGAAGGTATCCGTAGGAAATGAAGAGATTAATGATTAACGCAATTGGGTCGATGAGAAATAGTAAGGAAGAGAGTTAAGGGAGACAGTGGAAAGAGCGAAGAACAGAAAGTGCCTGTATTGTATGACGCGTGAATAACTATTTAACGAAAGCATTTTTCTGAAATTTGAATTTATTCACTTAGACATTATTTCATAATAACATTTCAGGATAGTTAAATGCGTGAGAACAAAAAACAATTCTTTTGCAAAATTTATTTTAACTCGATATATTTTCACTATATTATTTACGTAATATTCTTATTTGAAAAAAATTTAAAAATACGATCAGTCGAAAAATCAGTTAGCATTAATTATTATCAATTAAAAAATGATGTATAAAGTTTTTAAATTTATTTTTAATATTTAATTTTCTTGTATCACATTTAGCTTTCCAAGTAAGTATAAATTGTTACGAGTCTTCTGAATCACGATACTATGAAATAAATTCGAGTAAATATTACTTTATTCTACACTATTTTCATTCGGAATTATAAGTGAACAAGTACAATTTGTAATGGAGTATAAGTATTTAGTATGCGATTGAAATCTTATTATATGTGTAGAAAATTTGTTAAATATCTATCGAAATTACTTGATACCTACACATAGAAATTTATTAATTTAAACTAAGATTTAATATCTATTTTATCTTACCGATAACTTAAAAATGAAAAATTGAAAAAGAATCCTGAAATTAATAATTGTTTTTTACTAATACATTGTGTTAAGCTAATAACACTTTTCTGTATGTAATGGCGATTGTCTTAAAAAAAAACTAAATATTTCATAACGTACTTCAAAATAGATGCCATTATCCATGCATGACAAAATAGATTAAATTTTAAATTTATTGAAATAGTTGAAATTGAGGATAGTAAATATTAAAAATTTAACCGAAGCTAAACTTACGGCGTAAAAATATTTAAAGAACTTTTAAATATTCAATAACTAAAATGAAGAAGAATTAATAAGAATTAATGTCTTATTACGCGTATAATGCAATAATACAAATTGATTTGTTTGTACTGATGATATGCTAATGAACACTAACTAGCCCGATCATTATAGTTCTAGGACGTCGCATGCCAATAATAAATATGTAACCTGTTTTTCGAAAGAAATTATTTTATTCAAAGAAAAAATGAAAAGCTGTAACTGTTTAAGAATCTATTTTCTATGGGATAAGTCAAAGTAGACGAAGACTAGCTGTACAAGACAAGTGCAGTGCGCGCGCGCGCGCGTGTGTGTGTGTGAGAGAGAGAGCGAGCGGCTAGGAGGGGTTGGAAGGGGAGATGCTGCTAAAAAAAGAAAAACAATTGAAATGACTGCTGAGAAAGTGCAAAAGAGAGATCGATGTTAAAGATAGAAGCGAGGGTATCGAAGGTTATAAAAGGTGTCTTTTGGTTATTAAAGTGCAAGATGTGTGTACTACCACAATACGATCTTGGTGGGTTTGTTGCTGGGGAGACCCACCTTCTGTTCACAAGATTGTCTCTGTAAGGATCGCGAGGCTGCCGTTTCATAATGTCCGATTCCGGTGCTTCGTAGGCCAGTGAGATGGCCGGCACCTGCGTTAGCCCGTGTCAGACAATTAGAATTAACGTGTCAACTAGATCATTCCTAATTTATCTTTTATGTATTTCGTGCGCACGTTAAGCGCGATACATCGAGCGATACTCATTTTCCATTTTTCATTTATACTTTGACACTGCTCGCTTTATTTCTATTTTTCGCTTTAGTGAGTCGCATATATTATCACTCTAGTGGTAGCATAAGAATCATGATGATGCTTAGAAATATAATTATTAGCAGTAATAAGAGTATCAACAACGGTGAGATAATAAGTAGTAAAAAAGTCATCTGGTTCTAAAAGAAATTGTACGTTAGCTTAAAAAAAAAAGACAAAGGCAAATATGCAGAAGAAGATTGGAAATTGTAGATCTAAGTAGGGGGGAAGAAGCGGGTGACTTCTTAATGTAATTGCGGATCTGAAATAAGTCACAGCGACAGGAAAGTGGCGAAATTTTAGCTCTGCTTTTTACGTAATTAATAAATTTGCTGTATAAAACATGATTTTTCTCGGAGCTCGACCAGTGTCGGTTTGAGCACTTTTCATTTTCGTTTAAGGTTAAGGATCCAGTTATCAACGCTTATCCAAACCTTGGACGTTTCCCTAACTTTATTTTCCTTAGTCAACGTACTAATTATTTCATCTACATACTCCACATGTACATGCATGTACAACTCAACGTACGCATCACGTAAGCATCGAAAACACTGTTAACATGTTTGCAAAATCTGTTTGTCATTTGTGATCTGAGATTGATTACGACGTTGAAATTCAGCTTCAATTGTTTTTTAATTGTTTGCCTGAAACTGAACTTGAACGAAAGTTGAAAATCGTCCATCATCGAGTGGTTTGAGCATTAATTACATAATCCTTTACCTTATTTATTATCTTTTCTCTTCGTTTTTGTAATTGCTCTGAAAGTTTAGGAATTTAAAATTTTGTGAGCTGTAGCCTCGGAAAAGCCAAATTGTTCATTAAAAACGCTTAAATAAAGAAATTACTCGATTTTTACCGAGAACAACTTTACAATCAAAGAGACTTCGAAACTAATCGAGCGTTATTTTGTCATTTTTAAGAAATAAAAGTAAAAACAAGTAGAGCGCAATAAGAAAGTAGGATGTTACTGATGCCATTCTGAAGCAATCCGTATGTGTGACAATAAAATGGAAAAAGGATGCTTTTGAGCTTCTCGCGGTGAATTCCGTTTTCTATTTCTGAAAGAATAGTAGAGATAATAAAAGTAAAGAAGGAAGAAAATCGTGCAAAAGAGGTCGGCAGCGATTATTGAAAAAAGAAATATGGGTGAGACTATTTATTTGTTTCGAGGACGCAGCGTCTAACGTGTGGCAAGCACTTTTATCGGCAGATAAATCTAAAGTGAAAAAAGAAAGTAGTAAAGTAATAGAGTGAGAAATACTGATATAATATAACATTAACTCTCAATAGGCACTTTAATAATATACTAGATATTCATTTGTGTCCACAACATTGCTGTTGAGAGAATCAACGGATTCTTTGCTAAAGAAAATTAAAAAATTCGAAGTAAGAAAATAAGATTTATAATAAATGCTGTTTCTTTACATCAAAAGGAATCCCTCGTGAGCTCTGCATGGAAAAAACATTATCAGTTGGACTAACTTATATCTACTTTGTTTAAATAAACGGTTAAAATTACTAGACAAAAATATTTAAAAGCAAATATTTCTCATTTACAATAAACATTTCGATAAACAACAAACTTCTTTTAATATAATAATTTTCAAAAGGGTCCTCAGGATTTCAGTCGAGAAAGTATGATGCTTTATATTAAGATCTCGTGGAGACTGTATGCTTATGTAGATATCTTCATAAATATTTATCTTACGGGCTTAATAGCTTTCCATTAATATTTTGGAAGGTTCACCTGAAAAATATGTGTCTTTCATTAAGAGTTAACATTATTTGTTCATTATTTCGATTATTTTAAAATCTAGAATATAAGTAACGATAATATAGAAAGAAAAATGTATAAAAAATCTCTCACTCTGTTTTAAACGCTCGTTCGTTATTTGTCTAGTTCTAAACTGATTTGTGATATAAAATAAGGTGACATCCTCATTATCGCTCTGTACTCTCGCTAATGTATGTCCAATTAGAAATTCGCCAATTAGAAAAAGCAAGAGATTATTATTTGAATATTCGAAAGGGTAGTCGAATAAGTAAGGCACAATATACTACATAGCGAATTCCCAATTTTCCATAAAAAATGGAGTGTCAGAGAGTCAGAGGCGAAAAATACAGACGAAGCAGAGTTAATATATATATATATATATATATAAAAATTATATTTTTAATAGAAAAGAATATTTTAAAAAGGTTCGCAAAAATCATAATAATTTGTCGCTTCCGTATGTCCAAGGGATGTTCACGATGAGAGATAGACTAGGACGCTTCCGTAGAGCTTTCAGCGGCTCGTTTTAAATTGGTTTAGACGTTTAGCGGTAATTCAGTAATAGAAGAAGTCATAAAAATAGCAGCACACAGGTCTGGGTAAAAGAAATAAAAGTATAGTAATTGCATTTTGTCATCCAAAATACAAATAGTCAGATATGGACCGAAAAAGAATTTAAAGAATTTTGAAAATATCAGTGCAACCGCTTATTGTTCGAATTAATTATTCATCACTTTTTTGCTTTCTAACACGTCCATAACTAACTGCACAATATAATTATACTTGCTAAATGATATTTCACTATAAATTATCGCTATGAAAGTATGCATAAGATATTTAAATAGACATGTATCAATAAAGTATTCTAAATATTAACTACTATAAATATTTATATCGACTAATTTATAAATTATATAATGAAAATGTCTAGTCTATGAGAACATAATATGAATCATTTTAAATAAAGACAATATATGATATGAGATAATTATAGTGAATTGTGACTCGCACTCGACGATTTTCTCTCGACAATATGTATTACAATGATTTAAAAACAAAAACAATTTCATCGAGAGAATTCTGAATATTTACAGTCACACACTAGAGAAATAGAAGGGTAGCAGAAAAGAGAATACACGTATGTAGATAAATGGATTGGAGTCTGTATCAATTAATACGAATAGCGTAGGCGCCTAAGCTGAGAGCGCGCAAGAATTATGTAACACGCGTTTGTCTGCCTTCGTAACACTCAAGGATACACGATAATTTTATTCAAGATACGCATTCGCGTAGACCTTTTTCTCATTTGCCTTCTTTTCTCTAGTGTCTTACTTATTTTATAGCATTTGAACAAATAACTGGGAATCAAATTATTTTTCCAACGAGTCGCAATATGTTCACTTCTTTTATTAGGGGGTTTCAGACTGATAATGTGAAGAAACGTAGGCAACAAAAATTACACAGGTCGCATATATACTTTGAAATGCAATGCTATATTGAATAATACACAATTAAGATGACAACTATAGCTATATTTTCTAATAACGTTGTTTTTTCATATCAGTTTTTGCGGTTAAACAAAAAGACACGTTCCAATCATAAATACTCTGCAAGTACGTAGACAATATTTTCTTTTTCATAATAACAAGTGTCGATGAAAAGAGAAATTTGAAAAGTGAAAGTTGTGAATCGTATGAATGCCATGAAAATGATCCAATGAAAGAACTCATTTGCATTTTTTCCTCAATTATTCGATTGTTTATCAAACCGATTTTATAATATGTTATAACTACGTTTCGTAATTAGTTCATTAAAAGTGATATTTACATTATAATATCTATTGCTAATTTAGAAGTTGCGAGAGCATTTTATTACTTAGTCACAATAATTCTTATTTTATCATGAAAGAAAACAAATGCTCATAATTATGATATGACGCTGATTTATCTCGAAATTTTTAATTGAAATATTTCGAAGATACGTTTTGTAAGATTTATTTTTCAATTCACTTACTATTTCGGAAAGAAAAACAACGATAGAATACGAATTTACTGAATGTAAACATAACAAATGCACGTATCATCCTCTAGATGCACGAACTTTAAAGGATGCAATCTAATTTTTCTATCAAAGAAATCAAATTTTAAAAGAAAAAATGTGACCTAATAAATATATAAAGACACAGTGTTACATAAATAGTGAGAAACAAAATTAGAATGACAAACGAAATCAACTTTCATCAATAATACGAATAAATATCACACAACGAACATGCGGGTTTCTCATAATAATAATAATAGTACGTCAGTTTATTCGAATCCTTTATACGTGATTTTCGAATGATGCTAAATGAATGAAAGAAGCAAATACAGGAGTAAAAAAAAAAACGAATCAAAGAATCAATGAGTTTTGCGATATTAAATAAAAATTTTGTATAACGAAACAAAACGTCTGCGTTTTGATGAAAAACTTAATTACATGGGATTACATATTGAATTTTAAAGATAATGAAGGCTAAGAAAAATAAATAATTAAGTACATGATTATCGGCTTACCTTTGGTAACAATGACTAATGGACAACTTTTGGCGAAAAGACAAGAGATATATCAGCGATTTCAAAGAGAGAAAATCGAAATGAAAAATACGAAACAGCACCCAGCGAAAATTAATTTCATCCCTCGTTTTTCTTTCGCATATATAAAAAAATGAATATTTGGATTTTACAAACTAAAGATATAAAATTATAGATACAATTACAAAGATTAAAATTAAACACTTTTTTAATTCTTCATCGTCTAAATTCATCTATTGATAATTCATAAATTTTACATTTTAGAAAAAAGATCGTATCTAATATTAATCATTTTTTATAAAACTTCATGTACAGGGACATCAAAGGTAAATATTTCTTAATATTGTATTCAATTTTTATGGAAATAAAAAAGTGAATACTTCATACATTTTCCCATGAAAAAATTATTTAACAAATTATTCAAGTTTGGAAATTTTATTCTCTAAAATTATACTTTTCGAAACATTCAAGATAATTTTTTTTAATTGATTCTTCGTTAAAGATATTAGTTCAGTCCATAAAAAATGTGTAAATCATATATTATACACAAATAAGAGTTAATACATTTACGAACGCACGAGCAATTAATTTTTTGCGAAAAACAAATTTTAATAACATCAACAGCCGTTTAAATATATAAGACAAAATGTTCAATTCATTGTTATTTATTTTTTAATAATAAAATTTTTTAATAAATAGGACAAAATTTTACGATACATTTATCGCTATCCGACAAATATGCGTTTCTTACTCTGAAGATGAACCTTTCCAAACTATAAAAATTTCTTCAATATTTTTTTATCGAAAAATTGCTCCATCTTTTTTTTCTCAGTGTCCATAAAAATTTTAACATTGTACGTGCAAAACGTACAATGTTATATAATTCCTGCATATTGTCTTTAATTGAAAATCATTTGTATCAATCAATCTTACACATATGCAATCAGTATAAAGATCATGAAATATTTATTTTGATGTTAAATGGTTTATGAAAACCAGCGATGAAATAAGAAAGAAGAAATGTAATTACTTAGAGTTAGAATAATTGTCAACTCGATAAATTTTAGATTAGAAATTAGAAACCATCTGAAACTTTCTTCGTGCATAGGCCCATTAACTTTAGTACCCTGGTCCAGGCAGTATTTTGTAAAAATCAATTATCAGGTACACTCGACAAATAGTCAGAAATCAAATGAAATCTATAAAATTGTAAATGATCTATATGCTAATGCTTGTAAAACATCAAATATATTTTTCGTACCAATTACAGTACGCAATATTGTTATAAAATTTTGAGCTACGAAAGACAGCATGTCGAATGACTCGATGGACCGGAAAAATAGTTGCTAAATATACAAAAGATTGAAAAGTATTAAAAATCCTTCCACGTACTGAAGAAGCTGAATATCTTTTCGCC
Organism: Wiebesia pumilae; assembly: GCA_018907045.1. NCBI lineage: Eukaryota > Metazoa > Arthropoda > Insecta > Hymenoptera > Agaonidae > Wiebesia > Wiebesia pumilae. The sequence continues at coordinate 111,119 of JACCHZ010000131.1, read as the reverse complement.
GAAGTATAAAAATATTCTTTAATATTCATGCAGAGCCAAGCAGAGAAAAGAATAGATAGATTCAGTACACCACGATTATCGAGTGGAAGCAATGTTATTATAATTTTAATAAAATTATAATTATCAAAGTAATTATAATTTCATTTAAGATGAATATTAATCGAGAGGAATTTATACTTTGCATCGCTTCTTACACATTTAAGCTTACAATCAACGAAAGCAAAATCTACTTATCGATATAAAAAGCAACCTTTCGATATTAATTCGTCACATAAAAACAAAGGTAGAAGTATTGTAAGAAGACAATTATGTATTGTTAATAAATGTTGACGAAAGGATGCAAAGTAACACGTGGACAAAATAAATTCTGTGTCTTTCCTCTCGAGGCGAATAAATTCGCGCTGGAGATTCTGGTATCACATTACCTTTCGTTAACTAGCTTGTCATTGAATGGGTTTCGTGGTCGTCGCTTCATAATATCACTCTCTGCTTCCTCGTAGGCTAATGAGATGGCTGGCACCTAACGTCATATTATCAAGAAGCTGAGTAGGAAGGCGATAAATATAATTAACAGAAAATAAATAAAACAACAGAAATTCACGTTCTAATGACGCGAGCTACCGCCCGAATGCTTTTACTCTTAAGACGATATGATATATTTTTTCATCCTTTGGCCAGATTCTTCGCTTTGTATTTGAATAGTTGCTAAGACATCAAATCCATCCAAAGTTGCTAGCAATTTTCGCGGTTACCACGTAAGATCAATAATTCACGTGATTGCCGCACTTTAGTTTGATCCATTACATACTTATCAAATTTCAATATTAACTTTAATTCAATTAATTTGCATTCTTACTGTTGCTCTGTCAGTTGGGACGAAACGTAAAATTATGATACCCAAATGAACAAACGCAAAAATATTATAATAATAATAATTAGTAATCTCTTTATCATTGTAATATCGAAATGTATTTTTCGAATAATGTTAACAAATTTCTTTTGATGACGGATATCACGCATTTTTCTGAACATAATGAATCATACAAAAGAACTTTGGAAAATTGTCCAAATATACATCAAAAATAAAATAACGTATAAATAATCGTATAAATAATAATATCATAAATAACTGGATATAAACCATATTCTTTTAAGATATTCTTTATAAATTCTTAATTAACTAAGTGTAAATAATTATTTTTTCTTATACACGTCCCAGATGTAATGTATATTCTAGGTAAACAAGAAAAAGTATTTCATTAAAAATAATCTTCATTTGATCCGCTCTCCATCCCAGCAACGTCGTGGCCTTCATTTTTGTTTGTAAACGAACTTAAAAAATTGATAAAAGAAAACCTGCTAGAAAGTCAAAAGTAAATGGGCCTTCGTCCATCGGTTCTCCTTCAAATATTCCATTGCAATTCTACCAAATCGTGTCACTTATCTACTTTTCTAGCAATAACTGCTGATAATTAGGAGCATAGTTACATTATTACTGTTAAGTAAGATATAGATAAAGTTAAAGTCAAGTTGCGCTATGGTGTTGAATGCGTTAAAAAATGTGCGTAAGTAATTCAAAATGATTCAGCTTTGGTCAAATTCTGGCATTACGGGACCTTATAAGCCGAGAATAACTCAGAAAGAAACCTTTCGTTGACGAGATTATCTTGGTATGGATTACGCGGCCTCCTCTTCATAATATCGGACTCGGCTGTTTCATACGCCAGTGAAATTGCAGGTACCTGGTTACAATCACAGTATTTTCCGGTTTGCAAAAAGAATTATAGAGGAATAAACAATACAGAAATAGATAAATCGCTTATATTCCATAATTAATATTTAAAGGCATAAAACGAATATGGGCATTGTCGTAGGGTAGTGCTAAAAAAACAAAAATTAATTAAAAAGACAACTTAGATCATTATTCCTTTCATTCGCTTGCTCCAAACTATCGTTCAAGAGAACTTCGCACTCGCGCTCCCTCTCTTTCGTACGTTATCATTTTTGTACATGATCCATTTTAAGGATAATTACGATAAACGTTATCGGGATTATAAAAGGCAAATCGTCAGGTGGACTTACCATGTCGGTTCCTAAGTCGATGCAAAGAATGGTGACAGTGCCAAGAGGCAGAGGAATGTCGCAGAGGATGAAGGCCAAGAAGGGCGAGATCTCAGGGATGTTGGAGGTGAGGGTGTAAGCGATGGACTTCTTTAAATTGTCGAAGATGAGTCGGCCCTCCTCGACACCAGTGACGATCGAGGCGAAGTTGTCGTCCAGGAGGATCATATCGGCGGCCTGCTTGGAGACGTCCGAGCCGGCGATGCCCATGGCAACGCCAATGTCCGCCTTTTTCAGAGCTGGCGAGTCGTTGACACCGTCGCCTACATTAATGAGTCATCGCGACCATCATTAGTCGGGAGCTTTCTTGTACGTGAAAGCGAGAGCATTGCGAGTAAGAGTGCATTTTGCGTGAATTTTCCATCGAGATTTATCGAATCAATTCAACCGCATCTTCGAAGTTCTTATCTAAGCTTTCGTAACGCAAAGCGAAAGCTCATCACCAATGAAAAGTAAAATTATTTGGGAACTTGTTACACATTTAATTATTGTAATAAATTAAATTTTTATACTAAGACTTTTCATCATTTCAAAAATATCTTTATAGTACGTGAAATTTATCATTTACAACGAATCGGGTTGCGATGTCGAAGTCCGTAAACTGATAATATTCAACTATCAATAGTACTTGGTAAAATAGTGATTTTTTTTTGAAAAACGACTGATTAAAAAAAGAGCTATTCGACTTCCTATATTTCGACAACTTTCTATTACAACTTACCTGTCACAGCGACGATGGCACCCATTCTTTGACAGCCTTCGACAATAATGAGCTTTTGCTGAGGTGAAGTACGGGCGAAAACAATTTCGGCGTGATACCTGAGGATGTCGTCCAGTGCATCAGAACCTAGCTCCCTGAGATCGCTACCGTGAACGACGGCAGCCTTGGCCTCGCGTGGGTTCACCTCCGATATAGGAATGTTTAGCCTCTGGGCAATATCCTCGACGGTCTCGTTACCTGTAGTAAATAAAATTTCAACAAAATTAACGGGTGATTCTTTATATGACTTGATCTTTAATTCATAAACACTTTGCTGATACATTCTTTTTGTAGCCAACGAATTTTTTTCCCATTTGTCTAAATGAATTAATTTATCTGAAAAATCCGACTCTACTTAAACTTACTTTAACTCTACTTATTTATGTCTCAAATTAAATTTGAAATATACTTATATTATCAATGTCAGAATTAACGAATATTAGTAGCGTACAATAAGAAATTATGATTGTATAATGCAAGATGTAAAATAAAATATAAGAAAATATCAAGAATTCATTCGTAATGATCAAATTCTTTTAAAAACTAGTTTAGAACAGTAAAAATTTACCTTTTATTATTCTGCTTATTCGTAGGATATGCTGTTTAGTGTTTTCAATATACGAAATAAACAAGATTAATGATAAAGGGGAATCAAAAAATGTATGTATCATGAAAACTTTCTCAAAATGACTAATATCTTTAGTGAGAAATTATTTTTGAATAGTACAAAAATTATTATTTTTCAAGCATCGTTTAGGCTGTTTTTATTTTAAATTGCAACTTATGCATTTAGACGTATGTTTAAAATTTTCAAACAATGATCGGAAAATAAAAATTAATTCATTATATACTACCTCTGAAATTAAATAGTATCGTTAATGAAATCGTTATACAAATAGCTCCATTGTTTTGAAAAATGTATATTTTCAAGAAAAAAATAACCCCGTATCATGAGAAAATCGCATTATATTCTTAATGTTTAATCTGATACCAATACATTTCTTTACTATAGTGATTTCAAAGTTTGAATTTAATTATATACACTTCCGAATCATTGAGTCAAAGATTGAAATAATTATTACAAGTTAACGTCTTAATATTTTATTCTACAATTTAGTAGATTTTCTTGAATTTCTATGGAAGTAAAATCAGTCCAATCTTTATAACAACTTACATAGCTAGAATATATTAGGTTCATTCTATAAATAACTATTATATACATGCACGTAATTATTATATGATTTTTTTATTTAATCATTATTTCTCGTAAACTTAGTTTCACGACCGATGAGAAATATAAAAAGAAGAAGCTGCAGCAGCTGATAAACAGCAACTTTTTTTATTTGTTTTAAAAATTTGTATACTCTTAAGTAAGCATAAGATTGACTTCTTAAACTAGACCAGAAGAGTAAAATACTGGATATTAATATAAAAATAAGAAGGACCCTCACCTTCGGAGATGATGCCAACGGATTTGGCAATGGCTTTGGCAGTGATCGGGTGGTCGCCGGTGACCATGATGACCTTGATACCAGCCGAACGGCACTTGGCTACGGCATCGGGTACAGCCGCCCGGGGCGGATCGATCATCGACATGAGACCGACGAATCTAAGACTATCGGTAGGGAAGTTTTGATCGTCGCTGTTGAACTTGTAGCCAATGGGGAACTTGTCGGACGGCAGCAAATAATCACAAAATCCGAGGACACGTTCACCGAGGCCACCAAGCTCGAGGTAGGCGTTGTTGAAGGCCTCCTTCATTTCCTCGTCGAGGACTTTCTCCTTGCCGCCGATGAAAATGGTCGAGCAACGCTCGAGGATGCGTTCGGGAGCACCTTTCATCACCAGCAGATGACGGGGATCGTGTGAATCATCGGACTCGTGAATCGAAACCTGAAAAGTTTTTCGATTTTATACTTCATATGTGCAATGGCTGGACTATAAAAACATCCGTCAGACTTTTTCGCTTGGAGCAGCAAGTTTAACTGAATCCGATTTAAAACTCAAAATTAAAAACTTCAAAACTCACGGCTCTGATATTACTTTTGATTTTAATTTGTTGTTCTATAGCGTTACTTATTTCGTAGCTTTGAGCTTTAAAAAAATGATTCTTTGCATTGTTTGGCAAAACAACTTTATTCCTATTAAATGTGATTACTGTTGTGATGCAATAATACAAGCAAATAAGATTTACACCGTTGAATACCTTTAGTACCGTCATGCGCGTAACGTTATAAAGTAATAATATAAAGTAATCTCAGATTTGGTATTTTTTAATGGTATTTTAGTAACATAAAAATTATATTGATTTGTTTTCACGAACTGAATCGATACATTCGGATTAAAATTGAATATATTTGCATAACTTTATTAAAAACTTTGTCTTACTTTCAGTCATTTTTCTAATTATCAGTAAATAACGAGTGTAGCGTTCGCTGCATTACTTTAACTACAATTCATGTAATGATTCGGAATAAAAATCGAAAAAAACATTAAAAACGTTTATGTATCGGTGAAATTAAGAGTTTCAAGAAATCGATCTCATATTTATACGTTATTCCTACAATGAAATCGAATCTGCTCTTATATGCACCGAACAGACGTAATGTACTTGAAATTGCTCTCCATCGATAAAAATATCTAAAGTTTATAACCATATAGCAACACTAACTTGATATTTATTGGTCGAGTTGAAAGGAATCTCACAGACTTTCTTATTGCGTTTACGGATGCCCATAACATCGCCAAGAGCGAGTTCCATGCACTTTAGAAGTGCAGCTTCCGAGGCGTCACCATTAACCTCGCGCTTAAGAATCGGCAAACCTTCCTGGCCACCCTTAAACTCGGCGCGATTGCAGAGGGTCGCGATCTTGGCCAAGGCCTTAAAACCTGGCGACGTACGATCGTATTGTACTCCGGATTGATCTTCGGTAGTATCCGCCTCGATGATCTGATTGTCAAACCACATATGGGCCACCGTCATCCGGTTCTGCGTGAGCGTTCCCGTCTTGTCCGAGCAGATGGTCGAGGTAGATCCAAGCGTCTCCACGGCTTCGAGATTCTTGACAAGGCAGTTCTTGGACGCCATGCGCTTAGCCGTAAGGGTGAGGCACACCGTGACAGTAGCGAGTAGGCCCTCGGGCACATTGGCAACGATGATACCGATGAGGAAAATTACAGCGTCGAGCCAATGGTAGCCCAGAATGAAAGCAATTACGAAGAAGGTAACACCAAGGAAGACGGCAACTCCGGTGATCAGATGAATGAAGTGGTGGATCTCCTTGGCGATTGGTGTCTCGCCAGTATGGAGGCCAGACGCTAGTCCAGCGATCCTACCCATCGCTGTTTGATCACCGCAGCAGATAACCACACCCTTAGCCGTGCCCTCGACAGCATTTGTCGAAAAGAACGCTAGATTCTTGGATTCCAGGGGGTTCTCGTTCGTAAATTCGGGCGACCTCGATTGAGGCTCAGATTCTCCAGTCAACGAGCTATTGTCAACCTACGCGTGCATAAACGAAAGATGTTTCATTCTTATAGTTATGGAAATTGTACTCTTTCACAAAACCTTCCAAGCCCTCTATTTATTTTTATTGAATTTGTTCCGAATGCATTTGTTCTTCGTCAAAAAGGCTTTATCTAGCATCTGCTGCGTACACAAGTTTTTCTGTACTGTTGCGAATTTACGATATTGCATTGAAATTGGATTGTTATTTTCTTTTAAACGCATCATTCAAGGTAAACCTTTTTCAAAATAACATCCTCGTCCAGAGAGTTATTAAAAGATTACTAAAATTGCAAAAGGTTAAATCTTAAATTATCTATTGAAACTCGTACTATTGCGTTAATCGTTGATCATATACCGGTGTTGGTTCTTTGTATTGGTTCTTTGTATTTTCTAAGCAGTAACTTTAATAAAATTTCTTTATTTATATTTCATTTATTTATATTTATATTCATTATTTATATTTATTTATATTCATATTCCAAGTATTATGGAATAAGCCGATTCATTTACGTTAATTGTTTTTAGATCAAGATGAGCTTTTATCTTACTCCAAGGGCATACGATTATTAGGTTATTGGGTTTCAGGGCTACGCCTGGAAACTAAATACGAAAACAGAACTGAAAATTTTACCTTAAATCCTCGGGATTCAATGATCCTAAGGTCAGCGGGAATCCTGTCACCGAATTTAACTTCAACGACATCACCAATAACAAGATCTTCAGCTTTGAGAGTGAATTTCTCACCCTCTCTGATAACGATGGCGAACTGGGGCACCATGTTCTTGAAGGACTCCATGATCTTACTGGACTTACTCTCCTGATAGTAGGAGAATATGCCCGTGACTATAACAACAGAGGCCAATACGACACCAAGGTATAAGTCATCTTCGTTCGCGTCTTCACTCGTAGTTACATGAATAGAGTAAGCGATGAAACAGAGAATCGCACCAATCCAAAGTAGCAGAGCAAAACCTCCGAAGAGATTTTTGCAAAACTTTACCCATTCGGGCGTCTGCTTCGGCGGCGTCAGAGCGTTTGGTCCATCGCGCTCTAGGTTCTCCTTCGCTTTCGCGTGGCTAAGGCCCTGAACAAAGTTCAAGCAAATTCCGTTTAAATTTGCTTTCTTTCGTTAATCTAAAATTTTCTTTTTTATTGCTGTTTTATTACTGCAAATATAATCTCCCGTTTGAATGTAATATGAGATTGTCTTGATACTGGAATAACAAATAACTAAGTAATTTTGAAATTATTATTAAAGCAGCCAGTTTGTAAAGGTGTATTACGTATGAAACATTATGTAAATGACATTTTATAACAATACTTCAGAGTTCTATTACAAGCTAATATACATTTATATGTGTATTTCAATTGAAATGAATAAATAGTATTTTCATTGATTTTAAAATTTTATTCTGTTGAATTAATTCTTGACAGACTTCATTTTCACGTGCATTAAATAAAAATGAAAGTCCTTTTTATAGATTCAAATGCAAGTTAGTTTATGTTCTTCGAATAATATTAATATGCCTTTTAACGATTAAGATCTTTTTAGATTAAATTAAATTAACAACGATTGATTACACCTTACTGAAATTCTATATAAATTTAAATATTTAAACAACAAGATTTCTAAGTTCTTCGCAGCATTATAATCTTTAATGTTACGATATTTGTTTGTTTTAGGAAAAAAAAAATACTATAATCTTTTTATATAAAATCGATTATAGTTGAAAAGTCAGCATTGATTTAACTCACATTTTCAGGATGCGTTTGAAATCTCTGGTACAGTTCCTCAGGGCTAATCTTGTGAAAGTCGATGACCAACTCCTGTTTCAGGTCATCTAAGTTTCCCCCCTTCTTCTTAGGACTCTTCCGCCGCGACTGAGAAATGTAACAAGCAAAATCTGTCAATTCGCTTATAAAAATAGAAACTTAAGTAACGTCCTACATGAATTTCTTAAGACTTGCGAATAAAATTCCTTAATTCAATAAAACGTACGATATAATGTTCGCGTAACGTTCCTTTAATTTTAATCTCCATAACTGTTTTAATTCTAAATAAAGAAATTTGTCTATGTATTCAGAAGAAATATTTGAAATTTAAACTCATTAATTTGAGACAATCGGGCACGTAAATTTCATATTTCTTTAGTAACAATTTTTAAAACTAGTTTTACTTTCAAATAGGTAAAGGATTTTTTTATTTTCAATTTTGACACATCACGTGTGCATATGTAAAGTTTACGTACCGTGATATACAACCCTTAAGTATCATTTTTTGGACAAACTGTTAGAAAATATAAGGGACGTATTACTAGAACTCAGTTTTTTATTTTATAAAGATCACTATTCTCATTAAATTAGGTCGATATCCATCTCTAAAGGTATATCATTGAATGAATGTGTTTCTATAATATCATAGGTGTTTTTATGCTTTAAAAATTTAATGGAAAACAAAATATAGATGATAATTTTATTCTTGAAAGTAAGATTTTAATATTATATCTAAACTTTGAGAAATATACTCACTATGTAATATATATATATATATATATATATAATAAATTTCCATTTTGCACATTTTAATGATAAAGAAAAAGTAATAGTATAATATTTAGCTTATCGATGGAAAGCTCTCTAAATGTATAATTTCATAAAATATTTTAATAATAAAAATTTCTTAGACTGTTAAAATCGAAAATTTTCCTTACTCGATAAAAGCTTGACAACCTTTTTATATATAAACTTTCTACGACTTGGTTATACATCAGTCAGTTGTAGGCCGAACGACAGTTGTTATAACGTAATAAAGAATTTAGTCACTATTACCAGTGACCTAAGGAATGTGACTCGACGTTCGACCAAATATCGTCGTCGATTCGTTGACGGCTTTAAAACAACAAGTCGGTTAGTCTCATCTCTGACGCTGCTATTCTGAGAATAGCTAGTTAATGAATTAGCCTCGTTAACCCTTTAATTAGAACGAGTCGTATACGAATGGCTTTCGTTCGTTTGTAATTCAACTTCAGTCCTTCGTTCGTGTTGCTCGAAGAAAGATACAGCGCGCGGATTGTGAATTACTTTCCTTTGCAACGCAAAATTTATATACGTACTACCGACGCATTTATCTTACTTTTTTCAAGACTTTCACAATTCAGTGCTCACATTTTTGACATAAAAAGAATATATTTTAAAAATAAAAAGTACAGATCTGTCGGAACGCGTGTATTTTAAATACGCATAGTACGTTTCTTCAAAGCAAATTTTCTTTTATCACCTTTATATTCCATTTTCTGAGTAATCACATGCAACTCTTACACTGGTACTTAAGTCCGTATAAATAGTTCATTATTATACATAGTAAGCGTATTTATAATAAAGCAGATGAATGATATACGTTACGGTAAGAAATGTATAGGACTGGAAAAATTATGATGTATAGTGCGACTTGTAGTTGTGCATTATATAAGTAAAGTTTACAAGCAAGAAAATATTCAAAATACACGAGTAAATGAAAAAAGTTAGAAGTTGGACAGTAGTTTTCTACGTTGACGTCGGGCACACATAAATTTCCGAAATCTACCAAGAATCCTACGGTGAAATTTCTCTGAAAGAAAGCCAAGGAAACAGAACATGACACTTTCCCAGAATCCAAGAAAGATAGGAGTATAGTAGAGACGATAAAATAATAAGTTCAGAAGAAAAACATCAAATATCTAAAAAAAACCAAGCGCTTTTGTTATGTTTCTACTTACGGTAAGCATGTATTTTTTTTTTAGAATTATTCTACTTTAGTAGTCGAAATGACGTTGACTCAACAATACCGTTTTAATGGAGTAATAGTTCCCTTTTTTTACTAACCGAACAATTTTACATAAGTTATCCCTGAACGAGAATACAGTTACTTAAGAATTTTATAATGATCAATAATAGCTGAATTATACTTCGTACGACTAAAAACGAAATTATTCCGTTTTCCTTCAAAAATTCACACCCATTATAATTGTAATTGTCTCGTAAATCATTCCGTTCTCAAGATTCTTTTTATTTTACTATCTGTGCAGCGCCAACATAGTTTGTAGACAATAAATAATCTATTAGAAGAACTTGTTGTATTGGTTTCTTTCGTACGTACATAGTTTTTGAAAAACAAAGCAAATTTTTACGCGAATTTGTACTGCGAAAATGTAGAATACGAAATCGAAAAGGAAAATATGAAAGGAAAGCAAAAAGTTCAGTTGGGTCCTCGTTCAATTTTTTATATCCTTATCAAGAAAACAAGACCTTATGAAACAGATGCACTTTTTGCATTGGAATTGTTATGAACTGGAGCCGTGAGAAGCATCGCGGGTAATTCAATTATAATGTTTCTTTAGTCATGCGAAACTTCTTAAAAAGAAGTAACCGACTACGAAGTAAAAAACAAACTTGATCCAGAAAAAAGAAAAGAAGAAAGTTAACGTATTTAACTATTTAAAATATTTTTAATAAAAAATGCAGAGTTCCAACTCGTTAATGGCCTTTTGCCTTTTTAATATCGACTGTAATCTTTGCTTGGATGTCATGCCATGCAATGTACCGTAGTTATGTAAAATTTATTAGTACGAAGATAAAACGAATGAATTTACGAGACATTTATCATTATTGTAAGTAAGAGAAGGCAAAAGTCTTTGTCCATACAGCGAGTTAAAGAAGACAGAGAGAAAGAAGAGCAGGCGAGATAGAAAGAGTGATAGAATAGAAAGATAGGAAAAAAAGAAATGCAGAGAGCACTTGTCGACTCAAAGAATTATGCGTCATGAACATATATAGAGAAAGATAGAAAGAATCCCCATAGGCGTAGATGCACGCATTACAGTCACCAAATGCATGTATGAGTGCAACGAGTAGAAATGAGTTTTTGCCATTCGAGAGCGAGGGAAACCTCTTCTCGGTTTTCCTCAGCTTCCTTTCCTCTTTCCGATTTTTCTATACCTTGTACATTCCATCTGCAGTTTTGTTGTCATCGCGAATGTCGGGCAACGTGGCGACCCTGTATGAGTCTGAGCGGCCATGCTGTAAAAATGTGTGAAAGTGGTATGATGATAAAAAAACGAACATAAATATGAGAGTATAATAAACATAATTGAAAATAAATTAATACGTTGTACATTATGTGTATGTGTATAGGGGCTGGATGGGTGGTAAGTAAGCATTCAATTATGATTTCCATAAATCTCCATGAATTAAATTCCCATACATTATATTCTTATAATTGTAATAAGTATTCCTAATAGTGTTAAATCTATATAGTTAAATCTTTATATAAATCTAAACACACATCTAATAAAAAGACGATTGTAATATTAAAACTTTTTATATAAATACGAATCCCTTGATGCAATATTATTACCCATAATATGTAATATACTAATATTATTAATGTTTCACATTATTACTATAACAATATTTCTCAAAAGTTTTTTTTACGATTTCGTTAATGCAAGCTTGCGTAACGTAAAGAACTTTATATTAGAAAAATATGTAAAATCGATTTTATAGAATCGGGCTTATTAATTAAAATAAAAGTTTCAGCTACTTTACGTTTGTAGAGTTAATAAATTTTTAAAACCATACGAATACAAAGCACAATAGATATTTTTTAATAAGATTACGGTTTCCATACATATTTTACGTAACACGAAATAAAACTTTATGCAGCTTTGTAATAGACGAATAAAAGTTAATTAAAATTCAAATGATTATCAAGTAAACGAATATCCAGTATTTTTTCATTCGTATTCAGTAAGTCGTTAAATTTCAAATATTGTTATAAAATGTTAAATTAATGCGACAATTTTCAAAATGTTCGCGTGATTTTTTTCAACATCGTTCTGATATGCAAATATCATATTAAACTGTAAGAACAGTTTAATAATTATAACGCTGAAGTCATTAAAAAATAAAATATAAAAAAAATATTTTTTCTTAAATTTACAGGAACCGAATAAAGACATTTCCTTTTCTTTTAATATCTCTATTACTAACATGAAATATAAGAGCAGTAATTTACCGCTTTGAAACTAAAAATATCCATAAGCGAATAAGTTCGCAGATCATCGTTCGCAACGAATCGAATAAAAAAAGTACGGACGTGTTCAAATTGAAGTCCACTTTCAATGTATCATCGTTTCGAACCACAATTCGTTTACAATAAGACGCGTCTTATTGATCTATCTTTTTCTATCTTCGATCTATCTTTTTGCGAAGACAAACAATTACGTGAAATTTTGTTTCGAGTGTATTGCATAAATGTATATGCACTCGTAACAAATAATTATCGATATCACGATATCACTAGCAAAGATTTAGTTTTGTCGGCAACGTGTTTCGCTAAGCCAAATAGCGATCGTATTCCTATCGAAAATAGCAAAAACAAAGTACACAGACACCTGGTAACAATGTTCGCGCACACGCTCGCATACCACGGGAGCGTAAGCGCTCACTTGCCTCTGCATACACGGGCAGAAGTACGTATGATCGAGAGGTGCGACACGCGACATTGATGTGCTTTGTTCAAACTTCCGCGAGGCTTCGATTCGCCGCAGCCGTTCTCGCTCCTTCCATGGAGGCCCTTGAGGATCCTCGAGGCTAATCCTACTCGAACACGTACTTTATCGCAGGCTCGCGTAACTCCATGGATGAAAGTCGATTCTTTGCTGCGAAAAAGTCTCGGGACGCGCTTTAGCTTACACTAGTAATTGCGAGGATCTTGCGTTATGAGGACCTTCATTGACTCGGCGGTATAATGCACTTAATAGTTTCGAACTGCGTATCGCTTTTGCTCGAATGAACGCTATTTATAATATTTATTTTTTGTGAGTGTCCTTCACGCATAATGAAAACACCACAAGCGCGTCTGTCACATTAGTATGGAATACTAATTACTAGGGGTTAAGCGTTAATTAATTATCTTAATTGTCGGTATTTTATTACACAGAACGACAGTCAAGAAAGTATTTTTTATGCTTGAAGAAAAGCATCCTTTTTAATCGATGAATCAAAGAACTTGTAGAATTTTAACATACGCGAGAGTAAACGTGACAGATACCAAGAATCATTTATTAAAATCATTTATTTTAAACGGGCACAATTATTTCTTGAAAACTGTTGATATAATTGTTTAGAACTTTTAAATACGTGTTGAGTATGCGACACGCTATTAAATATGTTACTAACTTCTATTTAAAAAGAACATATATTTTTAGATGAAAGTATTTAAAAGACGTAAGCTTGTTAATATTCGACGACGACTACATTACCGATCACAGCTATATATATATAGATATAGATGAAATTACGTGATGGTTACTACTTTCAGAACAATTAACGGGAACAATTGCTGTAAATATGCATAGCAAAAAAAACTTTAAGGAAGGTCGCATTGTCATAATTGAAAAAGTTTCAAATAAAATTGCTTTAATGTGTCACATATATAATATATAACGCTAATTCATTAAGTATGAATACATTAATATGCTTTACATCGCATTAAACTTTCATATTTAAATGTACAAACTTCACTGAAAAAAACTCTTTTTTCGTATGAATATAACCATGGTTACTCAGAGACCTAAGTTAATATTTGTTCATTTTTTATTAATAAATGCTTGATCGTACATTATTAATGTCAGATTACTATTTTTGTCTTTCTTCAAATAATATCTATTGAAAAATAGTATGCTTCAATGGTTAAAATTAAAATATGGTAATGTAAGAATGAAAAGTTAAAAATGTGTAGACTGATATAAAAATATATAGTGACAGATTACATAAAACGATGAAATCATCAATACAACAGTTTAATTTATTGTAATAACCCTCCCTCATTTTAAACATTTCATCGATTGATTCATCAGTGTTTCATACTTTATCAAATAGTATATCGTAGACTTCGTTAAAATTCAATAGAAATTTTCAACGGCTTTTACTAGATACATTATGAAATAGTTCAAGTACGCATTTCAATTATTCCACGTGTAACTATTAGGCTATTGAAAAAGATATCAAATATAATGCGACTTCTAATGAAAATAGCACCTTTCAAATAAGTAATCACACGAATTTTCTCATACGTGTGGGAGTACATGTAACAACACTCCTTGCAGTAGAACCGCATATAAAGAAAGACGCTCTCTTAGACGGTGTGTACTGCGAACCCTCGTAGAAAGGTCAAAGAACGACGAAGTGCCAGTTAAAGTCGCTGCGCTTGGCGTGTTACGCAACGACAGCGAATAGTCGAGAAAGTAAAAGAATTCTTGAAAATATCTCCTCTTTTGTCGCTATTCTTTGTTTAGACCAAACACACGCACGGAGAGAAAAATGTGTTCGCAATTTTGCTATTTTCCGTTCTTAAAATATTCATTAAAACTACTTACTTGCATACACATGCAAGAAATTCCTAAGTCAAATCGATCATAAAATATATTTTCATACTGCAACATGAAAAAATTATTTGCGTTGCAACGTGGACAAGGAGGAGTCTTCGATCGCTTTTAGAGGATCATTTTCTTTAGAGATGAATTTTCTTGAAACGTAAAATAATAAAATGCGCATCTGACAAGGATTTACCGATTCATACACCATTAATAACACAGAGAAAGAAAAAAAGGGATTGCGCGGATAATACGCCCAAAGTTATGACGTAATCCAACTCTCGGCTGTGCTCTATATCAATATACACGGGACGAGGTCACCCTTATGAGGTCGAGTCTCGTGTTACTCCTCAGCACCCTGTTGTGTCTTCATTCGTCTTTCGATTTGCCGCCCCAAGGAAGAGTGACGACGAAAATAAATGGAAGGGGATGCGATGAAAAAGGAAGCGCAATACGTCAGTGCGAACGATTAAATGGCCAGTCGTGGCAGCGATAAATTCCAATTTAGCAATCATTTTAAATTGTATCGATTGAAGATTTATAAAGACTACTAAAAATATTCTTAAAGTTTTTAATAGGATCAGATTGATTTAAGAGGATGTTTTCCTAACACTTGTTCTTCAAATTTCGAAGAAGAATTTGACTCCAATAGAGACATAATTTAATATTTCTTTAGAGACAGTTCTATTACTTCTGCGGATTAAATTATTTACAGTACCGATATTAACATTGGTATTAGCTGAACAAAGTATTTAAAATGTTTATTATATGAATAAACATAATGAAATCGAAAATATTAGATACGCAGTTAAGTATTGTACTAAGAGACCTAATTATAATTTTCTATTAGTTAGTAACTTGAAATGCATTCGTAACGTAATTTTCATTTAATTTTCATTTCATAAATTCGCACGTGATTATAATATCTTCAAACCTGCGATGCATCTTTCAGAGTACGAGTTTATAAATGAAATATTTCAACAGAGCAGAAAAAAATAAAAAAGGATGAAATCTACCGCCTTAAACGATATAAATATATGTATGTATGTATGTATGTATGTATGTATGTATGTATGTACGTATGTTTAAATAAGAACCATATCTAACAAAGCCTAATCATTTTGGTGTGAGTATTCATTTCCTGATACATGTACGGACGTACTATTTACGCTCTCTCTCTCTCTCTCTCTCTCACGATTTGACCGCCTTTTTCTTCTATATTTTTCTACATTTTGAAGAATACATACGTTTCATTTACGTTCCAGTTTAGAGAATTTGTCCATTCGAAGACTTTTGTTTCTGTTCGTATACGTAAACATCGTTCTTCGGATATTAAAAATTTCAATTAGCATTCTTAATACCGAGTGCCGTTGTCTATTATAATAAAGGATTGTCTTGTAGCAATCCAATTCAACGAAATACACGATGTGACGTATTTTATATAAAATAAAGTACATATGTATATATTAAAAATATTATACGTAATGAGATATATTGCAGTAGTACGTGTAATCAATTATTTTTCGGAAACTATTTTCTCGTAATACTTCATTTAACACTTACAAATAAGTCTAATAATTTTTTAAACGGTAAATTTCTAATAATATATAAAAATTGACTATCTCTTAGATTTTTCGCCACCAGCAATAGCCTTGCGATGTAACGTCCTCTTCACGAATGCAACGTTATACTATATCGTACAAAAGATCGTGGAATTCCTGCGGAAAAAGAATAAGGAACGAAAATGGTCGTGCACATTTGCCACATTATTGATCGGTGAAAGTACAATATAAAAATAATATAAACATGTTCTAGAAGGGAAAAATGCCAAAAATTCTAGTGTTCATTGTGAGTTATGCTACATTATCGAAATACCTCTCAGATGCGCGCTCATTCCTTTACGCTACGTCGCACTCGATAAGAGAGAAAAAGGCACGCGTTATAACTTCACTTTGAACGGTAATAAGATGTAAAGTATTCTTGAAAAAGGTATGTACATTTTATTTTTATTATAAAATGCATCTCAATAGATGCTTATGCAGTAGAGTCAGATAATAATTTACATGCTGTATTCTAATGTGCGTGTATTAAAAATTCGTTTAACTTTCGTTTTAAGAAACAGAAATTTAATACACGGTTTTAAATAAAAAGTTAATTTTTGAAAAGATGATGCTTTAACATAACAATAAAATAAGTTATTTTTGGCTAATACGTGATAAAAGGTTAATTAAGATGTATGTAGCACAATAAAGTTCCATTTTAAATACTTAGCTGCCTTAGATTAAATCTCTAGAAGTGTACGTAAAATATTATAAAAACTTTAAGTTTTGATAAAAAAAAACTGCGTATGCGTGTTTACTTGTTTATTTTACTTGAAAAAGACCGAGAGAAAGAGGCATTTCGCATAAGCTCTTTAGCCTGTCCGCGAACTTTCTCAAAGTCGGTCACTCGACTATTCTTGTCTCCTTCCCACCCCCCAATCGCAGTCTATCTTCCACTCTCTGTCTCTGTCTAATTCTCATTGTCTTTTTCATTCTATACCCTTTCCTTTATATGTATCTCTTGCTGTTGTGTAAAGTAAAAATGAGCGTAACGGAGTCTCGTTTACGTATCGATCGTTAAGAATATGACGCGCACATATTTTTGAGTAAGAAAATTTAATTAGAGTAATTTATTAAAAAG
This sequence comes from Wiebesia pumilae, assembly GCA_018907045.1. NCBI lineage: Eukaryota > Metazoa > Arthropoda > Insecta > Hymenoptera > Agaonidae > Wiebesia > Wiebesia pumilae. The sequence goes on along the minus strand of JACCHZ010000131.1, from coordinate 93,634 downwards.
TTATATTTTAAATCTATACAGTTTCCGATATTAATACATGGACGTACTCAAATTTTCCTAGAAAGTATTTTGTGCGTATCAAAAAGAGCTACACAATTTTGACTTTTTTAATGAAAATCTAACTGCAAGAATTCATGAAAAGAATAGTGATATTAGGGTTGCTGAATAAAAACTGACTTTTATACAATAAAAATTTTATATAGATTCTGTGCAACTGCATTTGAATAAAGTTTTTAATTCTATTTAATAGAAAATATAATATTTATTCTGGTAATATACGACTTGAGAATCGAACAATGAAAAATGTGGTCTCACAGTTTTTTAATAAATGTACAAATATTGTACATTTATTACCGCAATCCTAAACTGCTACAATTTTAAAGGAAATTGTGTGTGTGCCATAAATAAAAATAAATAAAAACAAACAAATCTCAAATAAAAAATTAGAGAAACAGTACAATTTAATATTAAAAAAGGATTGATATCTCTATTCTTACTGTATAGTTATTTTGCATCATGTCTCACTATTTATCAAAGGAATAGCAATTAATCAACATCAAAGCACTGCAATCTTGCATTATCGACTATATAACTGATTAAATTATCATACGGAATTATTCCCTGGCTAGACACGTTCCTGCATTAATTGCCATTGATCAAATACTGATCCGTATGCTGCTATGAGGCTTTAAATAACTTTAAATAACCATTAAATAAGTTCGTAAATCGCAGATTATTTATGGATAATTCTCACAGAATTGCTCTTTTTATGTGTGTGTATTATATATTCAATCATAAGTTTATTATTAAATCAATGACTAATTTAAACGTTAAAGTGGGCATATTAATTTATCATCTTCAAATATCGCAAATTCATTTTGATGTAAACTTTGAACTATCAACGAGTAATAATAATAAATTTCAGTCAATCAATCAATAATGAGTATCATCTTATTGATCGAGTGACTATATCATTAGCTGCAAATTAGTATTTATTTATTAGTGTTTTTTTTTATTGGCATTTTCTTTTCTACACTAAATTTAATTATAAAACAGTTGACTTTTTCATTTTTAAATGGCAGGAATTTTTTAAATTTTCAAAATAATCAATCACTTTTATAAGGTTGTAAAAGGCTCAATAAAATCATTAGCTTCGTTCAAAATTAAATAAAATTTGCAACGATAACACGAGAGCTTCAGCGAATTTTAATTACCCATCGCACGAATACGTGACTCTCGTTCTCGTTGTCTTTCATGCGGATCCGATTATTGATCGATAAGGGTATGGTTTGTATTGACTAGATTTCATGTTTTTCAACGATTGTTGTGCATTATAGAATACTATGAATATACTATAGAAACATAGAAACCGTAAAAATTATAATTTAATTCGGCTTTAAGAAATATAATTGCTTATTGTGCGCGCACGAGCTATATCTCCTTTTGTTATTTTATACGTTACTTTTCATAACGTGTTCGAAAAATACAAGAGTATGTAAAAGCTGCATTAAACTTTTTCTTTAAATATAACGAAAGAATAGATTATCTCAACATTATAATATTCTATCTTGTACAGACTGAGAAAAAAAAAGATAACTCGTTTAGCCTTTACAATTTTTATGCAAATGTTATATTTAGTAAAATATATTTTAAATATTTATTATTAGAAAAAGTAACATTAATAACTTCATAAATAATTTAGCAATCATATTATATATATATATATATATATATATATATTATGATCAGTATAAAATGTTTAAATTTCTGTAATAGATTGGATGCTCATAGCTTGAATTTGTTGGAAGTCCTTTCTACGAACGCGTCATCCGCCTTTTATTTTCTTTGCAAAACTAAAGTTTTATAAAATTCATAAGCTTGTGACGCGGAAATATCAAAATAGCCTCGAAAGATTGAAATATATGTACCTTGAAGTAAAATATAAAATGAGGGATACACTAAACTTTATGTGAAATTTCAAAATATATTACATCGTTCACCATCGTTTTCAAATAAATTTAATAATTTAGTTGTCTGGTATGTCACTCCATCAGTCGGCGAACTTGTAACAAAAGGAAGTAGTACATTGGTTCTGTGCGCAGGTGTTTGCAAACCACGAGTGCATCAAAAAAGGGGATAAACTGAAATCTCGTGAATCCCAATTTTCAAATCGATGCAGGGAGCTCGAGACGAAAGACATAAAATGTACGGAATCGAGTTTAGTTCCACATGCACGGAGATTTTCATGTGATTTACAGAGAGGTGTTGTTGTGTGAGATGCTCGGTTTCGATTACCCTTTGGAAATTTACGGCCGTCGAGTAGACTCGATGGATCTAGTTTTACTAGCAGTATTTGGGTTATTGAATTTTGGAAATATTACAGCATTGAAAACCTACTGTTTAATAGTGAATATTATAGTGATTAGCTTATTTTAGTAATCGAGGAAATTTAATTTTTTTTTAATGCATCACAAGTCAACTGAAGTATTTTTGCTTAATTTGTTATTTTTTTTAAATAATTATATCTTTCTATTTGTATAGACGTTTAATGTAAAACATGTCAATACTACAATAGATTGGAATCAATATTATTAAGAAACGCCACGATTCTGCTCATATATATTGCAGTCCAGAAAATAATAATGTTCGCCAATATCTTTGGTAGGCTAAGTAAAAGTTTAAAACAATCCTTTTTATTATTTCAATGTATAATATATAGTTTTCCAATTATTGGTTAAGTCATTACAATATCGTTTAAATTGCAATTGAAAATAGAAACATGTATAGTAAATATTATACGTGCTTCACATTTTAAATACAACACATTCTAAATTTTCTTAAATTCAATGGTATTGTATTTTTAACAGAATGATCCTATGACTTATTTTAATGTGAAGAACGTTTTTATTGTTTTTTCCACCACATTAAACGTAAATCTTATTCTTAGATTACTCTAAGAATTAAAAGAAAGTTTCTACGAGAAAATAGTTACTTAGAGTAGTTACCGAATGTGAACGCTTCGATTTCCTACGTTTATACAAAATATACAAGCGATTTTTTTACGATTAGTTTTAACGCCAATTGTAAGTACGACTTTTAAACTGCTGCAATTATCATTAACACATTAGAACGGGTAACCGAGTTTTATCCCCAAGATCTTCGAATAACGTGTCAATAATACCTCATATTTTTTTTATTTCCTGTCACTATAATTTTTAGTTAAACTAAAAAAAAATCATTTAAAATAACTAGAAAAATGGAAAAGCATATAAATGATAGAATAAATTTAAACGTAAGAACCATTCATTATTTATCATGAATCATATTAATTTTTCTTTGCAATTATAAATATAAGAAGTATCAGTTGCTTCTAAATAGATTAAATAGATGAATATTTACGATGTGTATACGGATATAAGTTTCTCATGAACATTTTGTAGCGGCACATGATAATCATAAAGTGAATTTTATGATCTTTCATAATAAATATGTGCTATTATCAATGAAAATAGATTACATGAATTTACAAATATTTATAAGCGTTTTTCAAAGAAGTTGTTATTCTACTAAGGTCGATTTAACTATTTTGCTTAAAAATAGCAGACATTTCAGAAGGAGATAAGTGATTTGACCACTTAACTAAGTAATTTACTTTATGTTCACTAGCAATTAAATGTGAAAAGGAATTTTTAATGTTGACTTCTGGGAATTGATTAAAGAAAATTCTTTTCCCGGTTGACGACGATATGCAAAATATAAAAATGACTACTCGTTATTTTTTTCTTTCTTTTTTCAGAGATGCTTGTAAGCAATAATGGTTTATTTTATTCTTTTAACGCCAAGACTAATGGAGAACAATATATAAGTTGACAAACTATACGTTTGACTTGAAAATTACTTTTATTTATTTTCGTGACTTAATTAAAAGTATTTTATGATAGGTTTATCAAGAAATGATATTATTATAAACATAATTTTATTACGTAACTAAATAATTATTTGTATTCTTCACATAAATTAATTTTACTTAAAAAATGAATAGCGTAAGTTTCGACTACTTTAGTTTTAAAGTGTTTCGCAGTGAAGATTTAGTAATAACATTTGACTTTACAAATGCGATATTTTTTAGCGCTAACAACTCTAAAACTTTTCTGGTAAGCTATATATTTTGGTAAATAAATTTCTAGCGATAATACTTAAAAAGCGAAATTTTTTATCACTATTTATTACAGATAATGAAAATCATAAGGTTTAAGGTATTTATTAACAAACTAAAAATGCGAATCTTAAATAATATTTTGAATAAAAATTTAAATAAGGTAAAAAATTTATTACGTATTCCATTTGATGTTTAATAATGAAACACGCATTTTAAAATACATCTACACTGAAACAATGTTTGATTAATAAACAACATTTATAAACAAATAAACCTTTAAACTAAATAAAATATTAGAAATTCATTAAGTGTGGTAATTTCACTAATTATATTATCTACACTATAAATTCTTATGTATTTCATAAGGAGAAAAACTGGCGTTTTATACTATAATTATAAATGTAGGAATGGTAGTAAATAAAATAAAGGTAAATAAAATATATAGTGAATTTTATGCAATGATTTAGTTTATGAAACAAATATCCAAACAAATTCTGAACTGAAAGTCTTGCATTCATGAACATACAACACTGAATTTATGAAACTCAGATATCCATGAACGATAAGCGTCAATAAGCGCTTTCATCAAGCAATGAATTAATCTTTGATTCGATTAATCTCATCGTTTGATATAAATGGAAAGCACTGCCGTTATCCAATCCGCTAATATCGAGATGCTGTGAATGTTGCTCCAATGAATAGGAACTTGTAGGGACAGGGTTGGTGAATAAGGGTGAGATGGTAGATTAAGGGAAAGTTTACTACCATTATATCAACTTATCCCGAGCAGTTTGGTAAGAGAGGATACCTTGGAATGAGGGCAGGGTTGTGCTAAGGACTTCTAAGGGGTTGGTTTGCTTATATCGAGTACCGCCAAAATCATATACATAGCCGAGGGCGTCTTCTCGACTCTTGTCCATTTATAAGGCTAGGAATTTATGAGAGTGGCTATGGCAAGAAAGAGAGTAAAACTGCTCTTGAAATCGAAGGCGACAAAAATGCTAGAGAATTCATTTAGGGCGGTTATAAACTGAAAATATTCGAGATTTTTTGCCCGTATAACGGTCTTATTTTTATTTTTAACTATACATAACGACATATAAGTCACTTTTAGATTCTATACTGAAGTTAACAGTTAAGCGCTCTTTTATTCTATCTTAAAGTCATTATGTATATCAATAGGAAAGTACATCATCTTAGTTACAAATATTCAAATAATGATTTTTTTAAAAATCGGGCTGTAAGCACTTCCCCAGTAAACTAATTACTTTACGTCAAATATTCGATAATGCACAACTTTCTGTTATTCTCGATACCCGGTTATATATTTACTTATCTATAAAACTAAAACTGTACTTCTAAATTAGAAAAACTGGGGTATGTATTTAATGGTTTCTTTTTCAATGCTCATCCGATAAAGTATTTGATTTAGAAAGAGTAAAAAACATGATTCGATTAATTAAAATTACAAAAAGAGATAAATTTTTTATTAGTTTTAAATAAGTTTATAAAACGTTAAAGCTCAAGTTTTAAATGCTTAAGGAACGGCAAATGAAATGTTTAATCTAGTAAGTGTTATTCCAGTTTCGAAAAGTTAAAATAATTAACTGCGCAAGACAAATGTTAAAGCACGATATCAAAAAGTAAGACATCAAAACTAGATTTTCAATTTTTGGAAAAAATGTCATAAGAAGCGTCGCCAGAAAGCAACGGAATTTATGTGAAATATCAATGCATTTAACTTACGCGATTACACAAGCTTACAATTTATAATTACTTTACACGCTTTCCTTCTTCTTCGTTGTTAGAAGTACAACCTAAGAGTCACGGATAAGGGTAGTAGCGGCAGGGGGTGGGAGGGCATATTCGTGCTGACATCGTGGTATGAAGCTTGCTTTTGTGCCACTACTCTCGTGACACGAAAGACTGTCATAGAATACTACACAACGATAATCTGCCGAACTGAATTTAATCAAGATGTAAGCTTAAGTGGCGACACACGGTGGAGACACGACGACGCGAAAAATGAAGACAGTTTGTACGTGCCTTTTCTCTTCCACTTGTTTTATCTCGCATAGTTTCTTACGCGCAAAATGCTTTCCATTGATTATATAAGGTAAGCTAATTAAGACGATAACCACGTTTGGGTTTATAAAAATTTTACGATAGCAAGATGCTGCTCAGAATGGGGATTGTTTTATTTACAATGAAAAGGGCAATTTTTATTTAACCGCCTGGATTACGATTCGATAATGTCATTATTTTTGATAATTAAGTCATAATAACTTGAAACACTGATTTCGTATATCTATGCATGTAGTCTCAATTAATATTAAAAACATACTTTTTAACTGTGATATATTTTATTTTTAAGTAGCTATAATTATTGCATGTCAATTAAATCCATCGATCCTTAATAAACAGATAATTCCCTCGATGTAGGACATTATATTTTTTATAAAATATTAATCGATTGTATTTTTATTTAATTTTTATTGTTTTACATAAATACCGTATATCTGATAACTATATCGCACTACTAAGTAATTCCAACTTGGGAGTCTTATTGATTTAAGAATCCAGAAATTTACTTATTCTATTGAAAAACTGTTACTTTAGTTCAGTAAGTATAGCCTTAATTACATTTGTAAAAGTATTAAAATAATGTAAAAAGAAATGAATGTACTATCAATGTACAAAAAATAGATAAAGAATAACTTTCCACTGTAATATCCTAACGTTAAATATTTTTCATCTTAGATATACAAAAGAAATTTGAATCATCGCTGTTTTAATATGAGTTTTAGAAGCAAAGTTAATTTATTGTGAAAATTTTAAGCTGTCATTCAACAGTTATTATGTCAGAACAAGCCTGAAGCCTTGAAAATTTGATCGTATTCACCCGCTTGTAGTCAAAACTTTCAAACAGATTCTTTCAAAACTAAAGTGAAACAGGCCGTAACATGAAAAGCCCAAGTAATGCAAAGATGTGTTGCTGAATGCATATTAGATAACTGACAGTCGTTATTTTAGAAAATTTTTAGATTTATAGTACTTTTTAAAATAAAAAGTATTCGACGATTTAGCTAGAAAATAATTTTTTCAAATAACTTGGAAATTTCTTTAAGCAATAACGTCGAAGTTATAATTTATTATTATACGGTATTTAAGTATCATTTTTATCTAAAGTAACGTAATCTTTTGTCAAATAATTTCTCTTTAAATAAAATCATTTTATGACGAGACGCCTTTTTAACTACAAGAAATTTTTATGATTTATTTTATTTTAAAATTAGACGTACCGAACTAAAATCTTTCTTTGTACAGCGACAGAAAATTCTATCAATGTTCTTTAGAATATATAAAATACAATATTGCTACATGACGCTTATATTTTTAATGGTTAAAAGTATTCCATAGCTTCATTTTTTTTACCGTAAGAACAATTAACCTTCCCTTTCTGAAGAAAAATATTAAATCAACTTTAGTATTTTTCTCCCGTTCATAAGATCAGTTTTAAATTAGTCATCATTAGTTTCATGAAATGTTTTTCTTAATATACATTATTTTTCTAGTGTTAAATTAACAGATGCAGGTTCTTTTAATAATCAAAAGTTATTTGAGAATAATCTTATTGGTGAATAATCAGATTTATAATTCTGTAGTTTAGAATAATTTGTAATAGATTACTAGTAAAAAGAATACTAACTTATTATGCTTTTATTTATATATTCTCGTAATATTAAAATCATCTACTCAATAATACTTAAAGCACAATTAGCTGTGAAAATCGCGTAAGTAGAGAATTCTTCAATAGTTTCATAAGAAGTACACGAATGCGAGAATTACACTAATATCGATTTTCTCCTTACACCTTTTTTTATCTTGCAATACGTACATTTTTTTGAAATACAATACAGAAACTTACAAGAACTTGGTAAAACAATAATTAAAATTTAGTAGTAGTAGTTAAATTTTCAGCCCACGCATCAGATTGTGAATTTATTGATGACATCAATTCTATGATTAATATATTAACATATCAGGTATAATAATAATTGAAAATTATTGATATGTATATGTGTACACACACACACACACACACACACACACACACACACACACACACACACACCATGAGCTATTAAAAAATTTTTTAAAATTACTTCTAATATGTTTTATTAAATTGTGAGGAATGTATACACTAACATAATAATTCAGTTAGAATAAATATAAATTTATAAAAAGAAAAAGTCAATTTTACGCTAATAAGTACTACTAGGATTTCAGAATTTATTTCGTCTGTACAGTTTTGAATTATCGATTAAATGTTGGATTAAACCAATTAAAACATAAAACAATTTCAAGCAACGATCATACGTTTCAAAGTAGTCATTTATCATGAAACTATCATGAGCGCATTTTAAAGAACAAAAGCATTAAATTTCGTTACAAAATAAAGAGCAAGCAATCCCTATATTACAGAAGCGTAACAATGGGCATTACGTGAACATTAAAAATAAGTATGCACCTTATTTCCAGCTTTATTGTAAAAACCACGATAGTAACTAGAGAGTATCTACGTACGAATAATCGATCGCATTACTTTTTTCTTCCTCGGTATCAGTTCAGCGCACAACAAAACCTTCGATATCAATTTACAGTTATCGAACAGCTGTAGGGTTACGTACCAGTTTCATCGCTAGACGATCAAGAGGCAATTGTCAGTGACGCTTGTTTTCGCAACGCCGGCGATGTAAAACGGGGCAATCGGGTCGTCGGGTTAACGATAAGGAATGTGTGTCAGCACGGGACCGAGGCCCAGAAGGACGTCCGAAATGCAGTCACCTCGCGGTACCCAAAAGTAAAGTGAGATCGACCTTTTCACCCGAAGGCTGATGGGAGCCGAGGTGGTACGACGATGTTCTTCGCCCATTGCTAAGCCACATTTTTTGCGGGAATCATTTCGAAGAGTCGGTCAATGGGCCGAAAGTGATAAAGCGCTCCATTCGGGCGTTAAATTCGTCTAGCCCAGTACGATTCGTTGTATTATTGGTAGGTGGGCGATTGACGGAGCGCATTCGTTAATTTATTTGGTAAAACGCTTTATATGTAATACTTAAGCCAATAACTAATGCAAGAGACGAGGTTAAGTTCATACCTAGACAATTTGTAAGTTTAATGAAAATTTATTATGCACTTTACAGATATGTAGACCGTATTTAGAATGCCATTTCCAATAAACGTTATTAGTTTTTAAGTATTTTATCGTTATTTTATAATCGATTAATGAATTTAGATAGTAACTTTTTTTTGTTTTCCAACTTGAACTGAATGTCCTGCAATATATTATATTTGAATTTGTTTTAATGCGTATCTGATAAATTCCATATTTAGATACTACTTGTTAATTTTAAAATGTTCATACGTAAACAAATTGGGCTAATGCAATTTTTCAATTGCTTATTACATACTTAATTAGTTTGGCAAATAGATAACAAAACTAAAATGTCGTGAACTACCCAAAATAAAAGCGTAGCAAAAGTATTCTCGTGTTTTTCCTATTTGATAAGAGCAAACATTACTTTCGAAATCTCAGATGAAGTTGCTTTTAAAAATATTTACAGCTACATTTCCATTGTTAGAAATAAATGATTCTTTATATAAAACAAAAGAAAAAATTATTCCAAAGAAAAAATTAAGAAGAAATAAATAAAAACTTTTGAATACCTACACGTTACGTTAACGCGGAACCTTTTCCCCTGTGAACTTATACATCGGTACAACCATCGTTTAAATTTACCCTCCGCACACAACCCACACGTGCTCGTTTGCCTGAGTGTACATGCACGTATACGCGTAAAAAGAGCCAACGACTCCACCGAGTCGTCGCGCGCGGACGATCGTGTCTTTACGTCTATGCTTGCGTGTGCATGTGCGAGAGAGTAAGAGAAAGAGCATCGAGCCGCAGTAGTAGCAAGTCCGCTCTCTCCGCCGACGCGCCAACAAAACCGAGGAAAGCCTCCCTCACGATCTCACCCCCTTGCGCTCAGCAGATCAATACGCAACCAGGCCAGGCTACGTACTCTCCCTTTTTCGCGAGTGAGCGAGCACTGCAATCGAGGCCCGTCAAGGCGACGACTACGACCGAGAGTATACCGGCAGCTTGGCGAGGGAGGAGAAGGGAAAAAAGGGCAACGGTCGCTCGCCCTCCGACGTGTGCGTGGATTGCGAGGACGCACGCGGTCGAAGGAGTCATCGGCGTGCGCCTCTGGATCCGGACGACGCGGACTAGTCGTGGCGAGAGTTCGATCGCCGGGGGAACGAGGACCCGTGGCGCCCGGATTTATCGCCACGCTCGCGTGACTTCCGTCCTCGGCGAACCGCCAGTCCCGGGACTCTATGCTTACGGTTGCTTTTCGCCTCGCTCTCGAAAATTTACGCGTACAGCCAAGAGATCGAGTCGAGCGCTTCAACGACTTCGATGGCTATTGCGCTTGGACACGCCTCGAGATTATGCGCTGACTAACCGATGCCAAGATCAGGTATTGTCTTAATATTGCTGTGGAAGCTCGAGTAAAATCCAACTTTGGGAAAACTATCTTGCGTTTTCTTTGTTTTGCTTTTAAAACGAAATTGTTGTAACTCTATGCTTAGAAGAACCGTCATCTTGTCACTCGAAATTCGTATAAATTATGAAATCTTTCTCTTTTATATTTCCCTATTTTTATAGAATATCAAAAAGAATGAAGCTTTGAAAAAATAAATTAGTTGCCGCAACTAATATATTCGCTCTTTTCTGCAAAGTATTGTTTTTCTTTTTCTTTTTTGGAAAACGACCCTATTGCACAGACTATATCGTTGAGCGGTAAGCTGTGACACGCGGAAAGCCTTACTCTTCCTCATGATGGAATTCATAATCGTGCACAACTTCCTACGAAGAATGTGGGCCGAAAGTTATGCAGCGATATTTAGAAAAAAATCCCGTGTCAATGTACACCAGACAAGTGTAGTTTCGCGCATGTGAGTCATCGAATACGAGACCGAAGTAAGTAGTAGTATCTTCTTCTGTTCCACTTTCAGCGTCGATTGCGAGCGAAGGCCTCGTCATGTATGCATTCGCAGTAGGAGACACGCGAGAAGGGAGTAGGACAGAGATACGAAGAGAGAGACCGACCAAGTCTAGTCGAGATACGCTCGGGTCGCCGATGCTTGGAAGCGCTTCGAAACCCTGCGGTCGACCTTCTTCATCCACCTCCTCGCTGTTTGCGCGACAACCGGCGACGACGGTGTTCCATTTCCTTTCGTTCGGTTAGCAACGCGGTACGCGACTATGGAATTACATATATTTTCAGACGGGGCAGAAGCTACCGCATGCCGAGTAGGCCATCACCGTAAGGGCACTTTGCTCGATGAATTTGGCAACGGGAAAGTTCCCACGTGTTGAGGCTCACTGCTGCACGTGACACTTGTACACCATATAATTTACAAGCTGATATTCTTTTCGGTTGATTCTAAGAAAAGATGACGAATGGCTAGACTTACTCTGTATTTCCTTTTATTAGAATTTCGCGCGGACCTAAAAAGCTCGCGGTCACAGAAGCACTCGCAACAAGTCCAATGTTGTAAATAAAAAATTATCCCAAAGCGCATTCGAACTAATTCGAGTTGTAATTTCAGGGAATGTAATTTTTTATATCAAAATGAACGAACAACGATTAACAAGACTATTGCCTTTTATTATAAGAAAATAACAAAAACAAAATGCAACCAACTGAATTATATTAATTTATACGTACAAGGAAGTCAACTGATAAAATAAAATCCGAGTCAAAAGCAAAGATTGGAATCAAATTGTCAATTTATCGTCTGGCACTCGCATTACCAGAATTGCAATCGTAGATACTAAAATCACTTTCGCAAACGACGCATAGATACGTCTCGTCATGAAATTGAGAATCTGAGTTTCTATAAAATTTCTAGAAATTCTTCTCTCTATAAGCAGCAAACCACGAGACAAATAATTTTTACAGGAGAAAAGTGTTCTCGATCGAAACTGTTTTTATCTAACCAAAAAAGAGTGGAAAGTCTACTAATTTACTTTCTAATGTATATTATATTTATAAATTAGGATAATTAAATCAATGAAAACCTAATAATAATGGTTATAAACGTTATTTGTTATTTAAAGAGAAAAAGAATTTAATGAATCAGTAAAGAATAATTATTTATTTATTGCGGTAAATGTTATTAAAAATTTTATTATACGTACAAATAAACTTTTTATTAATCTACTTTGTAAGTAATTTCTAATTAAATAACATTCGATTTTAATTAAAATGTACAAGCTCTTAGTTTTAACCGTTGAATATTTTCAGTCAATTATTAAATCTGATAAATAGTAATACATTTGATAAGCGTTATTACGAGAATTAGTGATAAATCTTAATTAAAGCTAATATTTTATTAAAGTGATAGTTTTCTAAATACAGATATTATTAACTTTGTTAAACATGAGAAATTTCGAAGTAGAAAACAAAGCATAACTATTAAAATTATGTACAATTGTTGTACGTAAATTTGATTTAGGATACAATTTCTCAATCTCTGCATTCTATTTAATTTATAATTATTGTTTTTTAAAGCTAAGGTAAAATGCGAATTCGATTCATTTATCAGAGAAGTTGAAACTAACTTTTAATACATATTTTCATAGTATACATTTGTTCAATATAAATAAAAAAGTTAGTGTTTACTTTTAATAATCTTATTTTTAAGAAGCCCTTTTTTATTATTACTTGAAAATACCATTACAAATTGTACAAATTTCGTATAAAGCAATAATAGCTCTAATTATTAATATTAGACGTTTAGAATCTATAGGTGCTATTTTAATGCTCTTTACTTTGATTTTGGACGGTCAAAAGTTCAATATTTTTGCATTCGATTTTTAAAATCAGTTACTTATTAATGCTCAAACCTTAGGAATGTTAATACTGGAAAAGATAAAAACTGCCGTTCAAAGTATTCGTTACAAGTAGCCGTACTAAATATTTAATTTTGCCCCTATGCTTTTTCTCCCAGGCGTAAGCCTACACTTTTTTCTCTCCTGCTGTGTTATTTTACCCTTATTTCTCTCTCGTCTACTAACGAGTGTCGGTATAACAAAGTTAAGCCCGTAGCGCTTCGAGGGCACTGGCTCTCTTTATCTAAGGGAAGATTGCAGACTCGTCAGCCGCTCCTTGAGGATCCTTAAAACGATTATTAGCTTTTTTTACACGCGTTGCGGGCGAAAGTGTGAAACGTGATATAGTAAAGTGAGAATGAAAATTAGGAATCACCGAAGAATTTTCGTTATGACCAAAAAATGTCCTTGCTTTTTCCAACTCTATTCTCAATTACTAGATGTAAAAATTTGTCAAATATATCGTTATTTTATATCGAACTCGATTTAACAGTTGAGAAAATAACGAGGGAAGTAATTCGATAAAAGTCCAGGACGTTTTTATTTCGTAGTAAAAATCATAGGATGTAAAAACCTTATTTCTCCGTTAAATCTTTACCGACACTCTTTTTATTTCTGAATATTATAATAAATATTTATTAACATGAAAGATTATTCAATCCTGAAATGCATACGGAACAAATTCCTTTAAATATAAATGCGTCAGGTATAAATTCATTTATAATCATCTATTAGCGATATGCGAGAACGACTGCGATCATTAAAAGTATGATACACTTTTCTTAAATTCGTTAAAACTAAAGTGGATCTTAATCTTTTATGGGCAAAATATTTTCGATTGCAATCTTATTTTATTCTTGCTACGACTTTGGGCTTCAAATAAGGTTAACGGGTCTCTAATACTGGCAATAAATGATCGGAAAAGCCACCATCGGATTTATTGAACGATAGAGAAATTACTCGTAAAAAAGAAACTTTACCTTTACGTATCAATGTATAAATCTGCATTCAAGTTTCCATGTTTCTCCTTTTAAGAGCATATTAAAATCACTTATTTTATAACTAATTAGGTGTTTTAAACCATAAAAATTAGTAGATTCGTTAAATAATTTTGGTAAAATTGCCTGCCTGATATTCTTGTTGGAAGATACGAAAAAAGATCTAAGGCGATTCTTTTACGTACGTAGGCATAAAAGACCTTTTCTATATACTTTTTGGAATGATGATGCACTGATGCGTCTATAATTTTTTTCATAAAAAATGATAAATCACAATGTCATCTTTTCTTGATAGTCCCCGTCAACTGAACTTTCCACTTTCCCTCCACTAACACCTTAATCTCCAAAATATGAAACCAGCAAAACTGTCAGAGATTCGAATAAGGAATAAAAGTGGATCAAATAGTACAAGAACAGCTAGGATATAAAGAAACTTCGGTTCTACATTCTACTAAATGACGAATCCGCTTAGAAATTCAAAGAAAATTTTGATTCATGAGCATAAAAAAAGTTCTATTGTACACTACCATAGTAAAATACTTTACTTTTCGAAATTGAAAAAGTAAACGCTATTTTTTTCTCCGTAAACTCTTTATTGGAAAGGAATAAACTTGATTTCGATGTTTACAATGTGTTTCCGAATGAATATGTTACATTATAAAATCAGACGTAATTTCTTTGATGTGCATTGTAAGCTGAGCTGTCACGAAGCTAATTTACACAATAATGCTACAATTTCCATAAATAAAATGTTGCAAAAAATAATTGTATTATTACAGATGCAACTATTACCGATTCGAATAACTATTTGGGGTAGAAGATATCGATTAGAACTAAGTGATTGGAACTGAACATTCAACGAGGCAACGAATTTAACTTTAATGTCGTTGGATACAAATATATAAAACGATAACAAAGTGTTATTAAATTCAAAGCCGAAAATAAACAATTCACTTAGATTGTAGAATTTACTACATACAATGCCGAATAAATACCAAACCCATAATATAGGGAGAAAAATGATAAATGTTATGTAAGCGTGACCTAATGTAAATGTAATTGTAATTTGGTAACAACTTTATTGACCATTATCTCGTAATCCAATTAACTGTCTAGCCATCCCGACTTAATACTGAAACGACTGTGGAATTTCCATCGAAATTCAATTCGTTAACACTCGAAGTAAGACAGGCTGAAAGCACGAAACAAGCTTAACGGCCTTCTCATGAACTGGCTACGAGTCGGCGTACAACGACACGCAAGCTCACACGTTAAACCGTACGTGCGCGCACACGCACAACGACGAGAGAATACCGTAATCAAGTCGGAGAAGATTCAAGCGCTGACGTGCTTTACGGTATTCAAAGCCCGATATTAAGTCTTGCTCGTAATTAGAGTCGGCACATCGCGTATCGATTGCGTAATATTCACGATTAACTGCGATACGGTCGATTATCAAGGCACGTTTTTATCACTGCAATACACGCAAGGAAGTTTACCGCCGATTCCCGAATCCTTTCGCGTGCTCTTCCGTGGACTAGCGTTCGCGGCTTCTTTTCTTCCGAAATCATTTATCACTGCCCGAGCTCTCTATACGTCTTAGTGTTAAAACTTTCGACAAAATCGGAAATATTATCTTGAATATAGCGAATTCCTTTTCGGTCTAAGATTTACTTTTTCATTCACTGAATATTACGATACAATAAAAATGGTTCTCGGATACAGAGTAATTAAGAGAAAGTACGACACTCGATCGGAGATCGATTTCTCATCTAGAAAAAAATACATTCGTTAAATTTTCTTATTTTTCTAAGATCGACATTCATTTGAAGATATTTTTATAACCTTCGTGATGGAGCATCCAAAGTGTATTGCCTAACTGAATTCTAAAGGAGAGAAACCACTAAGTTTAATTGAAAGCCATTACGAGTAAAAAATTGACTTAATTCAATAGTTTTCTTTTATTAATTCTTACCCTTTATTAATCGTGTAGTTCAGAGTTATACTTAAAAACGTGATTTTTACCTTTACATTACTTTTGAACTTTCAACATTTTTGCTAAATTTCATGACTTTAATAGTATAAATAACTTGTAGTCATAAAGATATCGATGATTGTATCATTGTCAATACTGCAAGAAAAATGCAAAACTTTCACGAAACTAGCGGTTGGGCAACTTTTCTTTATTGCGTGATATTTAAAAATATTTGCAAATCTTTATAAGAACTTCCTGCATATTTTCTTGTGGAACTAAACGAGCCAACAACAGTGAATGATTTTATTAATACTTTTATATTCAAATAAAATATTAATTTTACACGTTCGCAAAATTAATGTAAACCCCTTAGCAAAAAATAAATAATAAATCGTTGATGTTCAATCTCCTGTAGAACATTGTAAAACGTATTAATAAATTATCCAATCAACTATTTCTAAATCTTTCTTTCGAATTATCAACAAGTAAATATTTTATCGAGCAGCTAAAGCGCGTATATTTCAATGTACTCCATAAAGTATTTCGTCAATTTCTCCGACATTCGATAAATGCTTCTACCCCAGCCAAAATAAAAATCAGGAATCACTTCAATACCCTTGAGTAGTGAGGAAAATTTAGGAAGACAAAAAGTTGTGCCCCAACACCCTAGTAAACTTTCCGAAAGCACGACGTGCCCTAGATTAGGGTGTGCCCTGCTTCACCTCTCCTTGACAATAGAAAGCCAATTGAATCCGTCGGTCGGCCAGGGTGTTAATACAAAGGACTTTGGTGTACCGCGACTTTGCACACCCCTACGACGACGGCGACGACGACGACGACGGCGACGACGACGACGACGACGACGCGCACGCACACATTACAGTCGGCGTAGTCGTCACAAAGACGCGGCACGTTTCCGTGTCAGTGATGTCACGCGTAGGGGCATTTTACGAATTGGGTCAAGAGGGAGACGGAAGGTCGTAGAACGGGATATGCCGTAACGCGCCGACGAGGGGATACGAGGAAAACTCAAGCAGCTGCCGCGGCAACAGCAACACTGACAGTGAAGCCAGCGAAAATATCGGTGGCTCTCGTTGCAACAAAGTGCAGCAGAGAAATCTAAAGCTTTTTACGCCTACGGGCTTTGTTTACGTTTTTATAGTTAGTAAATCGCGAATCCCCGGATGTTGTCTTACGACTGAAATTCTTGGTTTAAGCAGTTTATATGGATACCCAGCATAGAATCTCTTAAAAAGACTCATAAAAATATGGTTATTTTACGTGGGTACAACGTACGTAGTTGTAACTTTTACCTACATTGCTCGGGACTTTTACTATGTTCTTTTTTGGATTTTTCCTTGTTCTTATTGTATTTGCATTTATTGTTAGAGAGCTCACTTTGGTTTAAAAATAGGACGAATATAAGAAAGTACTAGTCAAAAATACTCTCGAATAACCAGAAAAGAAAAACATTTTTCATCGTTACGTCAGCATTTATAATTCTTCCGAATTTCTTTATCCGCCTTCTAAACTGTTTTCTTTCGTTAATGTAATTGAACGCTTACTGACTCTTTACACTTAAAAATATTTAATTGTTGGGCGTAATAAATAGTGAACATGTTGGTAAACAAATGTTCAAAATGTATAGGTATTATTCGAAATTGCTGTCAAAGGTTGCCACTTCGCAGCAACGCGACGAACCATAAAATCCAGAAATTTTTTGAAAATGTGACAAGTGACACAATAACAATGCACCGCTTTAAAAAAGAGTATTGAGTGAGTTATTAGGATTCGCAACCTGGATAGTTTGCACGGCAAATATTACTTCAAGAGCATAATGAAGGTTTGTTTACGATGTCAAAGTAAAATTTTAAAAAGAGATTTCTATGAATAACGATCACAGTTATCGAACGATTATATTCTTATCTACTTTCTAAATAAAATAATTTCCTTTGCCGATACTAATTCAAGAATGCGAATTCAAAAAAGTTTAATCGAAATCTAATTCGCAACAAATAGATAATTCGTCGGTGATTTTTCGTCGGTGAAAACCTTGTTTCAATAATCTTTACCTTGACTCGAATTTTCTTTTCATCGAAAGAAAACCAACGATAAATATTTAATCGGACTTCGTTTCGCTGCAAGAAGTATCGAATGAATAAAAAATTAATAAGAAGTCTCGAGTCTCATCTTGGATCGTGAAGCGAAAAAGAAACTTGTAATACAACTGATGCACGTGCGCGAATGTCGACTCTACAGTATCTCTCAACTCGTAGATATACACCATTTAGACGTTTAATGCACTCGTGTAATCGGATTTTGGGACGCCTTTCAACGACGTGCGCATTATCGAAGACACAAGTTGGTGGCGTACATTGGAAAAGCGAGCATTGGCTCACGTTAAGGAAAAAGTTCCTTTGTCTCGACATAAGGGGCCGCAAGTAACGAACGAAGCTCACCTCGGTGCACGCGTCGTCGTACTACGTCGAGCTTTTTCCAGGCGTAAATCCCCCTCTCGAAAATTCAACGGCGCGGGGTTCTTTTCTTCAGGGACGTTCTATTTTTAGGAGGAGCAACGCGAGGTGCCGCAAGAAACGTCGGATGATTCTGAGCGCCGAATTAAATTTCGATTATCGATCTCGACTCGACGAACCGAGCCGTCAAGTGGTGCACACTTTCTTTGCTTTTCAAAATATTTTTGAAATATTTTGAATTTTAAAATAAGTAAGGATGAGTCCGTTGTTCTTTTAATTGAATTATTTTCAGCTTCGTAAAATCAGCATTACCGTAGAGAAATTATTAAAATAAAGAGAAATTATTTCTCTCAATTATTCCACGTACGATTTTGGATGAAAATGGTTTTTATAAGCATCATCAAAAATTCATAATAGTTTGGCGATGTTTTTTGGACATACTCCCTCATTCGTAAATAATGAAAAATGCAAAACTTTCACGAAACTAGCAAAATTTCAATTTCCCTACTGCATCCCGCCATCGTGCTCATATTGTTCACTCTGATATAAACGAACGCCAGAATTTCGTGGCTTTATGCAACTGTCCAGTATGCGACTGATACCTCGAAAGTTTCGATAAGAATGAAAGCACAATGTACACGATGTATTGAAAACATCGCGATTCCAAATTTTTATTTCATCGATTATTGGCCTGAAAATTCCGCGGGACATTAAGTTTATTTACTTTGCACTCTCTAGGTATCTCTGTCTTTTTTTTTCTTTTACTGCGCCGCAGCTTTTCTCAACCGATGTTGCATCACGCGAACGACTGCAGCTGGCAATGCCCCTTTTTCCTTTTACCTTTCGCGATTTCAAGTTATTTGTAAAAATCTTAGCAACGAACAATCTTTTAAAGCTATTCCACATTATTTTGATGTTGTAAAGAATTTGTATTTTAATTCCATCACGAATAAAATCATGAAATTTGCAATATTGCAAAAATGAAACGTGGTATTTTTATTTATTTACACTTGAATTTTCAGAAAACCATTATTTAAAAAATTATTATCCAGCTTTATCGATCACAGCTTTACTCTTTCAAATGGCCATCGTCAATATAAATTTCCTTTCTTTTGAGATATCAATTTGAAGGGAAAGACATTTCTCTTTCTTCCATCTTCTACGCTTGAAAGAGCGCCCCTCTTAAATTGAATGAAAACTCGAATTTTCACTGGAATCATTAATATTTTCTCAGAAGCAAATTCAAGAAGCGAGTCTTTCAAACGATTATTCAATTTAAAATGTAAGAAGTGACAATTTCTGGAGCAATATTAGTAATTATTAAAAAAGACATTCGAGAAAAATGTTTAAACTTCAAGGGATCGTATTGCTTCCCCTTTAATACTAGATTCGGTGAAACTCTCGTGTAGCGACGTAATATCCTTTGTTGTCTGAGCGATTCAATGCACATAGGGTGCGCAGTTACTGCTAACGACTAGATCAGGATCCACGAAGTGGAGGGGATAAAATATTTTGAAAGGAAAATCTCTCCGATAATAAATAACTCTCG
The DNA here is from genome assembly GCA_018907045.1 of Wiebesia pumilae. Lineage (NCBI taxonomy): Eukaryota > Metazoa > Arthropoda > Insecta > Hymenoptera > Agaonidae > Wiebesia > Wiebesia pumilae. Next base: position 73,514 of record JACCHZ010000131.1, on the reverse strand, counting down.
ATAAAAGGAGCGACGTGGCGCCGAATGGAAAAAGCAAATGGAGACAAATGACGAGCTTCTCGGGAAACTAAAATCACGAGCTTTGGCGCGGTAGCGTTCGCCAATGAGTGGAAGTAAATGGTCGATGCAGGAGCCCAACAACCGGGAAATTACCCGCGCGTGTACGTAGGAAGGATACGCAAAGACTGCATTGGTTAACCAATAAATATTGCGTAATTCAATGCTGTGCTCGACGGTGAGCACTTTTACTCCAAGCATTATCCTCACAAGCGCTCTTGCTATTTTTCTTCCTTCGTCAGCTCATTAATGTTCATTCTACATTATGGTATGCATGAACAATTATTAGAGCGTAATAAAATATTATTATTGGATTAGCGACCGTATGAATATAAAATTATTGACTTCCCTAAATCACTGAAACTTGTTCAAGAGCGTATAAAAAGCTAAAAGTTACTCTTAACTATTTAGATTATTATGTAAGTTCAATTCGATCAATTTAATTGATGTTAAGCATATTATGCATAGTGTAATAAAGCGTCACTTAATCAAATCTCTAAGAGAATTGTGCTTAATAAGTATGACTCAATTGTTTAACTACTTTTAAAATTGACTACATTCGTCGGTAATTTTACTTTATACGTAACTTTCGGATATCGACTTCTAAGCAATTATTTAAAAGGTAAGAGCTGAAATTTAAAAAAAAAATTAAAAGAATCTTCTTAATTTAATCTAATTTGAAATTAGCAAAGTATTGTTTAGATTATGCGCATTTAAGAAGTCCGAAGAAACCAACTAGAAATAAAAGTTAGACTTGCCTTTGTGAATCATGTATTTCTTATCGTTTATTATAAATCAACTAATTGACTTAGCCTTATTTACACATTTATTTTATTATTATATTAATTCAATAATGTTTGAGCAAACTTTTATGCAGCTTTTACAAGTTAAATAATCTCAAATAATACAAAGAATATGTTATAATTGAGAGAGAAAGAGGGAGGAATTGAGATAGAGACGTGCACCATCAACGATAAGTTATGTGCAGATTGACCGAGTGACGTATCATTAACACGCATTTTTGTTCAATGGTTTGACAGTAGCTAATCAGAAACTCTGTTAATTATTAAATAAAGACCCACATGTACAATATAATAAATTTTGTGCTCGAAGGGGTTGTTATGCATTCTGTTGCAGATCTACTTATATACCCTCGCACATGAATTTATTCGTGATGTTGAATAAGAGAAACGCATGACGATAGATACCTAGTACTTGGCAATACGAAAATTTATCTTCTCAACTCGTGTTATCAGTTTTCGTCATTCTGTATTTGTAATTTAATTTCTATGATTATTCCCATCTTATTTACTCGTAACAATGTATTCAATGCTTCACAACGTCAATATTTCGTCTATCAATTTCTTTTCGATTTTCATATTTCAAATGCACGGTATTAAACATTTCTTTCGTATAACTTAACGTTTTGCTTTTTGTAAATATACCTGTATCTAACAGCCTTTAAACTGGAATTTGACCATAGGATCTTTTAAGTCTTTCTACGTTAGAAAATAAAGATATCACGTGTCATTTAGATAAAGTAGTTTTATCGGTTTATCTATTTTCATACGAATATTATTGTCACGTAAACTAATTTTAGAAACTTATTATTGTCACGCAAACCAGTTTCAGAATAACTGAAGACTAATTCGTGACCAATTACCGATTACTTTCCACAATCTGATCGAAAGTATTAATATTCAAACCGATCAAAAGTATCAAGTGGATTAAGGTATCAAAAGTAATTTCTACAATTCATATGGCAACATTAATATATGATTTCTAGAGTCAAACAATATCGAGAAATCAAAGAGACGTCTTTTATGATTCACATATATCACAATACGAATTTCGCAAAATCGAAACGTGAGTCTATGTATAAATTATTCGCAGTCACGTAGCATCTCATCGGCATAATGACATAGTTCAATTCCCCTGGTAAATCGGAAATTTTCGTGGATTTTTCTCAAATTCCACGCTATTTTCAATCATTTATATCGTTACTTTTTATTTGCGAGAGAATTAACATTTCGTTTTTAAAGAATTGGAATTTTTTGTTATCAAATGTATTTCTGTCTGTTTGATTGAGAAAAATAAAAATGTAATACTAAGGAAATACAAATTAGAATATGTTACTTTTAGTAGAATATAAGATGCTGTTACGTATGTAAAATCAATCGATCAAGACTTTTTCAATAAACTTTAAATACCTTACAATTTGTTTGAATTGAATTTATTGTGGATTTACGAAAAAGGTTAATAAGAATGACTCTATTTATTCGAATAAAGACAATCGATCAAAGTTATTTTCTTTACGCATTTATAAAGACTACCATTTATTTCAATTCATGAATAAATTAATTCATTAATTATGGCCTACCTTTAATTTCAGTCTTGTTATTATGATTTAGGAACCTCATTCAGTTCATGTAAATCCGATTAAATACAAAAGAAGCTTCCGGTCCGAATGCATGCTCTTCACACGAAGAAATTTAATAATATTTTTTGCAGAACTTATAAACCGATACAGTAAAATTCGTTAAAAAAAGAATACAACTTATTGGAATACAGTTCTAAAATTCTATTATTCGTGAAGCAATGATTGCCTAAATATTTGATAAATAATTGCACGCTCCGCAAAATTCAGATTTTTATCACGGAAATTTCACCAGCGACCATGTCAACCGATAGGTAAATCGTCACCGAGGAATCCGCAAGTTTGCACGGGAGTATAACACGGCGAGAATGGTACTGCCGACAACGAGGTCAAATGCAAAATGCGGATCCCGCAAAGATTTGCATTGAGTGAGTTCCGCAGAGTTTTCGCGCTGTTCCTTCGCTAGCATCGTTCATCCGTTCTGCCCCGCGGGGAGACGAGAATTTGAATAATCCGCGCTCTCTAGAGCTTCCGGAAAAGGTGGAACAGCCGAGATCGGCGCCTGAACTACGGAAATCAGAGCAGATTGTTGCCGGCTCAAATTATTCGTAATATTGTGAAATCATTTTTGCCTGCTTTGCATTTTAATGTAGTTGGGGCTCACGTACTCTGTGCGCTTATGAACGATTGCTTGAAAAGTTGTGGACCACGCTGTAATGAACTCAAAAAGAATAATTATTTTCCGTTACAGTGAGGTCTCTTTAGGTAAATAGAATTAAGATTGTCATTGATAAAAAAGCATTCCTCTTGCTTGGAAATCATTTAAAATAATGATTTTTCAATATACCAAAGGATAGGCTTATGTAATCGAATGACCGTTCCACTTTAGTAAAATATGTTTCTTCGACGTAAATGATTGCACGATCAGTACAAATGTATGCTTCAAAAAACCTTTTCTCTCAATAAATTGACTAATATTAAAAATGTAAGTGCGCGTGAATATTTGTAGTGTCTTATCAATAATTTGTAAATTTCCATCGGCCGGTTACAAGTGTACGAGTATTTTTCTTTTAGAACACTTCTCCATTATCATGCATTTTGTTTCAATTAAATTAGCTATGCATTCGCAACAAAAGTAAACAAAAAGACTGATTTTATCAGGTCAATAATTAAAGTTGTCTCTTCTTCGTACATTTATAACAATAATCGCTATTTTTGTAATTTATTAACAAAGTGATTTATTGATTGCACTGTACCTTCAGTTTTCTTTTCGTTAAGATTAAGTAACCTGATTAGGCTTACGCAAACACGATTCAAGCAACATAAGCTTTTAATTTGTATAGACACTATTCATTTAACATTAAAGCAAGTTTCGCTAGAAAGTTCTTAAGGAATCCCACTTTAGCCTGTACGTCTTTTTAAATAGGTCTTTTTTCGCCTCGGCGAAAAGACCAATCAGAATAAAAGCAGGTGTAACCGCATAAACTTCCGATTTGCTTCAATTTCAGCATTTATGATATTAGGCATCTGCGATATTACGCACTTCTAATGTAGTTACACCGTAAATGTAATGAGTGAAACCAGCGTATACCGGGCGTCACGTGCACCATGTATTTTCAAACGCGAGGTCGAACAAATAAATCAATTACACACGTAGTGAGATAAAAGAGAGATGAACGCAAGACGCCTTAGGTACATTCCACGAACATACGCGTCTGTATTATCGCGTCGATTGGCCGATTCTTATCTCGTCGAGACGATAAATAGGTCGGTCGCACTTTGACGTCATAGTGACGACAGCCTAGCAGTGGCAACACACGCTTCATCCTGTACATATATTATACTGTATTATATTAAACAGAGGCACATTCGCTTGTAAAAGGTAACAAATGCACGTATGCGCACGAAGAAGAAGAAATAAGAAATTTGAAAAAGCAATCGGAAGATTGTCGAGATTGTTCAGATACACGTGCACGCGTTATTGGAGAAAATAAATTGAACTTGCATAAAACATTTTTTAAGAAATTTTTGAGTATTGTTTTGTCACTTGAATACCATTTCTTATCTTATATTTTTACTACGTAACATGACGAGAGAGACAGGGTGAACAATGTAATTACAGGGTGAAAGAATGAACTTAATTTTTGCTTTATTCACAACACTAAATATTGACATTGTCATATAATATTATTTCGAGTTAAAATGTTTATCAGAATTTCGTGAAAATAATTGGCACGGATTTCATTAGTAAAACAGCAATTATTTATTCTTTTAGATTTCGGCGATATTACGGAGAATTTTATAAGCATTAATTTTATTGCACGTGACAAAGGTATTTTATCGGATACAAATAAAAACTGTATTAGTAAAAGGCTCTGTAATCTTAAATAAGAAATTGCTTTTCAAATTTCTTTGTAATCGGTTACGATGAATAGTGTAAATCGTAATTCACAATGCATCGTATATTTTGTTGAAGAGCTAAATGAAAATTAGAATTTTTTTATCAACAAAGGGAATAGGTTTTTATCAATGGTTTTTATCACGACGATATATTATACTCTTGAACTTTTTATCCATTCGACGGTCGCACGCTTGAGAAGTTTTATACGAAATTAAATAATTGTCCTGTACTACAAGCAATCGGTTAAGAACGGAGCCACGCAAAAAATACTTTCGTAGATATTTCTCGTTCTGTACGTGAACGTAAATGCACTATTCCATCAATCAAATACAACAAATCAAAATCCGCGAAAAATAAGCACAGATCGAATGGTAAGCAATGGGAGAGACGATGGCCGAATAACGAAGCAAGAGGAAAGTTCGAAATGTGGGAAAGCGACAGGCGAAGAGAAGGTAAATCAAAAAATAAAAAGAAGCCAACGGCTTCTTTTGCGAGCGGAAATCTTCCACGATGAACTCTCTCATACGTGCCGCTGGTAACCACGTGATTCTCAAAGCTCGACTCCAAGCGCGGGAACTCGGACGACGCGCGCCTTTCTCACAATAGCACGATGAAGCCAGAGGACAAAAGGACCGCTACAGACAAAGGGACGATCCTAGGCGTTTTGCCAAGCGTCGCCGGTTTGTATCGGTTCAATTCGGATCGCTACCCTGGCTCTTTCTTCCTCTCCGATCGAAGAACAAGATGGTTGAGAGGAAATCGATGTCTCGAGCACGACTGGCGAATCTCCTGATCATTCGAGCACTGTCCGATCATTGTTCGTTTTTTCTTTGTTCTTTTAGCGTTATATTAGCTTTCGGCGAGTGTCTCTATTTTTACACGAATTTCGCCGGCTGATTGTCTACGACGATAAATCCATTGCACGCGCTCATTATTCGCTACACGATCAGTATCGTAAATAATAATTTAATATTTGCTCCCTGTAGGCTATGAATTATTTCGCGTGTTAATCTAAATACCAGACGGATTTATGTAGTTTGAACAGCAACGCAATCTATCGGCTGAAGTAACCGAATAACAATCTTAAGAAAGCACATTAGTTGTGATTAAAATTTTATCTGGCGTACAAAACTGAACTTCTAAGCGGTTTAAATCTACTTTAATCTAATTAAAATCTACTTAAATGTATTGTGATCCCTTACATTGTAATGTAATTCTTAAGAAATATTCAACTGCGAGTAGGTACAATACTAGGCTATAAGAACTCGTTAGAATTTGTAGTGCAATTACGATTATACACGTCAAGGCCGTGTGAAAAAAATATTAAGAACGTGTAAGTTAATTAACACACAACTGGCATGTCGATAATAATGCAATTGTCATCATTTGCAGTAAAAAGAAATTATAAACAAAGTTATACCGGTCACAAGTAGCTAATAAATGTTCGATCAACTAAATTAAAAATTAACGTAGATTTCAGAGTTCGACAAACGCTATGTCAAAGTTAACTGATCGTAAAAGTTACGATAGTTCAAGAGTATAACCTTTGAAATAATTGAGAATTCGGTCAACTATTTTTCGAAATAAATAATTTTAAAAAGTGATGGTACTTTACTTATTTGTCCTTCAGACAAAGTACCATCTTGTAATCGACCGAAGATCAAAAATTGCAGAAAAGGTAGCCAACTACGAGGTTAAATCTGGATCACAGTTAAGTCAACGACAACCACCGAGTTTTGCTAATAATTGAATTGTAATTGAAGGGTCCTGCCGGTATAAGCTAACCGCCGCCTTATTCGACAATTTGTGAATAGTCTTCGCACCTATGGTCGTCCACACAGTCCAACACACGTCGCATCGTATTGAAAGGAGAAAAAGCGTTTTGCGTTTTTTTTATGCGCTTTGAAGGGGCGCCGCGACGCTCGTGGGCCAATGACCGATTGACGAGCGCCGTGCAGCGTTGGCGCAACCGAAGACCCACTGGTGCCCTAAGCGGAAGTCTTCGAAGGCGGCAATTAAAGCGATAGGATTTTACCGGCTGCCCGCGGAGTTGCGCCTGACGATGAGTCGGACTCCCGCCTTTGCTTTTCCTCTCCTACGTAACCTCCACGGACATCCTTCAAAGCGGCTATATGAATATTTCAACCTACGAAAATATCGATGACCTTATCGAGAAATTCAAGTTTCTTATCTTATTTTAACACCATCCGGGTGTTAAAAGGGGTGCGTTCATTTTAAAAATATATAGTGTACAACTTGACGTCCAATTCTGTAGATTAGAAAATTCTAATTAGAAATGTTGAATATTTAACTTTGATATTCATCGCTCCCGTGACGCATGATAGATATGGCAGTTATATTCGCAGAAATCGATTTACGCAACAAATTTAGAATTTTTATTTCTAGATAACTTATAGACTATTTAATTTAGAAATTATTTATATAAGTCGCGTCAAAGTCAAAATAATTGGGAATATTAAGAACTAAAATTCAAGATAAGCGCTGATATGTTGTTAGCGTTGCCATTAAAACAGTACAGCTTTCAAATAAGAATCATTAAATAGTAAGTTGTAGCATTTACAAAAATAACATAATTTTACATAATAAATTTGATTATTTATATCTTTAAAAGTAAAAATATTGCCAACTTGCAGCCAGTTTCAAAGCAATACCAACTTAAGGCTTAAGCAACTGTTATAAAATAAATAAACAAAGTACTTTCACGTAACATCTGTATTAACTTTTCTTTTTAAAACGACTAATGTTTAAGTATTATGTTAGCAATATGTAGTTTAAGATTTTTACTTTAGAGCGATGAAAAGCTAGAAACAGCTCATATGCGTACGATTATCCTTGATTTACAAATTAGGTAATTACAGTTTTCTTAGTACATATGCATACGAGTTTTAATTTAACAATAACAAAAATATTCTGAATTTGAATGTGATACATAAAGTTCTTTCATTTTAGTATTTTATTTGAACTATTTGAAAAATTAGTTTGGTAATTATTTCTGCAAGTCGAGTGATTTTTTAAATTCAAACGTGAATTTTAATACAGTAAAAAGTACGCGATGCTTTAATTGTTGAACCACGATAATTCTTCCAAAGTCTACGTGTAAATTTTGAGAGCAATGCGTAACTTGGTTCATCATTAAAAAAAATACATGCATTTATAACCATTTTTATAGTTATAATCTATATTTCAGTTAAAAGCAGTTTCTTGCACAAGATACTGAATCATAAAAATATTCGTATTTTAATTATTTGCAGGAATATTTCAATAAAAATTTGCGAGCAACTGCTCATCAGTCGTATTGCTTACAAGCTAGTAAGATTTTCGAAAAAGCAATATTTTTTGAAAAATGATGTAATATTATTTAGATTTATATGTTTAGATTTTTTTAAATTTGATAAAAGTACGGAAATCGAAGCATTAAAATCAACGAACCTTACGAACCTTCAGTGCAGGTTAATACACTAGAACTTGGATATTCAGCAATAGAAAATGAACAAGGCTGGTACACGGAAATTTGAAGGCTACTTCAAAGATATGCATAACTCACATCACCGAGGAAAACACGGAGCGAATTTACCTACATCGAGTAAGATTCGCAAACATTGTATGCAAGCTCCTTTTATTATTCGCGTGTCTGAAACTTTAGTGCACGCGTCGACCAAAAATTATAAAAGTACCGTAATATGTACGTGTTAAAAAAAGAGTTAAAAAAGTGTGCATACGTATTTATTTGATAGGATAATTTATGCGAAATATATTAAAAAATATGCGTTCAATTTTGAATCAATGTTGTTAAGAACATATTTTATCGATGTAGAATATACGTCATTGTTTGAATAATAAAGCACATCAAGACAACATTTTATAATTAACCGTTTGTATTTTTCTTCGGTAATGCAATATGTCACACATAAATGAAACAGATGGATGAACTTATCATACCAAAATAAGCAAGTACGTAAAGAACGTATTCACAGTACAATAATCCTTATTCCTTTCAAAATGCATCGAAACCTCGAGTTTCGTAAACTAGGAATTAAGCGATTTGTCGCAACAGAGAACGTAACGTGTTCTTCGTGTTTCACCTGCATGCAATACCCAAGGGTATGAAAACGTTTAATAGTATCGTAGGTCTCGGAGTAAACAAATCAATCAGCTCCGAAAAATCAATGAAGCGTACACGTCGCCCCTTTCAAGTACATGTAAATTTGAAAAAGTATTTTCGTATTAAATTAATCATGGTACTTCTCGAGCCGGATGCTTCATTTTATCTAGTTTACGAATTTTGTAACAAATGCCACTCCATACAATTCACTATAACCAAGGCATATGGATAAGAATTGCTGAAATTTATTTTCTTAATTTTTATGCAATCACGGTCATTTTTATCAAACTCATAAGCATTCCAACACGAAGGTGTATCACACGATAAATCCTTTTCTACATCATTGCGTCATCCAACAAATTCCATCACACGGATACACCAGCTTAGAAAATTGTTTGTTTCACTTTTTTGCAAAAAACATTGCGAATAATCATTATTTTCCAACAACGGTATAGTAAGAACTTTCATTAAACAAGAAACTAACTAACAAATTCTCTATTGTGTACTCGATTTATTACTGTTTTACGTAAATTCTATATTATTCCTACGTTGCTAAAAATTTAATTACGAAAATACTTTAACTAATAATACACCAATACTTAGTATTTATCCGAGTTAAGTAAAAGAATAAAACGTATACGCAACCCAACGTCTAGTTCCACATATACGACTGCATATATTTTTCAAATGGCACGCAACTACCGTGGCAAATTCAAAATGTAACCAGATGTTCCCGCTCGACTCCGAGCAAATTCAGCTTGTCCACACGATCGCATCCTTTATCTTTCTCTGATTCTAAATTTCTTCTACTTATTCATTCCTCAATAAGAATATCCGAATGCACCAACGGTGTATCATATTCTGTTTTGATCAGCACACGCAACTTTAAGATGAAACAGAGAAATAAATAGTAAGAGTCAGTGGTCTCTCCCTCTCGCCCGATGGAAATGGAAGCGTTATCGGACGAATCGAAATGCCAAATGAATTATAAATAGGTTACGATCGATAAGCACCCCGGAACGGAGTGCTTGGCGGTGGTGCGGGGGTTGGTGCTGGTGCGCGCGCAATTCATCTGGCGCCATCTGGCCTGCGTTCTTTCCGTCTCTCTCGTTCTCTCGCGCGCGTGGCTGTTACCAACTCCAAAAGTCTACCCTCCCATATCAACCCCCGCGGCCTGCCCCGGTCATTCTCTCTTTTGCAGTGTGCAAAACGGAACTTTTCCCTTTAGACGAATGCCCACGAGGGTGGACGTACTCAGTGGCGCTAGGCGCGCGGTTATTATATAGCCGACTGCCAAGTTTAGTTGACAAAAACCTGACGACCCAGAAGAGAAACAAAAGCCTCGCTGGCTTTAAGGTTGATTTAGGGTCGGCGCGACTTTCGATGCGATCACGCGAGTAGTGGGAATGGGATTTGCCGACCGATATCGAAGCTCTCCAACCCTTGCCGTCGTCCACGAGCGTTTTCCCTATTGCTTGGTTCGTCCCTTTGTTTACGCCGACTGACCAGGAGGCGACAACTACGTGCGTCGAAAGTTACAGCAATTTTTACAGAACCATCGAGAAGTTTACGAGATTCGCCGAGAGAAATCGCATAGGATAATAATACCGCATTGTCGGTGAACGATTCGTTAAACAGTTTTGGTTAGCTGGAAATAACCTATAGAATCGTGAATATTTCACCCTGAAAATTACGCATCCATTTTACGAAATTATATTGCAGCGTCCGAGCCTTTTTAACGTACATCGCTGTGTTTGGTTCATCAAAATGTAAGGAAAATTACACATCTTGTTCTTAATGAATACAATTTTTTATTAATTTTATAACTATTTAAGGATGTTGTCTGCGAATTAAAAGAAAGTTAAGCAGCTGCTTGGAAAATAAAAATGAGTTACGTTATTAAATTATTGCGATAGCAGCAATTAATGTGGAAGCTATTGCAAAAAACGAATTAGTGTATTAATAATCGAATTATTCCATTATTTTCTTACTTAATATTTATATATATTAGAGACACGAGCAAACGTTGAAAGTGCGAAAAGTAGCTTAAATATATTGACTTTCAGGCTTGCTCGATAGTTTTTGTTAAACAAAACCATGTGTAATCGTACGTATTCTGATCTATTTTCCATTCGTTTATTTAGAAAAATATCCTTACACGTCATTGGCGAATGGTGATACTGTGAATATACGACCACTCGTTAAAAATCAAATATAAATGCCCGTTTTCGTGGTACGTGGTTCACAATTTCGAATAAGGTCCTAAAAAAAAGAAAGAAAAATCTAAAATAAAATACGATCATAAGGGGCAATCCAAAATTGAAAACTGACTTACAAATCATAGTTTATCAGCGTTACAGTACTATTTACATCAGAATCTTTAATTATTGAAGATATTTTAATATTCAACTATCCACATTTCCCTCGAAGGTATGCCTCTATGAAATTCACAATGCATTCATTTCCATGAAAGAAGATCCCATTTCGAGTTAAAATTGCCGGGACGATCATGAATCCCTCGATATGCGAGCATTGACAAGCACGGTATACTACGACTGTCGTAGAATATTCGTCGTGTGCGTGCTGCGCTTAATAAAAACGGCTTTTGAAAATAAAGAATTATTAGAACGAGAGAAAAAGGGAACGTTGCGCATTCGTTATTTAAATCTGTATGGGAAGGCCTATCGTCTCACTGACCATATCTCTTACGTATATGCCTTTTTAAAATTGCGGATCGGTATTCTGCTTCTCGCGCATACTGGCAGATTCTTTCTTTTATTCGCAATTCATTCGCGAAACAGTATCCTCGCCCAATGATCTGTATTTCGAAAGGATACATTCTTAATTAATAGAAAGTTTAAGTCTGTACAGTGCCCCTTTTAATATAGTCAACAAAACTTGGCCAATTAAAAATATAAAACAATTTCGAGATTTGTGATATTTGAATTTCTCTTTATAAAAAGTACCAAATCTTACCAATCGAAATAATAATATTTGCAACGCGTACAGATGAATAAAACAAACGGAATAAAATCACGTACAATGTGCTAATATTACAATGTCTGTATTTGCGATTCGGTTTACTGTATGAAAGGTTCTACTTGTACGTGTCAAGCGCGTTTATTATGAATGACCAGTTTTATCTCGTAATGTAAAAAATGTTTCAAAACATGTGTATCAGACGTTTCAGATCGCGAATGTAAAATTTTACCGTTTATGAAATGCAGCTAACGGTATAAAATACATATCGTTATGAGCAATAAATATACAGTTTATTTTTATACGGTAATCTCGTAATCTTGTAATTTTTATATTTTAAATTATGATTATGCACAGCAATTTTTATTCATTATTGAGTGAACTTTGTAACCGATTGGATAATCACTTTAAGCTGTCGGTTCTTTTCAATTTCAATTGCTATGTTTCTATAATACAATTCTAATTGCGTCAGAATAATAATAGAAAAGAATAAAATTGTGTACTCGAGATCTGTGCTTATACAACTTAATGCTTGTACAAGAGGAATCTTATGGGTCATAAAAATGTATTGAATTTTAGTGTTCTATATGAAATATGCGACCTTTTCCTTTTAAGCAGAAAAATTTAAGTTGAATGTGTCACATCAAGAAAGATGCACATTCTAAGTGTGCACGTAGAAGAATTATTTGAAAAGGAAACTTTTTACGAAATATCAAAAATTATGAAAACATCGATGCTATAATATCCCCCCGCAAACTGCTTTTGTGTCCTTTAATTATGTAAAAGTTTTACCGGACCTTTAAAAAAAGACATTTATGCAACACCAATTTTTCATATGGCCTTGCTCTCCGAGCCTTAATCACAATGCCATTACAAATAACTAGGAATAAACGGCTTTTAGAATTGTTACGAAAAGACATTCGAATGGCTTGTTGCACGTTGAAGTAGAAAATACGCAAACGCTCTAGAGGAGACAGGAGACGAGTATCGCCTAAAACTCGTATTCGCCTCGACAAAAGCCCAGAAGCTACAACACCTCAATCAAAGCTCGTGGATTCCCCGAGGAAAGCCGAAAATAGAGCGTCTCCGACGTAGACTGCAGCGGTTCGCGAGAACGCGATGCTGAAATTGCGGCGAAGAAATTTCAATGAATGAAAAACGTCGGTGCGCGACGCGAAAGGGATCCCCTACTACGTCTCTTAAAAGGATCGACCTTTTCAATCGACTGCGCGTCCTTGGACCGTCGAACCGAGCGACTCCGCTCCTTCTCTCCGTCTCTCTCGCAACGGATGGAGCGTTTGTCTCTGTTTCCCCTCGGTGTACCGAGGAAGACACCGCGATGCAGCCGCTTGCACTTTATCTATATTATTTCGCACGCTGATAAGAATCGTGCTTGGACATTTTCTCAATCGAATGAGCTTTTTGTTAGATGCGTTAAGCCGAGTGAGATAAAACCGATAAAGCTTCTCGTTCCTATTCATTCTAATGATGCTGGTTATTCATCCGAAACATTCATGTTGCCCGTAAAAGTTAAGATAAGAACTTCAGTCAATTTACTGAAATTTTTAATATTTTCAGGATTTAAACGAACCATTAAATTTAAGTTCAACGTAAAAATAACGATTCTATTAAATTTACTATCCTAAGTACATGCAGTTTTATAGTTAACGATCAGTAGAATTTCGTTTTGCTATTGCAGATAAAGTTCAGTATACGTGACAATTTACAAATATATTCAACATTATCTTACTCTTTTACTAGATTAATTTTTATCGTTAGTAATATTAGTGCATTTTTATTATACAAGAGATCTATAAATTCTTTTTATAATCGTTGTAGCATTTTAAAAATAAAAATGCACATTCAAGTAATGGTTTAAAAAATTTCTTAAAATAATATATATGATGTTCTTTTAATTATTTTGACTTTCTGTAAGGCTACGTGAATAAACAATTAGTTAATTATAATTGTTAATTATGTCAAATAAACTACATAACTACAAAGACTATATTTACGTATGCTCATAAAAGCTTTAGGAGTTTGCACTACATGTTCAAGTGTGTACTTTCGCCTATAATTTAATAGCATTTTCTATTAACAGACACTTAAATACTCACTTATGCTCGTCTCTCTACTGCAAATGAATATATTATATTTTTCCTTTAATTACAATAATAAATTACGTAGCACGCGTATGTCAATTTTAAAGAAAGCTTGTATTCAATTTCTCAAACATATATACGTGAATAATTATTAAAAAATATGCTTAAGTCACATTTAAAGAAGTAATGCATATTTGAAACTTATATGTATATATCATTTTAAAAACCAGCTTTAATTTAAAAATTTGGTTTGCCTAATTACATTTACATACTGTATGAGTGCAAGTAAACCTCTCCTGAAATTATAATATTTTCAAAAGGGAAAATAATTTATCATTATTATATTTTTGAGGATTGCCGTTAAGAAGAAGTCACAAAGATAAGTGAATTATATACCTAGAATTTCATTAGAATTTTACATATATATATGTATATAATTTAACAATGAGTATTTTCATAATAGAGCATTTGTCGAGTGTCAGGGTCGTAGTTTATGAATTTGATTATTCTCTTGTCAGAATTCATGCCCTTAATTTTACACGATTTACGCTGCAAGTATTATATAAGCAAATCGCATCACTAATTCTTTAGTGAGTTATACACATACAATGAGAAAATTTAGAATATATATTATTTTGTAAAAGAGCTACTAATTAATTTCTACAAAATGTTATTTTCAGATTGAAAACGATGAACTAAAACATAATTATTAATTATATCTCTACTTGGAATGTATCACTCACTCAAAATTTACGTAACTTGAAAATTTTTTCATTTTGTTAGAGATCAAGTATCGAGTAAAAGCACTAAGGCATACTCTGAATCTGTATTAATATTTCATTATGAGGGAGTATACGATTCAGTCTAGACGAGTCCATTTCTCGCATTTTCCAATCTTAAAAAATATGCTTAAATGTATTATTCCTTCCCCCCCCCGCCCCTCTATCTTTCCTCCTAAAACTTAAATCCTTATATCGATTGATACTCTTAATCGCTAAACGTGCTTTAAAATATGAAAAATTTGGCGGTGAATCTACAGATGCTGTGCAGTAGTACATTGGACGCAATTTTTAAAACGATTTTTACCGATCACCGGCAAAATTTTCAGTCAGAAAACCATAATTTTCCCTGAGATAACCAAACCCTCATCGACTATTCGTTTGCGCAGAAGCGCGGTTGTTCCACTGCCGCTGCTGCTGCTGCAAGACAGAGTTCCTGCTCTACGCCTGGATTTTCGACGCGGTCGATGAGAAAATGCATCGATTCGCACATGTAAACTCGAGCTATAGATCTACCATTCGCCCGATGATTTTTTTTCTGAATCATTGCTCTTCTTAAGCGATTTCGCTCGTGGTTCGCGCTTGTGGGAAGCCGACGATGAATCACGGTGACATTAACACAATAATAAATTCCTAGAACGAAATAAAAGGAAGCCTCGTTAGAAAAGTGGATCCGTAATTAAAACAATAAAAGAATCCTTTTCCCCCAAAGAATGGATAGATTTATACACAAGGGAGTAATTGTAGTTTGCGCGTGCGCGAGAGCAGACGACGGACACGGCGATCAGTAAGTTACTCCACCTAAGCGAAGAACAAAAATGCTCGCGATTCCATCGGTCTGCTCTCATTGTTCTTCCCTCTTATCTAATCGTTGTTTGGGCCTGGTGCGGACGTGATGCACCGAACAAAAGGGCTCGCGGTCGCGCACGAAGGTCAGGCGAACACGTTGCGCTTGAATTACGCAAGACCGGAATTCGCAAAATTCACGCGCGCACTCTGATCGATTGGTCGTTTCCCGTATACCAACAGCATCATCGCCACACGCGCGCGACCTTGTGCAGATTTTTTTGCAGTGGACAATGACGGCAATCATCTCGGACACCCGGTGCATGCCGGAGGCGTCGTCATCTTCCGGTTGCACTTTTTAGTCTCAAAGAGGCTGCTCACTGCCACCGTAAAGACCACTTTATTCCATTTGACTCTTTCCGTTGACCCTTGTCCCTTCGACAACGCGCGGTCTTGCGGACCATTTGTGAGAAAAACACTATCTTACTTCCTGTATTACGTGAGCACTTATGTCAATGCCAAAGGCCGTCACCACCCTTCTTCATGAGTGGAGAACATCGACCATAACTGTGCATCCACCGTCGCCCAGAAATTTTCGAAACGATTCATAAAGAAAATGCAGTCTTATATTGTTAAATTAGCAGCTGAATATATCTATATCTATGCGTTTTCCATTACTTAAATAACGAAATCAAGCAACTATTTCTATATCTATCTACTTCTATCTATAAAACTATCTAAAAATATAAAACGATGGATCTTTGTCTCGAGAACAAAAGTACTGAATGAGATGAACTGTTTAAATAAAAATTGAAAGCCAGGCTAAATGATTCGTGCAGTAATTTGCAATTTGCCGGTAATTTACCATTTTTGGACACACTGATCGTCCAGGAAATGAGAGCTTCACGACTCACGCGCGCGCGACAGGCACTAAGTTTCTTCTCTTCCTGGAGGTATCCTTGGGCCGTTACCGGAAAGGAATCTTTTTGGACCGACTGGACTGTAATCACTGTGAAGTACTATTGGTTATATGGTATCGTAGAATATATTAGATAGTCAAATTAAGAGAGAAAGAGAGAGAAAGAGGAAAGCAACTCGATAGAGTTCTCAGACACACGATATCACCTTTGAAATTTACAGTTTCCTAGTCCACCTTTTCCCTCCCTCTCTCTCTCTCTCTCTCGCTTTCTCTCTCTCTCTCTCGCTTTCTCTCTCTCTCTCTCTCTCTCTCTGTCTGTCTGTCTTTCTCTCCATTTTTTGTCTTTCGTTCTTTTGTTTCTCCTTTTTGTTACTACTGAAGCTGCAAACTTTCTCTCACTCGCTCTGTTTCGTTCACTCTATCTGCTGACTCCATCTGACATACCCTCTATCACAGACTTGCTTTCTTTTCATAGATCGAAGCACCTCATTAATAATCGAGAAAAAAACTGCAGTAATGTCATCTTTTGCATTTTCTTTGTCTTATCTAATCTGTCATTGGCAATAACTTAATTTCTCAATCATTTTATTTTCCTTTCATTTTTATTTTTATAATATTCCATATTAAAACTCCACTAATCTTCGATTCGGAGCTACATTTGATAATTTAATGCTATTATTTTCTCTCGCTTGTCTAATGCGTACTTCAAAAAGAACAAGTCTGTAAACAGAATCAACGATCAATCTTCGAGCGCGAAAGCTTCGTTATATCATGTGCACAATCGATCCCAAAGTATGAAGGGATAAAAAACAGATAGATGGAGGAAAATCTAAAGAAAAAGATATATCGATGAGCATCGATATGTAAGCTACTTTTCCATGAAAAATCACAGAGAAGAAGCTTTCTTTCCTTTTATTTTCCTCGTCTTTCTACTCACCCTCTTTAAACATTAGAAACTAACTGCCTTCCTTCCATTTTTTTCCCTTTTGTATCTCTCTAACCCGTTTATGAAACATTTGACAAATAACGGTCTTTTTATTTGTCATTCTCCTACGATTTACTCACAATTATTATGTATGACCTTGTTATTTACCAATTGGCACTGGATTTATGTAAACATTACGTGACTTTATAGTTTATCATCTATAGAGCGGACAATTTAGTATCCTCTGTACCGAATCTTATTAGTTTCTACGGTATCCATTATTTATACATATTTTTACAGAAATCTTGTACCAGTGAAGTGGAATTTAGCCATCGATTAATTAACATTAAAAGATTAGGATATTATTTAGCATTTCTAGAGAACGAATTGAACCGGTTAAATTCGAATTTTATAATTGAGTAAAGTTGCATTAACTCGATAAGATAAACATATTCTGCAAGAGACCGAAACAACTTAAAGAAATAAAAAAATAGTATTGCGTCGCTTAAAAAATCAAAGCTTCAAATAAGCAATGATTATAATTCATTTATTAGTCAGTTACTGAAAAATGAGAAAAAGTATTGTAACGTGCGTTTTACGTGGATAGAAATGAAAGCCAATCATTAAACATGTATAAATATTTATAAACGATAAATTATTAAAAATTACTAGTTTGAGTTATGTGGAAATTCAATTATTTATTTTAAGAATTATCTATAATATCTAAGTCGATTTCTTAACGTCAAATTTCAACGGTAAAACTTCGTAAAAGTCTAACTTTCGTGTAATATGCTCTACCTCTACCTACCCTACCCTACCCCTCTTATTTAAATAGAAAAATCAAATTTGTAAATAAAGTAAGTTTGAAATCAATTGAAAGTGTTTCTGTCCTAGAATTATGCGAGTGATAGCCACTGTATTAAATCATATTCATTAATTAAATTAATTGAAAATTTTATACATCTAGAGTTAAAAGAGGTTTGTACGTAACGTAAATTATACTTTCTGATATATTAAAAGCAATTGATCGATGGTCCATAAAAGTCGAGTGGCAATGCGCTAATTAAATATCCGTCACTTTTCAACGGAGAAATTTGGTTACGAGAAAGTTGCACGAATCCATGGCTCTTAAAGTAACATTTAATTAAAAATTAGCGCAATATTCATTGATTGAATTCTCAAGATGAAAGATGAAAGAAATAAAATCAGATTGAACTCTGAATTTAACGTCCAAGCACTCGAAGCTTAGATCGAGGCGCGTAACCAACACCAACGGATGATTAGCCTTGCAGAGAAAGCTTCGATTTAACAGAACCGATATAAGAGGTAGAGGTTGGTTTTACACGCGCGCGTACACACATACCCAGAATCTAATTGGCATTCAAGTGGACGAGAACATCACCGGAGAGAGAAACGTTCGTGGGGCTTGCAAAGGTGAGCTCGTAGGCATTTTCTCTAGCGGTAACTGAGACGAGGAGTCGCAGACTCATCAATGAATTATTTTTGAGCGCGATGTCAGTGAAAAGTTCGGGCTGCCGCGCCTCTGTCTCACTACATCGACGCGTGCTCCCAACGTTTTCGTCATTGATTTTCCGCTCTATTATACCAACCACGTCCCACTTACACTCCGGTGGTCCTCCTATTTCCTCGAGCCATAATCACTCTCTTTTTTTCATTTCCCTTATCTCAATCTGCCCCTATCGTGCACTATGGGATTCCTCGGTCCTTATCGCAGCGGCGCTCCATCGTTCTTTGCACAGCGTACATAACTACTTTCACTCGCGACACACCAAGTCAGGCACAAACAAATTAGGCAATTGACACAGGAACAATAAAACCAATGCTAAGCCAATTTCAAGGAGTTCTGTCGATTCGTGTTTCGCACCGCGGACTTAAAAAGGGGCGCTGAGGATAATAGAAAGAGGCGAGATAGGTGTTACAGGCCGCGTTCGTCATCCATGTGCAAGGGAGAGAGAGAGAGAGAGAGAGCACGGGGTCCGGTCACTCACGAAGAGTAGCACACACGAGAGTTTCGGCCGTGGCGACGCACGCGCACACCACGACGAGACCGCGGCTGCAGCAACGTCGTCTCCGACGGTCATCCTCCTTCTCGGCCCTTCCTCTAAGTCTCTCTCTCTCTCTCTCTCTCTCTCTCTCCCTCTTTCCGAACTTCCCGTCACCTCTCGCGTACAGAGGCGGACAGGGGCAAGCGGCGTATCAAATACACGGACACGCTCTAGGGGGTTGGCGTGCCGAGGTGATGCTCTGCGGCAGCCGAAGGCGAGTGGTATCCCAGTTTCACGTGCATTAAATATGCGGGGTTCACAAAGGGGTCGGCTCTCGCGCACTTACACGGGAGCCATCAGTGCATGCACGGCCGTGCAAGGGTAGCAAAGGGTAGTCGCAGGCGGGAGGTGGCTTGTTGCAATGGATTAAGAATAGAAAAAAGAGAGGGCGCTCGTGCAGAGGATGGAATAGAGAAGTTGCAGTGTCTTGGGGCGAAGAGGAAGAAGAGGAAGACGAGGAAGAAGAAGAGGCGGAGGAACGACAGGAGGGTGGCCGAGGCATTATTCTCGTTGCCGTCTATGGTTGTTGCGATGGCACGCGAGCGTCGATTGGCAATAGGTTGCAAAGGAGAAAGAGAGAGAGAAAGAGAGAACGCGTGGAGCGGGATTTCTCGGTGTGTCTGCGGATAAGCGGCACAAACCTTGTCGTCACCCATGGCTGCGGTGAGGCGGCTCTTTCGATGTGAGAGAAGGTAACGGCGCGGCTCCGGGTAAACCAGAGACTGACTAGTGTTTCGTGTCGTGAGGGCCGCCGGCATCATCGACCGGTGCTCCCCACTCCACGAGCGTCGGCAGCACCGCGCCGCCACTCGCTCACTCTCTCTCTCTCTCTCTCTCTCTCTCCTCATCGCCGCGCCGTCGTAATTCCGTCCTTTCGTCTCTACGGCCGCGGCCCCTTCAACCCCCCGTTCCGTCGCGCTTGTTCCCTTTTGCTTCGGCGTGGAGCGCTAGCGCGCCCCACTTGCCCCAGTGGCGCTCCGTCTCGCTCGCTCGCACGTGTTTTTGTCGGTCTCCTCGCTCCCGCCCCCAGTTCAATCGTGCCTGTCACTAGGAACGGAGTGCGCGCGCGCGCGGAAGAGCTTTGTTGCGCGGGGGAGACGGAGAAGGAACGGCGAAGAGAGTTTTCCTCTCTATCTGGCTCGGAGCCGAACTTTCCGTTTCCTCTAGAAAGGAAGACCGAAAGACGTCGACGACGAGACAACCGAGAGAGAAGAGAGAAGGAATTCCTTGTCCGCCCCCCGCGTAAGGCAAAAATCGGCTCGATCATCTACGAACTCTTTTTCATTGCATTTTTCTTTCTTTTCATAACGACGTTTAAATTAATAACGAGAGACAATGCGTAATGTCTCCAATAAAACTCACACAGTCCGGCGTTCTTAACCTTGCCTGTCAAGACCGTTTTTATATAATTATAATAACAATGGATTTTAAATAGAATTCTACATTTACAGTAGAGTATTCTTAGAGTATTTTACTTCTTGTGGTTATTTATAATTTTCTACGAATACTATGAATAATTTCTATGATTCATGCTGAATTTTCTTAAAACCGTTCAATTTTATTAGTAAATTACGCGTTTACCGTAATATCTATTATTTAAACAAAACTACATATTTTAATTCACATTTATTATAAATAATTTAATACTTTCCGAATGTGGAAGAAGAGATTGGTTGATCAATCTTATTATTCGCATGAAGCAGAGTTTGCGAATATTGAGCACCACTGAGATGCGATCCGAACTACTGGCTACGCGCCACACTGCGGACGCACTGGTCAACCAACCACTCTCCTTCCGTCTCTCTCCCTCTTGTCACTTATAGAACTTGTCAAACAACTGTCTTTCTCGAGCTTTTATACTACACGGGTTTTATTACTGTCTTTCGTCGTCGAGTGGACAATAAGAGGGAGTAGAAGGAATAGAAAATAGAGAGAGAGAGAGAGAGAGAGACACGACGAAGACACCGGAACTTGATTACGCATCCGCCCATTTCACCTCGTGTCATCCATCGAAAAAAGAAGGGATTCCAATGTGTAATAAAAATTGGCCTTTTTGTCCGCAATGCAACTGTGACCCAAATATCTTTGACGGCAAACTATTGAGATTTCAAGTAAATATTATGGCCAGTCTACTTAGTTAGATACGTGCAAATAAATATACTTTTCTGAAAGTTTATTTTAAAGTTAAGATCGTATTTATTGTATCCATCTTAGTGGTTAACTAATCAAATTAAAAAATTGACGCATAATATACTTTTCGTAAGATATCACTAAGAGTTTTGGAAAAACTAATTAAGTCCATCCATATTTGCATTATATACATATATTTTATTATACAGGCTTTTTGCATATAATTCCTTATAATGTTTTTATAATGTTCTTCTAATTAACATTCTAATTAATATTATTATGACATTTTAAGAACAAAAAAAATTTTTTTCTTCTTTTTCTACTTTTTTATTTTAATGTGAGAGTTCTTTTAACATTGTCGAATTACTAATCTACGTTTCAAAAATCACAGATTTGGTACTGATATTTTCAAATGCTTAAAGAATTTTAATTTATACAGAATAAACTGTTCATAGAAATGATAAATAAATCAATGTCTACTTATAAAATTTACTTGCCTCATACAATGATAATTGTAGCTATTTAAATAAACATGTCTCAAATTATTATGTCCAGATAATTGCATATAACAATGTTAAATAGAAATAATTTGTTTTTAAATAATAGACGAAGATTGTTGGCGTCATTAAGTATATTAGCTAGTAATTACATAATCAACAGCAAATCTTTTAGTACTTCAATAAACTTTTCTTTTATCTAAACTTCATCAACATTCACCACTTAAATGTTGTTTCATTTTAGCAAGATGATTCTTAAAAGCAAATTTCCTGCTTCATTATAATAAACAGTAATTTCAATAAATTTTTTTCTACGTCACTTTAAATGCACTGCTGATACCTTCGAATACCTCTTTTATTAACATAAAAAAGTCAAGCGAAAATTATTATAAACTTATAAATTATCAATTGTATTTGATAAATTATCAAGCGCGAATTATTATAAACCGATTGGATGAAGAAAAAGACGATTTAAGTTATAATCACGTGTTCATAAAATAAAGAAACGTAAAGAACTAAAAGAAAAGCACGAGAATAATTTTTATATAGAAAATGGATATCGCATACTGTACCATCAACATTTTTATTACGTATGACCAAGAAAGTCTTGACGGCTCTGTTCTACTCTTTCCAATCCACCGCCGATCATTTGATTCTGCAGATGAAGTTGCGATCTTTCACAAAGACAGACCTTTTTACTGCTTTAACTCGTTCACCTAGTATTTTCCGGACTTACTGGGATGTTCCGAGACCGTCAGTTTCCGTCTAAATAACCTCCGACTTTCCGACCTCTTCCTTTCTCTTTTTTAATTAAAAGTTGTACGATCCTTTTCAAGAAAATTATTATTTATTCTGACTTTTATCATTTACAGCAGATAGATACAGCACCTCTAAGAATTCATTCGTAAACAATATAATATCGTAAAATTATGATTTATTTATATAAAAATACAAATACAAAATACTTATATAAAAACTACAAAAAATTTACTTATATAACTACGCCGAAACATCTTATTTTATACTCATTACTTTTTTGTTCAGGCAGATAATAAAATAAAAAATGTTGTTTATTTATTACGATATAACGATGCAATTATGGATATTATTATATTATACTGGTATTCAATTCTTGCTTACACAATAATTAACTAAAAGTTCTGTATTCTAACATTTTCTTGCCACATCACTAAGCGCAGTTATTCGTGCATATACAAATAAAACATCTGTTTATTAGATCATCACAAAAAGAATCAAATACTTTACAAAGAACGGTGAACTATATTTTTTCAGATTTGAATAACGCTAGAATTGTTAAATTTAAAATCTTGTATTATTTAATTTAAAAAAAAAAATTCATACCAAACATCTGTATATATACTTTTTACAAATCGATGATTATCAATTTGAAATCGTAATTGAATTAATTTAAGTGAGTGTATGTTTTATCTCTACTTTTGAAGTTGCTGTCATTGTTCTCAATTTTCACAGCGATAGAGTTAACATACTGTACACGTTATGCTGAATTCAAACAGATTTAAAATTACAGAATCAGTAGTATTAAAAATTTCAAAGATATTTTTCAAAATTAGTCTGTTTTAAAGACTTTAACAAAGTAAATAAAATGTTAATAATTTTAATGGCGTTGATAAAAACATTGTATTATCAATATAATAATAAAGTTATATTTATAAATAATCATTAATTTACAGTTTTTGTAACTTTTATCTCGTTACTCAAAAATAAATTTATGTTTACTTTAATTAATTTTTAAATTACACTGGTATAATATTCAGAAAGTTAATAATTTTCTGAAATTATTAACCTTAATAAAATGAACATTAATGATCGAAGTACATATTTGATAGGTTATGTTACCGTTACATTACTTGTCCACGATATATCTTGAGACTTACAGAAAAACAACACTTGAGCGAGAACAAGACGAAATAATTTATTTATAAGAAATTATCTCTTCTACGTACGATTAATGCGTAAAAATAATATTAATAATAACGCTTGATTATTGCGTTAATCAGATTATTTATTTTAACGTAACAGATTGTGTAATACTTTTTTATTCTTTCTCATTTCGTGGATTTTTGATTATCATCTCGGTAGACTTAAAAAAAATACATTTAAATTTTTTCTCTTTATAGGTTTTTATCGATAATGAGCAAGACATTCACTATTGTAGGATTGTTAGTAGGCATATAATAAAAAAGGCCGACTATTATATTTTGATATAAAATTAAATTATGCATTCTTTTACTTGCTCTGGGAGCTTGTACATGGTTTTTCTATCGATTTCCTACTATTTACAAAGCGTTCGTGTAACCGATTTTATAACGATAGCTGATTTTCAACGAATATCTGTTAGAACGTAATAAAAAAGCAACGTGGGCGAACGATCTAACAACATCAAAATTGATTATCCGCTTGTAAACGATTTCTATAGTATACGAAAAAAATCGATATATAATATATAATTCTAGTTTTCCAATATTAATGTTGATAAATTGAATTTTATATATTTGAAGATACTTATAATAAATGTAGATAACTGTATCATCTTCCATCGCTATAAACTTAAGTCAAATGCACTGAACACATTGATATCTATCAATGCCTTGATGTGTAATGCACACTTGAAAACGATGAAAATACCCGTATAGTTTTCTTAACAAAAAAGTTAAGCTACTAAAAGGTTTTTTCTTTTTTTCTTTTTTTTATAAATTAATTATGAAAAAGATGTGCTTATAAACTGGCATAACTCAAGTGATTCCCTCACAACAAATAATTAACTTAACGAAACTTAACGGCTAACCAGATGCGCACGAGCTCGTATAAATATTACCACGTACCTCATAATACTTAAATTAAAGTTTTTCCTTTACTCTGACAAGTCGCGTATATTTTAATATCGTCTTTTAATTGGTTAGCTATTTTCTGAACAGTATGATCCACTCATTAGTTCCTTTATCAAAATAAATGTTTTACTGATTTTATTAAAGATTATTCTAAATAAATTGTTATTAATTTTTTATTGAATTATATTTTTTATTTTAAAAACTGTGCATTTCATAAAACTTTCTAATAAAAGCGAACGGTATAAGACTATTACTGTTCATAATGAACTCCAAGAAAGTAACCTTATTTCATTGCAAAAATTTAAAAGCGACTTTAAGTGCAATATAAATAACATATAATATCCAAAATATAGTGTCAACTGATTTTTTAAATCAGCTACGTTTACTCGTTTTCGTAGATATTCGAGAGATTAAGTATTAAGTAAAATTCCATGGAGTGAAAAATACTCGATGAAGACATTCTAATTTATATTGTTTACTAATTTACTTTCACGTAATATCGTTCAAATCTATAAATATTTCGCTCGTAAAACTATAAAATAAACTACTACAATAAGTTACGTGATAATTATAATTTAATCATTCATTTTATGGGATATTTACTCTACTCATTATCCTTGTAACATTTCACTTCGTTTGTTTACTTTTGTTCTAGTCTTCTGCAGGCCTAATTTCATGCCTCACTTCTTGCTTCTAGATTCAAGATGATCCATCCCGGTACTTATACTAGAAGACAAACTTTACAACTTCATTCTCTAAACAACGTAAACTTCCAACTTATAATTACTTTGGGAATTAATTATATAGAACAACACCAGTGGAAGGTTAGTTTAAATGATGCTTTATTGAATGCTTTAGTACATATTCGTTTTAAATTGCTTAAAGTTAGATTTTAATGAGCTTGTATTATTGAATGATATTTCCGATAAAGTAACATACATTTTTAATTATTTCGAAAGGACTATTGCGATGAAGTATTCAAGATTGATCTATATATTTTTATTAAAAAAGTTTTTAACAAAAGACATCAAATTTTATAAATTCATCACTTCCTTATATTATTAAGATTAAAATGATAAAAACAGTGTGTAATAATTTAAACTTCTCAACTAATTAAGTTTAAAAAGAAATTATTCTCCAAAATTATCATAAATGGTTTTTTTTTTAATGTACATTTAAAATAATAAACCAATGTCATGAAAACTTAAAAGTTTATCAAATGCGTCATATCAAAATAGTTAAAAGCTTCAACTGATAAATTTTTATCGATAATTAAATGAATAAAAAATTGAATATATAAAATAAGTACAAAATATCGAAGAATCGAGTACATACGATGTAAAAATTACAGTAATTATTAATTAAATGCATACACATATTTTTATTAATTAGTTGAACATTAAGATAATAATGATTATTGTGTAATTTGTATTTTTAAGTTCAAAACGTTAAAGAAAAGCTCTCTATCTGTAATTAATGTCGCTTATTGTATTATTGAAATACTTTTTTGTAAATGTCTCAAACATGATATAAATAATAATGTAGAAAAAGGAAACGTAACATTACTAATTTTCCTTTTAAGCACCTCTATTCGTGTACAGAAAAGTAGATTAAATTAATCAGCACATATTTTATAATAAGCAAAACTCAAAAGTCAGTACTGTTGGATTACAAAGGAATTCAGTTGGTATAATCCCAAAAATTCGTGTTGGTAGGGATATTATGAACTTTTATTTTAAGTAAATATATAATAATATCAGTATGAGGATTCGATATTTTATCAAAGAATAATGAAATGATTTTCGAATAATTTTTAAAGAAATTTCTAATAAGTTACAAGCAGTTTTCTGATCAAACACTTAATTAAATTAAAATATACATTTTGTATCTACAATGATTTATTAATAAAATAGAAATATGTGAACCAGTAAATGAACACGAGTGAATACATAGCTACAAACAAATTTGTAGCTATGTTAAGTTAAATATTTAAGTTAAATATTAAAAAATTTATTTCAACAAGGTTTCACTTCATTATGCGCATCAGTATAACAAAAGAAGGAAAGTAGTCTAACTGATTTGTAAAGTACACTGAAGTATTAAAAAGAAAATTTGAAAACTAATTTCTCTGATACTCAAGCAAAAGCTCAATAATGTCGAATATAACAGCTTATAAAGATCCAAAAGAGAATATATTTTTGCTTTTTGTTTCTTAACTACGTTGCTTTAGATTTTTAAAATCTTTTAGATTACCGTTTATTAGTACACCACAATTATCTACTCATTAAGTTGACTTTTACGAAAACTTATAGAAACGGTGTGACCATTGTGATTATTTAAAAAACTAGTCATAAAAGTACGTTACACTAACGGCAAAATATAAATAAATAATTAATATTGTTGATCATGGAATAACGAGGCATACTAAAATCTAAAAAAAAAAAAACAAAAAATGAATACTTATTAGTAATTGTAAGAAAATAAAGACAATTCTCTCTTTAAAGTCTTTGTTATTTCAATAACTTTAATTGAAAAAAAAAATTTGTGAAAAAATGGCTAAGATGAATAAAAAACCAATATTGTTGGCAAACATTAGGATAATTGGTTGTACCAAGATAAAAAAAAACAGTAAAATATAAAAAAAGCAAACTTATTTGTCAGGGATAAACGATTTGAAAGATAAGTCAAATCTTTGTATGAATAATTTTATTGTAAAAAGAAAATTATACTTTGAAAAATATGAATCAATTTCTACAATAATCTGCTCAACGTAAGTCTATTGATCTCCTTTGGATCGAATTTCGACTGAGAAAAAGGAAAAGTCCGGTCTTATAATATTAATCAACTGTATCAAGTACAAACAAACGGTATGGAAATCAATACGAATGAAATACTAAAAAATCTTGTCAAAGGAATATCGAGAATTTGTGAGACTGGGTTTGATATAAAAGACACTTATAAATCGTTGATTAATCAAATATTGAAAGTTAAAAAGTAAAAAGTTTTCCATTACAATATTATGTACGTAGTAAATAAATGACTACTGTAAATAAAATAAATAAAATATGAATTTAAATAAAATATGTAAATGATTATGTTTATATCATGATTAACTCCCAAAAACAGAAACGGCTTATTCTGAATTTTCAGCTCAGATTGAAACCCATTCTGTAATTAAATTTAAAATCAATCAAAACTAAAAATTTACAGACGATACGTTTAATTTATCAAAATTTTTTTGCATTATAATATAGTAGCATACATAGCAGCAACAAAATATTTTTCTCAAAATTTCTGGAATAATATTCCGAACGACATTATCGTCGTTCAAAATTATATGTAGATTTTCCTACAGTGTTTGGCATCACAGAACCCATATTATTTTTATCGATATTATAAATATTATACATAGGAATACCGTGCAGGTAATTCCATAAATAATTAGATAATAAAATATTGTGGATTGCAAGTAGCACGTTATTATTATTCCTGGATAAAATAAAAATGTAAATAAAATCACTTTATGATTAAATATAATTTTGCGTAATTTTTATTAAATCTGGGAGAGTCAAAATAACGCATATATATGTGTGTTTACGTATATCAATCATAAATTATTAAAAATAGAAACTAGTCATAAAAGTCTTGTCTGATACGCTTCATTATCGTCGTGAAATTTCAATACCGAACGTTGTCTCTTTTTTCGTGCTATATGTGTACGTGAAATACTTTGGTACTGTGCGCGCACTACTTGGATAGTCATCATCTATGCGAGAGGCTTAGTGAAGCATAGGAAATGCCGACGGAGCGCGAAAAATTATAACGACAAGCTGGAATTTTTTATCATTATGTTCTTATGCGCGTGGAAATATCGCTTTATTAAACGTTTCTAACTCGATTTCCTATATTACATATTTACAAATTTTTAAATATTTATTTCAATAAAAAACGTAGCATATTATCTCTAATTTCTACACTTTACTTAATAATGAATTAGTTATTTATATCAAGAAAAAAGTCTCTTCAAGTTATTAAAAAAAAACGGTAATTAATATCTGTGGGCTAGTGTTTCTTGTTATTATAAATTATATTTATAAAAGTAAAATTTTGTTCTACAGTTTAGAGTCGGAAAATAAATGATAAAAAATGCTAAACACGTCCCTAGCCTTCGCCTTATATCTGCCTAAGAATCTTTTTTGTTTTTACATGCTCCTCAATACTCAAGATATTCACAAAAATAAATAAATAAAAGTTTTAAATAAGTAATGTTATCGCCCAATTTAGAAAAATCTAATCTATCTTATGGGAAATGTTAATACAAAGTTTTATATCAATGTGTTACTTATTTTACAAATATTGTATAATTTAAAATTTTTTATATAAGACACTGATTCAATGAAAACGCAATTTTTGATAACTTCTTGTATTAGAGTATAAAACATTTTCATTTAAATTTAGACCATTAATTTTTTATACGTTTTATGTATTAAAAAAGGATAAATTTTATGGTTTTAAGTTCTTCGTAATATCTAGTACGAATAAAATAATATTATACGTATTGGCTAAACATATTAAAAAATATATCGTATGAAACCACCTGTACAAAAAACATAAGGTAGCACTTTTACCTTATATTTTCACATGCACGTGTATTTCCTTTCGTACCTCTTGTACTCACAAGGGTCTATGCATATTTCCTACTTCCGCACCCAAGCCAACTATAGGTATGTAAGATCGCGACTCTTCAGCGGTATAGGAGAATCTATACCCTCCTTCCTTCAATCTCACTCTATCTCTCTCTATCTCTCGCTCCCGATTGTCGAAGTAATTTGCTGATGCCGAGGTTACGCAACGAGGACTGGCCTTGTGCCAATCTCGCATTTCTCTCTCTCTCTCTCTCTCTCTCTCTCTCTTACTGTCAGTCTCTTTAAACGCGCGCCTTTTCGCGACTATGTACCATTACGCACAAGTGTGCGTGTCTCTAAAAGAGCGAGAATATTCATATTGCGGGCACAGACAAGAGTTTGCGACTGCTATCGAGAGCACGCGACACCGACATTGCACTGAGATGCTCACCAAGGATTTAAATTACTTTTACTGATGCCACTTTTTATGCATTTTTTTATTCATATCGAATGATTGAAAAGGCATCTTTTCATTTTAAACTGGATATATAAAGTTCTTCTCCGAACCGTTTTCATCTTTGTGCATATAAATTTATACACGTGAAACTCTCCTTTCTCTACAGTTAATGATATTATATCTTTATTTAGGTGTTACAATAAAAACAACGTATATTTATTTCGATTAATTATCTTCAAGTATTTGAACGTATTTTTTAAAACAAGTTTTCCCCAATTTTATCTTCTAAGTATCCAAACATTAAATCGTTTCCAAACATTTAATAATTCTTATTAAACTTTATAAAAATACATCTTATAAATTCTTTATTAAATCTTAGAGGGTAACTTTTTATTCAAATAATTTTAAATAAATATTAAAAAGTAGTTTCTGAAGTTAATAATAAAGTTAAGTATAAGGTATTAAATTTTCTGTACATTGAAAAGTTGCTCGAAAGTCGAATGTAATAATATTAAAAAAAATTTATTTGTTTATTACAATACTATAACGATTTTATATCTCTAAAGTATGAATATCTCCAAAAAGTCCTTTCAATTAATGAAAAGAATCTCGAAATAATATACAATCATAAATTCACGTGCATACGAGCTTAAACGAAAACCATATGAAATGTCTATTTCTATTGTTCTGAACGTCTGAACGCAAGCTATGAGTATACCACTTGGAATAGAATACTTATTCATCCATTTCAAGATTTCGATCCAAAACAAACGTTAAAAACGGTTTACTAACTTAAAACAACGGTGATATAACAAAATATGAATTATCAATAAGTATAGAAAGTTGAGGTCGTATGTAACGAGTCTTATCTCGAGGATCATGCGGTACAGGAGCAGCTGTTTCCCAACAGTACCAAGTATTACCGTTACTGAGTAAGTTTTTTCTATCTCTCCCTCTCTCTCTCTCTCTCTCTCTCTCTCTCTCTCTCTCTCTCTCATGCATTTTACTAAGAATGCGAAGAGTTACGATATACTGCACCTATGAGAAACCAGAGTGACCAAAGTTCTTTTTTCCAAAATTAACTTTAAAATTTAACAGGAAAAGAAAGTCGTAAAAACAAGAATCGATATAGAAAAGTTAGAGAGTGAAAAGAGACTTTTATTTTCATTAAGATGAAATTTTATTTAAAGAGCAGTTGTATGAAAAGTTGTATAAAATAGTGATTTATACTTTAGCGAATATAATGAAAATCTAGAGGAAACAATTAGACATGGTAAGCAAGTTAATAGTAAAGTGTGTGAATGTTTCAAGTTTGAACTTACATTAGTCAATTTTCAATTTTAATACTATTAGCATAAAATTCATTCTGAATACCATAATCTATTCATTTTGCTTATTCAAATTTATTAATTATTACATCATCAACTTCAGTCATCATAAAAAAGTTTAACTATTCATAATGAAACTAGTATAAGCTCTTTCAATAAAAAAGTTGAACAATAATAACAACTGCCACATAAAACTTGCGAAAAAATCTTGGATGCATAAACTGTTTTTGTTTAAAAAGTTTAAAAGATTTCTTACAATTTTAATTAATAATAGGTCACTTAATCCATTTGACACATTTTTATAAACTATTAATTATTTCTAGTAGAAAAAGTATAATTAAAGATATAAAAAAAATTTTTTATATGATAAAGCTTCTCTTCTAAATTTAGTGATTTGAATATACTTTGACTGAATACAGTTATGTTACATTAATTCATTGATTAGTAAAAAATTTATCTTTGTGTATTTTATCAAATA
This sequence comes from Wiebesia pumilae, assembly GCA_018907045.1. Classification (NCBI taxonomy): domain Eukaryota; kingdom Metazoa; phylum Arthropoda; class Insecta; order Hymenoptera; family Agaonidae; genus Wiebesia; species Wiebesia pumilae. Next base: position 41,615 of record JACCHZ010000131.1, on the reverse strand, counting down.
TTTAATAGCTATAACGTACTTTTATACAAAAAGATATTTCATCAAATATCAAGAAGCTTTGCTTTCTTCTCTTGAAGAAATAAAAGACATTATATTTTTAGTATTATACGTAAAGAAGATTAACAATAGTATAAATAAAAAAACTTGATTTTCACGTATTACTCAACCTCATACTAAATTAGATCTGTAAAAAACATTGATTTACAAATCTTATCTTCAAATCCAGTCATTCCAAATATTTCACGGGTCAGCCCTGAAAACTCTAGAACCATTTACGGATGTTACTTTATCACGAGGAGTTTAATAAAATAAAACTTAATCCATGATTATTATACTATTGCTTTATTGGAATTAAAAGAAAAATCGTACTTTTTTTATTTATATAATTATTTATTCGCGTGTGTTCACTTTTTGTTGGATATGAAGCAAACAAATAATCCAACAATTTTATATTCAATTCATCACAGGCCATGTCTACGGAGAGAAAATATGTGTCTGTACTTGAGATAAAAGTTTTTTCTCATGAAACGATGTAGAAACCTGCTCGTAATAAACAAGGGTTTGATTGCCAATAAATCTTCAAAGGCGATACTTGAATGACTTTTAGGAAGTCCCCATATCCTTTTCCGTGTTTTTTCTATTGTTTATTACTATTGTTGTATTTGCTTAATATGAGAATGAATTTTAGAATGCTTTATAAGAAAAAATTAACAAAACAAAGTGGTCTGCTGGACCTCTGTGCGAAACATTGTATTTTCTAACAAATTTATACGCAATGTAAGACATTTTTTATAATATTATTTCATTTTATAATTTAGCTTTAATATTTATATAATCATGATTATATTTTTAATGTAGAATTTATAAATAAATTTGTAATTATTTTAAAATTTTAAATTAGTTATACGCTTATTTCAAATATCCAGTTTTTTACATAAAAAGAAGTTTTGTAAATCATTTTTCTCTTGTGTACATATTTAATTTACTCGCAGTTTTTACTCGTTTTATTTCAGACGCTTACACGTTATCTTTATTTATATTTTCAGAACTTATTCGCTTTATTTCTGATAAAACTGTTTAGGTAATTATAATACTTTAAAAAGGGCAAATAATATAAAGCGTAATAGAAATAAAATATTTACATGTCACCTTATACTACCGATTAAAATATTCTAATATTCATTATATTAAAATTTTCAAATAAATAACAACTATTTAAATTATAATTTGAAATTAAATGCAGAGTTCTTAATACGACTTAATTATACTTAAGAACGAAAGTGTATAAATTTATATTAAAGATACAATAAAATAAAAAATTTAATTATATACCTTACAAAAAGTATTTAACGTTTCTATTTCTTATTGCAATTTTTTAACATTTTTTGTGAACGATGATTTCAAATAATTTTCAAAGGTTCTAGAAAGTAAAAGAATCAAAGTACCGTAGTAACCATATTTTTTAATCGTATGATTCAGAAATTGTACATTTCAACTGTGTGTTTAATGTATTAACTTATTTGTTAGTGATACTTTTATACTTTCATTTATAATTCCATACTGCAAATGTGCATGTGATTGGTGCACCAAATATCGATCTTGACTACTTAACAGTCGTAATATTTGTTCGGGGCTATTTTACAATGCTTATCAACTTTTTTTATTAGAAAAAATTCAAATAGTACTTATGAGTCAATTTTTATGATTGAGCGAAAACTGTTCATACTTGAAACTTGTGAGCAAAGGAAGTTAATTTAAAAAAATTCTATCAAAGCTATTATAGTGAGAAACGACAATGTCAATAAAACTGCTGTGGTTGCAATCATAATTTTTTCCCTTCAATAAACTTAAACAAGGGAAATCAATAATAAAAAATGAAATAAAGAGAGAGAGAGAGAGAGAGAGAGAGAAGACAAAGATAGTAAGAATCCTTGGAAGATTACTGCATGTCAAATCGTACACAAACGAATTGCAACAGAGAAGTAATGTCATCCAATATTTTTTTTCTTTTTTCTTTAGTTATCAAGAGTGGTGAAAGTTTATTTCTTAAAACTATAGAAGGCCTAATTTAAGTACAGATTTTCTTTATAGAAATTCCTGCTTTTTTAATCTTTATGCACAACTAAATCTGCATCTTTTATCTTAATAATTGTGCTATAATTTGTCTTGTAACCACTAACAAGAAAAATGTCAAATCTTCCATCTTTAAATCATAATTTTGTGATTTTTTTCTTAATTTTACACCTTATTTCATCCTATCGTTCTTTTAGTTTTACAGTAGACGTTAATTTATTTATAAAGCTATACGTTAATGAATAAAGTAAAAGTAAAACCCCTGCTTTGAGATAAAAATATAATCAGATAAGTCGTTGTCATTTTTTTCTCTTTTATATTTACGTAATATCTGGTTAATTCTTAGTTCTTAAAAGCGAATGATATGCATTATTCCATTATGGTAATGAATTTTGACTCATTAAGTAGTATAAAATTATCCGGTATTTTTCTACTTATTAAAAAATTAAATTTATATATATTTTTTTCGAAAAATTATAAAGCTATTTAAAAATGATGTATTTATAAAACAAATATTCGTCGTATAATATTTTATAATATTCTTATGAAATAGTTAATAAAATTATTAGAAATTAAATAATATTTGAAATTTCTTTAAGTATTTATTTGATATTTTAATCACAACGAAAAAAGAAATTTATAACGTTTATGTTTGTATGTAAGGTACCTAATTCTCTCGAAACACGTCAAAACACGTAAGATAATTTCTGACAATATTCTATCGTACATTCAAATTTTTTACTATTTACTAATTTTTACTATAAATTACTAATTTACTAGTATAAACATGAACACGACAATTTAACCAAATTCGATAAGAATTTCTAAGGTTTGATCACATGTCAATTAAATTTTATTATCTATCAAAGTAAATTTCTAGACAAAACCAGTTAAGCCCGTTCTTGCGCCATAGCATCAATATTTACGAAGGACTTATTCTTGAATAGCTATTGAATAAGATTCTCTTAATAATAGATAGAAATATTAACAGAAATTATCTTGTACACTCAAACACGTTAAAGCATTTTTAAAAGAAATACGATGTCTATGATCAATCACTCACATAATAATAATTATTATTGTTGTTATTATTATTATTATTATTTAAAAATCACTATCTAATTTTAAAAAATGATTTAAATATTCTCTTACAAAGCATTATACAAAAAAGTTCAATTGAAATTAAGCAAAAGAAAAGAAGTATGTCTTGTATTTAAAATTTAAAATTTATAAAAGAACTTCTAATAATTTTTAAAATACGCTAGATTTCCTGTAACTAAATAATATCTAAATAATATTTTTTAAAAAATAATAAAACAATATTAATTTAATGAAATCGTACTATAGAATTATTTCAAAAAGCAGAAGATCCGCTTTAGATTTTATGTTACAAAGATACAAAAATATTAATTTTACGAAATAAAAGTCTCATAAAATTGAAAATAGTCGAAATTTAATATTCGTTTGTGTGTAAAGCCAAAGATCATGTCAACGCGATGCTTGGCACACAACTTCGTGTACTAAAGCAGAAGCGGGTAAGCGTCGCATCGCGTGTTTTGCTGTAAGAGAAACAATCATAATGTTAGCATGATAAACCTGGTTTTAAATTGAGTCGCGTTTTTTCAAATCCCTTAAGTATAATTGTTCGAAAACTAAGAATTTACATGTACGATTATGTTACAAACTATTAGATTTATAACTAATCGCCAAGAGTATCAGTTTATTGCTTAAGTAGTTAAGCAATAATTAATACATTCAAACAATAAAAATGTTAACACTTGAATGAAAATATGTTAATAATTGCATTCATTAGTTTAAATAATTTTTTTCTTGCATTTAATTTTACTGCAACATGTTAACTTCATTTTAACTATAACGACTACGACAGATAATATTAATACTACTACTACTACTACTACTACATCTACCACTACTTATTAATTAATATTCTTCTATTTCTGAAATTTTATTCCTATTATACTCGTGTATTAAAGCAATATATTTATAAATATACATTTTTCTATTTTTACTAGATACGTAACAGTATGTATTGGGTTTTTATTCATTTCAAAAACTAATAACTCATAAGATCAATAAGAATTTACGTAAATGTATACTTTATCGTTAAATGATATTAACAATCATATTACTAATTATACTTTTGTAAACAAACGAATATGTAACAAAAACAAAAATACCTTGTTTAATATTCGTTCCTTATTTCATGATAATGACATAATGATTCAAGGTTTGTGATTCTACAAATAAGAACATTAATGAAACAATAAATGGACTTATCGCTCGACATTAACTACCAACTGAAATGCAAAATTAATAGGAAAATCAAAATAGATGATAAAGAAATTATTGAACTAGAGTGATCTTCCTATATTTTTGTTTATTCTTACAAATTATGTTTGCATTAATATCTTTTGAAACAATTAAGGACTATATTTTATTATAAATGCTTTAGCAAGAAAACATGGTTAATAACGGTATTTTATGTCTGAGCTTAAAATATTGACGTATTTATCCATTTGGTATGGTACTCAGTAATTTACTACCTATAATCTGACAAAATTGCATTGTATTATATTACATTTCTTTTTCAACTTGAAATAAAAAAGTGAAATATTCTAGAAATAAGACTTAATGAAAAATAATATTATTCACTGTAGTTGAATATATGTTACTAGGAATAGCATATGTGATACATTTGATTATACTTAAAAATTAAAATATTTGGTAATATTTACTATCCTTTTATATTTTATATACTCTACCCTTACTATAAATATATTAAAAGTTAAAAACTTTTAATGTTAAATATTTCTTAAAATGTATTATAAGATTGGAGAATAAACGATAAAATAAGATTCACCACATTTTATGAAAATTACTACGTTAATTCAATCAAATAAAATTTAGAAAATTGATTATTATCATTGTCTGAATATAACTTTATACAGCTTTGAATATAACTTACAGATTCAGATTAGATCACCTAAATATTGAAAAAATTCAATATTGCATGCCTTTGTAAGCATCGTTTTCTTTTATGTCTCAATATTTTAACTTTTCTAGAATTCTCTCAAACGGCTTGTTTTATGAAATTTAATATAACTTATACTACAATTATATACGATAGTCACGCTGTTTACTTAAAAAAATTAATTTAAAAAAGTAAGAGGACTGATTTATAGTAGAAAAGATTGATTGATTAATAAGTGATTGATTAAGCGAAAAAAATTTAATATAAAATAATTACTCATTTATCTAAAGCTTTTTAAAGCGGATCTTTTTCGTTATTTTTAGTTTATAAAGTGAGTATCATAACTTAACCAATAGATGAAATCTAGATGATCGTTTCAAGATCTTCGTTAGGAGCTGAGAGTATCATCCACCTAAGTAGTTGGATTTGCGCACAACTCAAAATCTGGAAACAACTTAATAATTACCATAGCTAATAAGCAAAGATTGTACAGTGAGACGAAAACGCAACACCAGTCGAGTGTTTAGCAAAAAAATTCACCGTCTCGTTACGTCAATCTTTCCAAGCTGTCTTACCTACATCGCAGACAAGCAAATGCACGGTAGAAACAAATAAAAGATGCGCGTGAGCTGAAAAGTCAGTGCAAAATATATGAAACAAAATATGCTAAATAAATGAAACTATAGTAAAAGCGATTAGTCCTCGTGAAGTATTGGAGGGAGGGAGATCGCTTATTGTGACCCGGTGTAATCCATTTGTCCAAGAAAAGAGGGGATATCTAAGTGTCTGGATGCCTTTGAACGCAAATGGCGTGAATTCATAAGGAGAAGCCCGCACATTTTCACCGATGATTCACTCGGAGCCCTTCTTTGCTGCTACGGCTCTATCATTGAAGTACTAGTTCATTCTGACTGGACCGGAATCTATCATACCGAACTATCCAGTTCGATCCGGAAAAGTCACAGTAATCCAAAGGTAATGTTGTTCGTTACCGAAGGTCTTGCAGTCATCCGATATCCCTTCAACGTGATGTCTTCTTTTTCATATTTACGTATTGAACTTTGTCTATCCTTTATTTCTTATATCTTCAGAATACGGATTTTATTTTTATTTTCTTTGCATGTGCGTTGATTATATTTCATTCGTTCCCTTATTCGATGTATTTATTTGGACAACGGAAAGGTACACCAAAAGGTGCAAACGAAAATTCAGCGTTAGATATTTAGATTATCGACACATTTGTTAATTATTATAATCAGATTACTTGCTATTTTGGTGTATATTTTATCATTAGAGACTAAAATTTTGTAACATTTTAGTACGTTTTAATAGGTTCTGTAACACTTCTAATATTTTAACGAAAAGCTTATTCTTTTTTATTCAATAACAGTTCAACTTAGATTATTTATTACTCTCAAATTGTTGTTCTTGTTATTCTTATAATATAAAAAATAGCTCTCTTATTATTATGAAAGAAATATATATAAGAATTTCTTTAAAGAAAAGTATTTAAAATATTGTTCACCAATTTATAAATATTATTATTTACATAATATGTAGCTCAAATACAAACTCGAGGAAAAAATTAGTTTTCTGACGAACTGTACTATTATCATATTAATCTAACAATAGAAGAAAATATGAGAGCTTATTTTTCACAATATGAAACATTCTCAATACAAAATAAGCTACAAAAAATTTTCAAAGCAACTATTCCAAAACATAAATCTCACGAGCTTTGGAAAGTATTATAAATGGGAAAAAACTAGCGGTTTTATAATCATGACTTCACAATACGTTATTTTCTTTGAAAATCATATTTAAAAAATTGTTTTGATGTTTTTTATAAATTTTTATAAATTGAGAGATCATTTATAATTAATAATGGTAATACTTCAATAACTAGCTATAGAATATTAAGCATTAGATAAGCGTAAATGAATTAAAAATTTTAATCCTGTCGTAGGATTATAGGAAAACTTTAAAACATAAAATTTTACATGATATTATATATTACGAACTCAAAAAAATTAATTTTTATACAACATACATGCACTTTAATTCATTGCATTATTACATTATTTTATAATTTAATTGGATGTTTTAAAAAATCCAGCCTAGTTTCTCTATTTTATAAAATTTATTACGTTTCCGTTTAGTTTAGTTTTAACGTATCGTACTAAATAAAATTAATATAGTGAAACAAATACAATTGAATCCACTTTTTTATTCATAAGGTAAAATACAATGAAGGTATACTAGATGTTGGTCTTACCAAGTCGAGACTGATTCTACTTAATGCTCACAGATATGCAATTCACTCTATTTAATCGAGCTTAATAGTCTCTCTTTAATCCACATTTCTTTTTTTTTCAAATACTAGTATGTCTTGCGTAAAGTAATACTTAAAATTTTAAATATAAATTTTATTAGATTTTAAATAATGTAAATTATACTGTCAAATAATAATTATTTCAAATCATTGTCAATTATACTGTAATTCACACTGTCAAATAACAATTTGCATTTTTCTCATCGGTTTTAAAAATCATTTCAAGTCAATACATACACGGAATCTTATTAACATTTTACACAGCAACTGCGATCTGCTCTGCTTGTTCTACGATCGTTCACTGCTGCAATGAACCTTCTTTCTTTTCCGACCAGCAATATAAATCGTTTATCCTTTGAAAGAAATATCTCTATTGCAACAATATGCAATTCACGTTGGGATACCAGCAAATTCCTTGGCTACCGGTTCCATGGCTTAGCGCACGTACATACAGACGAGACGATTGACTCGAGAAGCACCGTATAATCCTCTCGTGTTTTATTTAAAATCTTACACGGGGGTAACGAGATGACGGAAACATGTGCCTTACATAAGCTCTAGCTTCTCGATGGACTGATACGATTTCGTTTTGGTTCATACAATCATTACAATATATATATATATATATATATATATATATATAGAGAGAGAGAGAGAGAGAGAGAGAGAGAGTTATATTTTTGCTCATTAGAATCTAGTTGTTGAATTGTGTACGTAGCTTATTCAATTAAATATTCATTAAATCACGCTATACAATAACTTAGATGACTTCAGTTTTATCTAATTGATATCATTAGATAAAATGATTTCATCACTATCTTCTCTTTGTATTTAATTTGTTATCAGTTTTATATTTTCTGTACTACAGTATTACAATGACGTAATTATATTTATCAAGTAGCACAAAATCAAATGTATATTTATGACAAATACATCAGTTATCTCCACAAAAACAGCTTAGGAAATTGCGATTTTGACAAATAAATTTCATTCTTGGAGTTAGGTGTACATTTATGTGACATAACGATGAAATCTTGAATAAGCAAACATTATGAAATAGTTAGATGGAAGTAGTTAGTTAGTTGTCTGTGATCTATAACGATATTTAGGCACTCAACGAAGCTAAACGCGCGCGTGTCTTAACACGGAATATGCTGGTGACCATGACTGTATCTGCGCCGAAGGAAGAGGCACATTACGCCCAATCTACCTTAGTTCGGTTTTGTTCAGCTCTTGCGAGAATTATCCACGGGAACGAGGTTTACTTTTGTATTCCTTCCCTCGCTTCTCGCTTGGCTGACGATATCCAAATTAATGATTTCCTATGCCCGCAAATTTGTAAAATCTTCCGAGCTATGATGACTGATACATTAATACCACTTTGGATAATATCGACAATTATCGCAATATTTCAAATTTTATTTTTTACCTTCTTCGTTGCTCCAGTACGAAACGAATTACGAACAAAGTAATTAATAGCTTAAAATAATTCATAGAAATATGCCTTTAAAAACTGAAAGTAAAAATAAAGAGAAAATTAATATTTATAAGGAAAAATTGATTATGTTTTATTAACTCGTGTAATCAAAAAATCAACACATTTTAATGCGTTGTTGTACATTATTAAGATGAGAAAATTAATTTACTTTCAAATAAGGATCTATAAATACAATGAAATAAAAAATTTTATTTGTAACAGGTTTTTAATACATGAGTAATGGCTGAATGCTTATGAAAATAAAACTTTCATTATTAAAGGTCAAGTGCATAAAAGGCAATAAGTTCTCTTTTAATAAATAATAAATCAATCTATAACTATCACATAGTAATTATAAGAAAACACTCCAAACGAATAATACAAATATGTCGTTTCTTTGAAAAATTCATTTATATGATGATATACAAGAGTAATACATATCTTGTAAGCATTATGTCTAACTGACACTTTTATTAATAATCATAAATTTCAAAAAAAATTTCTTTTGTTTCTTTTCATATTTATTTTGCTTTAGTTGGTTAGTAACTTAATTTTCTTCTTCACTGACATCAATGGAAAAAAGCGTTGAAGAACGTGACTTTCTTTCTGAATTTCAAGAAGTTTTAAAAGTGTCTGCGCATTCGCTCGTTTAGAAACAGAAACTTTCTATAAATTTTATTCAATGGTTATTTAAGAAAATCTTATAAAAATTACAGAACTGAATTTTTATGAAAAATCTTTTTTAATCTACAACGTAATCTTTTTTTAAGTCTATAATGTACATTTAGTCATTTATCGGTAGTTAAATTTTTTACCCTGTTTTTACTGAATGAATTATTTTAGTCTTCAATAGAATCAGCTTTTTTAATAATGATAGTGTTATATGTAAATCTCTACCTATAAACCATGTTTTCTTACGACTAAATACACGAACTAATGGATGGTACGCAGTTTAAAAAATTCGAAACTGTTGAACATTCGTAATGTTTCGTAATGAAACTAATTAATTCTGACCTAACGATTGTAGAAGTACGTGTTAAAGTACTATTTTTGGCAAAACAAATACCTCTTTCGTTTCAACTTTTCTTATTTTATCATCAGCAAATTATACTTACAAAAAATAATTTAGTCAAAAAAATAGCTAATTAATAATTGTAACTTTTACTATAAGTTATTAAAACGATTTTACATTTAAATTGACTAAAACAGACTCCTTTAAAGAGAGTTTTTTTGTATTTTGTACGTAAGAAAAAGAATAATTTTATTCAATCTATTTAGTTGTAGCCTCTTTTTAATATAATTCACTTGTAGTTAAGGCGAAAATATCATTGTATGAATAAAATTTCTCAATTTATAAACGTCATACAAGCGCTTTCGACAAAAATTATAAATAAAGTTTATAAATAGAATTCATTGATGTTCTATTAATATTACATGGAAACCTTCATGATTTTGATTTTATTTACATAATCCTCTACTTGGCCTAATTAATTTTAGCGTTGACGTGTCGCATCAAACGTGATCAAATATCAGCATGCATATATGAGCAAGCAATAAGTAACTTATATATGCATAAACATTAATTAGCACTAATAAAATTGAAGATTTGAATTGTACTCCACCTACATAAAATTATTAATATATATTACATAGAGAACAAATATAATCTTCTACAACATAAGTATAATCTTGTACAAATGAAGTACTAATGTATACCGCTGATTCTTGCAATGCGATATCACTCTTAAAAATTACCTTCAAAATTATTTTGATGATAGAAGTTTGAAACTTTCCATAATAAACGTAATATCAAAGTAAATGCATTATCAAGTTATTAAATTACGAAAGGAAAAATGAAGGAATATTAGGATAAGCCTGTAAAGCATTAATTCGCCGAATTTCCCGTCGAACGTTTCCAGTCTCCAAGCAAATAAAAGAGCACGTTTAATAACTCGTAAAATTACTCGTTGGAAAATATGGTGCGTTTAAGTGCACAAGAACGCTCAAATGACTAAATGAATAAATTAAAACGACACCGTGCGACTCGACAGAGTCGACAGGAATAGCTTCTCAATTGCGAAGCCTTCATTCGGAATGAACATCGACGGATACACCGACGATCGAATCAATTCTTCAGCTCTCAAAATCATCCCCGCGCAGGCTTTCATTAATCAGGTTGCAATGAGAACGTGCAGTCGCTTAGACCGGCAAAGCACATGTTGCCTTTGTCCTCCAACTGCCCCCTCTTAGATCGAGAGTGACCTGCGAGTCACTGCCCCGGCGTAAATTTCCGAAATCGCGCACGTGTGCATGACAGATCCGAGCCCCGGAATGCGATGTACGCGCGTGTGTCGTGACGCTGTTGGGCGCGCGCCGCCTGATAATGCGCAGCGCGTCGAGACGTCGAGCATTTTCGTTGTGACGGCTGCGCAGTCCGTAACGCGCGCCACTGGCAGCAGGTAGTGGGCGTAATTTCGACACAGGAACTAGCAGTTAAGCAGTTAAGCGCTCGCGGCGAGTCCGAGGGTCGACGCGTGTAGCCGCGATGGCCGTGTGACGTGCGGTCGCCGTCGGAGCGCGAGAAAGTGGGGGAGGAAAAGGAATGGCGGGACCAAAAGACGCGTACTATCTTTACGGGGCTGAAGTCGAGACGAAGACGCGGACATTCGAGCGGGCGCTCGTCATCGGACTAAAGCTAGAGCTGTTCCCGGTTTTACGAATTTATCGGGAAATAATACGTACTAGCCATTGGCTGGAAAATTACAGGAAATTCTTATCGTTCCAGGGGTAATGGGACGAAAGAACTGAGAAATGAAAAAGTATCGACAATAGCTACTCGATAACTGTGAAGCTGAGCGAGGACTTTGATTTTTTATTCACAAAACTCTCTTCTTCAAAACATTGTAAAATATTGTTAAAGTACTTGTAGCTAATTTAGCAGTAAAAAGTGCATATAAATATTGGCAATGAATCATTAAATATAAAATAAGAATATTACAAAAGTATCATAAACAAATGTATCTATCTGTTTTTCATGCAGAAGACACGCAAAATTTCCTTCGCCACTGGGACAATACAACTCGCTGGACTGTAAAATAGATTGAAGGACATTAAATTATATTTTGCTTTCGAATATTATCATTATTCTTTAAATAAAGAAAAATGCAAAAGCATCCCATGAATGCTTATTTATAGAATTCGAATATTAGTTAATAATTGTGTGTGAAAAATTTTAAAATGGTAGCAAGGAGAATATAACTTTAAATGAACATAAACGTTTTAGAAGATTTAACGTACTGAAATAACACAGATCGAACGCTATGTTTAATATTGCTATAAATATATATTCTTCTTTATAGCATAATAAAATAATTTATTTCTCTTTTATACAGAGAAATGAAATTTTGCAATATGCTGAATGTTGGAAAGACTTACAACGTCAATTTACGTCGATTTAGAAATACCATATGCTACTTTATAAGGAATTAATAAATAATAAAAACTTAAGGGCGATGCTTATGAATATTTTTAATCGCATAAATCAAGAGTTCCACCATTTGTACTTTTCAATTGTATTTCAAAAAATACCTTTTCACAAATTCAAATTATTTTGAAACAGCTTGCTTTAATCGTCAAAAAAGCATCGTATTTCTAAATGATTTCTGAATAACTCGTAAAAAAAGATTATTCGTAAGAGATTAAACGCAATTACTCGCTTTCCGTTCAGATTGAAAATTCTGCCTTCTTTGGGTTCATAAAGCAGCACGTCAAATGGCCTTACCGACTCAACTGTTACCACTCGCGTGATGCAACCTCTAATGCACACGCCATCTCACAAACGTTAAAAGTTTGAGTCCAGCATAAAAGCACTGGACGATGATAATGACTGTACTTTTGACGCACTCAAGCGCTTTTTTCAAGCATTTCTCGCCCTTTCTTTTATCACTTGTATGATACATGCAAACCAGTTTGTACTTTTACGAGATGCTCTTTTATATAGCCAAAAGAAATATTTATGTCCAACTTAAACATAGACTGGGTAAATAAATAAAATAAAAGCGATTTCGAGAACTAATGAAAAAATAGATTAAATATTATGAACCCATTGTCTTCGAGATTTGATCGTATTAAATGCATCTTACACTATTAAGTTAGTCAAAAAATAACAAAATTAATTACTTATTTTATAAATACGTCATTATGTACATTTTGAATAATGGACTTTATGAAATTAATTTATCAAAAATTTCGAATCGATTCATTTAAGAATTTAAATTACATGTAAAAGAATGGAATTCGGCAAAACATCTCAGCTTTTTTAATATTTAAGATTTTAATCTCAGTTTTTGACTTGGGCATTTAATAATTTTATCAAAAGACACTGATAGTCTAGAATACGTCAGTGTCAGAATTTGTATAAGAAATTTTAATTCGCATAACCTATTGATAAATGAAGTATGAAATTGCTTGCAATTGCATTTTGCCGAAAACATAAAATATACTTACGAACTGTTTTTATAACAACAACTATCGATTCATTTTTTCAGTTTTTTCAACGCATAAAAAAATTATAATTATAACAGATTTTATTTTGTAAAACACTGCAAAAATTTGATAAATGGTTGAAGGGTGCTTTTTTTGAGCTGACAAGCATAGCATCCAGTTATGGATGTATATGGTTATTTAGTGTCCGCGAGTTTTGCAACGGACGATCGAGCTTCGTTCGAAGCGTCCGTTATGTGTAAGTCAACTCGAGTCATCATACATAGATAGAAGGGGTTCAAGTAGTAAGAAACGGTTGCGATAAGACGTGTGGTACGAAGGTAAATCGTCTTTTTCAGTCGAGATGACTTTGATTCATTACTATGCATTTTTAATTACAAAGTGAAAAATGAGACTCGGGAAACTTTCACTCGATATAAATTCCTTAATTTTAAAAAACTTGTTACAATTTAATTTTTTAACGATTCAATTACTGATCAATTAATTTCGAAATGATAACACTTCTTTTCAATGAATACTTCCGATTATTATGTATTGTTATTGTTATTGTTATGATTATAATAATAATAATTATTATTATTATGGTTGAAAAAAGCTTTAAACTTCTATTCAAAACAAAATCTTTATATTGGTTACGTACAATATGGATGTTTCGATGAACACATAGATACAAGATAAGAGAGGAAACGTTAAAAATATCTAAAATAATCTAAAATTTTGCTTCTAAATTTCAAGATGATATTTGTTTTAATTTAATTACGAATAAGTAAAGAATTTAAAATTGCATCTTAGAAATGTCAACACTACAATAAACTATCATCATATTACACATAATAATAGTTTTTAATTTTCAAATTACGATATTAATGCAATAATTATTAATATAAAAAAACATACTTTATAATGATTGATCTAAAAGTTCGAATTTCTATTAAATTAACATTTTCATTAATTTTCTAGATACAGCACTTAATCAGATATTTAAAACCGCGTTATTCAATGATCTTCATAGATTTCCATTATTGCACAGACTTGATTTATTCTTTCATTATCGTTTTAAACTCTACTTCCAACTTAATTAAACTTTTCATATTCCTTAAAGCAAATGAAGAGTAAAATTTTTTAAATTTTACTAGTTTTTCTCATTAGTTTAAAATGCTTTTATAACCTATATTACAGGTAAATTGCGAGCAATTTTAGTTTGGCTTCTATATTTAATTTAAATATATAATATTATATTTAAATAGAAATCGCAAATTTTTAAATATTTCGGGACATGTAAATATCAGCAAATGTTTTTATTTTAATCTAAAATGTTAACATACAATGTATTTTATTTTTTGTTTTATATAACTGCTTAGAAATTTATGGAAAATATCTTTTAAAAATTTAACACTTCGATTTCAACAATTATTCGTTAAATTTCATTTTACTGCTAATCAAAATGAAATGTATCTTACTGTGTTTATGTTCAAATAATATAAAGTTTCTCAATATTTAATTAAAACTTTAAATAAAACTACACTTTTTATTCGTTTTATTAATTTTTTGGCATGATAAATAAATATAATAATTTTTTGTGAGTTTATTCTTGTGTTTTACATAGAAAAGAATAGATTTTTTGAATAAAAATGTACACAAATAATAGGTATTATCATATTTATTTCTGCTTATACATTTATACACGTGAAACATATATTTATTTACATACAGGTATTTGATAAAACTATTATTTTATATACTGTTTTTATTTTATAACTATAATAAAACGTGAGAAAAGTGCTGATCTTTAAAAAAAAAAAAAACTTTAATAGTATACATCTTAACAGGACATCTTACAATACCAAAATCAACGACATTCATCGAAATGATTATCGGAACATAACGAGTATAAAAACAAGCTAAACTTTTTCAAAGCGCGCTAATTTCAATCGGTGAGGCCGAAAAATAAAAAAAAATCTCTTTTCCCTTTTATCGTGAATGATTTAATGAGCTTCCACGTCATTCGAAGGCTATAGCTGCAAAAACTACAGAAACCAATCGGTTGACGCATATTTACGTCAGATAATATAGCGTTGATAGGGCTGGCTTTCTGAATTTCTCTCTTCTCTCTCTCTCTCTCTCTCTCTCTCTCTCTCTCTCTCTCCCTCTTCTTTTTTAGTTTCTTGGCTAAACCCAATAAATTAATACTTATAAACTATCTGTACGTATACTATACAAATTTGTATGAATATTGTTGGAACTCACTTAACTCTATTATAAGTAAAAATAAAATTACATGTATGCATGATAAAAGTTTGCACGTTTTTTATCTACTATACTTTAATCTCTACTATACTATTTCTTACTCCTCTGACGTATAAAAGTAAAATTATCCATTTTATAGTGAAATACCATTTGATTAAAGACTAACATTTTCATCTCTAAAAGAATTGACATGATGGTATGAAAATAGCTTAAGTTCCTTTTTTTGCAAATTTTTATACTAATGCTAGTCATATTATAAAATAGAATATCTAGTAAATTTCGTACTAATTAATTTCAGATTGAAATTCAGATAGACTTGGTGATGTGTATGTGTGCATATGTATGCTTAATTTTCATAAAATATGAGCGAGATTATATTAACTTATGAATTAAATTGAGCATGATTGTTTTTTACTTAAATAATACTTGTGTATTATTATTCCTAACCAGTATTTTTTATAAGTTTGAATTCACAAATACTTTTAGAATTTGTTTTCTAAGCGCCGTAAATTTAATAATAGCTAAAGCTTAATACATTAAATTTCAAATATAAATACAAATATCTCTAATACATTAAGTTTAGAATTCAATTGATTTATTTTCATTTTTGAAAATAAATAAAAGAAAATGTTTAAAAACGAGAGATAAAAATAAAAGAACATTTACATATTTAGTACAAATTATTTTTTTAGACATTAAAAAATACATACATTAAATCCATAGAAACATTCATTTGCTTGCCTTTTTTTTACCTTGTTGAACAGATAAGTAAGACTTTTCATAATCATATATGTAATAAAATTTAATTAATTAAAATTTAAAAAAATGTTACGAAAAATCTATAATGGATATAAAAAAATGTAATTTTCATAACTTACAAACTATTTTTAGTAAACATTGGAATGAATTCTAAAATATCATAATCAACTAAATTTATTCAGCTTTTAACTTTCTCAGCTCGTTAACAAAAAATATGATTCTAATAGATCTAAAATACATCCGACATAAAAGACTATTCTATCAGAATCTTCAATTTTCAAATTAACAGCTAATATAGAAGTATAAATTCCTAATTTCTAAAATAAATGTATAATTAAGTGCAAAGTATAATGAAATATACTTTTTTCGATTTGCGATAATTGCAGCAAAACAAATTACAATTTGTGATTCTTTTATTCTACATAAAAGCAACATACTCTTAAATAAATCCCAATTCAACTTTTCAAGTACAGTGATTATATCAATACGTACCCATGGCGTAACAGAGACAATTTTACCACAAACTTCAATAAATAGAAGAAGTTCTTCTTAAGTAGGTCTTATTACTTTTACAATTCATGATTTAAAAATGAATTTAACAAGAAAATAAAGATGGAGAAGCTAAAAATAATGAAGGAATAATGAAAGAAAGATAGTTACTGATTTATAATAGTACAAAATCGTCTGGCTCACTTTTTGGATGAAGTAGAATAATATAAAAGATTATTTTTTCCATTACTCAACGGAAGTAGAAAGCAATTGCTTAACGTTTACTCAAGTTATTCTTATTTTGATATCGATACTACAGATACTTAAAATAAGCAGACAGAATACGACATGGCATTTATATGGTTTTTATATTTCAAATATTAAACTACTTTTAATAGTGGAAGCAAACAAGAACCCACATAATATAAGTTCTTAATAGTTCAATGAAATATTTTGTACTCAGTTTGCATGATTTCA
This sequence comes from Wiebesia pumilae, assembly GCA_018907045.1. Lineage (NCBI taxonomy): Eukaryota > Metazoa > Arthropoda > Insecta > Hymenoptera > Agaonidae > Wiebesia > Wiebesia pumilae. The sequence continues at coordinate 24,266 of JACCHZ010000131.1, read as the reverse complement.
AATTTTTGAAAAATATACTGACAACAAACAATATTAATCGCTATAATTTAAAATGTAGGATTAAATAATTCATCTGAATTATAAACAGTAGTGCCTTGCCGTAGTATTATAAAATTTCAGAGTTTAAAAGGCAAACTTTTCGGTTGATGAAATCACCAGACAATAGACAATGCAATTTATGTATCGGCCTTTTAACTACACAAACTTCATTCACACGGGACATCATGACTTCACGATGTAGATTCAACCCCGAAAACAAAGTCACAAGACAGAGGCTACGAGTAAGTCGCAAATATCATAAAAATTAAAAAATGCTGTTTGTCATCGACAATCCGACTGTCTTTAAATAAAGAAATTTAGAGAATTTAGTTAAATTTAGAGAATAAAAAATTCAAAGTAATACGTATAGTCTTAATCGTTAATGTGATATAATTTCATAGTCAATAAAAATACTTGAAGATGTCAATGAATTCTTCCACTTCTATAAGTAGCAGTATTTTATATCATCTGTTATACTTGCACTTTAAAGCTAATTAATGATTTCAAGTACTAAATATTAAGATATTAAGTGAGAATTAAAAATTCAATAGTACAGTGGATATGGTAGTACTAGAGGAACACGCATTTTTTCATTAAATATTATACTAATTTGTATTTTCTTAATATTTTATCTCAAAGTATTTTTATTTTGGCATAAATACTTAATCGTAAGGTAACTTAAAATCAAATTTCCTTAATTCTATAAGAAATAACCTTTTATGTTAAAAGCCTAAATTAATCTCTGAGATGAAATACTGTTTTAAAAAATTTTTAAAATACATTTACTGAGAAATATTAATGCACGTGCCAAAATGCTATTATTATCACGCAAAGATTATTTTTTCTTAATTAAAAATATTTCGAATAAATGTAGAAAAATTCAATGTCAGTATAAAGAGAAAAAAAGAATAGCAAAGCTAAAAGAGTAATAATTTGAACAAAACGCATACAAATCGAAGAGAAGAAACGACGTTGGCTAGGAATACGTAAGTGAAAGGGGAAAAGAGGAAAGATAAAAGGTTAATAAAGAAAAAGTGTGAGAGAGAAATAGTGAACGAATTGTGGATCGTTAAAGCTTTGGTCGACGATGTGTAACAATATCACTGACTGTTTTCAAATCTCAGTGGATTCAGGAAAGTGTGATTTTTCTTTGCGAAGTTCTAATTACAATTATTTACTTGAATCAATATTACGAAAAGATTAAAGAAGCAATGATACTAACAAAGAGGCTGAACGATAAGTGAACATTCTTAAAAATGTAAGACATTATTTTAATTAAGACTAACCGTTAATAATACAACAATTCTGTTGTAATGTATTCTCTCGAGAGCGCGGAGAATATAAGACAGTAAAGTATAGAAAATGGATATAAAACTATTTCGATTAATAAGTAGACAAATATAGTTCATAAAAATCGTAAATAACATAAAAAGTATGTAAGAGTAAAAATTATAGACAGGAGAAGAAGAAATAGAGTGACAGCATTTATGACGGGATCTAGTAGTGTCCAGCAATACGAATGTGACTTGATCAATTTTTGTAAAAGTATTAAAGAAAATTTGTCAATCTATCCTTATCTTTTATCGCTATAGAGAAAAATTATATACCTACGTAACACACAATCATATCAAAGTTACGTAGCTATATTTTTTAGTACAACAGTCTTTTTGTTAGACGGTTTCGGTGACATAACCTATACTAAGTAAATATGCTCTTCGAAAATGATGGCAAACCAATGAGATGAGAACAACCCATAGTGATTACTTTCATTGTTGGCTAACTCTTTATTCGTAGTTTATTAAAAATCCCTTTTGCTCTTCGAAATTTATTTTATTCACATTGGTTAAAGAGTTCACGCCGATCGATGTACATTTCACAAAATCTTATTTCGTGCTCTCCATCCCTCCTCCTCTCATTTATCGCGATCTTCTTTTATATTCTTCTACTCCAGCCTACCGTTAAAATGCATTTCTATCCGTCTCTTCGCTTTCTTACTTGCCCTCTCCCTATCTTCTCAACGCTCTCCCTTATTTAATAGTCTCCATTAAAATTTGTTATCCTCCTCTCCGCTTTTCCAACCATATTCTCTATCCTATGTTTCTCTTTGTCCCTCTCGATGAACCACGTCCCCCACAGGTCGCTCGTTTCCACACGGTGTGCCACGTCCACGGCGATGTGGAAAGTCGGGAGGAAGAGAAGCCGCGAGGTAGCTCGGTTTGCGTGGGGGTTGTATCGACCGCGCCGCACTGCGGGGCTTTATCCCCTTCCCTCGAACAGGAAACGCGCGCACAGCCACCCCCTCCCACTCACGCTGCCTCGCTCTTTCCAGTTATATCCAGATATTTGGTGCGCGCGTCACTCGTGACGTTACACCTTCTCTCGGTCACTCACTCGTTTTCTTTTTCTTTTTTTCTCCCTTCTCTCTACCACCACCCCCTCTCGCCACACTAACTCACTCTCACTCTCTCTCTCTCTCTCTCTCATTCTATCGTATTTTTTACTATTTTAAGTGAGAAGTGAGCCTGAGAAATACTGGAATTCTGGGCTTTGAGCCAAAATAAGTGAGGTAGAAAGGCTTTTGCTCTATTATAAGATGTACTCTTTTGATTAGTCGCAAATCGCGCATCTCTTTCCCATAATAAACGCACAATGCCTTGATTTCTTGACTAAAAAGCAATTCGAGCCGACATTTAACTCATCTCTCTCTACCTCTCTTTACTCTTTCTCACGCTTACGCACGGGAGTGAAGAAGGATTTTCAAGGCGTATTAACTCTAGCCAGCGACTCTTCCGCTTTGTCGAGGATCGCCGCAGCCTTTGTTTCTTTCTCTTATTTTGCAATCTTTGAAGGATCTATTAAAAAAGGAGAACTAAGATAGGTTAAAATATCAAGAGTAAATTATATGTGCTAAATTTTAGAGTGCAATTGTTAAAACGCATTTATGTTTGAAACAGTTCTCCACTCTAATTACTATGTTTAGATTCTGATGTAGAATTTCAGTGTACACGGATAAAATGGATTAATAGTGGTTACTTATTTAGTCGGATAATCGTTCCTGATCATTCTTTTTCGGATAGCCTTAAAAGTTATCTCTAAATATTACCAAAGTGGAATAATATTTTACTCCGAATAATTGTAATTCCACTTTATAAAACTTAACATGCAATCACGTTAATAATATAACACTTATATTTATATATTTCTAACGTGTAAAATATCTCATTTAATTTTTAATGAATTCAGAAAATAGAAGAACCATAAAAGCAAATTTTTTTACATAAATTTTCTTTTTAATTTATAAAACACACTCGTTAACAATATATTAATTTATATGATAAAACGATATATTAATATGTTAAAATACATTAATCAAGTAATTCTGAACGTCTTTTTAATATTAAAAAGTAGCTTAAAAAGAAATATATGAATTAATTTAAATGAAAAATTTCAATTTTGGAAAATAGTCCCGAAGTCAAAACAAAGAGTTAGTTTATCCAAAAATTAAGAAAATCGATAATATTATTATGTAAACAATAATTTTGTATTAATTTTTGTACAATATATTATGCATAGTACAATATACTTTAAATCATCTTCTAAAAGCGCGTGTATTATATTTACAAAAGAAAATTAATATTTTCGCATTTGTATAATATAATATGGCAGTATATTTTTACTAACCCAGTCAGAATCTCAGAATCTATATATTTAGCAACATAAAAATCTTATAACCGTTGTTATTAAATTTTTTATTCTTGAAGAGACTGTAAACTGTTATAAAAATATAATAGTGTACGAAAGTAAACATTATTAAACTAATATTTGCATAATTATCTATACAAAAAAATTCAATTTCATATATAAATATACATAGAAATAATTATTTCAGGAAAATTATTGTGTCATTTATTATATCCAAGGACATTAGAAAAGTTTGATGAACATGATCAATAAATGAAATTAATTTTTATCATTCTATCACCGAACTCTTACCTTTCATTATAAATATATTTAAATTATAATAAATAATTTAGTAATTTCTAGGTAGCATTTAAGATTAATAATATATTACCATAGTGAAAATTAATTTGAAAATACGAGTTCTCAACAAAAAATAATAAATATATAAATAATAAATAATAAATCCATAAATTTAAAAGAATATTTTTTATATCCCAATATTAAGACCTTTATCTACTTTCCTTGAGTATTTCCAAAAAACTTTGAATACAATATTACTTGAATATATTCTAAAAAGTGGCGTGATCATCAAGTATTAAAATTCAATGAAGCTTTGGAAAAACTGTTGAAAACTACGTATAATAACGTTAGAATTATCAAATTCTTGTGTTTTCATATATCAATTATATCGTTATATCGAATCTCATTTGGATCTTCTAAATAGTTAATTAAAAAAGTTATTCGTAAATCAAGTTTTCCGTTAACATAATTTGAATAAAAATAATAAAAACTTTCTTAAATAATAGTTTTAATACATAATTTTTCATGAAAACTAGAATAAATAAAGATGTTTTTGGTACAAGTGAATTTTTTCAAAATTAGTTAACCTAATACTGTGTAATAAAAAAGGTTGAACACAATTATTATTAACATAATTATTCTTACTTAGCATATTTTAAAAGGATTCGAGTAATTAACACTTATTTTTGGAATTCATCGATTTACTTATTAATTAACTATAATTATGGTTGATTTCATTTAAAAATAAATATAGCTATATTTTATAAATTGCTTTTCCAAAATTAAGATAACTACAGAAATGTATTATAGTTTTTATCTCGAGATAAAATATAATTTCCATAAAAATACCCTGTTTTTATACGAAAGTAGTGAATTTGAGTTTAAAAATTAAAAAATGAGTAAATTGATAAGGAATAAAAAATGTTTACTTAATAATATAAAGAAGAGTAAAATTATAAAAATGGTATTTTTGTAGGTAGAGGCATAAACAGAAACAGAGAAAAAAAACATTATTTTTATGCCCCATTTCATTGTGTCCAAGGTCTGAGAAAGTACAGTGAGTCAGTTGAATAGAAAAAACATGAGAATTCACATAGTAAAACTCGAGAACACATGAAAACTGGAATAATTTGTTTAAGACGATGTAAAATACATGGTTATACTTTCTATTAGTATACTATCTGAAATTCAAGACTCTTATCAACTAGTTACTAATGTCGAATATCTGCAACCATAAATATGTAATTTTTTAAATTTTCTAAAATGTTAAAATGAAATTTATACTCTGATTCGATTATGAAAGAGTAATGGACGTTAGGAGAGTTACAGATGTGAAAAATAATTGTCTGCTAGCATTCTGATTAATCAAAGCAATTCGTAACTTAATATTGTAATAACTACACAATAATCAATAATGCTCAATAATCTATGTACTGCCTGATCCTAACTTACTCGTTAAAATATTCATAGCCTTTTTTTTCATGCTGAAAGTCTTGACGATTGATGAAGATAAGCAACCCGTTAACTTTGCGCTTGTTCTTATAATTTTAATGATATCACTTATACCTTTCATTTTTTATCTCGCAATGCAAAATATGCAATTCACACGACAATATTATTACTAATGATATATTTTATATTATTCATAACGAAAACACTTTTTCGAATGCTTCGCGCTAAAAAACTTGTCAACTCTGATACAACACATTATTTACGTTTTCACATCATTTCTTCTATGAAGAATTAATGAATACGTTAAAAAATAAAAAAAGAAGAGAAGCATCCCTCCGACTCTTGACATGCGAATCTATTTCGAAATGCAATAAATTTATTTAAATCTGTGAAACATTCATTCGCTTCATTTACTGAAATAATGAAAAAACTTTTATGAATACATTGTATATTTATGGTGGAAAATAGTAAAATAATAATTAAATTAACAATACAATATATTCTATTCAATATAATTATTTAAAGCAAAAATAAAATATAAATATTATATTTATATTTTTATTTAAATTTTAAAGTTACATTTTTTAAATTGAGTTAATTTTTTATCTAGGCAAATCTTTCTCAACTCGTAGCTTATTACGTTAATTTTTAAATAAAAAAATGACACATCTTTTTCAGCAAGATTAAAGTTCTTGCATGTTCACTACAAACTAAAATTATCATCACATTTTAGTTATTTTACGCTTCTTTTATACCAACGAAAATTTATTTAAAATATTGTTTTCACAAAATACCTCTAGAGTGAATCTGATAACAAATGTCGTAGTGAAATTATTCATGAAACGGAAATTTTAAGTGGCCGAAAACTTCTCTCTATTTAAAACATCTTAACAAAAATACGCATTATATACCTCGAGTGAATGTTAATTTTTCTACGCGACAAAAAACGTCAAGAACAAACGAGAGGCACTTACGGATACGTTCATACTCTCGATAAAGGAAAAACATGACCCTTTCAATCACAATAAAGGGAAGTAAAACTCCTCGATGTTACCTTACACGATACCGAGTAGAGTAAACTCTAATGCAAACGGAGACCTGTCATTTTTCTCTCCCAACACGAGCAATTTAACACACCGGTCTTCACTTTTTGTAAACGCGTACTTGAGCAATTCGTTCCTTGCTCACGATGAAGTCGTTGCAAATATTCCTATACAAATATTCACTTGGAATTGCGACAAATCTTTTATATTCACCTGAAAAGTCATAAAATATTCGATAAATACTTGATACTTTAATTTATGTACATTTTTATAATACTAGATTATCACATTTACTACGGTTTAGTTTGTGAAATGTAAATATATATATATATATATATATATATATATATATATATTGCTTAAAACAAAATATTCTTCAAATTCATTTAAAATACCACATCAAGATTATTCCTGTAAAAATCGGTTCTATTCATTCATTAGATGTTATATTAATGTTTTAACTCTGTTGACATAAATTATATAAAAATAATTTTAAACGATAACAATTTTTATTACATGGAAAGAAATAGACGAAAAAGCTTTTAAGCTAAAATTAAAACATAAATTTAACATAATTTTTTTAAAGATAAGAATTTATGACATACTCTTTTTGGATCGGTTATATGTATTTTTTTGTTTGAATTTGAATATTTTTACCTTTTTTATTATTTACCTATTTATTCATATTTATTTATTATTTATTATTTATTAAAATTAGTATCTCTGATAACAATCGAGCTTTAAAGATAATTAAAAGTTTATTAAATATTACTTTTCCCAAGAATAAATTTCTAAACAACTATCAAGTTGTAGAAAGTTATTTTAAGTTCTCCGACATTCATTTCTAAATTTGAGAAAATTCAATAATTGTTAAAAAATCAAAAATTTTGCTTTAATATCCTAAGTCTTTAATGTTTTAGCTTTGATTTTCTTTTATCAAACGTAATATTATGACTCAAGAGCTGAAATTTATATCCGCAAGAAAACTTTTAGTAATATATATGTGCAGTCGTATAGACATAACTGTCTCATTAATAAAAAAAGGTATAGAAAAAACAACAACGGGCATCTCGATTACATAACTAAACAGTATTATGTGAATCCTTCTTCATACTCACGTAATATCGTCGCGACAACGTCGACGACGTCACTAACATTTTCTTCACTTATCTTTTTTAGCTTTCAAATTTACGGTATGCGTACAGGATGAACCACGATGATGCGATAGCATCTACCACAACGACGTCTATCAGCAAATTTCACGAATGAACGAGTCGAAACGAGCCTAGGCGCACATCGATCGATCAAATTTTGCGGGGATACTAGCCCATCGCTCCCAATCAAGATTAGATTGTCATTATTCTCGCTGCGCTCTGTTTTTACACGCGAGAAGTTATTGGGTATAGCAAGCGAGGGGGAAACTTGAGAAATGGTGTAGACGAATGAGTTTCTGAGTTTTCCTGTGAATACGAATTGATTAAAAGCGCTTCGTTTCTCATCCATTCATCCTTTAATGCGATGGAAATGATTGCGTGTGAAGAGTTTCCACAAATTATTTTGTTTATCTGCTTGATGCTTCTTACTCTAGGTGAAAAGTACGAACTGATTTTTCATTAAGTACAAATTTCTTTATTTATTTTCAGTAAGACATATTTTTATAGAACGACATCTTGTAGAGGAAGTCTAAAATAGACATAAAATAAAGAGAAGTACAACGAATAACTGAATTTGCTAAAGAAATGAAATTCATGAATTTATCATTTGAAATATGAAAGAAATATAAACGTAGAATAAATTGGCCGACAATTATCTTCAAAATACAATTACAGGCAAATTAATTTATTTTAAAATTGACTCTAACCGACGAATTTAATAATCAATTTCCATAATTCTACTCATAAGCTAATTACTTACAAAAGACTAATTCTTGATATATTTTACGTCTCGAAATACAAATAAAAATTTTATTTTGGTCAGCATATTCTAAATAATTATTTTCTTACATTTCTACGGTTAAATTTTTAATTAATTAATTCGTCAAAATTAAAAACCCATCAATAGCTGGAGATGCATTATTTGCAAAAAAACTATATATATATATATATGTATCATTAAAGCTTTTGTAGAATGTGAATCAAGAAGCAAAATATTAAAACGCCTCGAAAATGAAAGTGTTTTTCTTTCTTGATTCTTAAGCGATTCTTCTTTTCGTGTTCCAGTAAGCTTAAGATATTCTAGGTTACTTATACATATGTGCACTACATGTGTACTGAATATAATATAATATAATACATTCCGAATCAGGGATTTGAGAATGAAAACATTATTTGAAGATAATACCTTGGACCTTGTCAAAACATTACTATACTTTTAAACATCAAAAATTACTTTCTTTTTTCCTTATTATTCGATTTTGATAATAGATAACTTGACGTATAATTTTTCTTATTTTTAAATAAACAATATTCATAAAAGTCGTTAAACTATGTCTGAATGATTATTTTATCACTATTTTCTTATTGTAATAGTGTGATAACATAATGCTTAATATTTCAAAAAACTGAACAACCATCCAAGTTTATAATCAAACTAGTTAATCTTCTATTGAAGAATAAAATAATTGAAAATTCTTGTTTCATTCGATCATATTCTAATACTTAGATGGCCATGAAAGAAAGTAAATTAAATATTTTATGGGAGCACCATTTCACGCATAAAATTATAATTATTTATCATATAATTACTTCATTACTTTGCCTTATTTACATAATGGAATTGATAAAAAAATAGTTAAAAGTATAAAAACAGCGATATTAAGTTATTTAACTAATTAATTCATTGATAAACGTTAATATTTTAAAAAATCAGAGACAATTAGAAGGTATAAACCTAAATATAAATTAAATAAAGATTAATCCCATAAATAGTTACGATGTAAATTAAATCAAATTTGGCATATAAGTTAGTAAAATACTACGAACCTTTTGAAGAGAACTCTGAAAAGCGATTTAAGTGTAATGCTTTTTCGTTGGTGCCTAAAGAATAAGACATGCAGAAGTTTTATCTGCACTTTAAATAATACAAAAAATAGTGCGGAATTAAAAACTTTAAATTTTCGTTCATCATTTACATAAAATGCAACTAAATATTTTCTTTATTATGAGTAATTACCTAATTTACTCAATTTTCAAATGCTTGCAGGTAAACTGCTTAAATTGAACAAATTACCTGCAAACTTGTTAATTATGAAAAAAATTCTCAAAAGCATCAACCCCAGTGCCATCATTGCGCTTTTTAATCAACCATCAATTTACATGATAATTAGAATTGCAAGCAAAAGAAAGAAATAGTAATTCAAATCTCATTGAAAAATTATCGAACACTAAACATTTAAATCAAGAAATTGCCAAGTGATTTTGAAAGCTGCATTAATAACGAGGACAGCGCCGTCGGTCAAAAAGATCTCATCGATGATTAAAGCGGGTGCAAATCGACGGCACAATTACAATCCATAATGCTTCTTGTCGTTATTAAAAGCTATACCATTAATTTCTGGTATCCCGAGTGATACTGCGATCCACCCGTTCAAAAGATACGAATAGAACAAAGGCGCTTGCATGACACCTGCCAAAGTACATTTCACGAAGCCTTTCCAAAGAAAAAAAAAAGCTGCTCTCTTACTTGGTACGAATAAGAGAAGAAGATAGTCGGGGCAGTTGGAGCAGAGCAAAATCTTCTCGACTGCGTAACTGCTACTGATGTCTGTTGTTGCCTATACAACAGCAACTATTAATGGTACTTGATCGATTTCCGTCAGAGGCGTGGCACTAGCTTCCGCATTTAACGAGTGCAGAAATTAAAGTTGTAAGTCTCATTTAGTTGCTAAAATTCGAAATCCTTTATAACCTCGATTCCTTTACTACGATTGATTTTCTAGTTCTTTATAGCTAACTTGCTTACAGTAGTTTGTCAAAGAAGAATCGGAACTAATCCACTTTTTTCCTTACACTATAGGTAGCACAAAAATATACACAAAAGCTGCACAACTATTTATTCTTCGTACCAGTTAAGTGTACGTAACTGAACTAAGGAAAAATGCCATTCATTTTGATTTATAAAATATAATTTTCATTTTTATCTCATAATTATTCATAAAATATAATCTGCTTTAATAGATATGTAAGTTGGTATTTGTTAATAGTCGACGTATTCAAATTACATGGTACGTGAAAATAAATCACTTTCTTAAAATTTATTACGTAAGTGAAATTATATACATATAATCTTTATGTATTTTCATTTTCGAGTGCTTATAGTATAAATTAATATTTTAATGAGGCTCTTAAGTGTTTTAAGCAGATCGAATTTATATCGCACCTACGACGATACAAACTTTAAGTTCCTACTAATCAACTGATGAATTTTTTTTTCAAATGACTCTGTATAAAAATACTTGATTTTAAATCTATAATTAGATCAAAAGTAATGTATACTTTAGTTTTAACAAATGTTCACTTATTTTTATTAGCTGATTTAAAACTAATTTATAATATATTAAAATTCAATGTGTACCTCCGTAACATATACGAAGCATTTTCAAATATCATTTCATCTATATACTTGAATATTCGAATTGTTTAGTTTAAAGTTAAGAGTCGAAGACAAGAGTTTACTCAATTTTATTCGCTTAATACTTATCTGATATTCTTTCTCTCTTAGACTTTTAATAAAGGCTTTCCACGTCATCGTCTCCTTCTCCCTCTTTCTCTCTCTTCCTCTCTCATACTTTATTATTCGAAATTATTAGTAAATTGAAATATTTTAAGAGTAAAAATGTCAACGATACATGGAAAAGTAACTGCAATTAGTATTGTCATCTGTTCCAATAATTTTTTATTATTCATAATACTGAGATTAATACGATCAATATTAATAATCCTTTATCTTCTAATAAAATAAGACAATTTGTGAAACTTTATTACGAATGCAGGTTTAAATAAGTAAAACTATTAAGTAGTGCATTTAAATATTAAAATATTTTATCTATTTGCCAACATTTTATTAATCTTTCCAAATATTAATTAATATTTGTAATCAATTTTACTTTGAATATAAAGAAATTAATTCAATGAACATTAATAGGCATAAATGCTGAATACAAACAAATCAATCTTTGCAATGAGTTGAACCTATCACTTAAAACAGCAGATAAAAGCAATTTTTAAAAAATCATCATAAAGAATTAAGGATTAAAGATGACGTTTGAACGTCATTGATAGACAACCGAGTCCGAAGCTCGAAAATCACTATAGATTACGAACACGTTTATTCGTTGCAAAAAAAGAATAAAGAAATTGAATTTTCATTGATCAAACCATTTACGTAGAAAATATATTTATATAATGAATATATTTATTACAAGACATACGTATTATAAATAAAAAATTAACACGGAGAGTTATTTATAAAGTTTAGCACGTAGTGATATTTTTATATATTTTATGCTCCTATAAATTTAGAGTACTATATCAAGGTATAAATCTATACTTTTTTTCAATCAGCACTCAGAAGGTCTTTATATATAAAATATCATTTTGTACCAATTATGAAATTCGAAAGCATTGAAAAACATTATGCAATTAAACATTGTGGATTTCAAACAAATACTGTTCGAAAGAGAGAAACGCAAGGGCATCTACGTATTTATTCTATTTGAATTTTCCGAAAGTCTTCCAATATAAAACATGGAGCAACTCCATAGAATTATCCTTGTTCGTACTGCTTCGAATAAGAAACTTAGCCACAAGAAAGCAGTACCTCCTACAAGTATTATAGATCGTTGGAGGTGGGGTTTAATAAAGACGTGGGGTTCTAGGCAAACAGGCCTAGAGCAAGTTAACAGAGCAGAAGCTCTATTAACGTAGGCGTTTGTACACACGAGTGTAGACTTCCCAGAATGACTCAACAGACGCTCAACTCTGTAAATGAAACAGGAAGAAGTTGAAGAAAGCGTCGCGAATACGCTAAGCCACGCACGTGAGTCAGAGCGCAATACAATGATTAGCATTAATGCATCAAGCTACGATTTTCCTGGTTAGAATACTGTGTTGAATGCTTTTATGTTCTCACTTTGACAATGCGAGTACTAATGCACTTTTGTATTGATCTTGTAGATATCGTATCGTTTTCCAAGGAAACGACTCGATCATAATCGAGATCAGGCGTAACTTCCTATGACATTATACATGCTTGACCGAAGCCACTCTGATTCATCTAATATCAGTATTTATGTTATTATGAATGAAATATAAGAATTTTTCAACGATATTAAGCAATTTGTTGCATTTCGCGTTGATTAATAAAAGTAGATCAAAAGAGGATAACGTTAACGAAGAATAAATATTTATATACTAAACTATTACGTGGACAATAAGTTGAATTTTATAGTTTGAAGAAAATGCTTATATAACGTAAATTTAGAACTATCAAAACAGTTATGAGAATTGATAGTAGTCGTATCTAAATTTCATAAATACATCCTCTAACGAATACGTGAAAAATTGACGACGTTACCATCTCTCAAGTAAATATCCAATGAATTTCCTATTGATAGTCTACTGATAAAATAAGCAATAAAAAGATTTTACCTAAGTGAGCATCGAGAAAATTGGATAGGGCTGCATATGATACGGATAATTTGCGAAGATGACAGTTGAATCGAATATTGCGATGCACAGGAGCGATGCGAACTATCACCTGATGAATAAAATCGATATCGTAGCAATAACACACATCCTTACGGCTTAGAACCTAAAAGAAGATCGAGAAATAGAGAAGAAAAAAGGCAGCTTATCGCCTGTACACCGCATGTGACATGTTTTTTTTTTGTGTATAATCACAAGGCGCTCACTTATGGTTGAAGCCTCTCCCTATCTCTCGAAAAGATGATTCAAAAAGCTACATCGTCTTTGTTAACATCCATTAGCTCTGTCAAAATCTTTCCTAATTAATAACCCTCATCAATTTTTATCTTTTTGACGATCTTTTATCTGAATAATTGATGGGCAGCTTGAATTTGCACATCAATTTGTCTAATTCTTGAACAATATGAATGTATCAATTTTACCTTAGTGAAAAATATTGTAATTAATAATTTTTATGAACAACCTTTAAAACAAAATGAAAATCTTACCTAAAGTTCATAATAATTTAATAATACAATATAAGCTTATAAAAACATATAATATTTTTTAAAGAAAAAAGAAAAATTACACAAAGGAATTTGCTTAAATCATTTTTATCCTTGTAAACCTAGTAAATAATATATCTTGTGTTTGACGTTGTCTCAATATGTATTTAACATGCGTGTGCTTATATCAATCTATTAAACGTATCACTTCAAAGATTTTAATTCGTGTTTCTATTAATTTTTTAATCCTTTCAGTCTTATTTATTAAAAGTTGTAATAAGAGTCTAAATATCAACATTGTATTGAAACGGAATTTCTAACCGTAATTCGTTAAAATAAATATTTTATTTATAAAGGATTTTAAAAAAATTATTTTAGTCTATAAAATTAACTGTATACGTATGCTTAATATCCATGTGGCTAGCAAAATTCATACGAGATAAAGAAATTTAATTTTAGAAACAACTTGCGAGTAAATTTGTTATTTCACCTCAAAATGAATTGCGAATAATTTACTAACAAAGTAATACATTTGTTCGACAAATTATTATTCTCCACACTATTAACATTGGTATCCTACTCTTTAGCGTGGTTCAAGTATGTGCATTTATCCCCATCTATTCACATTTTACCGCTCTTAATAAAATTCTACCTATAATAATCACAAACATTTTTTTTTCACTTTGTTAACCGTAAAATAAAGAGTACATTATTAAGAAGATATATTAAACGAATATCTTTTAGCGTGCAAAAAATATAACCAGCATAATACAGCTGTGATATACGTGTACTAAGTAAAATCGACAATAGTCTTTCAATTCAAGTTTACACTCTCGAGCCTATTAAATCTTTACATGCGTGAATGAACAATTTGTTCACAGTTCGCCATATGAAACATAATTATAATGATCATAGCAATACAATAAATAAAAATTTATCATAAATTGCACTTTTTAATATTCACAACCTCGCTCTGTTCCAACAAGACTAGAACTCCAGACTGGAACTTGAGAGTAATAGACGTACGAACGCGACAAAATGTATTAAATACTACTTTGTTGAAATTTTCGTATTTCAAGCACGTGAAGCAGTCAATTCTACAACGTGATTTAGTATAGTATTTCAGAATATATAATTTATAAGAATGGCTAGTGGCTTTGTGAAAAAGTCAATAAAGTTATAAAAATATCTAGGTAATCATTTGCAAAGACAAAATTTATTTCAAATAAGGATTTCATGATAAGCCAGTTAACATTTTCTTCTATTACAATAATTATTAATTCAATTACTGCTTAGAAACTGAATTGTATTTTCAGAAATTGTGAAATATTTTGATTTATTATTTAGCAAATTTATTTAAAGAACCAGGATGATCGCAAGGTTAATCTATAAGTGACAGCATTATGTGCAATTACAAGATCTAATATTGTACTTAAAAAATTTATTTCTAGGAGTGACATTATTTCATCAATAATACAAACTTTTAAAATTCATAAATGTGAAAATATGATTCTGAGTTCTTAATATATTTATTAAGCTATAAATATTGCAACATATTATCCGCTAACGTAATTAAATCAGATATATATCAAAAAAAAGGAAACGTCAATAAATCAGCAAGAAACTATTTTTCACTTACATATTACTGTAAATTTTATTTTGAATTGTGAGATAACTGCTGTACTATTTCAAAGATCTGTTATCTTACCCATATATAATTTTATATGTAATTTTGTTCCATTACGATATAATGTTATTCGAAGAAACAAATATCTATACTGTCATTAAAATTGAATAATGTAAAGATTTATTTGAAAACCAACTAATGAAGTTTGTAATCTATCAAAACTTTATTGTTTATGTAATATTTTCCAGTCATTCTACACTCTATATTTAAATTAATAGAAAGCACACAAACCAACCATAAGTTAGAGATTTTTCTCTAATTCGCAATAGTGCTTATACGAGTAATCATTATTAAGGAAGCAAGAGAACTATCTAACATTTTAAGGATCTATAAAAATCTTAAATAAAAGTGTCAAAAAAAGATTTAAAAAATTCCACAATTTAAGTAATACGACATTACGAGTAATATGAACAAGCGCGTCTTCATCGCACGGGACATGGAGAAAAATTTTCCTTTAAGGTCGTACCAGTTAACGACAGTTGCAAGACGCCGCTACTCTCGACTTCCCCAGTGACATTTCAACACGGCTCGTCATTCCAAGTGCATACAACGGACGAGTACACGAGCATCATAACTCGTATACGTACATATTACTTCATTTAATTAGATTCTCGGGATACAGCTAGAAATAATATCTCTAAATGCCACAATCGCAATGAATCAAGGGCCGGTTCAGGGCAGTTTTTCTTCCAGAACTACGAAACTTATACGTATTTACGGATTGCACTTACCGAAAAAAAGTTGGCGGAACTTAAGAATTTAATACTTTTTAATGCGGAACTGGTTATATAGATTGAGGAGAGAAGGATTTTTTTTTAAATTGAAATTTCATCCATATTTGGAAAATTTATTTTAAAAATACTTCAATGAGTCTGGAACTTTCATAACAAAACATTTGTTAGACAAAAATTTCAAAATTTATAATAAATAATAAAAACGACAACTAGAAAACGATAACAAAGAAATTATTTGTCATTTTTTTTAATTAAATGCTTCCATATTCAATTATATAATAAAATAATTTGCTAATACATTCAGTGCTGGAAACTATAGCTTAAATATCTTTTATAAAAAACATACGAATTTTTCAATAAATATTTTATTTTACAAAAGCATGTAATAGTTAATTTAAAAGAAAATTGTACTTGATAACTTTATTCTAAATCTGATTGATATTATATCCTAGTGATAACTTACTCAAAACTTAGGAAAGGATGCATTTTATATAATTAATTTAGATATTATTAGATTATAATTAATTTAGATATTATTAGATTAAAATTAATTTAAATATTATTAGATTATAGTTAATTTAGATATTATTAAATTATAATAAAATTAGATATTACATAATAATTAATAACTAATTATATAAAATTTTATATTTTGCAAATACAGTAAATTTTATTTAATTTAATAAAATCATGTTACTAATATTAAATAAGTAGTTAATATTTAATATACATTTGAAAAAATGAATTTTATATATTTAAAATAGTGTAAATTTTATTTTATATAATACAATTATGTTATTAAAATTAAATTATGGGTAAATATTTAATGTACATTTGAAAAAAATGAATTTTATATTTTTTAAATACTGTAAATTATATTTTATTTAATAATATTATGTTATTAATATTAATTTGGGGTTAATATTTAATATACATTTGAAAAAAATGTATTTTCTATTTTTCAAATTGTGTTATTTTATTTTATTTAATAAAAATATGTTATTATTATTAATTTAGGCTATAATATTTAATATACATTTGAAAAAATGAATTTTCTATTTTGTGAATAGGGTAAACTTTAATTTATTTGATAAAATTATGTTATTAATATTAAATTAGTGATTAATATTTAATATAAATTTGAATAAAATGTATTTTATATATTGTAGTGTAAATTTTATTTTATATAATAAAATTTACTAAAAATATTAAAAAAATATAAATATTAAAATATTGAAAAATTATAAAATTTATCAATTAAAATAAATATCTCACTATTTTAAGAGTTTTAAAAATAAAATTGTAAATTTGTAGTATTAAATATTTATATATTAATATATATTTATTATTAATAGTATTATTAATTCAACAATAAAAATATAGATAAGTATTGATTTCCTAATAATTTATTTACTAAATATACATTTATACATTTTTATACTGATTAATACTGATTTTTCAATAAATTTTTTATTTTACAATAGCATGTTATTGTTAATTTAAAAGATAATTGTGCTTGATATCCTTATATTAATTCTGATTGATATTATATCCTAGAGATAACTTGTTCGAAACTTAGGAAAGGATGCATTTTATATATTTCTTAGAAAATTATTGATGTATCTAGCCGATTATGAATAAGAGAATGCCAAAAGTATACATTATTTAATACTGCTATTCGATTAAATTTTTTTTTGGCATATTTTTAATGTAATGGCTATAATAAAAAAAAGTAGAAAAAATTAATGAACTAAACGAAAGAAAGAATTACTTCGCAGAAACTTGGACTCTGGCCGAGGTTTGTGTAGAAATATAACAATGTAAGATTATCTCTCTCTCTCTCTCTCTCTCTCTCTCTCTCTCTCCCGTTTTGTAGATAATTGACTTTCGGTTTCTTTACTACCAATCGAAAATACCTATATGTACATACTATTGAAAATTATAATCTAAGAAAAATATTTGAGAAACAACAACGAACATTGAAAATTTTTTAATTTAATATGACCTTTTTATGCCAGTCTATCTTCATGTGCTTTTAGTGCTATATAAATTAGAGTGTCATGTCCTTTATAATCATCGATTATTCCTGTTATCAACTTTGTGCTTCAAATATAAGTTTCTTTAAATAATCAACTGAAATAAATAAGTATTACAAGACATTAACGTAGAGTAAAAAACAACTTAATCGTAACCTTATAAGAATATTATTTTAAAATATGTTACGTAAAATGATCAAATTTTTGAAATATTTCAAAAATACTATTGGTCCTTAGCTTATCATAAGATCGCTATAATTAACCTTTTATATCAAAGCCTAAATCGTACATTTATAATTATAATAATAAAATTGATTGTAATTTTTACTATTATATATAAAAATAATAGTTTTTACAACTTAATAATAAATATATAAACTTAAAAATAATATATTATTAATAATAAAATTTATTATTTGTATTTATAAAGTATTATTGAAAATAATATTAGTTTACGAAAATTATATTAATTACATAGAAAAATCGACTTAAGAGCTCCTTTAATTATTTAAAGGGGCTTAAAAAATATTTAATTATGATATTAAGTTTTTTCTATTAAAGGAAGATTAATTTATATTATTAGATTCATAATCTAAGGATATTCCAAAGATTTCTTTAAAAAGAAAATTTTAGTTTAAATAAAAATATATTTTTTACAAAAAAGAAGATAAAAATGATTTAATTTTTTTTAATTTACAATTAAATTTTAAATTGGTTTAATATTAGTTACAAGTTTTATTATAAATATATATATATATATATATATAAATTTTTTGGGAAAAGTTTAATTTAAATAATTTAATTAAACTAATAATTTATAGATTTATTTAATGGAAATATTTTATATTAATTATCACTTTAATATTATAATTAATTTAAAGTTCATTATTTGAGTAATTAATATATAAAATTATTATTGCAATAATTTAAAAATTAAAAAGATTTATAGTTTTGATTAATATTTGTACTAGCAATAACTCTTAAACAAATAATACAAATTAATATAATTATATTTATAATGATCAGATTTTTTTAATATAACAAACGTTAAAATTAAAAGATAATATCTATTAATTTTAAAAATTATTATATTGAATTTCGTATAATTATTAATTTTAAAATTGCTGTAAAAAGACTAAAATTATATATTCTATTATTTAAATTAAAAGATTTATAAAAGTAGTAGATTAATTTGAAATTAACTATATAGCGGAATTTGCCTCAAAATTGATAAACCACGATAGGATAAATTTGAATTGTTAAACTTATGTATGTTTATGTTAAAAATATTCTTTAAAGAATAATATTTGCAATTTTATATTATTATAATTAAAATTATTTAATTATGAAATTTTATAAAAATAATTTAGATAAATAAGCAACTATATATAGGAGGGATGATGAATTACTTTTTTTATTGGATAATTAATTATAAAATTAATTTGAGAAAGAATTTATTAGTAAATTTTATGAATTAATAAAGTTGAAATATGAATCTAATGTATGTACAAATCGCCCGACACTTCTACATATAGTGTAGAATAAGTCTTCACAATGTAAATGTACTGAAAAGTTCGGGAATATATATACATATATCAGTATAAAATTATAAAATACTTTAATAAAGTAAAAAATTATTTTTGAGAATATTGTATTATTAAGATAAATATATTTTATTCATATTTTTAGTATTGTGAAAGAAATTTTAAATAGTAATTAATAAAAAGTAAATAATTATATTATTTAACTTTTGAATCAAGATTTATTAAAATTAATAAATTGAAATATTTATTTCTCGAAATAAATTAAATTATTTAAATATGAATTTTAATGTACAATTATTATTAATAATATTTAATTAGTAATAAAATGTTAGTCCTAATTTAAATTTTAGTTATTTTATAAATAAATTTATTTAAAAAATAATTTTTATATTAATTAATTAGCTTAATTAATATATAATTTTTTTTAATTATAAATTATAAATATAAGGATAACTTTAAATTTATTTTAATATAATAAGTATTCAATTTTAGTTTTTTTATATTTATTATTTAAGTAGTTTAAAGTTTAAAATATATGTATATATTTAATGATACAAAAGTAAAATTAAATGAAAATGATTTAAATTTTTTTTTATTTAATAATTAAAAAAATTTTAATTCTTAATTCATAAAATTTAGTAACAATGATAAAATTAGTAGAAAATTGTTATAATTAATAATTTATTTATAAATAAATACATATATATAGAAACATTACATTAAGGAATTCGGCAAACATTTGATTCGCCATTTTAATAAAAGCATAGTTTTTTTATTATAATTTTAAATCTAATATGCCCAGTGATAAAAATGTAATTGATGCAGTACAATGACTGTAGAAAGATAGCGTAATCATTGGCTCTTAATAGAGTCTGGAAAGGATTTAACGTAATAAAATGTCATAATTTAAATAATATTTGAATTTTCTTTTAAGTAAAAACTCTTACAAATTATTAAAAGACGAAAAAACCCTATAGAATATAATTTTTATTTTTTTTAATAAATATAATAAATAAATTAATTTATTATTTAATTAGAGATAATTGGAAAGTTTATTAAATTTTTCATTATTTAATTTATATTAAATAAAAATTATAATTATTAATATATTAAGATTAATTAAACTTAATTTTAATTAATTTTAAAACATAAATTAATGAGTAGATTAAGTAATATCCGTTAAACTGAGTTAAACAGATATTTGAGTAAATAATTAAATTAAATCTATTTGACTTTTAAAAACTTAAATTCTATTTTTAATGTAAAAAAATAATTTTTTACGAAAGGACTTGTTATTTATATTATAACAAGTCACTTCTATAAAAAAGCATAGAATAAGTCGTAACAAAGTAAATGTACTGGAAAGTGTATTATATATATATATATATATAAGAAATATATAAGAAATATAGTTTAAATTAAAATATTTATTTTGCGTATAAAAGATGAATATAATAATTCTATTTTTAGTATATATATATATATATAAGTGTTAAATGCATAAAAAATTTTGAATTTATGGTAATAATTAAAATTTATTATATATATATATATATATATATATATATATATATATATAATAATAATAATAATATAAAAAATCTATAATTTTTAAATAATAAATGAAAATTTATTGTATATATTTTGTGTACGTTTGTTTATCTAACAGCTTGCATATTTAGTATATATTAATATTAATAATATAAAAAATTTATAATTTTTAAATAATAAATGAAAATTTATTGTATATATTTTGTGTACGTTTGTTTATCTAACAGCTTGCATATTTATTATATATTAATATTAATAATATAAAAAGTCTATAATTTTTAAATAATAAATGAAAATTTATTGTATATATTTTGTGTACGTTTGTTTATCTAACAGCTTGCATATTTATTATATATTAATATTAATAATATAAAAAGTCTATAATTTTTAAATAATAAATGAAAATTTATTGTATATATTTTGTGTACGTTTGTTTATCTAACAGCTTGCATATTTATTATATATTAATATTAATAATATAAAAAATCTATAATTTTTAAATAATAAATAAAATTATTATATATATATATATATATATATATATATATATATATTGGTATTGTTCGTATGCTTGATATATATATATATATATATATAATATTTTTAAATTTATTTTTTAAATAAAGAATAAAGTAATAAATATAATATTATAGATAAAGTTAAATAAAATTAATTAATTTATATATATATATATATATATATATATATATATATATATATATATAGGTGAGATTTTTATATTTATTAATAAATAAAGTAATAATTTAAGTTAATAGTTTTAGTATAGAGTTAGAATAGATAATTTTAATTGATAATAATAGTATTGTAAAAGAAAGATTTAATTAATAAAAGTAGATAATAATATTATTTACCTTTTGTATCAGGGTTTATTAAAATTAATAAAAAGATTTTTTATTTCTCGAAACGAATTGAGTTAATTAATTATGAATTTTAATGTTTCAATATTATTGATAATAATTAATTAGAGATGATATGTTAATCGAAATTCGTATATCTAGTTATTTTATAAATAAATTTAATTTAAAAAATAATTTTTATATTAATTAATTAATATAATTAGTATATAATTTTTTTTTAAAATTTAAGGGATAAGCTTTAAATTTATTTTAATATATGTATATTATTTAAAAGATTCATTTTATTTAAATTAATTTTTAATTTTTTAATTAAATTTATATTTATATGCATAAAAGTAAAATTTTAAAAAAAAATAATTTATGATTTAATATTATTATTTAGTTATTTATAAAATTGTGAATTTTAATTTATTAAATTCATTAATAATGATAAAATTAGTAGAAGTAATATTATATTATATGTATGATTATATATATATATATATATATATATATATGATTTCTTGAAAGATTAGATTAAGGAATTCGGCAAAAATTTTATTCGCCTGTTTAATAAAACATGGTTTATTGATAATAATTTTAAATCAAATCTGCCCAATGAAATATTTAAATGGCTGCAGTATTTTGACTGTACAAAGGTAGCATAATCATTTGGCTTTTAATTAGAGTCTAGAATGAAGGATTTAACGAGATAAAATCTGTCTCAATTTAATTAATGATTGAACTTTATTTTAAGTAAAAATTCTTAAATAATATTAAAAGACGAGAAGACCCTATAGAATTTTATAATACAAATAATTTAGTTTATTTAAAAATTTATATACTGAATTTTTTATTATTTGGTTGGGGATAACTAAAAAATTTAATTAAT
This sequence comes from Wiebesia pumilae, assembly GCA_018907045.1. NCBI lineage: Eukaryota > Metazoa > Arthropoda > Insecta > Hymenoptera > Agaonidae > Wiebesia > Wiebesia pumilae. The sequence continues at coordinate 1,261 of JACCHZ010000131.1, read as the reverse complement.
TTTTTTTAAAATTTAAATAATATATATATATATATATATATATATATATAACCATTAATTTATGAAATATTAAATTAATAAAATCCATTATTAATGAAAAAAAAGTAAATTACCTTAGGGATAACAGCGTAATTTTTTTGGAGAGTTAATTGATAAAAAAGTTTGCGACCTCGATGTTGAATTAAGTTAAATAATTATTTGAGTAAATAATTTAATTAAGTCTGTTCGACTTTTAAAAACTTACATGATTTGAGTTTAAAACGGTGTGAGCCAGTTTGGATTCTATCTTTAATAAATTTTAATAAATTTGTACGAAAGGACTTTTTATTAATACTATAGTATTTAAATTATTTGAATAGAAATTAAATATTATCTTAGCATAATAGTGCTAATAAATTTAGAATTTATTCATAAATAATTAATAGTTATTTAGATAATAATTTCATATATAATAATTATTTTTATAAGATTAGATGTGGTAATTTTAGTTTTAATTTCAATTAGATTTTTAACTTTACTAGAACGTAAGGTTTTAGGACATATTCATATACGTAAAGGTCCTAATAAAGTAATATTTTTTGGTATGATACAGCCTTTAAGAGATGGATTTAAATTAATATTAAAAGAAGTAATTTTTATTCATAATATTAATTATTATTATTATATATTTAGTCCTTTATTAAGAATAACTTTAATATTTATATTATGATTAATGTTACCTTTTTATGAAAATTATTTACATATAAATATACATATTTTATTAATTTTATGTATTATAAGATTAGGGGTTTATGGGTTAATATTATCTGGATGAGCTTCTAATTCAACCTATTCCATGCTGGGAAGATTACGAAGAATTGCTCAAACAATTTCTTATGAAGCTTCAATAATATTTATTATTTATAGAATTTTAATAATAATAGAGAGATTTAGTTTAATAGTTTGTCAAGAAATACAGTATTATTGTTGGTTTATTATATTTTTATATCCAACTGGATTTATATTATATGTAAGATTTTTAGCAGAGTTAAATCGAACTCCATTTGATTTTTCTGAAGGAGAATCAGAATTAGTTTCAGGATTTAATGTTGAATATATAGGGGGTCCTTTTGCTTTATTTATAGTTGCTGAATATGGTATAATTTTATTTGTTATATATTTATTTAGTATATTATTATTAGGGGGAAATATTAATAGAATTATATTTTATTTAGTTTATTTGTTTATAGTATTTAGTGTATTATGAGTTCGAGGGACTATA